>JARIHS010000039.1:0-600000 GCA_029320655.1 Mycena floridula | reverse complement strand
TTAGGAAAGTTCGAGCTGATAGACAGAAGGCTGATTCTGACCGCAAGACCTCGGAGGCAAGTCTTGATCGTTCTGTCGAATTCACTGAAATTTGAACCTTTGTTTCCAGCCAGTGAGCGTCTCTACACCTCGCAGAAGCGTTATATCAGACGTGGACTACATTCTCAATGATATTCTCCGAGACAACAACAAGAGCGGAAGCTTGGACAGCGGAGAGCTTACGCCGTCGTCCTCGATTCCAGGTACCCCTGCACTGGGTCAAAGCCATCTCCCAAGCTTGATGTCTGGTTCTGGAAGAGCAAGCAGGCAAAGTGATTTTTCGTCCGACCGATTCCTCCCCCCATCCAACAATGCAGCAACAGACCATGTCATTGACCGGTACGTTGAACCTTCGTTGCCTGGTTTCATTGCTCATCGTAGACAGTGAAATGGTGACCAGGTTCCTGCCAGACCTCATTGATATCGAACAAGAGCTGTTCGAGCTTCCAAGAAAGGTGTGTTTTGTCGCCACCGGGTCTGTTTCGTGATTCGGACTATGATGCAGGAGCGGGTGATATACAACAAAGAAGTTCAGACCATGGATACGGAGGAGGTACCCGAATTGAATATTGAAGAGGAAGTTCGACAGCGGATGATGAGAGAGCGAGATATTGAAGCTGAGCGAATAGCCCAGGACCATGAACTGGAGCAGGAGAGTGTGAAGTTGGAAGAGGCTATAGCGCAAGAGATACGAGGTAAGTCCTTATGTTTCAAGTCTGATACGTCTTTCTGACAACTTTGAAATAGAATTAACGGAGGAAGAAAGGGCCAGCATATTCTCAGCGCCAGAATTCCTCGATTTTGTAGAACAATCATCCAAGGTCCTGCAACGAGCCCTCAACGACGATTATGACTACATCCGCGACTACAGAGACAGTACAGAAGCTGGCGGGTATGTTTCCAAGTTTCTCAGTCAAGAGAGTAGCTCGATTCTCACTTTCTACCAGCGACGACTCTGAAGGTCGCGTCAAACGCGTCTGCGAATTCTGGGACGAACGGTATTGCAAGAATCGATCAATAACCGATATTGACTGGTCTCAAAAGGTGCCTTCCTTGTTTCTTTCTATTTTTTCATCTTATTCTGTTCCAGTACCCTGAACTCAGTGTCGCTGCCTACAACAAGAACCCAGCAGCCCTAAACGAGCCCGACGGTATTGTTGCCGTATGGAATCTTCGTCTCTTGGAGCGGCCTGAATTTATCTTCCACTCACAAGTCCGTAAGACCTTTCATTTTTGACCACGAACATTAATCGAATTTCTCTCTAGTCTGATGTCCTTTCCGTCAAATTCTCTCCATTCCACCCGAACCTGATATTTGGCGGCACATATTCAGGGCAAATTCTGTTATGGGATACAAGGTCGAAACATTTGCCAGTCCTGAAAACACCATTATCTGCTGCTGGACATACCCACCCTGTCTATGCGATGAAAATGGTCGGAACTCAGAATGCCCATAACCTGATCACCAGCAGCACCGACGGCACTGTTTGCAGCTGGCTCGTCGATATGCTGGCACAACCTCAGGTCCATTTTCACCTCTTAAATGTCGATGCGCTCTAACAATCTTCCAGGACACCCTGGAACTTATTCATGCTGGCCACAATAAGACGGGTGAGGTCGCAATCACCACTTTGGATTTCCCCGACAATGAAACCACCACTTTCTGGGTCGGCACAGAAGAAGGAAACGTCTACCAAGCCAACCGCTATGACCGAGCCGGCGCAAAAGCAGGATTGAACCAGTACGACATCTACAGAGGTCATGCCGGACCAGTAATGGGTCTCGATTTTCATCCACTTGTAGGATCTGTCGACTTTTCAGACCTCTTCTTAACCTGCTCTGTGGATTGGACTGTCAAGCTTTGGCAAGCCAAATCTCTGGCAAAACCTTCAACATCACCACATCCTATAGCGCCGATTTATTCCTTTGACGAAGCAGATGACTATGTCTATGATGTGAAATGGCATCCGACCCATCCTGGGATATTTGGCAGTGTTGATGGCTCTGGCAGGTTTGATTTATGGAATCTGAATTTGGATACCGAGGTTTGTCTGATATATTATTCTTGTTGACACACTCTCTGACGAGCCATTGTTTTCAGGTTCCTATTGTGTCGACCACCGTCAGCTCAGACCGAGCATTGAATAAACTGGAATGGGATCGTAAAGATGGTCGTAGAATCGCAGTTGGAGGCAGCGACGGAAAGCTATATGTCTACGACATTGGAGACATGGCAATCCCGCGTGAATCGGAGTGGAATGAGATGCAGAAAACGATATCTGGCATTGTTGGTGGAGGTGCTCAAGCCAATGGGGTTGCTGAAAGTGATTCGGTCAAGATTACAGCGGGCCGTTAGCTTGACTTAACGGGCGGACTACGACAAATACTGCACACGTAGAATGTCGCAATCAATGGATTTGATTCAATGGATTTGATTCAATGGATTGCTCAGCGGCTGTCAGGAAGATTCTCCTTTTCGTTTCTCAACACCAGCTCATCCGTGATTCCTGCTTCAAGGTCGGGTGTTTGATAACAATTATCGCGCAGCATGCCTCATACATATATTAGAGCGCAAACTTGAAACCGCGTTGAAGAAGCTGAATCATCAAGAAGCTCCAGGAGTCTATTAAGATCTAGGGTTTCAACTACAGCGACTCGGACTTGGTCTCCCGAGTTAGCCTCTATAGCGTAAGAAAATCGTTGGTCTGCCTGCGGTTGGTAAGGCATACGTGGGCTCGCGGCTTCCCCGTCAGCTGGTCCAGAAGTATTAAAGCTTTTCAAAGGCGCTCGAAGTTGATAATTCTTATTCCTAACAATCATGCCTTCAACTGCTCCTGCCTCTTTTTCTGGTGACTGGATCACCCCCAGCCATCCAGATTATCAGAAAGCGATAGCTCGATGGGCCGCCAATGCTGAACGTCGGGCCAAGGTTGTTGCTTTTGTCAAAAGCGCTGCTGATGTCGCAGTTGTTCTTGAATACGCCCACAAGCAAAAACTCCCTGTCGCGGTTCGCGGTGGAGGCCACAGCGCCGCAGGAGCTTCTTCTGTTGAGGTATATCTCGTTTCATGCTAAGTATTTGATGTAGATTTGACTGGTTTGATTACGACAGGACGGCATTGTCGTAGATCTTTCGCGATATCTCGGTGAAGCAAAGGTCGATGCCGCCAAAAAGCTCGCATATGTCGGTGGAGGCGCGATCTGGGGTACCGTTGATAAGGCTACCGCGAAATATGGCCTAGCCACTGTCGCTGGCACTGTTAGCCATGTAAGTGCTTTCTTATGCAGAGTAAGTAGACCAGATTCACTGACCTGAATTTACCCATAGACGGGCGTCGGAGGGTAAATCTCGCGTTTTCACTCAAGCAGAGAGCTTATTACCTCCAGTTTGATCCTTGGCGGAGGATATGGATATCTCAGCGGAGAACAAGGCCTTGTATTGGACAACCTCATTCAAGTATGTTGATCTGTTCGCCCAAGAAACATCGTGCTCATCCGATTTCAGGCCACAGTCGTCACAGCGAACGGCGAAATTTTGACCGCTAGTTTGACAGAGAATCCAGAATTGTTCTGGGGACTTCGTGGCGGAGGCTGCAACTTTGGTGTTGCCACAGAGTTCGTCTTGCAACTTCACCCACAAAGGCCCATGGTCTTTGCTGGTCTCGCCATGTTTCCAGGATCTGCCTTGGAGCCCTTGATGTCTGTATTCAGACCCTGGTACGCCAAGGGCTTGGACCCAAGGGAGGCCATTATGCATGGGCTGACTAAAGGCCCGGATGGATCAGTAAATCCTCTTCTTTTCTTTCATTGCCTGTTTCTGACATGACCGGTAGCCGGTCAACCTCCTCATCTTCTTCTGGAATGGATCTGAGGAAGAAGCGCGCGCCCATTTTAAGCCCTTCTTTGATATTGGTTCGTTTGACGAGAGGAACCAGCTACTCCCGGCTGATTCCATTGACAGGACCTTTCCTCGACACATGCAAAGAGATTCCCTATCACCAAGGTGCGTTTTGCCAGTCGCGTCCTCATTCTTTTCTGAAAATCAACTTCCAGTGAATGCTCTCATGGTCTGTATCAGTTTCTACTCTTCAACTCGGTAAGGACGTCCAACTGATCTTATACCAGGATGAACAAAATCCTTATGGCGGGAATCACTACATGAAGGGTCTGTTTGTTTCAGAGCCATTGCGCCAGGGCGCTCAAGAGGCACTCGACACGATCGTGCGCCTTTCAACCAAAGAAGAAGCAGATATAATGTTCCTCTTTGAATATCTCCCGATGGCCAAGATCAACGCAGTCCCCAAAGCGGCAGTGTCTCATATTCGTGGCTATCGCGTCAACTGCCTCGCATTGGCATCCTGGAAGACCAGTACCGACGTCAAGAAGCTTGAGAAAATCCGTGACGCTGTTCACGAGATTTCGGACATCATTATGAGCAATGAAAAGAATATCCCGAAGGATCTCAATACTGGCTATGGCAATTATGGTGAGCGTCCCACTGGAGCTTGAGCTGGAACTCACCTTTTTCTCAGCTTCTGCAGAGGTCACGACCAATGTCGTCGGTTCTCGCGTCCCAGCTGAAGCTTTGTTCGGAGACCACTATCCGCGTCTTCAGGCTTTGAAGAAGAAGTATGATCCCGAGATGCGCTTCAGCCGATGGGCTCCCATTACACCAGCGTAGTTTTAGAATAGAGTGAGATTTGTATGTAGTAGAAACTTGACGAGAAATGTAGACCCATCTTCATCCTGAACATCCTCCAAAAGCTCGTGAAACAATCTGTGACAATGGGAAGAATAAATCCAAAGTTTTGCACCATTAGTATATGTCGAAATAGACAAATATCCTAAGATAAATCTAAATTACAGAATCCACGGCTCACTTTCGCCGGCTGAGCACTTTGACGAGGGCAGCTTTGACAACCCCAGCAGCTTTTTCAGTTTCCTTCTTGGTCAAAGCACTTGTCATGGCCAACCTGATACTGGGTCGAGCCTCGGTGGTCTCCTGGCCTCGGAGTCGTCGAGCTTTTGTGATCATGACGCCCTGATTGAGGGCTTCTTCGACCACTTCTTGCAAAATTCGCTCTTCGGTCTCAATGTCCCAGTCCCACTTTGCTGCCGCTCGGGGAAGAGGAGAAGCAGGATTCGATGGCTTATTGACGGTGGCAGAAGAAGGATGGAGAGAAGCTGAAGTGGACTTGAGCTGAATGTGAATGACCGGAGAAGCTGGGTGAGACGGGATAGTAATCAAGTCGACCCGGTCCAGAACTGCTCGTGCTGCTCTGACATTTTCTTGAAGATTTGATAAAAGTGAAGGAGTAGCACGAAGAATGTTGATTGCTTCCGAGGCACTGACTGTAAGCAGAGCAGGGGTCGAAGCCGAAAAGACGGAAGCAGGTGCATTGATGCGCTGTAGGCCTGTCAGGTCGATGTTGAAAACAAAAGCCGCTAACTTACCTGATGGTTAACTACATGATGCGAACCGGCACAGAAACCACCTCCAGAGCAGAGTCCGATAGCATTGGAACCAATGATCATGTCAATTTTGGATGCCTAGGAATATGAGGACGACAATAATCCTAAGAGAACTCGAGCTTACCGGGACATTGTAGAGTTCGGTGAGACCACGGCCTGTTCGACCGACTGTGCCGAATGAAAACGACTCGTCCAAAATGAGGCGGGTACTTGTACTTTGTCTTGATTTCAATCTACAGAGAACTATCAGAAACCTGCGTTCAGATGCTGAAAGTCACTCACAAGCTTAGGCAGGTCCACCATGGCTCCATCGCGTTCGAAAATGCCCTCGGTGACAATGAAGCGTCTTGTCAATGGCAATTTTTTCCTCTTGCACTCTTTGTCGACACTCAGCAGCACTTCCTCGAGACTCTTCAGGTCATTGTGATCGAACCATTTCACCGTCGAACGAGAGATTTGGATCCCCTTCTGGATTGCAAAAGTGACACCCCGGTCAGCAACAATGATGTCCCCACGTTTGCAGAAGGCAGGGATTACGGAGGAGATGGTTGAGAATCCTTGAGCATAGAGAATGCAAGCTTCTGTGCCCAAGAATTCTGAAATCTCATTCTCGAGTTTGAGGTGAACATCTAAACCAAAAAATTAGTATTTTTGAGGTCGAAACAAGCCAGAGAACCTACCAATGGTGCCATAGAAGCCAGCAGGACCGCAAGTTCCGCAACCGTATTTTCTCAGTGTATCAATAGCGCGCTCCTTGATGTGTTCGTTGCCCGCTAGACCGGTCCAGTTAAAGCTGGCCAAGTTGAACACAGTTTTCCCATTGGCAAGCTTGGGTTTAGGGCCGTTGGCACCAACAATGACGGGTACAGCTGCCAGTTCAGCTTCAGATTCAGCGCTGAGGTTCGCTGTCAACGGCTCTGGGTGCCATTCGTCAACCAGTTCGTCAATTTCCTATTTATCGGTCAACCGGGGTTTGAGCAAGGAATATGAGGCTTGCCTTGTCATTGAACTCGATGAAGGTTCTGCCATTCCTGTCTGCCCTTGTTCGAGACTGCAACAATGTTCGGATAACAAAAATGACGAGAATGAGTTCGAGGAGAGTTCGACCGGGGTCGTTCTGGTGAGAGCTCCTGACGTATCGTTCTACTATTTGCGACCCAGGCAGCTTGTAGAAAGCATTTTCGAGTCGAGTCAAGGAGAAGGCGAGAAAGGAGAGAAGGGGTTCCAAGGTGGGAGTGTCCATCTCAGTTCGGGAGACAAACCGAGCCAAGTTTGACGAGGTTTTGGGTCTGTTTTTAGTCAGCTTTTCCAAAATTCTCAAAAAAATCAAAATGTCTGTCAGCCTCGACATAGCCAGAGCAGCCAAATCGGCCTTCACTGAGTCTCAGCTTATAACCAGCGAGCAGAGGGTCAAAGCTTTACATGAAATCCGACAGGCCTTGGAAACCCAGAAGACAGAGATTCTCGCCGCCAATTCCGAGGACCTCAAGGTAATTTATCACTTTATCGGCCTCTATATTTATTCTTCACGGCACTCCAGGCAGCTCAGGATGAAGTCGATGCTGGCCGTATGTCAGATTCCCTGCTTAAACGTCTCGATTTGGCCAAGGGGGACAAATGGGAGACCATGTTGCAAGGCATCTCAGATGTCGCAGCATTGCCAGATCCAACAGGCATCGTTACTTATGCCTCGGAGCTTGACGATAATCTCGAGCTCTATCGTGTCTCTTGTCCCATCGGAGTGCTCCTAGTCATTTTCGAAGCCAGGCCAGAGGTTGTAGTCAACATTGCATCTCTCGCAATAAAATCTGGTGAGTGAATCAACAAACAGACCTCAAACATTCAACGAACCTTTCCAAGGCAATTCTGCTATTCTAAAAGGCGGTAAAGAATCCAATCGGACGACTCAACTGCTTGCAAAGGCGATATCCGCCAGCTTGTCCAATACGTCTGTACCAAAAACCTACATTCAAACGATACAGAGTCGCGCAGAAGTATCCTCTCTGCTCGAACTGGACCAATACATCGACCTGGTCATCCCGCGAGGAAGCAATAGTCTGGTGCGAAACATTCAAAATAATACTCGCATTCCAGTCATGGGCCATGCCGATGGTCTGTGTTCAGTCTATCTCGATGAATCCGCCGATACAGAGAAAGCTATCCGTGTGATCATTGACTCCAAGGTTCGTTTCACATCCCTGGACGAGTATCTTCCGTTGATTGTGTCCTAGACCTCATACCCATCAGCCTGCAATTCAGCTGAAACACTTCTTGTTCACGAATCTCTTCTCAAAACTGCTTGGCCCCTGGTTGCTAGCGCACTCTTCGAGGCCGGTGTACATCTACTCTGTGATCCTGCAACACTGGGTGCTCTCCAAACTTCCTATCCCCCGTTGAAAAACCTGCAAACATTGGCCCAGCCTTCAGAAGAGTCTTCTTATGACATCGAACATCTCAGCTTGACATTATCTGTCGCATCGGTTTCAAGTCTGCAATCGGCCATAGAATTCATAAATTCACACTCGTCCCACCATACCGATTCAATTGTCACCGAGTCAGATGCAGCGGCATCAATGTTCTGTCGGGCTGTCGATTCTGCTGGGACCTTTGTCAACGCTAGTACCCGCTTTGCCGATGGATTCAGGTATGGATTCGGCACAGAAGTCGGAATTAGCACTGGCAGGATTCACGCTCGAGGTCCGGTCGGATTAGAGGGTCTTGCCACTTACAAGTACATGCTCCGAAGCAAAGCCGCCACAGGTCATATTACAGAAGAATTTGGCGCCACAAAAAAGCAGTATAAACACCAGGCCCTCAAGGCCACCGTGGTACCGTTCTAGCGCAGTCATAATAAAAATGTTAAAAAATACATATCCCCAGTTTATGATGGAGGCGGTGATTCAATTTTGGCTTTCTTCTCTGAGACAGTTACTTCTCCGTCATCGTCAGCTTTTCGCTTGGGTGCACCCGAGGCTTCGGGGGCCTTCTTTTTCTTTTTGACGATAGATGTAAGATCGTTTACCATCGTTTGAGCAGAGGCTGCAGCATTAAGCTCGCGGTCAAGTGCTTGTGCTGCCATTGCAGCGGCATTGCTCGTAATAGCATCGTTGGGCGAGGTCTTGAGCTCCTCAATCTGGAAACAATTAGACGATTGGTGTATCTGGTACATGAAAATGACACACCTTGAGCGCCAAATCTTCCTTTAAACCCATCAGTTCCTTGATTTCTCCGTCAATCTGTGCTGGAGACATCTGCGCCACTGAATCAGCTCCAACCAGCTTGGACGCCTTTGCCTTTCCTTTTCCTTTCGGGTCGGGCTTTGTCTCGACTACATCCTGCTGTAAGGAAGGATTGGCAGAAGCAGCTTCGAGCTCAACAAGCCGAGCCTCGATGCTCTCCAACGCTTTCCCAGCATGGACAATAGAATCAGCCAGACGACCTGATGTCAAGTCTAGAACAATGCTGAGCTTGTAATGTGCCTCTGCGATTTGGCGCGAAGAAAAGGGCAAGAGCTGTGTTTTGAGTTCCAGTCCCGCTTCATAGTCGGAAATGGCCTGATCGAACTTTTCTATTAACACAAGATTTCAGCCATCGATATGAAAGAGATAGGTCCAGAGCCACTGACCAGTTTCCAAAGACACGTCTCCGAGCGCGATATAAGTGTCTGCGAGCTTGAGCCCCAATTCATCATCTCCGTCGGTTTCTCGTTGTTTTAAATAAATGCCTCTTGAGATTTCAAAGACCTCCCAGGCAGCATTGAAATCGTCTTCTGGTTCTCCATCGGCGTCCCCTTCGTCCTCATCGTCTGAAGGTCCCTCGGGTTCAGCAGCCGCCTGTCCAAAAAGGTCGACTGAGGTATCTTCCAGGAGCTCGTCACCGGTGAAAGACAGGACAGGATTATTTCCTGACGCTGTAGACGATCAGTGAAAGTAGAAGAAATAGAACTAAAAGGCGCACCTTTGGTGCCCCCGTCTTCTCCCTGTTCTTCGGGCTGGTCCTTTCCCAGCACCGAGCTTTGAGAAATAGCATTCTCCAACAAAGCCTTTCCATAAGAAAAGTACAGGTCTGCGGTTTCTGGAGCCTCTTCGCCGAATTGCAATGTGCTAGGGAAAGGATGAGGACGCGACGCGAATTGAAACAAAAAGCGCGACTGACAAGGTTTGCAGGGCTGTAGCATAAAAACTGACGGCCTCTTCGTATTTTTTGAGTGCAAAAGCGCGCTTTGCATGCTCGATGGTAATTTCGACGGGCATGTCCTCGGAGGCTGGCTTGGTATCTTCACTGTAAGACATGATAAACGGAGTTTTGTGACGTGAAAGCGACCTACGAAGACATTGTAAGATTTGAGTGGCTCGGGTGGGTGTTCACGCAGACAAAGGGCGGAGGTGAAGCGACAGAAAAATTCTGGAGTTGAAATTCAAACCCAGCTCAAAGGTCCTGCCAAACGTAGAGACGTGATCCAATTTTCAACGATTATTGCTAGATACGGTAAACATATGTACAAAAGGATGATAGAGCCTGGTCCAACCATGAAAGAGCGTGCGAGCAAATAAAAAAAACGAAAGACTGGTGAGCAAATTTATATTAATGAAGCCGTGCCATTCGGCTGGTTCGTCCCAAAATTTGAACCAAACATGTTCCCTCCAGGAGGTGGTGACGTCGTATTCTGGCCAAAGCTTGCAGGAAAAGCCCCAAAGTTTGGCGTACCACCGGTCGCCATCGAAGCTCGGAAAGGATTCGCAGCACCTCCGCCTGTCATCTGAGGTCGTAATCTTTGACCCAATGTCGATCCAGGATTCGAATTCAAAGCACCGAAACTGCTCGGGTTGAATGTAGATGTCGTCTGTTGCCCAAAAGGTGGAGACATATTACCAGTGACTGCTGGCGTCGTCGGTGCTGAACCTGGAATCGAAGGTAAAGATTCAAGAAGCGACGCCCCGAATGAGGAAGTCGGCTTGAATGGCTTGAGTCCTGAGAAACCAGTCATCTGTGGTTTCAAGCCACCCGCTGATGATGCTATTGACGACGAATTTGTCGCGCCTGTAGCTTGCGACGACAAAGAGGAGAATATGGAATCAGAAAAGGCTGATCCTGTTGTCGTCGTAGCTGTATTCTGGGAACTGAGAGGGGTGGAGAAAGTGGATGAAAACGAAGGTATATGTGACTTTTGGCTGTCAATAATGGAAGGACTGGTGCCTGTCGTGGTATTGTTATTGGAGAAAGCGAACGAGGAAGCGACACTCGAAATGTCTGTAGACCCGGCTGCCAAGGCGCCCTTGTCGAAGGCAAAGCTATTGAAAGCCGAGGAACCTAAATTTGGCGATCCACCAAAAGTACCAGATGTTTGCCCCATCGGTGGTGATTGCATCCCATTAGAAGATCCACCAAAGTTTCCTGACGACTGGCCCATCTGAGGTGCACCAGTCTGCTGTGACTGCATATTTGAACCAAAGTTACCGGAAGACTGACCCATTGGTGGCGATTGCATTGCATTTGAAGATGCACCAAAATTGCCAGACGATTGGCCCATCTGCGGCATACCAGTCTGTTGCGACTGAATATTTGAACTAAAATTGCCCGATGATTGACCCATTGGTGACGACTGCATCCCAGATCCACCAAAATTCCCAGATGATTGACCCATCTGGAGCATACCAGTCTGCTGCAACTGCATTCCATTTAACGAGCCACCGAAATTCCCAGACGATTGACCCTGAGGTGCACTAGTAGCTTGCGAGCTCATATTGCCATTTGCGCTACCATAGCCCATGGCAAGTTCCATCAAGGTATGCGGCTTGGGAGCTGGAGACGCTGGCGTCATAATGGGTCCAAATGGATTCTTGGTTCCAGTCTGATGAGACTTGACCGGCTGTGCCATTGGAGGTGAAGAAGCAGATGATCCAAACCCTGTCAAAGGCGTCGAAGCGGGACGAGGTGGGACGGAGAAAGATAATTGTTGCTGCTGCTGGCCAAATGAAGGCATTGGATTGTTGAATGCTGTGGCAGTGGAAGGAGCCGAAGTCACTTGCTGCTGACTATTGTAGGCTGATCCATCACCCTGGAATTGAGCATTTCCTGGGCCATTGGCGCTTCCACCACCGACACCGAACATGGCCATTCCAGTCGTTTGAGGTATTAATACACTCTGTCTGAAAGGATTCGCGCCTGTCGCTTGCGCCTGCAGAAATCCAGCTGCAGGCATCGGTGGACTTTGTTGTTGCGGGAATCCAGTCGCTTGGTTCGGAATGAAGGATGAAAATGGTCGGTGGCCAGTTGCTTGAGGTTGCAACATTTGTGGTTGTACCCCAAAGGGATTCGGAACGAAGCCCGTAGATTGTCCCATGAGCTGAGGTTGAGCAAATGGCTGTCCAGTCATTTGCATCTGCTGGAAGGGATTCGACATGCTTTGTTGCTGGAAGTATGCCGAGTTTGGACTAAATGATTCTAAGTCAAGTTCATATAGAACCAAGAGATTAAATACCTATTTGTCTGGGGATTGAACATAGTTGGTTGGGTCTCCTCGATGGCAGAGAAGAAATCGATGACCTCGGGTTTGCCATTTTTCAGAATTGGCGGCGCAGAAGTCGACGGCTGTACGGGTAATGGCGGCTGAGGAGGAGCAGTTGTCGCTTCGGAGAATGAGACGTCGCGTCAATCGAGATAGAATCAGAGACGTACATCTGACGATGGACTTGATCGCCGAACCACCCTTGGAACCTTTCTCAGCAGCATCTTTGTTCGTCTTGTACTCTATGCGATTTTGTTCAAAGTTGGGATCATTCAGGTACTCTTGCAGAGCTCCTGCAAGCGATACCGGGGCCTTTATGACGGATTAGTCCTATGAACAGTATTATCGGAAGGAAACGCTTGCATGTTTCAAATTGGGTATGGAAACGTTGAGGAGATTCTGCAATTTCTTTGCGACTCCGAGGTATTCTACAACTCGCTCTGTTTGCTTGCAGAAATTGCGATATATGCGGAGAGCTTCTTCGGCATCGACATGGGACATTTCGAAGTAGTGCTCTAGAAATGATGAGAAGAGCTCACTGAAAACGAGACACATGCGTACCGAGCACATTGATGACGCCCTCATTACCAGCTTGAAAAAGAATGAGAAGGTCTTTGACAAGCATCCGTAGGGCGGTGGTCGTTAATTCATCCTCCAGATCATCCAAGTAGAACTGCAGATATCAAGACCAATGTAAAAGGAAGAAAGAGGCCACGTACTCGACATTCCACAAGAGTATCAATCATCCGGTGAACAGCCTTTGTCTCTCGTAGCAAACCCTTTTCGACGGTCATTACTCGTAGCTTTCGGCCAACGATGGTCTTGCTTCTTGATGGAGCAGCAGGAGCCGGGGTTTTGTTACTGCTTCGACCTCGTTGATGACGGTCTTCATCTATCGATAGATTGTTTCGCATATCGCGATTCGTTTCCGCTTGAACCCGTATTGCATCATGTTTGAGGTCACTATAAGCTCGTATACGCGATTCAAGATATACAGCATAGTTTTGAAGGTTCTCTGGCGCAGCATAACCTGAAGTTGGTCAGCGTCATTGTCAATGCCTGATTATGAGAAGATTGACCTTCCCAAGTGCCAGCAGAGACATTTCCTAGCCTGAGGACTTCGTTTGCAGAGAGATATGATAGAACATTATCCGTTGCGCCATTACGAATCATTGTATGCAGAACGATGAGAGCTTTGAAGACGACCTGAACGAAGAAGATATGAATGAATCCCTGGGCAATGACGAGGAACATACAATGGCATTGGGTTCTCGGAACCGAGGCGAAAGGGCCTTGCAGACGTCGTGGACAGCGCCATCTTCTGACCAAGTTGCAGCAATGATTGGATCAATGTACTGGAGGATTCAAATGAACTAGGTCATCGCCGAGAACAACAGGGGACATTACCTTTGCCTTAGGAGGAGCTGCCTTTGGCTTGCAAGCGAGCTTTACAACCTTCTCATAGCTGGTCATGACAGTGGACTGGCTGAAGAACGGTGGGAAAAAACGGTGTACGGCAACTTCTTATTTGCCGCTTCTTGCATAATTGTATGGCAACAGGGACGGGACAGCTCGTTCTGGACCGCTTATCAAGCAATCATACAATCTCCGCATCAAATGCCGTTGTTCGGCACAATAATCCGGCCTCCAGTGGTCCGGTCACTCGGTCAGCCGAAGGCAGAGTCGGACACACTCGGACGCGATTCTGACTTGAATTTTTAACTTTGGTGCTCAATAGGGTGCATTTCCCCGGCCTGTATGTATCTAAGAATAGCTTCAATACCACAGAGAAGGATAGGGATGACAGAAGAAGAGAAATCGTAAATGATGTCATGGCTGAAGGGGGCCTTGGGCCATGACGAGTCAGAATCATGGGATTACTCGGTGGGACCAGGTGGTGGATTGGAAGATTGGGACAGAGGAGCAAAGGCACCCATGACATTTGGCCAGTCGTTTGAGGGCTTGAAAAAATCACAGAAAAGGTTATCACAATCATGGTCTGACTCGAAGTTGATGAACGTGTTAACAATGTTTCCGCGAGTGAAGATTGACCCAAATTCACTTCATTTTATTCAGCACAAATAAAACCTACAAAAATACGAGACTCACGGATGAGTAATGATTTGTGGATCGGTCAACCACTGTTCATCTCCCTGGAAGTCTGCAGCGAAGGCAAGCTTCCCGGTCTTGATATACTGAACATGCTGGGCAAACATGAGGAACTCAACACGTTCATTATCGACAGGAGCAGTATGTGTCGGTCGTTTTGCATTCCCATTACCCATGTATTTCCGGAATTTGCCGGGAATAGTCTGTTCGACAAGAAAGACAGTTCCCAGCTCATTCGTGGTACGTTCAGACATGGATAGGGCTGAGTCAACATAGCGGAACTGTGGGATGCTGATTGGTGCATCTTCTCTGCTCATAATTCCCTTTTTGATGAGCTCCTTGTCAATGTAGTCATCAACAAGCCCGAGAAGAGCATGACCAAAAGCCATTGTACGACCTTCCATCGCAAGTTCCTTCAGCTGATTAGCATTTGGAAGAGGCTCCAGACGACCTTCCTTCAGATGATAAACCTGCTTAACATAAACAGGGTATTCACCAGGGCCACCTGAACCGCTCAAGGGCAAATTGCATATGGCAGGGTAAGCAAGCTTGAAGACACCCTTTTGAGGATCGCGAAGGCGAGTGGTAACTTGAATAATGCGAGGCTTCAAGTAGTAGCCTGCCTCAACGGAGTACTCTTCACCAGTCAAAGATATTGAAACTGGGTCATCGACTTGGATAAACTCATCCAGAGACATTTTGCGAATACCATGGGCAATCAATTGAAACACCCGTATTTCAGCTAAACTCAATGTGAACATGAACTTAAATATTTGAATAATTGGTCCTACCTAACTGTTTTCCACCTAGGCTCCGAAAATTTTGTCGGAACAATGCATCACGAATATCTGTAGTGTTCGGGGAAGGGGGCAGGACTCGTGGTTTTTTGGTTGGGGGTGGAGTTATTGCACGACTGCTAGAACTGGGAGTTGGTATTGAGATTGAAAGATCAGAGATGGAAACATTGGTCGGCTCAGAGTCTTTCACTGAAGTCTGTCGCCAAGTTGATGAACGAGTCTGACGCATCGGAATTTGATTTGGATCGATCAGACTATCAGAATCATCGGAGTTTGTGGAAAGCTTGCGCTTTCGTGGCTGGGACTGAGTGAAATTGGAATGTGTAAGGTATGAGGGTTGATTGATCTCACTTTTCGTTTTCCTTTTACCTCTGAATTGTTGTTTGCAGTGTTGGATGACTGGCTCTCCATCATCACACCAACTTTGGTGTCTTCCCGCCACTTGTTGAAGTCTGTCTGCCATTTCCTTGTAACCTGAATTACTGTCAGTTACTAAAGAAATCACAAAATAGTGACTGGTTCATACGTACCACCAGCTTCACTTCAACAGGTTTCTTGTGCAATTTCAACTGATTCTTCCCAGCAAGATTAACGCCCTTCCCTGTGCTGGGACCATACCAATGATTTGTCCATTGTGTCGAGACATTGAATTCTCCACCATCGGTGTCGCAAAGCTTGAAGTCATTGATTCTGAAAGGATACTCCGGAAGACCCTCCAGATCGAGTGCTTCCTTGAACTTCTCTGAGATTTCCTCATGAGCAATGACACGAATATTGTCTATGGTGGTATGGATTGGAACTTCTGATATCACACCGAAGACACCCTAAATAGTTTCAAGTCAGTATAATTGCTGGTATCAAGTATCAAACAGGACGACTGACTTTGATGATAGAGAATTTGGCTGTAGTCTCATTTGTGGAGACCATAACCACTCTCATTCGACCAACCATGCCTTGGTGGACACTCAGTGCTTCATGGCGCATTTTTGCTCTTGAATTCTCATAATGTGCATGATTGCTGTTATAACCGAGAGACTGGCCTTTGGAAGGGTTCAGAAATCCTGGAGATGCAAGCACAAGTGGATTGTGGCCAGCAACAGCAACATTAGGACCCTGTCCTCTGCCGTAGATGGCCCCTCTGGAAGCTAAGCCTGGAATTGATGTGTTACTTGGTGGTAGTGCTGGTGGTGGTCCCATAGCGGAGAAGAAGCCCAGTGGCTGAACATGCCCATTTGGCTGACCTTGAAAGATATGTCAGCTTGAAGAATACTGTGTCGATATTTGATCTCACTGCTTCTCTGTGCTTCAACATTCAACCTGTAGCTGTGAGCTTCATCTGATGTCACTCCTGTATGAATGTCAGTGAGAACTGTCAATTAAAGCTATCAGCTTACTTCGCTTTGAGCCACCAGTGGTTATTATCGCGTCATTCACCTCTGGAGCTATTATCCTGTTATTTGGCTCTGGAGCCATAGCTGTCTCTCTAAGTTTGGTTTTGAGGATGGTTGACCTTGCACGAACGCGTTCAGCGCAAGATTTACAAAGAGATCGACCGGGCTTGGTGTGATCTTTGTTTTTCAGGAATATGAATACCGTCTCTGGAGAAAAGAATTGTCCATCTCGACAATACTCTTCATTCCCACAACGCTTGTATGGTATGCTGGCTGAGAATGAGGCAAGGTTTGTTTCTTCCATCGCTGGCGGTGCAAGGTGCAAGGAGAAAGATTCAAGACTCGTTATATAATATATATTATTCAGCGCCTAAGACGACCGTGGGATCAAATTTCTTCATTTATTCATATTCATCGCCGCTGAATTCGTATCCTGGACTGTCTGCACATTGACCTGATATCTCGAGTCCTTCATCATCTGTATCATCACCTGAGAAGTTAGCAAGGACTTCCTCATATTCCGGCTGTTCTGTCCGATCCAGATTGAACTCAGACTCGACAGACTCGACGTGAACCTGCCGATACTGCCATGGTTCACCAAGTGCACCATTGATTATCGGGTCCTCCATTTGGAAATCCTTCTGACCTTCCATGAGACCCACTATTGCTTCGAAACCATCGTTGTAATTTGACTGCCACTGGGAATGAAGTTCTGATGGCAGTTGCTGAGCCTCCAATGCCTGCTTGAGCTGACAATAAACTGTCCAGAATGTTTCACGAGCTACGGGGGGACTTCCAAGGCTCTCATATGCAGCCTGAGCACATTCATGGAATGATGCAGGAGTCAACTCAAAAACTGGATGTTCAGGACATGCCCATTTCTGTGCGGCATCATCAAGTATTTGGTCATTGACACCAATCTACACAGAAATGGTCAAAAAATTGATGGAATAACAACAGTAGAGTGCAAAGTACACACCATGAAGCTCCGGTGTCCATATCTTTCAGGCTTTGAATGAATAACATCTGGAATTGCTTGTGGAAGAATCTTGTGTTTGTCTGAACGTTTTTTGGAGCAGTTTCTTGTGGTTCTCCAAACATCAAGCTCTGCTTGAAGCCATGGAATAGCAAGCCAACGAAAGATCAATCTGGAAAACATCAATTTGAATAAAAGAATCAAAGTCATTCTGCCGTACTGTTCAACTGCCAAACCATTATTAATATCATAGAAACCATGAGCAACTCCCCAGTCCAACAGCGTCTCAAAACCAACTGTCCAGTGGCGGCGTAAGTCAGACCAAACTGCCTCAGGCTTCACATTTTTCCCGTTGCCAGTGATCCATTTATGCTGCAATGTTCCCTGGAGTGTTGGATCAAGCCGATGCCTAATGGAAGTATGACAATTTGCGATGCCATTGTTTTCACTACCAGGATCACTTTGCGTTACAAGTGGAATTCCTACGCCACATATAAATGAATGACTCAATGACCGACACTGGACCCTGACCTTGGAGTTGACGAGCTGCTTCAATATAATATGAAGTTATCAGAATTGGATTTCGATTTGTCCACCATATCTTCAACCAAGAGATACGACCAGTGAAAGGATCAATAGCAACATGCAAATAGAGACCGAATCTTTTCCATTTATCATGCTGGTCAATTGCAAGGATATCCATAACACCAGCGCAGTAGAAAGTTTTCCGTTTGAAGCGCTTGTGCTTGCGGTGAATGACCGCTTGAGGCTCCACAACATTGAAAAGGTCAAGAAGCTGCTTTCTAAGGCAGATTCAGCATAACAGCAGACAGACTGAAGGATTGAATACATACTCTGGTACCTTCAAGTCATAGTGCAATCGCAGCTGTGTCACCATGCCACGAGCACCCATTGCAGGATATCGTCGTCGGATTTCTTCATAAAGTGGCATAAGTTGTTCAGCAGTTAGCTGTTTCCCCAGTTGTCGTGTCCCAAGCAGTCCTAATTCATTGCGACGGCGCTGGACAGACTTATAACTGGCAAAAAGTCCTGTCAGTCTGGAAGCCAAGGCTCCCAATCATCTTGCTCACCCTATTCCATATTGGCTCTTGTCAAAGTGGTCCATAATATGCGAAGCAATGGCCTTGTCATTAAAGCCCAGCTTCCAGTACACGCCTATCCAATAATTCAATGGCTCCGCAGGTGCTATATCCAGAAAAAGCTTGATGAGAAACTGATATTCCATGAAAACTAGGGCTTACGAAGTGGTAGATGCTGGTTTGCTTTAGGCATGAAGACAACTTGAAGTGGTTGTGGAAACGGGCAAGGTCTTGCGCTCTTTGCACAGCCACAAATTCCGGATGTATCTCAAATTTTAGCAAGCCGGGCGTGACAAGTCACACATCCGAATTAGCTCTGTTATATACAATAAATATCATATGCCGAGGTCCCTGTTGAGTCGGAGACTTAAATGCAAGGCCCAGACCGCTCCAGAACGAGCTGTCCTGTCCCTGTTGCCATATAATTGTACCATGACGCTATACGGCGGGCCTCTTTGAATTTTTTGACTACAGAAGAATTTAACTCATTCTCAACCAGGAAAATATGACCAATGATTTCCTCAAGAAAGTAGACGCCAAACTTTCATTTTTGTCGGCTTCCCTGCTGGCAGACTCTGGGTCCAAGGTCTGACGCTGGCTTCAAACGACGATCATGGCCTCAAATTTACCAGTTCTAATTGTGAGTGGTTGATTTGTAACCTGTTTCTGTTACCGACATGTACTTCAGGTGCTGGACCTTCCGGGCTTACAATGTACATTGTGCCTTACAAACCACGGTGTTCCTGTTCGAATAATTGACTCGAGTTATGAATATCATCGAGGAGGTCGAGGAGCCGGGCTCATGCTATGACCTTGCCAAGTGCCTCACTCTTACCATCACTCTGAATGGCAGCCGCGCTCCCTGGAGGTATTCAAGATGCTCGGAATTCTTCAGCAAGTCAGCGAGAAACGTGGTGTCATATATCCTCCCGCGAAAATCCACAAATACCTTGAAACCAGCGAAATCGCATTGACCAATGCGAATGATTTGATGCCACCCGTCGACGCGACGCCCGATAGACCACTTGTCAGTATATAGACCTGGATCTTGGTGCTTTTTCAAAGACTGACGTTTCTGTCCATTCAGACTTCTATCTGGTTTGTTCCACAATTTCGCAAAGAGTTCGAGAAATGCGGTGTCGCTGTAGAGCTGAATGACGAGCTCGTGAACTTTGAACAGACCCCCAGATAAGAGTCCAATCGGACAGAAGAGAAGCCTCTCAAGAGTTTGAAGCCAGCTATCTCGTTGGTGCAGATGGCGCAAAAGGTGAAAATCTCGTCTCATATCACCTCCGGTACTTGAACATTCTACAGGCCTTGTTAGGAAAATTCTTAATCTCGATTTCCTGGGTAAGACTATTGACGCCGATGGTATGCTCGTCGCGAACATGGTCGTCAACAATCTGAGCACCGAAGCAAGTCTCGATGGTTGTCGTTGGAGGTACGTGTAATCATCGACTTTGGTTTCCCCCGTTCTTACAGACTTTTCCCCCCAAGACGCTGCCCAGTGAGCATCGCCTCTAGAGATCAATTTTAGCAAGTTTCTGATGTTTCTCAAGCATCCATTCTCCTCATGGTGGCCAAGGCCTGAACACAAGTGTTCAAGATTCAGTATGCCCGATATTCTCTGTATGTGGTACTAACTGAATGTTGAACTAGTTCAATCTCGCATGGAAGTTTGCATAGGTATTGCACGACCATTCTTCCCCGAACGCGTTTTCTGACGATTCGCAGAAAGCGCTTACTTCGGCGGCACACCCTAAAGAGCTTTTCCAATTCAACATCAACTATCGCTGGAGCTCGATTCTCTTCGAGGACCGAAACCCTCAGACCGCTTCGCCGGAGGAATTTAAAACTCATGCATACCTGGACTGAGATACGAATACTTGTGCAGGAGATAGAGCTCCAGATGCACCTGAACTAGTTGGACTTGAAGCTTCGGAATTGACGACATTGTTCGACTTCTTCAGTCCGACCATGCATACCGTCCTAGTATTTGGCGACTTGGCTTTATTCTCCAATGTCGACCTCATCATTCGCTCAAGACCGTCCGGATGTTTGCGGTATTCCGAGATGCCAGTGCTACCAGGCCACCGAATTTCACCGCTGTTCATGACAAAGGTGGATATGCATACTCGGCTTACGAAGTTCACTCTGATACTGCGGTAATCGTTCGTCCCAGACGGCTTCATTTGCTGTATCATAACGTCAGAAGCCGGGGTCGACAAGTATTTCACTTTACCATTCTCAGAGTGAACCGAAAGAGTCATTGTTGCGGTCATAGGCGGCGCCTTAGACTGATATCGAGTCGGCTATTTCCTTGGGTAGCGGTTGGCCTCCACCAGAAAGATGTTGGATAAATATATAGATAACTACTGCGGCTGCCGAACTGAATTTCAAATACCGCCTTGGCCTGGGCTCAAATCCTTCACACGTGATTTCTTGGCTTTCGCTTCAAACAACCGCCTTGGCCAATTTTTGGCGCTTTTTGTAGCCACCATGGACGTGTTGTTCGAGCTTTTCTCGACTCCCAATTGGAGAACAAGGCAGTCCAGATACACGTGACTTGACAGTCTCTCAAAGTCGACGGCGATGCATCCCCCATGGAATCTCGATATTTGGGGTGCCGTGCTGGATTATCTTCCACCCACGGACATTCTCAAACTACGAGCAATTAGCCGTAACTTGCGTGATATTGCAGGAATTGGGCGGCGCACCTTAACCTTACGGCTCGATAGCTGGAATAGCAAGACGAAGACGATGTTGAAGGAGATTGGGTGAGTTCTTTTTCTTTCTTTTCATTACGGTTTATAATATGGACCCCAGCGGCTCTGGTGTCCGTGATCTATTTCGCGAAGTCATCATCAATCCATGGCCTATTTCATCAACTCGCCGATCCAAAGATTGTCGCACGTTGGGTCTATCTCGACTCCAACAGTCATTTCATACCTGGTTTGACCCCACATTTCCGCAGCGACAGGCCGAGGCACTACTTGAAAAGCGAGCAAGGAAACAAGCGCGCCTCATTATAATCGCGCTTAACGCTTTATCCACTATTGACCGCTTGACCTTGGACTGGGAAGGAGGGCCTCGATACCAACATGTCTTTGTCGCCGAACTTCTTACGCCAATTCTCTCTCACCAGCCTTTTGCGGGAAACCTTCGAACTTTGATTCTTAAAGTGCCTCCGG
Source organism: Mycena floridula (assembly GCA_029320655.1). Classification (NCBI taxonomy): domain Eukaryota; kingdom Fungi; phylum Basidiomycota; class Agaricomycetes; order Agaricales; family Mycenaceae; genus Mycena; species Mycena floridula. The sequence continues at coordinate 578,419 of JARIHS010000039.1, read as the reverse complement.
ACCGACTCGGCAGTCTTTACCGTGTGGATCTTCCCCAGCTGGAAGCTCTAGAATGCACCTTTATCACCGGTGCGATGAGTTCCATAGAGATCAACCAAAAACTGGAAGGATTCGTCACTTTTGTCAACAATCTCTACCTCCATCGGCTCTCTCTCTCATCCGACAAGTCCTGTCTTCATCTTGACCTGACTTCTTTTTTCCATCGACTGGGCGACTTCCCCCGTCTTCACTCATTTGCTTTATCCATTCCTTTCGACGGAACTCATCTGTCCGATCCTCACGAACTCCGTGTCTTTCTTCAGCGTCACGCTCGCCATCTGAAGCGTGTCAGTCTACGTGCTGGGCGCATTGATGTTCGACCCAACGATTCCCCCTCTTTGAACCTCGACCCAAACTGCAAAGCTTGGATTCAAATAGCTATCGACGACCTTGCTCCTTTTGCTACAGATCTTCGGAAACTCGAATTAGCCCTGCGACCACTCAGGGCAGACCTGACACCGCTGTATCGATGTCTCAGTCAGCTAACTGGACAACTGGAGACCCTCATTTTAACCGACCGACGGCTCACTTATGAGGAAATCGGAGAGCTACTGAATGCTTCATATGGTGGAGTCATCAAACGACTGGGTGTTCGTGTCCAACGACTTAGCCCAGAATTGCTCGACCTCATCGCCGACAGGCTTCCAAAGATGCTGGCGCTCGAGTTGACATTCTCGTCTATCGTCCACTCGGAGAATTCTCTAGACAGAGGAAAAGAGGTGGAGCTCGTACGTGTACTGTTATTTTCTCGCTTATTGCATTCTCATCATTTCGATAGCCTTTATTCCTGACGACCATGTTGAAACGACGGACTCAACCTCGCTATAGGTCCTGGATGCTACAAGAGCTAGCTGTTCCAGAGGCTTATGAATATGGCCGTCGATGCTCACCATTCACATGGCTGCGTAAACTGGAGGTCTGTCTGGTGGAGCTGATTCCCAGCGTCCAAATTCGCCAACTCCCTTACGCCGATTAATGTTAATGTTGTCTGTTATTATCCTACTTATGCTTCGCTAGTTACCGTACATCTTGCTTACATCTTGCTACATCTTGGCTATTTTGCTAGTTTAACGTCCATTGATATTTATGTTAATAACAGCTTTCTGCGCGCTTCGCCGCCTTTTCAGGGCATACTCTGTTTCTGGACCGACGTTCGCACCATTGAAATCAGTTTCGAAGTTTTGATCCATACGATGAGTTCTGTTGAGACCAAGTGATTTAAAGTGGACACTAGGCTGTCGAATGACGACAAGTCGTTGTCTGTACAACCGTCAGCCAGACCCTGAGGTAGAGAGAAACTTGATACCGAGAAAGACCATAAGTCAGTCCCAAAACCGCATAATCCACTAGGATTTCATGCTCTCCCAAAAGGTCAACAGCTTATTTGGAAAACAAAAGATGACGAACTGCGTCAAAGACCCAGCCTACATTGTCGTTGACGACAGCATAGACGCGTAAAAAGATACGAAACGGTATGTGTACTTGGTCTGGTTCGAGATAACCAGCAAGACCACCGAGTAGCACGAGCTCATATTGAAAACCATTCTTCTTGGTTTCTGCCAGAGCAGTGACGCACTTCACAAGGTCCGTTGAATCTTGGTCGTCATCTTGTACCACAGGGACGCCCTAAAGCGCGTCAAGAAAGCCTATCAACAGCATAAGCAGGCGCACCTTTGTAGGATGATATTCCTTGACATCCGAGCGTAAAGAATTCAAGTCGCATTTGTTCAGATCAGGTAGATAACTGTGGCAAGATTTCGTTCAGAGAACATCGTACAAGCGATTAGTTCCTCCATCGGCACAGCAGCGCCATGTTGAAGGATTCCAGACACGAGAAGGAACGCAAGTGGAAAAGGGTTGATCAGGATGAGAGCACGAAGAGAGTCGTCCGCAGAAAATTTACATTTGAGGAAGTCAGCGTCATTACGTGATTGCTCTCGACTCTTATTGATGCATCTCAGTCTCGACAAGTTCGCGCTACTACAAGATACCTGCTCTTCTTGCCTCGGATTCCGGAGAACGAGCTGGTGGAGAGAACTCGCGTCTTCTCAAAGAAATCGACCTGAAACCACTGGAAAAAGGCGCTCCATAGCCTCGTTACCATGGCCCTCTGAAATCTCGAAGAGATTCCTCATCAGCGATCTCTCCGAGATTTCAGAGGGACCATTACAGGTCTAGGCACTCCACAGAACCCCGTCTGCAATACAGATACGATCTCGGCTGCTTCACAGCTCTCTCAGGCTCCAAGGGACGAATTGCAATTGTCAACATGGCCTCCCCGCTGAAGCCTCTGAGACCACAGGCGCGTTGAGTCGGGGGAAATTCTCATGTTCCCCTACTACACTTTATCCTGCTCTCAAAAATTCATTCTATCGTGGAGGTCCTCGTTCTCAGAGACGCATCAGGCAAAGACTTGCCCAAAGCAGGTCGATTTCACGTCGATGTCGTTACAGTGGCGATTTCCTGACCTGGTTACGGCAATGGCGAAATGGTTTGGGCCGAGGAGAAGGACCGGGAGCTGGCTATTGGATGAGGCTAGTCATGAGGAGCCCTGTTTTGCATGGAATTACCAGCGTCGTTACAGGTGCCTGGGGCTGTGGCGCTTATGCAAACATTGTGAGACGGATCGCAGAAATGCATTGAAGGGAGGGAGAAATGGGCTAAAAGAGGTGTATACCGGACTGTCGCAGATCATTTTCGCCATAACGACACCCTCGCAAGCAGAGACCTTCAAGGCGATGATTGAAGCACAGCGCACGCAGTGACACCGACGTGGCATCAATTCGCGGGACCGATAAGATTCAACTTGCGCACTTGACTAGGTTTCTCATGTTCCGCCAGCTAGGTTGGTCTGAATGCTTCTGCACGACTTTGGACTGACCCCTTTCTCAGCCGAATTTAGTCTTATCGTTTCGTTTCCTATCCTCATCTCTAGGGTAGCCTCTAGTAAAGATGGGTGCAATGGAGTGGTCAGTATCTGTCTAATGGTTGACACTTTACTGACCATAGAACCACCAGTCTTTAGTCACCCAAGGTCTGCTGTTTACTGGATTGTTTCACAAATCGCTGACCAAAATCTAATAGTCCTGCATTTCGTAGTCTTTGCGATGCGTTATGTGGACATTTTCCTGGAGCCCAGTCGCTCCTGGGGTTGGTACCTCCCTTCAGTCAAGGCGTACCTCATAGCCATTTCGGTCTGCAATCTTCACTGTCTTACCCCGATTTTGACCGAGCAATTTCCAGGCTTGGGTTGTTGTTGTCATGGCGTACCGCTTCTTGATGGACTGGTCCACGAAACCGACCAATGTCAACATTCTCAAATTCTTCAGAACTGTCGCTCTCTTCCTCGTCCCATCCATTCTCCTCGGATTTGGAGTCAACTTTCTCGATAACTTTTACGGACGTCTCGATCTTTCGATAGGATTGTGGTCCAGCTTGATGATGATTCAGAAGCGAGAATGGATGGAAATCTTCTGGGCCTCTTCTCAGTATCTTTCCGGGGTGTGCGATATCCCTCAGTATTTGGCCTATCACAGCTATCTCAACGGGCGCCAAGGTCATGACTTTTGGCTGCTTGCCAGTCTCTTCAGCTTGACCAACTTCCGTCACTTTTACATCGCAAAGTGGATTGTCTGGTATGCTGACTATGGGATATTCGACCTCATTTCTCTGCTTGGAGCAAGTATCCAGATCATCACATTTTGGATCTTCATGGTCATGTGTCGTAGCAGGCTGAAGAGCAACAGAATCACTAGCGATGAGGAACAGGGAGCAATCGATGGCAAGGTTCCTGTCGATGCAAAGGCATAGTGACATAGAAGATCTGGCTTGTTACTATTACATTCCTTACATTCAATTTCACCGTTGAATCGGCGTTGATACTGTATAAGGAATAAGGCCGGCGAGCGGCAGGGCCCGCTACTCAGGCTTCGCGGAACTCCGAGAGCCGCACCCTTTTTTTTTTCAACACATAAAATTAAATACCAATACATTTTCCTCAACTCTCGATGTCAGACGTTAGACAGCGAGCACAGACATTCAATAGCACAGCGTTCGATAGCACCGAGACAGCCTGCGAATATGAAGACAACCAGAACAGCAGGCCGATGCCAGGCATTGTAGGCCGCAGAAGATCCTTAGCCTTCAGGCGCGTCAGGCTCTGTCCGATACCTCTACTTCAGCGTTCGCGACAGATGCACCATGACTGGAATCAGACTTCTTCTTGTTTTACATAGCAGCAACAAATTTTGAATAACTGGGATAGCAAGCTCGTTTGAGCGAAAGCAAAAAACTGCAAACAGGACGCAAAACATGCAAAAAAAACACCAAGTCACCTCTGTCGCGTCGTCAGCCTGTGCATCGCAATGACCGACCAATGGCCACTCACCTCAAACGTTGTTTTGTCCGTCGCCACCGTCCATCAAGATATCGATGTCGGTCCTAGCAACATTATCGATTTCGACATGCATTTCCATGTTTTCCTGTTCGACCACATTTGGCGCCGTCCTCGCTATTTCCAGAACTTTGAAGCAGTCTTGACACATCAGAATGTCGCCACTGGCGCAAAGGTCAGCGGATATTGCTAGCCAAACCCTCTGAGACGCACCAGACACAAATTTGGCGCCATTGTCGGAATTGGACGATTGACGCGGCGAAGGCTCTATCCTGCAGCACTCACCAGTGAGCCCGGCAACAGAGAGAGAGCGAAAAAAACAAATTCACCATCTTTTGTTCGCCTTTTCCAATGCAAAAGACACAAATTTGACCTGTTTTCACCTTCTGACAATCCTGGATCGCCCAGTCAGCCACCAGAAGCCCCAAATTTGTCAGAGCAAAGAATTAGTACCCACATTGCAGAGTAGAACAGCAGGAGCTGGGGCAACGTGGTGGTTCATGTTCAAAATGCAAATGCGGGAAACAATGACCTCAAACTTTGTATGAGCATAACGCGACCGAGCTCGGGCCGACACACCAAATCTTGGGCACAGTGCATCTAGTATTCTGTCCCCTAGACTGGCTTCGCGCCCCAATGCTGTCGAACCTGTCGCGCAGCGATTCGAGCTCGCCCAACGGTGACGCGATGTGTCACGGTCGGTAGTCGGTAGCGCTTTACCGGTCTCACCGAAAGGTCGAGCGGACGTTGGCGTCGCCACAGTCTCCTCTGTGGATTCATGAGTGAGGAACCAGGACAGTGAATGAAGCACGGACCCGGTGAATTGTTCGTCGTATCGAGCAAAGGTAGCCTGGCCTCTTCCATGTTTTCAAACAGTGTTCTACCTCCCAACCAAGTCAAGACAAGCAGTTGAACCGATGTTGATATATCGTCTTTTTATTTCTGAACACAAGCTCACCAATCTCGTGGAGACCTCCATTAGGACGCAAATTTGGCTGATTTGTGGGTCAAAATGAGGCCTTTAATGTCTATCTTTGACTTCAATTAAGAGGAAAAACACCTTAGAATATCATTTTCTTGAATTTTGCCGCCAAAAAACCTTCAAAAAGCGTGGGAATGCCAAAAATGTCACATAAGTTCAGAGGTCTGCGACGTGGAGGAACTTTGTGGTCGGAAAAAGATAGAAATCCCCTATTGTAACAGTCAGACACAATCTGACATTACCTGACATGGACTTACTGCCAGGACTGGTCCTTGCAAGGTTGCATTGACTTTGAAAATGCAAAAGCACTGAGCTAGGTAGCTGGCCTAGCTCAATATCTGTAAATAATGGGTGGATGTCGGGCATGGAAGGGGCGGACCCACCAAAAAGAAGTATAATCACATCCAGGTTATAAAATGGGCTTGCAGGCTTTCCTGGCCTAGTTACACCGTGCAATGTTGGAGGAAATCAATCTTGTAGGAAAACAGCAGCGAATGCAGCAGCATTGTGATGTTCAGCCTTCAAAGTAACATCAACCATCGCAGAAAGGACAGCTAGTGAGGTAACTTGAGGCAGCAAACCTGCGGGATATTTGTGGAAGGTGAATAGAATTCGTAGGAGATTTGGAAAAGCATGCTGAACCGCAGGTGACCACCAAACTTAGTTAAGCAGCTTGATGTCATCAAATGCTAGTCAGCAGAAACAGTTACACAACCAATGTCCAAGTGTCCAGTTTACTCAATTTAAATTCCTGACAAGCGTTCCTCCAGAGCTTGTCCTCGAGGTTCTGGACCAGACGCCTTTGCCTGATCGTCTGGCCATGGCCAAAGTCTCGCGCCAATTCCGTAACGAAAGCCAGAGAATGTTCCGTCAACGATTCCTTCGTCTTCTCATGGCTTTCTTCGGCAACCACACACCTGACGTCGTTCGTTGGATGCGTCTGCATTCTGCTATCATCACAGGATCGACTTTCCATTCAGTTCTTCATGACACTCCGCCTTCTTCCGATATCCATTTCGTGGTATGCTGCATGCCTCTCTGAGGGGTCTTGGAACAAATTGGCGGGAGGCAGGTTCCCTTTTGGCAATGCGCCCTCGTCACATGTGACCGATGGGCGCGGGAAGCCGCCATCAGCGTCAAGCGGTCTAGCTCTATCTTTCAGAAATTAGAGAGACTTCTCTGATGAGCTCAACACTGACTGACTGCGAAGAATAGCATTGGAAAGACCCTCAATCTTGCCTGGATCTGGCGTCTACTCTGACATTTAAAAACCAAAAAACCGGGCTTTTTCGGGTTTTTTTCGATCCGAGATATATTTCGAGGTATTCACCGAGAACCAATTCACCTTTCTGCACAGTTGGCCAAGACCGTTTTCCGTGAATTCTGAGTATGATTTTCCAAAAGCTGGAATTTGCTGGTTTCATGGTATCGCGAATCTAGTCACTTCAACAGTATCAGCCCAATACAATATCTGAAATGTTATCGAAGCCCTCTCCATGCAACCATTTAATATTTTCTTCAGGCTGTGTCAAGTTTCTTCGCATTCTTTCCACCTTTTCTTTTTCGCCATTGGCCACTACAAGTTTTTGGACGACTGCATCGTAGAACTCGATATCAGAAATCACCCGACCCAGCCTATAGGCATCGGACATCAATGACGACATTGTCGTCTTCTGCACCTCGTCAAGGGAATCCCTGTACTGCATCAGATCATTGAAATCCTTACCCAGCGGAGGGAAACCAGATGGCTGAAATGTGCTCTCAGCACCTTGGCCAACAGCCTCTGCCATACCGCGCCAAAAGCCACCCACGTCTGAAAGGACAGCGTACATCAAAGGATAAGCCTGCGGCGGACCCTCGCTGATGCCTGCAAAATTACCGATGAACATTTTCGCATTGAAGATGCAGGAAAAACGAACTTATGTGTTCAAGAGACTCCACCTCAGCTCTTGACATGATTGGAAGGAGTTCTGTGGACACAGATTCGGAACTTGAGGTGGACGACGCGTCAGACATCGCCGTTGGAGACAGGAAGTTTTGGAGATTCTGGGAGAAGGGAGGATTGCTCGATACGGAGGATTGTCTGCGCGCGATCTTAGGACCGCGTCTTGTGCCAGGCGCAGCGCGCGAGACTGAAGACTTTGGGGTTCCTGTCCAAGTGCAAGCTTGATTCTGCTGCTTACACTTTGAGCATCGACCCTTGGAGTCACCTGCGACTGGTATGCATTCCTGTATTTTACCGTTGGATCTCCTTCGACTGGGGCCGACCAAGAAGTGCAAGCATCTATCGCAAGCAGCGCGTCGCAAGACTGCTCTTTCACTACGAAATAAAGCATAAATTTAGCACATGAAATGTGACGCAGCACATACATTTGAACTGCGGCTACTGCACGTCGAGGATAACTGGATCCGTCAAGCAGGGAGTCAACTGAACGTCGACTGTGGATGTCGCCGCTGTCTGAGCGTCTTGTCAAGGAAAAAGCTAGATCCGACGGTGCAGAGAACTGAGGCAAGGCGCTAGTAGAAGCAAAATTGGCGGGAGACAACATATGGGCGGGTTGTTTGAACGCAAAACAATAATGATGGATGAGACAGCAAGGCGTCAGGCACATGACCACCGGCAATCCCCAAGTACCCGGACCCACAAACCAAGCTCCCACAAATAGTCTCGACTAAAAAGGAAATGTGGGACACGGAATGAATTGCAGCATCGAAAGTATCTGCATCGCACGTTTGATTGAAACTAACATGGCACTACATATTCTATCTGCAACTTGTTCGCAGTCCTATAAGCACCTAAATTCTCTGCAATGCGCATCATATCGGGATCGGTAGACAAATCCACTGGCCGCTCTGACCAAAAAGGATGGACGACACGGGCCAAAGGTGTAGCTTCTCCAGCGGGCAGATATAACAATTCATCTGGCTGAACGAGAAAACAGAGTCGCAGATAAGGTAGCACAGGCAACCTTGTCAATGACAAAGCTAGCACATGCCAGTCTCGACTTTCGTCGGGATAAAATACCTCTTCCATTCGGGGTAAAGGTTGAACGAGAGTGATCCACTCCAATGGACAGTGCAGAGGAATAGAATGGACTGTGAATGTAAGTTCATACATCGTGGTAAGATCACGGCGAAGCGTCAAAAAGCGCAGCTGTCCAAAACGCGACAGGTTGAGCTTAGCTAGAAGGTCCTTAGCTATCATTTCAGAGACAGAACAACCTCACCGATGTGTATCAAGGAAATCCCTGTCAAACCATCGTGAACCCAGCGGCCAAAGAATTGGTGCACTTGGAGCATCCTTCGGTTTTGAGTCGAATCATCCTGTGTTGTACCTTGAACAGTGGTAAAACCACAGCTCGCAGCACCCAAGAGGTGCAACATGAGACCAAGACTATCAGCCTTCCCCGTATAGGTGAAATGCCGCCCTTCCTTTTGTCCCCGAGCTTGAGAGCAACTATGACCCTGACCGAGCATTATGAATGCACCGTCGCTGGCCAGCCTGATCATTGACGAAGCCAAAGCTTTGATATGCAGCATACCACGTCTTGTGGGAAGTGGTGCTGGGCCTGGGCCAGTCATTGCGAGGCAGGCATGGGGACAGACGATGTGCACCAGTGCTCGTAGAAAGGCGACGACATCTCCCGCAGGCGCGTAAACGGATATGTTCTCCACCGAAGGCAATTTGAAAGACAGCAGATTGTCAACGGTTTCTGTGGGAAAGCGAGTTTTGACGAATATCAGATGTCGCACCTGGGAAGTTGGCACAAGTCAGTCTTGACGTCGAAGCTCAATTACTCGCCGCACCTGGGGAAACGATGAAATCAAAGCAACCTGAGAGCGGTCAATATTAAGGCCGCAGAGGGCTATTGTTTCCACTGTGCTTCGAATACGGTCGTGAATTGCAAGCAAAGCGTCCAAGTTTAACAGTGAATGGGCAGTCACAATCAACGTTCTGAATTTGACCGGTAAAGCGATGGATCGAATGTAAGATGAACCGACATCGCACAGCAGCTTAGCGTCACCATTCACAGCCGCGAACTCCACAATTTCGCGCACCATCTCTGGTGGCGTATTTGGGGACTCCATGAAGCCATTTCCACATCCATGCCGACTTTATAAAAGTTTGGTAACTGAGCAGCTCATATTGCGTGAGCAAATTATACCATTAGCACGTTTTTCTTGCTGATACCAGTTCGTCTGTATCCAATGTAGTGTCTAAATTGTGTACACTTTAATTACAGTTCGCAGTTACCTTCTTGCTTACATATGTGAACCGTACTTCCGATTTTACCGAGACCTCCTTCAGTAGCTCTCGAATTTTCACAGCTTTAGCCCAGTCCTCCTTCCCTGCTTCGACCTTGCGCTCCTCTGATGAAGTCGAAGCCAACAAGACACCAATATGGAGACAAGGCATCAATTTACGAGCGCCGAGTGTACAGTCTAAAGCAATCCAGTCGCTGTCTGGCATTGACTCTAGGAATCGAACAGGGAACACCAGCGCGACCGTCCTCAGAGGTGCGGCAGCGGCTGCAGTGGCGAGAACTGTGATGATGTGACAGGTAGTCGGATACTGAACTCGCATTGTTATCATCCTCAAGTCAGTCATGGCCGACAACGAGAGACCGACTTCACTATTTGAGCAAGACGATAGACATGTAGCGGCAAAGGGTGGCTCACTGTTATTGGCAATGATTATGCCGATGGCCCTTCTGTACTTCTGCAACACGCTTCCCGTGGCATCTCCACCGCTAGGTTCTCCGGCAGCCAGCGATTTTGTTATGTTGGTGATGTAAACATATGTAAAGACATGCTTCGAATCGAGGACAGTCGTAGATGACTGAATGAAAGCGGCGTTTCCTGACATTGAGATATGCCGACTGCGACCAGCGAAATCTGCGTGGTGGCATACGTGAGCCTGTCCGGTAGCTGCCGTTGCATTGCAAAATCGCAAGCACTCGCTGGCGACAAGACGCAATTGACGAAGCGACGTTGGAGACATTTCGAAAGGTTTACCGGGGCTGGTTATATTGACACAGGCACAAGATGCGTATTTGTCGAGAAAAGGCTGGACAAAGTCGGTGAATGAACCGGACATGTGGTGAAACACGACCAAGTCTATATGCATTTGCGGGACAGGCCCATTTTTCACCAGTGAAGCGGCATCGAAGCAGCTTTTGATGAAAGCGATGGTAGTGACTCGGGGGAACCAGTCCAAGATGGCTAAGTGCTGAGGTGTGACAAGGACTCCGCAGAATGCAATAGATTTGACTGAGTTGGCGATGATGGGAAGGCATTTCTCTATGGCATCAGCAGCCTCAAAGGCATTAGGATCAATGACTAGGTGCTTTAGCTTCACCGGCAGCGCGATATTCCTGATCCTCTGAGACCCAACGTCGCAGATGAGCTTCACGTCTCCATTATCGTCGGCGTGCTCAATAATGAGTCGCACAATTTCTGGAGGCGTCGTTAGGTCGTCCATAAAGCATAATCAGCATTCGCTTGCCTTAAAAGTCGTGAGTGGTGAAAGAATGACGCCATGATAAGAGGCGCAAGCATTGGTCATTTTTCATCTGGTGTAGACCGCCCAGCAAGACCGTATCGCAGATGACATTTCGCTCACTTTCAATGCCATGGTTTCAAGTCCTGTCGTTGCAAGTTTCACATCGATTAGACTGGTCGTGGTGGCCTTGGTCAGTGAGTTGGAATGTGAGGTCGCGGCATTCACTTATCACGTAGTACAGAGTATGGTGCAAAATCGCTGACGGGGAATGAGTAGACCATGGTTGATGTTTTACGCTCAATTGGAGCCGTCGTTGGGCAAATGGACAGAGCAAGATGCAAGAACAGGAAGTACAGAGAAGAGATGGCACATCATTATCAGGTGACTTTGTCCATGCTTAGATAATTTTTTGCTTTCTATTTCTTGCTGCTTCGAGTACAAAAGGAATATTATCAAATGCTAATTTTAATACGCTTGAATGTGCCAGGCTGAGTACCATTCTCCATGTTCTCCTCGTCGGGGTCTAGATCGGGCAAAACCAGTCTGCGTGGAACAACAACAGATTCGACAGACGGTGAAAGTATCTTCACGGTGTGGGCATTTAACTGGAAAATCTGCAGGAGTCAGGAACAAGGCATTGAACACAGGATCATGTCAAACCTTGCGTCTTTTGTCTCCGCCGCCGCCTGCGTATTTGAAGCAATGCAATGTGGCATGAGCTATTACCAGTGTCCCAGGTCTTAGCTCGCCATAGAGACGCCAAGGAGCAACCAGACTGTCGTCCGCATGGAAGACAGGCAGCTGTCGGAGAAGAGCACTTTGATGAGCAAAGATATTGCCACCATAGTCTGGCTGAAGCTTGGGCGCATAGACACCGTCTTCTTTCAATTTGACGCTGCCGGTGACCGCTTCTAAGGTAGCTGTTTAGACGTGAATACGAGCAATGGGAAGTAAACCGACCTTGTTCATCATCTTGGTTGACAGTGGGAACAGGGCCGTCAGTTCTCATGATACGTTTTCGAGCGTTGATGTTTTTGCTGCCCTTTGAACAGATCAGGCCTCCGAACAGCGCAATTCAAGCCAACCCACAGTGTACTTTGCTGGCATAGACATGACAATATGGGTAGCGGCCTCGTTTGGATAATTAACCCGGGACTTTAAGCATTCCTTGACATCATAAGGCTTCAACGTATCAAGGTTTGAGGGAGAGCATGAGTCAAAACTGCTCACCGCTTCCCTTTTCATGCCCATAGCGTTTTCATCTGCCACGAAAACTTCGTTGAAGCACGTCAATTGCATGGAGTACAAGGCACTTAATTCCGGGGGGCATTTCGTGGGACAACAAAGTACAATGGAGTCCTTGACTTTGGTGTGATCGTAAATTCGTAGTCGCTTAGGGAAAAAAACATCAGGACAACCATTAAAGGAAGCTAACATTGACTGCACCTTTCCAGCGGGTCCAACATAGTGGTTTCCCGACGCCCGAAAAATGGTTCCCTCGTATTTGGGAGCGACCTGACCAAAGATCACGAAGTGTGTGTCCTCTTCTTTTTCTCTCTTGTAAGTCATATGATCCCCATAACTTGCCGCGTATCCGTGAAAATCGGTTCCGAATTGAGCGAAGGCTGCTGTCTTGGATCTCTCTGTTTCATTCAAATCGGCAGCGGCGAAGTATGCCATGAGTTTTGCGTAGACTCCTTCCGGTGTCAGTCTGTCTTTGTAGTCATCCAAGCGACTGAAAGGTGCCTCGACATAAGGCTCAACCGAGACTGGTGTCGATACAGGTTGTTCTGTGATATGTGTCAGTCAAAAACTAGGTCAGCACAGCAAAGACGAACGTGGTGTATTATTCGCCGGTGTAGTAGATGGAAAGCCCCGTCGCGCAGATGGAAAGCTACGTTGCATCGTAACAGGGGGAATTTCATCGGGGGCCAGCACAGAAGGACCATTTGGAAAGACAGGGATCGGAACGGTAGAAGGCAATGAGGAAGCAGCTAAGAATCTCATCAGAATGCAGTCATTGTTGAGCAGAGGAATTGCCTTGGTTCATTGCAGGCACCGCGAGACCTGAAATTTCGAAAATGAGAGTGGTCTTAAAAAATGAACAATGAACTCACCAGTCTCTGCACCGGGAGCAATATCAGTGGGTGGAAGGGCAGCACCCGAAAAGAAATCCAACATCTGCGCGTCATTGTCCATGAAAGAAGCCCAATCCGGGAGGTCAGAAACGTCAGCTGCGACTGATAAACTAGAAGCTTTCGGTGGTGACACAGCCGTTGACGGGATCAACGAAGGCAACAAGAGAGACGATGATTCGACCAGAGATTGGTCCGTCGGTGCCTCAGGGCGTGCAGCGAGAGGGACCTCTAGCAGTGCTGCAAGGACAGAACGTCAGAAAAACGGTGTGAGACCTGTGCCATTGCTCACATTCATCGAGGTTGCCGAATGAAAGACGGACTGATGGTCTTTGAATTGGGGAGAAGTTGGCTGAGACCTCGGCTGGCTCGTTCTGAGTTCGGGTGGACCGATTTGCAGGCATAGTATAGACAAAGGGTTTCTAGCTATAATGTGAGCACTCGTAGACATCTCGAAGGGCTGATTTATATCGCTCGGTTATGTGTCGCAATGGTAGTTGCATCGTGAGGACGGTCGCACAAGCAGCACGTCAATATCGTCAATATCGTCAATAATGTCGTGCAGGTGGATGATGACTGAGCTTGAGTCAGCAATCAGAGCGGGCAATCCCCAAATGGAATGAGCCCGACATTCACATGTATGAAAGTCGATCAGATCTGTGTTTCAGGAATAATTCGACAAATTAATTCCGGCCACCTTTCGTGTTCCCTGAAAAATCGGAGAACATCGGTATCATGTTGGTCACTTGATACTGTCATCGGACACAGCTAGCAATATGCGCCCCTGTGTTAGAAAATCCGAAAAAAATGCTGAAAGATTGCAAGGTTCAAACGAGAGGCGAGTTTGTCCAATTCATACTTTATGCCGCGCCATCAACATACACAATAAGGCTTCTTCACTACCAAAACTGAAAGAATCTATCTAATTGTCGCTCGGCATCTGCCTCAATCAACAATCTGCGATGAAGGCCCGGATGTGCCACGAGCCAACTAGTAACATGTTCTCGCATGAAGCGATTGCAAGCGGGCCTAGAGTATGAAAACATATTACAAACAGGGCATTTAACGCCGTGGCCTGGTGAACGATCCAGCAGCAGTTTCAGGATGCAGCAAATGCAGTAAGAGTGACCACATTGGATTCTGTGAAAAACAGCACATGTGTTAACGAGAGACGACGCTTGGATAAAGGGCTCAAACATATAAGGCATTTCAGCGACATCAAGGCATATGGGACAAGATATAGCAGCTTCATCTGCTGTGCGATCTATAATAACAGTTTTAACATGAATGTCTTATTACGCACTTGACCATACCCAGAACAACAATAGCCTCGTCAACGACAATGGGTTGTTGTCTCGTATTACCGATGCCTTGCAACCAACTACGGTTCAAAAAAATGTGCACCCTTTTTGCCGACTTTAAACCAATCGATCTCAGCAGATGGGTTGTGGGAAGGACTCCAGTGCGAGTCGGATTCAAAGGCATTGAGACAGAGAGAGCACACAAGGTCAATATTGCACTATTTATGTCCGAACTTTTATATGTCGCTGAGGAAGATCGTCATCATTATGTGATCAGATCTTTACATCATCTTTTTTATGTTTTGATTCTGCATGACTAACCATGGTGAACAAATTCTGGCATCAAGTCCACCGTGGGGTCCAGGAGGTGGTTGGAACCAATGTGACTGAATAGATGGATACGCCAGAGCTGGACAGCCATCTGCAGCACGGTTAGAACTGCGTAGAAAAGGAAGAATTCACTTTCAGACCTCTTCAATAGTTTGTACATTAGGAAAAGCAGCCCGTCGTGCTCCCAAATATGACTCATAGCGGGCACATAGCCTCCTGAGCCTATGAATCGCATTCATATAATGCATTTGCAGCTCATCGTACATGACTCTGAGTTCCCATCCTGTCATATATTTTACTTGCTGTTGAGTGTCAATAAATGCCGACCAAAATGCAGTAACGCACCTCTTGAAGATTCACAATGTAGCCAGCCAGGAAAATTTTCATGCGGTCGTTGAACGCCTGGATTCCCATTGCAGGACGCTTTCCGTCACAAAAGACACCGACCAAAAAGTAGGCCTCTTGGTATTGACGATAATTCATCTTTCCTTGGGGAGCTATGATGAAATAGAATCGAGGGACTAGAGATTCCCATATCATCTCGCTTTGCTGTTCGTCGGGGGTCATGGTCGTGGATGGAACTGTGACGAGAATGATTTCAGTTCGTATCATTCATCCATCACTCATCGTCGCTGATGTTACGTGTACGCTGATGTTACGTGTACGCTAATGTTACGTCGATGTCGTTAGTGTACACTGATGTTACGTCCACCAAGTCTGCTAAATGATGTTATGTATGCAGATCACAGCACCAATTTTCATTTCACAAATATCTTGCATACCCTACATTTAGCGATATCTTAGATTCGTTCCTTTGTTCGACAAAGGATTTGCATAGATACCCTAGACTGGCTTTGACATTTTCCCCCGGGGACAACGAAACCACAACATCAAGCAACTTGAAGGTGTTGAAACGGATGAGGTTATCATAGATTCCCAACAGTCCGAGGCAGACCTTGTCATACCAATTGCCGTTCTCTCTTGTGCGACCTCTGCCCTTTGTATCGATGATTATCGTCACAAATTGCAAAGGAGTGGTCCCAGCAAGCGTCTCCAAAGTAGGGACAACACTGTCAAGACAGTATCGGTGCGTGAAAATGCGAATAATGCGGAGGTTTCCTAATTCTTTAAGGCATTGTATGCCTGCAAATGCGGTCAATACAAAATTCCTTCCATTGACTTTTACGCACCGGGAATTCTAAAGTGCAGCTCTTCGACAGCAGAGCAGATTTTGAACAGCTCTGATGTGATGTTGTGAAGCTCTGCACTGGACGGGATGTCGGTGATCACCAAGCCCTGCATACACGAAAGCAGGGAAACATCCACTGCCTGGGCGATGGCTAGCGCACGTTCGGGAAGCCCTTGCAAAACCAGCACTGCTAATCTTGCTTGATTGCGATTGGCGGCAACCGCGAGATATCTGTCGTGGCTAGCTAGACGATTCGTGACAAAAGCCGTGACTGGGACCCTCGTCGAGCCATAAGTAATGAACTGGGCTGACCTCAGCGCTGGAGATCTGGATGTGAAGGCTCGAACGGAATCGTTGAGTGGTCCGGAGCAATATGCCCAGGTCAACGATATCAAGCCCTTCAGATCGGAGACGACGAGAGTTGGGGACTCGTTAAAACGGCATTGGATGAAGAAGATGTGTTGGATGGAGGGAAAAGGCACTAGAAAGTCGACGACGGATTGGTCGATGTCGACGCCCTTGATGGTGATGACCTTGACACTGCTTCGAGCAGCATCAGCTTTGTCGCTCATGATAGCTGCAACAGCGGCTGAATCTGCCAATTTATCGACAGTGACAAGAATCCTCAACAGTTGCACCGTGGCCAGCGACGCATGGTTGAATCGATTGAGAGCAGCGAGAGTGCCGACATCGGCAACTCTTCCCTCTATCTTGAGGCAACTGCTGACCTCGTGAACGAGCTCGGCGGGCATTCTGAGGTCCCAGGCATGTTTTTTGACAAGTTTCATGAGGAGTGGAAAGGGAAAAGGACAGAGTCCCAGTTGAACGCACCTAGCTTAAGGGCTGAGGGACTTGGCAGAATCCGAAGGGCCCAAAAAAAAACAAGGATCAAACAATGGTCCGTGGAATCAAAATAATGCGCGAAAGATCCGATAACACAGGGCGAAATATTCAGGAACAACAGGGCGACATGTTCTGGAACACTTCTGAGCCGTGAAAAACACAATTTTCTGAATAAAATGGGCCAGATGTGTCACGTGCATCAAATTGAGCTTTCAAATCATCCCGATTGGGTTCGGCAAAAAGTGCATCTTACTCATCCCGGATCATAGTAACGTCCATTTCGTTCGACGTAGCAACGTCGATTTTTTTTTCTCCTTTGGAATAGTCCCTTCTGCCGACATATCGCTCATCGCGCCAATTTTGCTATGGTGAGCACATGGACTCTTTTCAGTTCGGGTTTTGACCCTGGCATTCATGCTCCATTTGTACTATTATCGGCAAAGACGCTGGTGAACCGACCGTCTGTTGCGCAAAACGCACATCTAGGCACTGGAATAATACGAGATGTGAAACGATTTTTTACCGTCACAGATAAACGATTCGCCCTTAAAGGGGGCACCAAAAATCGGCCAGCATATCCACCTTTCGTTCAATGTCGATTTCTCCGCTGCTTGACCTCCTCATGTACGAAAAGCTTCTTCTGTGCTTCCATATTGTTTTCTCACCGCTTTTCAGCAATGTCCGAACACCGCAGGACCCGATAATGTCATGTCTCGACACCCAAGACACAATGAGACTGAGACAGGTCTCCAAAGCCGGTCAACAAGCTGTCGATTCACATTCAAAAGTAGCTTACAGCACCAGGAAGCTGTTTGGACGGTATATGAACGATCGCCAGACAGCACACTTTCGCTATCTGCAGGTAAGGATTACAATGGTGCTTGTTCTCGATCTGATGCACAATTTTCAGTCTTGGACGGGCGCTCTGGTATCTGGTCCAGCTGCTGTTCAATTCATGGCCCGAGAGGATTACTCAACCACGGCGCCCGTCAACTGTCTCGACGTTTTTTGTCATCGCCCTCACACCAGGATTTTGGCCACGTTTTTCGAGTTTGACCTAGGATTCGAGCAGCAACTTGACCGTCCTGCATACCATGGTCGCTCGGCAGACGCGATCTCGGCCGTTTACACCTTCACCCGTGGACATTTGAGCATCAAGCTTTGGATCGCCTTCAACTCGGCATTCGACGCAGTCATTCACTCGTGGTCAAGTAAGCTTCATGATTTCTTGTCTTAATTAAATTGTTTAAGGCATTTTCAGCGATAGATATGGTTATGATCTCGCACGAGCAAGCCATTTCGCTGTTTCCATGGACCACTTTTGTCAAACGCCGATGGCATCAAGTCAATTATCGCAGAGGCGGTTTACTTCCCTGTTTCAGCTGGGAGATGGACGCCGAGGCTAGAGGCTTCCAATACAGGCCGATTTTCAGCGTTCACGAAGTCACCTCGTCCGATTCAGAACTTCGTGTAGGCGAACGCTTTGTCGGTGACAGGTTTTGCTGGGTGGTCACACTGCCTTCCCCACTATCTGAAGATATTGCCGCTGCTCGCCTCACTCTGGCTGAGTATCCCAAACAGATCCTCGCCATCAACTCGTTCTACATCACCTACAACAAAATGAATCTAATGTCTCTCCAGCATTCGGTCCTCCGCCAAGATCTGGGACATTTCCCGGACAGACTTCCTTGCATCGTCGCCTCTCCTGGTCTGGTCGTCGATGTTCAACGCGAGATGCTCCTGGTTAGCGAGCTTGCCGATTTTTCAGCCCAAGAGTGCGTCTTGACTCTTCCCATTTTCAGTGCCAGCTTATTAATTCTCCAAAAGGGCCCAGGAATATCTAGAAAAAGGCATGGAACACATCTACGCAATCAGAGCGCGTCTTGCCCATTTTCTATTGGGTGCTTAAGGCTCATCTGTACACATTCATTGAAATAATATAGTATACGTGCTGCAATATATTTCCGTATCTATGCATATACCCTTCGCAAGTCTTGGAGACCGCCAGTTGGCAAAAATTCCAAAGTTATGGCTCTAGTTTCCCGTCTCTGAGGAGTCACCAAGATCGTTTGACGATGCATCGTATCAGTGAGCACAAGCCAAAAATTACTTGCACACCCTTCTGCAATGGCAAAAAGGCGCGTGAAAAGTCGTTGCATCCACACTTGCATCGGAATGCCCGGTGCAACCCAGTCCCCTGCCACAATGGTGAGTCTATTCAGGGATCGAAAGGACAAGGTGAGCAGCAGGTCTTCCACAACAAACAACGCTTGCTCGTCGTTGCAACGTGGGAGAAACAATGTTAACTGACACAAGTTGACGAAGGGCGTCAAGCTAATCGCGTCAACTTTGACCGAACTGTCAGTCGCAACTATCATGGTGCTGGAAATAAACTCACCTCCCAACGGGATAGTTAAAATGCGCAATGAATGACGGTGCTGGGGAAGAATAGATTCTAGCAAGTCCTTGGAGTTTAGACTCGGTAAATGCAGAAAGCTAATGAGGAAGTGTCGATTCATCCCGTGCATAATGTGAGTCAAGTCATTGGCCTGGCCACGAAAACCAAGGTGCCGATCTCGACCACTTCGACTTCGATTCGGAGATGAGCACTGGTGGCTAACACCGAAAAAAGAAGTGTTGGACATGTTTCGCAAAGCTGACCTAGCCTCTTCTATTCTTTCCAATGAAACCCGTTCTATTCCCAAACCAAAGTCGAGACAAGCATAGATAGCGCAATGTTCTAAAAAGGCGCAGGCGAATGCAGCAGCGTCTTGATGTTCAGCCGTCAGAGAGACATGAACGACGCCAGAAAGAACAGACAAAGATGCAACTTGAAGTAGCAAGTCTGTAGGATACTCTTCTAGAATGAATAGAATTCGAAGGAGATTTGGAAATGCACGCAGAATCGACAGCAATGCTCTATCCAAAATGATGGATGTGAAGGCGACCTCGGTGATTTGGAGACGCTGAGGAGAAGTTGACGTTGCAAGCGCTGCCTCCAGAGTTTCAGTGGCAATGACCAGACTTTTCATGGTGGTAGTCTGAAACAATAATGTCGCGTTGGCAGGTATACTGGAGCAACAATGTCGCGTCATAGTGGTGACATCCGTAATTTCACCAGATCGCACAATTTTGTTCACTTTCATCACGTAAGACAGCCACTATTTATTTGACCAGAACATTATGGAGAGCAACATTTTATCATGGATGGTCCCAATTTTCCTCCAGAAATGGTTCGCGAAATTGGCCTTCAGGCCGATATCAACGGAGACGCTCTGGCGTTGTGCGACATAGGGTCCAGTTACATCCGCTCATGTCTCTTATCCATAAAATTCAACCGCATTTTCATCCATCCAGGCTCATTGCAGGAGCTGGACGCTTTTACCCGCATCAAATCCTTCATAGAGCGTTCGGTCAACAGCTTGACTTTCAGTGACCTGCTTATAGACGCGACACACCTCCAAATGCTGTCCATGTTTCCCAACGTTCGTCACATATATTTCCATCGATGCTTCTTCAATGCGGAGCAATTCTTGCCACAGTGCAGAAGAGCCGTAGAAGCAGTCTGTCCACAGCTGTCGACATTCGTTCTCTGGCAATGTGCTGGTTGGGGGACTGAATTTGTGCGACCTGTTTTCACGTTGGGCCACCGCATGAGACATATCTATCTCAGCATTTCATTCTTTCCCCTCAAGCGACCCAATGCACGAAGCCGCTCAAAGACTTGTCGCAGGTGGTCGTCTGCTTGCGTCCGTCGGTTTGAGCTTGCTCGCCTAGGCTCATCAGAATCTGCCCAAACGCTGTCACTTAGGTTACCGCCTAGCTGGATGGAACAGATAATAGTGTTGACCGTGTCTAGCAAGGTCTTGCACCTCGAGTTCTACTTGACTTATGCACCAAAACTGGATCTATCTGCTACTTCTCGCAGTGAAGTATTGGAAATAATGTATGGTGCCATGGGCCCACGAATTGAGAAGATTTCTGTTCATTTCAATGGTGAGCAGCCTTTTTTCTTGTGAAACAGCTCCTAATTGTCTCAGGGAAACGAGGATGGCCTAAACTAGTGAATGTTCGAGAGATGGAGGTAACATTATGCCATGGCTTAATTCGAACATTTTGCGAGGCACTCGACACCATCCCATCCAGCGCTCCTCTCGAGGTTCTGAAGCTGTGGATGAGGGTTCCCTCTCGAAGCAGTGTTTCCGCTTCTCGACATTGGCGGCGCCTGGTTGAAACACTTCAGTCGCGTCGTCCAGCCGCTCGCCAACTTCTTATAGTTCTTCGAGCTGATGAAGAAGACATCGACCTTTGGTTGGACTCTGAATTGCAGGAGGTCAAGGCATACACCCAGATAGGCAATTTTGCAAAGAGTCTGTGGGCGGCGCTGGGGCCAGTCGACAAAGCTCCCGCTGTCGAGGTTCATATGTCTTTGAAAGCGCTGTCGGGGAGCCAATCTGTCACAGATCTGGACCATTGTAGAATCAATGTCTAGTGATCTTACCGTAACAAGGCTCGCAATAAATGCATTCTTCTGTCATCATGTTTCGATTGATATAAGTTCAGCAGGTAAGAAATATGGTCGTACTCGGTGTTCCCTGTTCTTTCTCTCCTTGTTTGCGATGTCTTACAGTCTTGCATGAATCACTGCGTCGTTGCAGTCGTTGTAGGACGTTCATGCACGCAAGACAATACGCCACCAAAGCATCACCTATTTTATCTAACACGCGTCTAGAGGTCTTAGTTTCAAGTTTCGCTACGGGTGAGGGAATGCTGTATGCCTCGCGTTTTTGCCGTTTGCAAAAGATCGAGTCAAGAAGCTCGACGAAGATGATATACTGTCACTGTTCGTATCGTTGTACTTCAGAGTTGTGTCCAATCCTTTTCGTAATCGTATTTTACTTTGGTACCAACATGAAATCTCAATACAGCAAACTATGTATCAGAAAAAGGTGGGATATATTCCACAAACGAATGTAACTCTGCATAGTCATATGTGGCATTGACCAGTCGGACTCGACGAGAACCTGAATATTTCCTCCCAGCATGCCTGCTCCCCCCAATAGGATGATGGACAATCACATTATGTGCCTCCTTGGTTGTCGTCATGATGAGACGAAAAATTGGCGCAAAAGGCCGCAGAATTCGCATCACCGTCTCTTGCGTAACAGAGCGAACAGCATCATGGACAAGGTGGATGCGATCCAGGATGATGCATAGCTCTCTGAGAGGGATAGCCGGATTGACGGTGCGCAAGCAGCGCCGAACGGGAATCATGCCTTGTGCAGTGTTCTCGGATACGTCCAGAACCAAAGAAATGAGACTGTTGAAACCAGACAAATCGAGGTTCGCTGAAGGCAAAGTTTCAGCATTTGGCCAGAGAAAAGAGAAGTGACTCATGTAGGAAAAAGACCGTCAACCTGGTCAGGTTACCAGCAAGCGAAGGAATGATATTCTTTAGGCAGAGTGGCGCAATAGACCCATCATGGCCCACAACTCGATTGGAGTGACCTTCCAGTAGAGCTAGATGGAGGAAGTCGACCGGATACGTGCTGGTCATGACCGTCATCATCGACGCCAAGATTAATCCGTGACCGCTGAAGTCTAAATGGCGCTCTCTATCTGTGCCCTCCTTCCAACAATTGTGCCGCTCTCCCAAATATCTGTCCCTTTCCATTTCTCGCAGGTATATTCTACCGCATCGGCGGACGTAAGGCAGATGGCCATGGCGCATCAATGGGCCTGGATCACCGAATTCCAAACAAGCCAACGGAGCCGACAGCTGCATGAATTTGCTGGTAAATGCAGCAGCAGTTCCGGAGTGCTGGTCCACAATGACTCTGACGAGTTCTGGTAGATTCTCGAACCTCATACGGTCTTCCATTTGCGCAGGGAAGAAAACCGACAAGAATAGGACTGAACGTGTCTGAGGGAAAAGGCGTAGCAACTCAAGATGTCGAATCTCCAGCACTAGCGACGTGAAAGCGATGGACCGCACGGAGTTTTTGATGAAAGGCAGAATCGCATGTAGTGCATCGATATATTGTAGACTGGAGTTGGTGACGACGAGACGTCGAAATTTCACTGGTAGTCCAACGGTACGTAGGTAGTGGGACCCAACATCGGTAAGTAAACCAGCGTCGCGGTTAACGTCGGCATATTCGAAGAATTCCCGCACCATCTCTGGCGGAACTGTTAAGCTTTCCATAGCACAAAAAAAATATAGAGAATTTACCTTTCTACGGCAGCCTTTTAATCCTCAGAAATGACGCGAGCATCACCACGTATGGCTAATGGTCGCGAATGAGGCAAACCGCTGTGCGAATTAGAAACAAGAAAAAAGTGTGACATTTGTGACATTTGTGACATCTGACATTTGCTTGCGATCATTATGTCCAAGTCCACCAACGCTACAAGGATGAGGAAATCCCCGGATCTCGGCCGCTCTTCCAATTTACGAGGGTTCCAAAAACGACACAGAATCCTTGTGAAGCAGTTTCTGAGGGGTGTTAATGGAGATCCAGTCTGGTTCGGCAACTGCGATCCCGATGACAGTGATTTAGACGATCCTCAAGAGCCTGACGGCAAGTGCTGTAATTTACAAACTGCGTTGGTAGCTCAAGCCCAATCCCAGGTTCTGATGATGCTCCAGATCGACTGGTATGCTTCAGCTGTGATAGAATAATGCAGCTTCCATTGAGGTATGTCATGAGAATATCATCGGAGACACTGATATCAAATGATCAGGATGGTATGCTGCGACTACGCTAGCTGTGCTCAATGTGTCTTGAAGCACTTGTTGTATGCCACATATCGTCGCAAGCAGTCCCAATTTCATCCACTTTGTGCTGGGTGTCTTCACCCATACCAGAATCGTCATTTCAGGCCGGCTCCAGATCGAAGTCTTCATGCAGAAACCTTGGACTGGCTCATCAAACATGGAAATAAAGTCACCAAGAAACGATACCGTGATGTGAAATCTCTCTTGGACCTGTTTTACTGCTGACGGCGCTGAGTGTCTTTTGATGTTGTAACGATATATACTGTAATCACTCTGTAGTAGCATTGTTGTAAAGTACTAGTTTCATTTCCTTGTAATGTTCCATCGATGTACGGAAAAGGACACATGGACAGTGATAACAAGCTCATTTCGTATTGAGTTCGTGCTCGAATATCACGACCTTTCGTGCTGTGAGAAAATTTCACGACCACCTTGAATAGATTGAGTCACAGAATCTATCTTCACTCACCCTTGCGAATATGCGCCCCATGAGCCAAAAATCGAACAATGTATTGACATCAAACAGTTTAACTTGGTCAGATCATATAAGTAGCGTCAGATGACTTTGTCATTTGGAGCGCACCAACACCACTGCACCAGCACTCTCCCAAATTCCTTTGAATATCCGTCTCCCAATGCCAGAGTTGGCGGAATACAACCTCGCAACGAAAGCACTATTATACTGGATCGATAAACAGCTAAAATACACAACGTTGATAGGCCTCTATGCTGATGTGGGCACATCGGTAAAACATTGCTGAATACCTTGTCTGGGCTAAGTAACCATGGGCGGTCAAATAGGGCTCATATGTTCTGCGGCGCATTCGTTTTCCACGACAGCACTACATCAAGGGCTTGGATCCCTTTCCACCTGCATCGGTGGCACCGCAGTTACAACTTTATTCGAGGCTGCAGGATTGGAAAGAGGCGTCTCTGGTGCCTGAAACTGCACTGTTTCACCCCAGAAGATGCTTGATTCGCTTCTCTGGAAACCGATATCTTGAGGTGCGCTCTTTCATACTGTATGCCTATGCAGCTAGACGCCACATACAGATCTGCTGTGTGACACATTGTTACCCAAACTTCTATCCATATCACAAATGGAGGGAACAAATCAGGTGCCTGTCCGCCAACAATCGAGGGTTCAAGACAGTTTTTGCCTTTTGTTTTCTCAATAAAGACGACGACACCAAGTGGATCTTGTCAATGAACAGTTACGACAAATTAGCGCTGGTAACTCCCGCATCATATAGTTGAACCTGTTTTCACTCTTATTAAGATCCATTGGTCAAAGTGTGATGCAGGAACAGTGCCTCGGATTTTGACATCATTTGCCCCTTTACCCCAGCGAAAAGCGGACGGAAGTGAATGTGGTTCGGTAGCGGTGTATCACGAATGGCTCACCCATTTTGTCTCATGGGTTAGGCGACACAGGGAAGCAGTAGATAATCCTATTCTCAAAAACCAGGATCTGCGTGCAGCGCAACCGCCCACTATATGGAAAGCCTTGATCAAGGATGAGACAGGACCCTTTTCCTGGGTCGGCGTCTACACTGTTTCCGAGCTTCTCAATTTTGCAGGTTCGTTGCCTTTTGAATGAAGACTTGTGCCTGATGATTGATAGGTATGCCTCCATGGGTCAGGTTGGATGAGATTCTCAGCTGTCCTTCCCGACTTGCTCGTTTGGCCGAGGCCGGTTATTTCTTTTCTATCTGGTCAGATCTCAAAAACGAGTATGTTGTGCAAGTTTGATAGACGTTGAGACTCATGTTGAACAGAGCTCGCCTTCGGAAGATGTTGAAGTACACAGGAGACGGCACTCTCACTGCATCCAAGGAGGATGCCATCAGGTGTGTCGCTATCATTCTCTCCCAGTATATCGAAGTACAACTGTGGATAGATACACCAAGGACCTCACAGTGTACGGTAAAGTCCTGGCTCCAGTCAGTGCCCTAGCACGTCGCGCGTTTGCCAAATACAACGTGATTAATCAGTTTTACGAAGTTCATGGCGTTCACTCGGTTTATACAGGAAGCGAGATCGCAGCCACATCAAGTGAGACAATCTTTAAACATAGGTGAACACGACATATTCCAGCCAGACCTCTATCAACTCAAAGGAGAAGAGTTGCGATACATTCTCAATTCAACCGACGACCTTAGGAGTCACATCGGCCGGCGTACATACGATATGAAAGGACACTGTGGCCATTTGATCTTCGAACGATATCAATGTTTGACAGAAGATGAAGCGTATCAGGAAGATCTAGCACAACTACAGCAGCATAATTTCGACCTTATCCGAACCGGTAACGACCCACTGACTCAAACCGACATCGAGAAAAAATTGCAGACACAGAGCGAACAACGTCAAAGTCCCAAGGATCCTTTGACCCTTTATATCGAGAAATTGTGGAGCGAAGGCAAAATTGAGACAGAATACATTGAAGAATGTCTGGGTACACATGGTGCGTCTTCTTATCGCTTGCCTTGTCTGAAATTTAGCTTTTCACTTATCAAGGGGACGGCCAATGCGTGCAGCGCGTCAGGAAAAATTCAACAACCATCGACTCCGAAAACCATAAGACAGAGGCGAAGTACCTGAGAGTGAGCCAGTGAGATGTGTTAATAGGAGAACATGAGGGCATACCTGAATGGCGAGATGCCAGCTCGTCGAGCATCGGTTTTCCAAGTGCTGTCACGATTAAACAGGGCTCGAGAAAGGTGGAATGAACAAACATATGGAGTGCTGTAAGATAGCCTGCAGCCAATCTTGGCCCAAGACTAGACGACTGCTGCCAGGTACACTTGACGGTTTTGGAAAAAGGGTGAGTCTGGTGCAGAAAGGCAATCCGTAGATTCCGGGTCCGTTGATTAGGGCGCTGTATCGTCTTCGCGATCTGCCTAAAACGCTATCGTCATTGTAGTACGATATTGGAGATGTTGGCTGGAGCTCAGCGGTGGCGGGTATGCCATCCAGCAAGAAAGGGGTCGTCATGGTGGATCGCAGCGAACGCAAGCATGCCATCGTAGTATATATCCGTGTTTATGCCATATCACGCCATCACAACATCATCGACAGAGACAGGATTCGCACTGAACCTTGACTGAACCAGCCGTCGCCGACGATTCATGTGCTGAATCCAGGGCACTTCAACGCAGGAGGCAGGAGTTAGCGTAGTGCAGATAAGTCAGAGTGTGAAAAGAATGTCATTATCTGGGATCGAACGCAGCTGCTGATGGGGGCTGATGAAGTCACGTGCGTTCAAAACACAGCCACCGCCCAAAATCTTTTTTGCCCGCCAAAAAAAAATAGGGCGGTATAAGACCCACACCTAACAAGTTAGGTAGCGGGGATTCTCGCAACGTGATTTGGAGAAAAAGCGGCAAGAGGAGCCCGATCCGGCCCGGATCGCTCTTTCCATTTCAACATGGTTTGTACCGGCTGAGCACTTAGACAGCTCCATCTTCCTTCCTACCACCATGTCCAGCCTGAAGCAAGGTGAATTCGTCGGCTCCCTCGATTGTGGAACAACGTCAGTCTCGTTTTTCCCTCTTGCTGACATTTCCTGAATGGCCTCAATCCGAACAGCTCAGTGAGGTTCATCATCTTCGACAAGCATGCCGACATCGTCGCCCAGCACCAGCTCGAATTCCCGCAGTATTACCCTCATCCAGGGTAATATTCTTTCGCTGTTCAGTCCACTGTACAGCTCTGAACAAGATTTTTCGCTAGCTGGCACGACCACGACGCTGCAGAAATTCAAGAACATTCGGAATTGTGTATTGAAGAAGCTGTCAAGGCCTTAGAAGCTGCGGGATGGGCCAAGAGCAGCATCAAGGTCATCGGTCAGTCTTTTACAGTTGACCTCACACATGACAGCTTATTTGGCACCAGGTATCACGAACCAGCGTGAAACAACTGTCGCCTGGAGTCGACTGACCGGAAAACCGCTCTGCAATGCTATTGTGTGGGACGATTCTCGCACAAAGAACATTGTCGCCGAGTATCAAGACAAGATAAAGACTACAGGCATTCAGGTCCAACCTGGAGTCTGGAAGAAGGATGCAGAAGGAATTGAAGCTCTTCGCGATATGTGAGTTTCGCTTTATTTCTCGGGATCCAATCTCATTCGTGATGTTTTTAGCACTGGTCTCCCTATCTCGACGTATTTCTCGGCTATCAAGCTCAGATGGATGATAGACCACTATCCCAAAGTGGCAGCAGCCCATGAATCAGATGATTTACTTTTCGGCACCGTAGAGTCTTGGGTTCTCTATGTAGGTCACGATCCCGCCATCGACTTCTTCCATCTGATTTCTCGTGTCAGAATCTTGTTGGCGGAGTTAAGACTGGTCTTCATGTTTGCGAGGTCACCAACGCTTCAAGAACCTTACTCTTGAACACACAGACGCTTCAATGGGAAAGCTCTCTCCTCGAATTCTTTGGTTTTCGGTCGTCCATTCTGCCCAAGATCGTCTCGACATCCGAGGTCTATGGGCATATCGCAGCAGGCGCGCTATCTGGTGTCCCCATTGGTGGCCTCGTTGGCGATCAGCAGGGTGCTCTAGTCGGGAACAAATGCTTGAATCAAGGGGAAGCTAAATGCACCTATGGGACCGGAGCTTTCCTACTGTTTTGCACTGGCAAAGACATAGTAAAAAGCAACCATGGGTTACTCAGCACAGTAAGTTGCATCTTTCGATATTTTCCGATATGTCTGACGATTTGCTGTTAGATTGCTTATCAGGCAGGCCCAGATGCAAAGCCAGTATACGCGCTGGAAGGCAGCAGTACGTTTACCTGGATTATGCTCAGAATATCGTGCTAATTTCTTTTGCAGTATCGGTCGCGTAGGTCTCTACTTACGATCATCTGTCCCCTCACTCATTCTTTGCAGTGGAAGCAGCATCCAATGGCTTAGGGATTCTATTGGTTTGATCAAAGATGCCCCCGAGATCAATGAACTTGCTGCCAAGGAAGATTCGACCGGAGGCGTCTACTTTGTCACGGCATTCTCTGGACTCCTTGCGCCATACTGGGATCCAAGTGCGACTGGAATGCTGATAGGTCTGTGATTCTGTTTCTAGTCCTTCACGTTTCTGAAATTATGCCAGGAATATCTTCGTACACAAATCCATCCCACATTGCTCGTGCGACTCTTGAGGCCAATGCATTCCAGACGCGTGCTGTCATTGAGAGCATGAAACTGGACTCTGGAACCGATTTGCAGCATCTCAAAGTGGACGGCGGTATGACGAACGGAGACATGGCCATGTCGATTCTCGCTGATATTGGTGGCTTTACTGTGATTCGGCCAGAAATGAGGGAATCGACGGCCTTGGGTTCAGCCATTCTCGCTGCTTCGGCGATTGGGCTCTTTGGCTGGGACTTGAGCAAGCCAGAGACCCTCAATGAGGTGAATACCAAAGGTAGCACTGAATTCAAACCTGCGCTGGCAGAGACAGAGCGAGATGCGAGATGGAAAGGATGGCAGCGAGCTGTTGAAAGGTCTAAAGGCTGGGAAGTGGGTGTCGCTGGTCAGTAAAGGTCAAATCAAGTCTAGTTCACTGGGACATGGGTTGTAACTCCAATGTAAAACACGAGATTTATTATTCGTCAAGCTACCACAATCGCCTCGTAAGGTTACTGACAACCCATCTACGAAATGAGGCCGTCCAAAAAGTCCTCCATCTCCGCTTTGGCATCTTTTGGTGCTGCGCCCTCAGCCACAGGAAGAGCAGGAGCGTCAACCACCGCCGGTCCTTTTGAGGTAATGTGCCAGTGCTTTAGTATAAAACCAAGGACATACCTTTTCTACGAGGCTGGTTGGACGTCGTTACAGGCCGAGCGCGTAACCGCTCTGATTTCGCTCTAAACCTAGTTTTGAGGTCTGACAAGAAGAAGAATCAGCGAAAGCAAAGCTGGAAGAGATTTAGCTGACCCCAAGTCGCTTCTGCTGATGCCTTTTCTCGACTGAGTTCATCTAGCTCGTCTGTCCATTTAATTTGCTCGACCTTGCCCTTCCTCGCTGCTGAAGATGTTGGAAACAAGTCATCCAGACTGTGATCGACGTCGCCATCGTCTTCTTCTGTGGCCAGCAGCCCAGCACCCTCCGTTAGCCGTTGTTTCTCGAGAAAGGCCGAGAGATCGACTTCTGGTTCCACTATAGGTTCACCTGGATCTTGAATGTCAGCGTGTTGTCTGTGAAAAGCAAGAATATAATACCGTCCGAGTCCAACTCTGGGTCAGATTCTTCATATCGATCCGCGTTGGTTCCCAATTGTCTGCGAGAGAATTTCCGAGCATGTTCAGCGGCAGACTCTTCATCTTCTTCGTTGTTCTCGGTTGGTCCTTCACCGTCAAGTAACAGTCTCTGGGAAAATTCAGCAGGTCGACCAGTACCACGGCGTCCTTTTTGTGGGAAGACATTTCAACGCCATAACAATGCATGCATGACGAGAATACTTCACCTTTTGCGCGGAGATATTTGCCAAGACCGCCTCGAGATTTGCCTCGTCCACGGCTTGAGCTGGGTCCAGCAGATGGCGAATGAGTTGAAGAGGACATGGAATTAGCCTCGCGCCGAGCGCAGGGGGGGTCCGCGGAGCTGGGCCGAGATCATTTCCATTGCGCTGACAGCAAAGTTCCCGCATGGACGCGTCACGCGTCACAACGTCAATAGAGCGCAACTCAAACATCAAGGCGTGCGCCACGCTGGATTCAAGGGTAACTATGAAGCTATGCTCCTCGAGCCAAGACGAATTCAAATCTAGATGATCTAGGCAGACACGGTTACCCGAAAAATTCGACTTTCAAGTCAGTCGGTGTTTCCAACGAACGCTTGTTTGCTGTATAATACAAAGCCCTGACGGCGTAATACAGAAGAATGCTAGCAGTACAAGAGTTGATATGGGAGATGAGTTTTAGATAAAGGTCAATGAGTGTAAATTTTGACGAGAAAGGGGCAAGGATTGTGGTATGGCGCAAGACAGAAATGGCCAGAGATAGCAAAAGGAAGACAGTTGTCAGAGAACCAGGAATATGCGTGAAAAGATTAGCAGGCAACGAGAAAAATGGCAAAGACAAAAGTGATAAAAATGAAAAGAAACCCGTGTGGCAATTTATGCCGGGCATCGTCCCCGATAAGCAGTACGAAGTTGATCCACCAGAGGCGACCTGTCCAAATATCATCGTCTTGGACAATAGATTTGACACGTACAGGAGTCTTTATAACTGCAGGAGACTCTCGCTTCTCATTTTCCCGATTCTCTTCTGGCGTAAAAAGAAGATAATCGGCAGGTGGCATGGTACGCACTGAGCATTTCCATCGCTCGGTCATCGGGAGAGGTTGGTATGAAGGAATAATGATGACAAGTTTGGGTTTGACCATCGACGATTTCGAGTCGCCGTAGACGAGGCTATAAAGCACTTTTCGGGATTTGCTGAAGGAATCGACCTCGAAAGAGGCAGGCGAGGTCGGAGACAGCGGTGAAGTTGGAGTCTCTGAATCGGTCGACGAAGGGATCCTGATAACCAGATCCGCTTTTCGGCGACGAAGAGTTTTGAGAGGTTCAACGGGAGCTGAAGGGATCAAGATAGACCGAATAGGTCCGGTGTTGCGCGGAGAATGGACATTGCCCAACGTGTGACGTCGGACTGGTTGATTAGGTTTGGATTTCGCAGGTTCTTCGAAATGAATGAGCGTCTAGAAAAAAATCAGTCAGCAAAATGAATTGTCAAATAAATGAAAAAACTACATACATTACGACGGGCTCGTTTCGTAATACCAGAAGGAGTGAGACTGGGTGGTCGACTTGCGACCGGAGATGGGGTCACGGAGTTGGAAGAACTGGAATCGGACGAAGAACCTTCCGAAGGAGTTATCGACGTCGGAGAGAAAGGGCCAGTCAAGAGCGACTTGGACTGACGCAAGACTCGACCAGTTCGAATGCTAAGCATTTTTCCCAATGTCTTGGGCTTGAGATGGCGTTTGAATCCAGCGAAGAGCACTTCAGCCGGCATGAGATTGTCGGGGTTCATGAACTTCTGCATGACGAAGCGACGAAGAGAAGAAGTTCGGGCAGCTTTGCGACGCGCTTCATCAATCATACGATCGGATTCCTCAGCCAAGAGCTCTTCCTCGGCTTCGCGATCGGCAGCTTCTTCTTCATCGACGAGTTGTTGAATGAAGGAATGAATATCAGAGCCGAGCTTGTACTTGGGAATCATGCCACAGGCGTGCATCCAGTCAAGTACTTGCTGAGATGAGAATAAGAAAAAATCAGGCAAGTCGAAAGAATAGCGACATACCAACTGAGATTCATTGGGTCCCCACAAAGCAGGCTGTAGCAAAAGAATTAGACCGAAATCGGCGCCGTTCAACGAAACTCACCTCGACGGGAAGCTCTCCAAACTGTTCAAATCGATCCTTGTAATATTTCCAGGTCTCCATAGCCGGAATGTACGAGTCAATAAATACCATGATGAGGTGATGATGACTTTGTGGAAAAGGGATCGGGGAACGATGGAAAGTGAGAGAATACCAAACAATGCGGGCCACATTTTATAGTATTTCCACCAAAACTTCAACATGGGCTAAGCGCTCGTCTCGGGACATGCCCATTGTCTTGCTGCTGTAAATCAAACAGTCATTGCCTAATTCGGTCATCCCCATCAAAACTGTTTCGGGCTGTCGAGCGCACTTGAGCCACCAAGAGTCCACACCTTGGAGCTAAATGATATTATTTCCGGTCTTAGCTGGTACTTGCTTGAAGAATCTATGGGGATCTAGAGACAGTATTGCTCGGAAAACTTATAAAAACCTGCACTTGGACTTCTCGGATTTCTCCGGATCTTCCGTCACCTTCTCACGCTGCCCACACTTCACATCATCACATTTCGCAGGACAATGGATGATGATTAGATTATGCAGGAGGTCCCGCGACTCTAGCCATCTTTTTATCGTGGCCTCGTTTTCGGCTGTGGTTACCTCGGCTGGCTTTATTTTTATCCTTCCAAGCTCGATCTTGACCAGTTCCACCTCCTCTTCCACCTCTTCCACGACCTCTTCCACGACCAGATCCACCGCGTTCAGAAGGTCCTGGGACGGCCAGGCCAGGTTGATTTCCAGAGAATTCATGTTTCTGGAGAATCTTGTCCTTGTGGGGCTGACGTATTCGTGGTCAGTATGTCATGAGAACAAGGGAGCAGGCAACTGACATTTCTTTCCAGCATAATCTTCCATCCTTCAATTTGTTCGTCCGACCATTCTGTGTAAAATTTAGTCGTCGGTCACAATTGATGAATATATATAAAATTGACTTGTCTGTTCCTTCAGGTCGGCTCTTTGCTTGCTACGACGCGTGTTGGCATCTCTGTCGAAAAGTTTGGGATCTCGAATGTACGCCAGTTCCAGGATTGTCTCTGCTGACGGCGGTGGAGGTTCTGCAGCAGTGAGCTCGTCTTCTCCACTGTCTTCACCGTCTCCCATAATGATGATGACGCTCTCAGTGTCGGTATCATCGTCGGCCAGCCCATCCTCATCATCATCTGCGTCGAAAATCTCTTCAGCTCGGCGCAATAAGTCAGCTTTCATCTCATCGATAAAGGCACGCTTTTCCGCATCTGCTCCTTGTTCTTCCCTATAAAACAGTAAATGAATTAGAACAATATTGTGATCTGATCAAAACTCACTTCTTTTTGCCTACTCGGAGCTGAGTAGGATCCATTTTCTGCTCGTCAAAGACATTCTGTCGTCCTTTAACATATTCCATGAATTCGTCACCTTCTTTTCGTTGAACGACCGCAGGTTTCGCAGCTGCCAATTTCTCAGCCGACGGAGCTGTCCCTTCTAGCAAAGCTTCCACAACTTTCTCTGGATTTTCAGCAAACGGATACGAGGAAGCACTGAGCAATGCCCGTATATATTCCGCAGGGTGGTCAGGTAAAACATCGAGGACCTGAACCACCTTGAGCTCCAAATCAGGATCAACGACCGGAACAGAAGCGCTGGCTTTTGCCTTTCCCTTGTTAATGGCTGGACGAGGCGCTCCTGAAGAAAGAATGAGCAGTTTCAACGCTCCTGGGTCCTTGCTGTTGTCAAAGTTACTGAGGGTGGACTGAAGAAGGTCGACGCGAACATCCTTTTCTGGTGCATGGCTGAGCGCCAACGCAAGGCTCTGGGAAAGATCGTATGATTGCTGATAATCAGCAACAAGAGGCTGATTGAGAAATGGAGTTGGAGGCAGAGGATCAGAGGATGACGGAGTGGAAGATGCCTCTAAGAGACTGAAAATGACTCCGAATGCAATCTCTGATTCCTCCTCTAGCTCCCTTCCAGATGCCTGACTGAGACCGTTCAACAATGCAGTGACGATGACGTGGAAAGCGTCAACGAGGTCGACTTTACATTCCATCCAGATTCTGACCCATTCGTCTTCTCGAGATTCAGGTCTCTGCAGCGCTGCCAGACCTCCGTATGTCTGGGCTACGGCTGTTAAACCGGATTCATAAGCTTTTGCGAGGGCCGCGACGAACGATGGGGTTCTGGCAAATTCCCGTGCAAGAGGCCGCGATGCGGCTTGCAGAAATGAACAGATGCAATGACACGTCTTGCGGAGAGAATAAAGACCTGCGGAATCAGTGGGAGCAAGGAGAAGCGTGAAGGCTGGAATAAGGTCTGTCTTGACTGCTGAGAACAAGAGCGGCTCAGATGAAGATGCTTCTTGGAATATGGCTTGGATCTGTTGAATCTCGGTTTTGGCATAGACGATTGCAAGGTCCACAAGGGACTGCAACTCGAGGCCCGAAGCGATTTTCTGAGCGAGAATGAGAGCTCGTTTCCTAATAAGTCTCTCGTCTCTCGACATGTTCATCGGTTGCTCCCAGATGAGGCTCTGCAATGTCTGGACAGCAGAGGACTTGGCATAGCTGGAGATAAATTGATGTGAAGCTGGTGAATTGACTTGTCCTGGGCTCAGCCCAATCGTTTGGCGGAGAGCCGATGCGATTTTACGATTGATTTCTAATGTTGCCGTGGCGGACAATGAGCTTCGCGCAGCGTTGGAAGGATACGCTGGAAGAGACATTTGTCTTGGACCACTCTACGAGAAATTAGGACGTCCGTTTCAATGTAGACAAGATTGAGAGTGCCTTACATGGCAACAAGTTTGCTCGACTCGGAGGAGAGAGCGTCACATGACTCGTGATGGAAACTTGACACGGAGTCCGAATCGAGTCCGAAGATTCAGAATTTTTCAGTTTGAGCAGCAAACTTCATATATTCAAGGAGGTAGATGAGGCCCTTCAGGATTTCTATCAATATCTGCTGACTGAAAAGATGCCGGCATTACGGAGGCCACTTGAATCATCGCTGGACTGGAATCCCCGGTATTGTCAAGCAGGACGAGGCCGTGCCATCCGTCTCAACATCTAAAATGATCCATGCAGCATATATGTACTGGTCCATTGAGTTGTCAGATTGCAGTGTTTTGTTGCCATGGACTATTCCATTGCCTGAGTGTGAAGCTGATTGAGTGGCGGAATGCTCACCGCCACGAGACTCCGATTGATTGACCCAAAATGCACTACTTATACTATTCGATCAAAAAAATGATATTTTAGCCTTGGACCAAGTGAAGCGGGTCGAGTCGTTCAACCCAGTTAAAGCTTTGGCTGCTCCGGTCGTTTACTCACTCAGACTTGCACCAGTGACCAAAGATTAATGGATTAAGTGGGCACTTCATTTTTAGGAGGCGTTCAACGGAGATCTAGAAGAAGCTTGAAATTGATCGACTCAGCAAGGCGACAATGGCCGGCGCCCGTGTAACGCACTTAGAGTTCCGCACTTAGAGTTCCGCTTCAGCTTTGAAGACTTGTTTCTGACGGGATCTGACATCAACAACTTCGATGTCTCGGTATATTCTCCGAAGAACAGGCGAGCAAGTATGTAACCTCGTAATATTCGTTTGCCTGGACGGCCTCTTATGCCCTCAGAGGAGATTTATGGTCATGGATTATCCGGTCTGGCCTGAGGCGGGATCAAAGCAGAATGGAGCGGCAGTCTTATGAGTCTATTCTTCAGTGGATACACGCGTTCTGTTCCAGCTGCTCTCCGAGAAGGACAATGTCTGGAAGGTATAAATGTCGACGCATAAGCCTCCAGATATTTCATTCAAAATCCTTCCAGCTTGTGATAAATAATGTTCGGCAGTAATCCATTCGGTTGGTCTGGCAGAGGTGGTTCCACTCTGCAGCCTACGCCCTCCATCTATGGCGCTCTTCCTTTTGCAGATGAACCTGGCGAAGGAAACAGCGTTGTAACATTTTACTTGACATCGTTCAAACCCGGCATCATGAACTGTACGGTTATTGGGCCACAACAGAGACCAGTATTTCGCATTGTTACCGACTCGAACCTCGCTGGATACACTGTCTTCAAGACAGTTGACGACTGCAAGAGCATCGGTCTCGTTGAATGGCAGAACCCTCCTACGGTCGAGCTTCGTGGGGTTCTCTCGAAGCAGCGAGTCAAGGATTGGCTTCACTTGTCGACCAATAAAACGTGCGTTCATTCAAAATCCGAAGACTCTAGCTCATCTTGAACGCTAGCTCCCGATCCATGTCTGTCAACGGCCAGAGATATTCATGGATTCCAGAAGGTACCTCTTTGAATGTGAGTTCTTCGAGGTTCATTTGATGAATCGAAGATTTCATTTTCCTTAGCTGCATACCAGCGGTTCTAATGCAACTATCATGGCAAGGATCACTAGAGGAACAGGTACTATTACAGTTGAAATGACGGGTCAAGCATTGCACTTGGGGCTCCTTGAGTCGACGATTGTCGCGACCCTTATTCTCCAGTCTGGGCGAAATATTGACTAGAAAAGGATGTAATACTTTATGGTAGATAGTAGATACTTGAGTCTTAGAATCCCGAATGCAAAAGTTCAACTTGAGATGAACAACAAAAGACACATCTGCTCCTGACGTGGACTACTTCAACTTTGTTTAAAATGGGCCGTGGGAGACCGATCACTTGATCAAATCTCTCCCTTTGCAGTGGTGAGCACTGAATAGCAGAGCGTTGAGCGCTGCCATGGCTCCCCCAACACTTCGAATGTTCTTCCCAATCCTCACTCTTTTCTGCTCTATTACATATGCCCACGACCATGGGCATGAGATGGTCAACTCATCTGCACCAGTCGATTCCGTTCTCTGGATCCATATTGCATTACAAATGCTCGTCTGGGCCCTTGTATTTCCTGTCGGAATGGTCCTCGGTATGACAAGGAGTCGCTGGCATGTTCCAGTACAGGTATGCAATCGAAACCTTCATTCTGCTCGAGCTCAACCTGTTAGGTATCTGGATACGTGCTGACCACAGCGGGTTATATCTTGGGCCATGCCCATGGTGGTCGGACATTCCCGGAGTCAGCTCATGAACATTTTGCGACCATTCTCATGCTCAGTGCTCTTCCCGCCCAGTTGGTTCTGGGCATATATCTCAAACTTCATATTCACGAAAACAGCCTAAGGCCGTGGGCTGTTCGTCTTCACGGCGTCATAGGCAAAGCTTTTCCTATCATTGGTGAGCATCCGAGTCACCGAACAGAACATTAACTGAACTATTACAGCCTGGGTACAGATGCTATTTGGCGCGATTGTATTCAGAGGATATTGCCGTGGAGACGATCTTGGACAATGCCTGGCCCATTATATCATGGGTGGAGGCTTCATTGCATACGGATGTATCATGGCCATCCTCCTTCTCGCAGGACAAACATGGGTGCGAAAAAGCGGGAAGAGCCCTGAGTGGTGGGATTCTTGGTGAGCGCTAGGTTCAACCATGGATTATATGTTTGCTGACCTTTCTTGAAGGGTTATAATGCTTTGGGTATGTTCGAAACACTAAATCCTCGTTCGCTACTCATGATTCACAGGGCATAGGTCAGTCACAGTTCTACGCCCGGGTTTGATGGTGAACTTTTACAGTAAACACCTTCACTCAGCATCGGGGATCCACCTGGTCCGTGAAAGACATGCAACACACGTGAGTCTTCTTCGTATCTTTCTCTGCTTTTGGTCTAATCGGCATTCAGCATCCTGGGTGTCCTATGTAGGCAAAGACTCCTCGTCTTCTTTTCGATCTCTGATTTTTCTTACAGGGTGGGCAGGAGGGCTCTTGGGGATTTTCCTAGCTCGGAATAACCAGCGAAATGTAATCCCTGGACTAATGTGAGCTTTGCGGTATCTTTGTTCTACTGATCCAGCTGAAATTTATTTGCAGAATCATTTTGACTGGGTGGGCCATGTCCAATCACATGCAGGCTCTGCAACTCTCAACGATGGTCGGATCTCCCTCTTGAATAGTCGTCAAACGAGTTTCATTGACATGGCTTTAGGTTCATAGCATGTTTGGATATGCCTTGATGCTAGCTGGTTTGGCTCGTATAATTGAAGTCTGCCTTTGGCCTACAACCCCGGCCCTTGCGACAGTTCCTCCGGCAGTCGAACGTGCCAGTGAAGACCAAGAGAGCATCAGCGACCGTACAGTCGGCGATGGGCCACCAATCCGAAACTCCCAGAAGCATCTAGGCCTCAATGCTTTCCGCCACCTGCCACCCTTTGTGAGTTCATTCATTTTTTTTTCAATGTATACTGAGACAATCACAGCTCCTTGTTGCTTCAGGGTACGTCTCGATTCAAAGCATTTGCGGAATTTATTGATCCACTCTCAGACTGTTGTTCATGTCAGCCACTGACGAGGAGCTTCGCGCCGTCAAAGGCATTGACATGGACCATGTCACCTACATTCTCATTATGTTCAGCTTGGCATTCCTGCTATACTGCCTGATGGTCTACTTGATTCACGTATTCCTCACCACCGGTCGAAATGCGCCTGGCGCTTCGAGTCAGCGCAATTTGGACCATATCGAAATGACAGCGCAAACAAAATGGTATGCACCTGTCCCGAATTCTGACCAACATGTTATCGGGGATGACGAGGATTAAGTAATGCTGGCTTCTCATCCGTGGCGTAACTTAAAAAGCTGTAGAATATAATCCAAGGAAGCACTTTATTGACTGTGTTCAATTTTGAGATTCCTGCTCTGGGTTCTGCTCCTTGTTCTCCTTCGGTTTCACGCCGTACTTGGCTGGATCGGTTCCATGATGTGGATGGTTGACCAAGTTGAAGCTGAAGTATTTAATTTAGCAGCAGAAGCGGACGGAACAAGAAGCGACATACTTGGGAAACGCGGCTGGCAAAGGCGAATTAGAGAAGGGAAAGACAACCAAGCAGTAGTGCTCACCAAATTTGAGCTGCGAAAAGACAGAGTTTCTGTATGCAGCACCCTGGATCCACTCTGGCTGAACAGACTCGCCATACAGAGTTTTACCTTCTCTGGCACGCTGACTGAGCTCTTCCAGATCTTTCTGGTATTCCCGAGCATTCTCTGACCATCCCATGAATCGCACTAGACAGAATGAGTGAAATGTATGGGGTATTGATGGGGAAACCGACGTGAAGAGCGCTGATATGCCAACAAGAATCCACCAGCGAAACCGAGGATCCCGCAGACCCTCAAGGCTGGCCTCATTGCAGTGGCTATTCCCGCTGAAGGGTCAGCAATGTCTGGAAATCCTCAGCCTTTGGTTTGAACAAAATTTGGGTGACACTGACGCCAGGCTAAATAGGCAGCGGGAAATCCAACAGTTGATCCAGCCCACCAGCCAACGTCCGAGGGCCTCATGTATCGTACAACGCGAGAAGCATGAGGGTCGACGTCAATAAGAGGAAAACTCGTCGTCAACACTTTTTCTGGCATTGGGGCTAAGACGAGATAGTATGTGACCTGTCACAATCACACTGGTCAGAGCGTGTTGTCCTTGTACTTCTTTCTTGCCCTTGTCCATCGCTCCTCCTTGTTATTGCAACTGAACCATGAGCGCCGTGCGCAGAGGTAGCCGAGCATCGCATCGGGCAGCGACTTCGTCTCCTTATGCTCGCTCAAATCCACCCATCAGAGCGAAATCCGTCAGTCTGCTACCTTTTTTAAAACGCATTTTGGCTGATTTTTCGCGCTTCTAGACATGGTCCCTAAGCTCTTTACTCAGATATCTCAATCCATTCCCCCATGCACAACCGGCCTCAGACTTTGATGAGGACCTTGAACAAGACGTGCTGCAGCACACCGAAAGACCCGAGTCTCTCAAGGACAAGGAAGTCAGTCTCTCTCTTTTCTCAAGTTTATTTTGTTACTTAAGTGTCTCAGACCCCCCGAAATTCACTTTTAAAAGAGGCTGGCCAACCGGTCCAACCACCAGCGTCGACTTCGATCTTTAACACTCCTCCTGCTCCGCCTCTTTCCTCCAGTCCCACAAATCCTTTCCTAGCAGAGTCACCTTCAAGAGCAGACAATCTAAAAAATGCTGTCAACTTTTTGAACGAAAATCGCGGCAAAACTCTCACCGGTGACCAGGTCGACAACCTGGCAACATTCCTGCAGCGTAATATGCCTGTTGGTCAGTATTTTTTTGTCATGGTCGCCGAGGTTATCTGATTATCATCCACAGAGGAAGAGAAGCGAGTACCCTTCAGATTTTCTACCACACCAACTGGATCTCCGCGTCGTGGCAATTCGCCTCTGAGTCCACTAAGTCCCACATTTCACTTTGGCTCAGGCCGACAATCTGGATCCGACAGTGTCCCACCAAACTCTTCGTCACGGAAAACTCTGTCGAAGAATCCAAATGGTGTATACAGATGGGAAGGAGGAGGGAGCGCTAAACCAATAAAATCCCGGAATCGCTATCATTCTCCCGCTTTTGGATCACCTCGATCGACACCTGACAGAATCTCAATGAGAGATACAGAGGGTTCGGAGAAGAAGGAGGAAGTGACCACCAAGAGACGACGGGTTGACAGTAGTGGTCCCGATGCAGATGAGGCTCCAATTCGTTCAGCAGCACCAGCACCTTCGCCGACAAGAGCAGCACAAGCTCAGACATTGCCATTTCCTACCGCTGCTGGGTCACCTTCACCGACGAAGATTAATGGACAAGTGGCACCAACTCTCAACGGCTCATCATCGAAACCGAAAGTCAATGGGAGCCCGACGAAACCGCTCACAATATCAGTATCTGCTTCTCGAATGCATCCTTCTACTCCTTCGAATCCTTCACCCTTGCGACAGGCATGGGGACAAGGATCTCCTCCATCGGGCTCAGAATCGTCACCTCCCTCGAAGCAGCCCACCAAGGCTGCAAGCTTCATGGTGAATTTAATCAAAGAGTCGACGCCTCCGAAAAAGCCCGATGTCAGCAATCCATACCAGGCAGCTAGCCCTGTTAAGATTACCAATAATGTCACAAAAACCAGAGGGAAGAGAGTGCGTGCGACTGGACGACCAGCGCAAAAGAAGAATCAAGAGGTTTTAGAGGACAAGGATAAGATGGCTGTAGATGAAGAGAAGAAGACGGAGAAAGAATATAGCGCACAAGCGATTATTGAAGCGACGGTGCCCAAGGTCTGCATTGTTTCTTGGATGACTTTTCTGTTCTGACTAGTTTCACAGGGAAGCAAAAGGTCACGTCCGCCGACAAACTTTGAAGAACCGGCGCCAGCGGTTCGCTCGCCTTCGCCTCCAGCCCCACGTCGTAGTCCCAGACGGGAGACACCTCCACCGAAACAATCTTCCCCAGAAACTGATGAAACGACCGACGAAGCTGACGGTAGGGCGAGCAAACGAAGTAAACCCAATGGAGTGAATGGGACACATACCGAACCAGCACCCGAGAAACCAGCTTCGAAAGCTGTTTCACCGTCACCGCCTGCTCGTACTCTTTCCAGCAGTGGTCTGAAGTCTGCAGCGAAAGAACCTTCCAAATTTGTACCAAAGGAG
Organism: Mycena floridula; assembly: GCA_029320655.1. NCBI lineage: Eukaryota > Fungi > Basidiomycota > Agaricomycetes > Agaricales > Mycenaceae > Mycena > Mycena floridula. Next base: position 537,020 of record JARIHS010000039.1, on the reverse strand, counting down.
CCTTCGAAGCTTCGGTTCAGCTATCAGCCAGTCACCAGTCCTTCTCCACCGATTGTAGAACCAATGGGGCCACCTCCGCCGGTCACGAAACTCGGCGAATCTTCCAAAAAGACGCTTGACCCTCGGGAAGCTGCATTATCGACACCGGTCACTTCACTTCCCAAGTTTGAGTTTGACATTCCTACTGTGACTGTTTTCTCCGTCTCGGTCGACATGAAGAGTGTTGAACAAGCCAAGTCGATGCTTGCATCTTCACTTCCTAAATTCAATTTTGACACTCCCGCCGAGAAGATCGTTTCTCCGGCGGCTTCGACACCTGTGGCCCCAGCTCCTTCGAAACCGGCGACACAGTCTTTCAATTGGGAAGCAGCGGGCATGAAGGCGCCGACTGTTGCACCTGGGACTTGGAAATGTTCAGCTTGCGATATGATGAATGATGTTGCAGAAGCTCAACAGTGCAGCATCTGTGACGAGCCGAGGTCTAAAGCCTCTGTTCCAGCACCTGTCGTCGTCGCACCTACTCCTAGTCCAGTCAAGGCCTTTGACTGGACTGCTGCAGGAATGAAGAAGCCGGATACGAACAATTGGAGCTGTTCAACATGTATGGTAATGAACAAGCCAGAGCTGAGAAGCTGCATTTCTTGCGGCGAGGATCGTTGATACAGGCATATTTGGTTCAGGCAGGCTTTTCTCATTGCATTAAGACTCCCTTTCTCCTCAATATTGTACATTTAAAATACAAGTACATACTGTCGTACCACAATGCATCGTGTCCGTGGCGTCAAAAAGAAAAGAAAAGGAATGTGGTAACCTGTTCAAGATCCAGGAGTGTGTTGCGTGAAATCTAATCGTCTTGAGATAGATCGACTTTTGGAATCGTCGTGTGGAGATGTGAGCTTTCGTTTCTTGCCCTTGTTGGAGGTCTGGTCGACATTTCCGTCAACTTCTTCCAGGGGACGAGCGGTCATCGCAGTCGTGCACTTGGGCAGCTTGGACGGATGCGATGGATAAGGTAGAGCAAAGAAATATGGGTGATGAAGCGCCTGACTGTGTTAGAAAGAGCGGCGAATCTTTTGAAGAAAACATTCATACCTCTTTGCAAGTGATACGTTTTCGCGGCTCGTAAATGAGACACTTGCCCAAGAGACTCAAGGCATCGGCGGTGGCTGCAGTGAACAAATCCCGTAACGGCGTTTTGGGGAACTGACCAACAGGAACATAGTCGGGCAACTTTGTGTGTCCCTTGTAAGATTCATGAGAAATCACGAAACAAGGGATATATGTAAACTTACTGGCCAATCTTGTTCTGTGGGAGTACCGAGAGCACGGAATATAGTTTTGAGTTGATCCATATCACTCTCTCCGGGAAGATAAGGGATGCGAAGCATGAGTTCGGCAAAGATACAGCCAACAGACCAGATGTCGACTGCTGTGCTGTAATAGCGACAACCAAAGAGTAGCTCTGGGGGACGGTACCACCTAGAAAGAATTGGTCAGCTAGGATACGTCCAAGATTGAGAAAACGCACCTGGTGATGACCTGGCAAGTCATTTTGTAGCCTGGGTCAGCAAAGTCCCTGGCAAGACCGAAATCTGCAATTTTGAGAAGCCCTTCGGACGATATCAACAAATTATTGGGTTTAAGATCCTGGTGAAGTAATCAGCCAAGTATGAAAAGAATTTTTGAGGGCGACTTGCCCTATGCAGGATGAAACAGCGGTGGCAAAACTCGAGACCTCGAAAGGTCATTGCCATCCAGCTTTTTATGTCCGAAGGAAGAAAGACGAGGGATCGGTCCTTGATGATCATCTCAAGGTCAGAGTCGAGGAATTCGAGGACAAGATTCAAGTTTGTCTTTGAAGAAAAGACATCTAGAAGCTGAATTGCGCAAGTTCAGCAGACTGTATGAAAGAGAAGAAGCACCAGCAGACCTCTATGACGTTCTGGTGCCGCAATTCCCTCAGATATTTTACTTCGCGGATGGCAGACATGTCCAGGCCGTCCTTGAACAGGCCTACTTTGATTTTCTTAATGGCGACCTTGCGACCCGTAGCAACCTCTCTTCCTGGAGGAAGATTGAGCGGTCAACATCGACGAAAGCCGCAGATAACTGACCTCTGTAGACGACGGCATAGGTTCCCTCACCAACCTTTTGGTCCTTCGCCCTGAGATTGTTGAGAAAGCTCCTTGCAATCTGGTTCGAATAGAGCTCACCATCGTTTCTGCCGCTCTGTGTTTTCCCTCTCTACTGCATCCATGCCAGACGAGAAAGGAAAGCGAAGCTGCACGTGCCCTTGGTCGCTCTCAACCGCACGGTCATCCATGCACTGTTCAATGAATCTCACGCGGAGCTTCCAAAGGACCAGTAGAACCAGCAGTCAGTGACCTCAGGAAGGAAATACGACCCTCATCTCGGGTTCCGCGAGAATGTGGTGCACGGGTGGTGATTTCTCAAACTTATGTCTCACAGGCGGCTAGCACTTCTATAGCCATCGACCGTTAGCAGGTTCAATTCCCAACATTGGCCATACCTGGTTTATTGGAACATCTACAAATTATGACGACGTCCAAAGAGAGACAATCTGACTATTCTCTTACTCTGAGAGGACTTCTAACGAACGATTTCAAGTATGAATCTGGCCCCTCATGGCTCCTCACGATTTAAATATGATTGGGACACATCTGGCAAGGACTCGGCGCGAGCATCAAGGGTATTTATCGGAAAGGAGAAGTTTGCCTATGGGATTCGGATTTCGAGGTGTTTCAGATATTTTGGCAGCCCTTCACGGTTCCTGATAATCTTGCACAGATTTTGAGCGACAGACAACCCGTATCACCTGGTTGGACGCGGTCGTACATCTGCAAAGCGAGATGATGACTATTCTGGTTTTCTGCCAGGCCTCCGGAATTTTTTTGGCGATTTCTTTTTCTTTCTTCTTTGTTTATACCAATGCAATATTTGCAATATTGGGCTGCCAAGTCAAATTCAAGTCAAATTGCAAATTTGACAACGTGATCGTAATAAGGGCTTGCTCCCAACCTTCACGGTACTGTAACGCCTTACACTAACAATGGACGCAATACCGAATGAGATATTGTTGGAAATATTCCAGCAACTCCAAGCTGAGACCTCTTTCATCATTGGCAGAGAGAATCCAGCAGCAAAAAAAACCAGCGACACGACGGTTTTGAGCCAAGTCAAATACTGTCTTATCCCTTCGTATGTTGCAAGCTCACGTATCAGACAGGTAAACCGCAAATGGCGCGAGCTGACCTTCTCGACATCATCGCTATGGTCAAATATAACTATTCTGTTCGATGCTCAAGGGCGAGCGACACCCAAAATTCCAACCATAAAGCGGCACCTCGAGAATTCTGGCGAAAATCATCTTTCCATTTGCATCTGCAGTCGAGAGCTGTCTGGAACTCGCAGATACAATCATTTCATCCCCGAGGGCGCACACTCGATGCCAATCAACACCTTCTATGATGTCTTCGATATTCTCAAAAATCACTTCTCTCGCTGGGAGAAATTTCACATTGAGGCCGACTGTTCGAGAACAGGTCAGATCGCCAGATTCTTGACCACGAACACATCCAAAAAGCTGTCCAGTGTTTATTACAGCGATATCATACAAGGAGATGCATTCGCTCAGTGGTTTGTTCCACAACTCCTGGCATCCAAGTCATTCCAGCACTTGAGCCTTGACGGCTGCTCGAGCGATCTAGTTCCAGCCCTCATTGCACCCAGCTCTTTGACCACCTTGGACCTGGTCAGCCGTCGTCAGCATATATATGCCGATGCGGTCATCGAAATATTAAAACACTGCGGTGACACTCTCCAGCACTTTAGCTTTGCCGGAGTACACATGAACAATCTCGAAGAGTTCATGGAATTCTCTCAGGAAAATCCACATATCATCTGCAATATTCCATCATTACAGATGCTTGATGGAATTGGCCGATGTGCCCATCTATTCCTCTCCATGCTCGAGCTCCCATCGTTAACTCGATTTGGCTCTAATCGTATCGATATGGCCGATTTGAAGTCCCTGTTGACTCGTTCGGGTACCCGGCTCGTTGACCTTTCGCTCCGCCTCGGCGAAGAGTTTATCGATGACTTGGTCATGTTGTTTGAGGTGACACCAGCTTTGGTCACATTGAACCTGGATATCAGACCTGGATTTCGCGTCGGAACCAGATCCGACGTGATCACTGTGCTCACTGTTCTCGAAGAGGATATCTCAGCCTCGAATGTTCTTTTGCCGCTGTTGCAAACCATTCATTTCGGCCCATGGTTGACACAGCGTGCCACCTCTGACGATGGTGCCCTTGGCTATATGGTCGTCTCGAGATTGACGCTCATTGAGAAGCCCACTCTCAAATGTATTTCGTTGGAGCTGTACGATGAGTCGAAATATCCGGTTGACTGCAGCCAGCTTCGAGAGATGATGGAGAAGCGAGGATTAAAAGTTTATTGGGATGGTGGTTTCTTCGATCTGCCATTTTACAGAAGTTACGATAGCGAGCTTTTTAAACCTCGGTACTATTGATTGTACACGCATTTTTACAAGTTTGAATAGTACTTCCTCGTTTGCTTCACTTCTTGCTTTGATTTCCTGAACAAAAGTGCTTGTGAAGAGGCCAAGCAGCCGTCTGGTGCTCTGCATCGCAATACCGAGCTTCTTTGCACAATGAGCACCGCTTCGCGTCTCGAGCAGGAGCACCACAATGTCCACACCAAGGATCGGTCTCTCTCTTATCCCATCTTTGTTTCGCTCGCCGAGCAACTTGCTTCAACCAAAGTTCAATCGACTCTGATGTGTTGGGAAGAATTGCGTGAGATGCTCTCGTATAATCGCCTCCCTGCGCCACCTTGTCAAAAATCCGTGAACTGAACGCGTCGTAGCTTTCCAACACGATAACGCCTTTCCCTTTGATTCCACGACCTGTATCGCCAAACTGCATCGAAGCAAGATCCAGAATGGTGTCAATGTTCTCCGACTGTGGTCTGAAAAACCCAACGACGGCATGGACCATTTCGGGTTCCATCCCAGTGATATGTATCTCACTGACTGGCATGACCATCGACATTGTCATCAGGTTGGGATGAACAAGGTCCATCTCGAGAATCCTTCGATTCGAGGCCTGGGTTGTATACTCTTTTCCGTCGACTGTCCGGACGCGAACGGAAGTATCAGACGGGAAATAGTTGAAAAACAACTGGACCAACTCGGTGCATTGGAAACACGAGTCAAAGTCCCTGGCTTGCCAGAAAATTGTTTCGAGTCGCTTCGAGGAGAGATATCGCAAAGCATCAGAGGGAGCTGGGGATGGGAGCATGTTCGATGGCAAGTCAGGTTCGTCCCCGACAGATGGGTCCTGACGAAAGAGAAACCCTTCTTTATTGCCGTCGTACGTATTCCAGAGAGGACACAAATCTGTTTTGAAAGTGTCAGGCCCGACGATAGCTTCCCAAAGTTTAGCATGGCGAAACCGAGGGTCTGTTGTGCCACGCTCGTATTTGAGCAGCAAACCAACTTCGTAGATATCAACGATTTCCGACATGGGAGGCTGTGGTCAAAGGTGAGGAATAAGCTTTCAAGGTTATGTAATCTGAAGAGCGACAAGCAAGGTCGAGAACATCGTCTTGGATCGAGTCAGCAAACACTTGTCTATACATTTGAAAATACATATATGATTCGAGAGTTACCGCTACACAGCTCTGGATTCCGTTTCCTGGTGTAACAAGCCATCTTCCAGTGTGGCGGCAGAAGTCGAGGCCAAGGTTTCCGGAGTCTCGAAAACTTTGTTGGTGGTACTTTTTGGAACTATTTTTGACAATTGAACGACCTCTTCTTCGTCTTGGGTTGTCCCGTTTTTTTTCGATATCTGGAGGACATCAGTAGACGATCCAGTATCAGCGAGAGGGACTTACACCAACCCAGATGGCCGAGGCCATGATGATCAGTGTACCAAGTACAGACAATAATGAAGGGATAGAATGGAAGAATATTCGATCCAAGATGGACGAGAAGATGATCTGAGGACTTGTTGAATTTTTATTTTGAAAGAGTTAACGACTTACCAGAGTATAGACCGCCATGGTACCTCTTCCTGCTGTCTCGCGCTGAAGCCCCATCGTTAAAAGTATCTGGGCAAGGAAACCAAATATCCCAATCAGCGCCAACAGAGACAACCACAATAGACGCGTTGGGATGACGAATGGGGTCTTGGTGGCTACCATGCTGTCCGACGGTTAACATGGCTCGTAAGGGTTAAGAAGCAACTCACGCGATAGATGAAACCACGACACATTGGAAAGAGAAAGAAGACATCATATGAATGGGATGAGCCCGAGTTCCAATGGCACGAATTGAAGTATCTGGAAGACGATGAGTTTGGTTCGAGAAAGAAAAGTAAAGGCCTGACATGCGCCAGTAGATCCCAAGACACCAACCAGGGCCACTCTGTGAATCTTCAGAAACCACTCTATGTAGTGTTTTCAACGCTCACCCGACGGCAACAAGTCTTTGCTCTGGAGTAACATCGACCGCTCGTGCCCTCAGATAATCCTCGAGAGTCGGGGTTGGACTAGGGGTTACCGCATGAAAATGACCAAAGAGAAACGCAGGTCTCGCGATGAGAACAACACCGAAAAAGCTGAACACTGTTGTAAATCAAACAGTGAGACAAGGGAGAAAGAAAGCGCGTCTCTTACCTCCAGCGGTAGCTTCTCTCCAAGTAAATCTTTCGTTCAAAACTAGGGAGCCTGCGATGCCCGTACAGAGCGGTGCGAGAAAGGTGAGGACTGTGGCGTCGGAGAGAGATAGATATTGTAGGGAATAGTAAATCCCGAAAAGCCCAAAGAATCTGCAAAATATAAGCCACATCGACGGTGAGATCAACAAGTTCGCTGACCCGAAGAAACCTCGCAATGCAAGCAAAAGTCTGACTCCTTTCGGGCCAATCCAGGGATCTTCCACCTTGGTCCATAGCCTGCGCCAAGAGCATGAGAGACGAAACAGAGGGTAGAGCATAGACACTTACATGTAGACGATCCCGCAAAAGTAGGTGATAAACTGGGGAAAGATTAAGATGACGCGCACTGATATTGCCTGAACTCACCATTCGGACCAGTACGAGCTCCAAGGTGCTAACCGGCGGTGAAAGACTGTTCAATTCCTTCACAGCCGTGTTCATGACCGCGAAAAAGGCCTGGGAACAAGCGACAAGGAGCAGACCAGTATTATCATTGAAGAATTGGCGGAATTGACGCATCGATTGACGCTGGATGATGGGGGCATCGTCCTGATCTTCTGTCTGGAGCAGTTTTGCATTCTCGGCATCATCTTCGCTGCGACCTGGATAAACATCGGTTACAGGCGTTAGAGCGGTATAAGGATGGCGATTTGAGCTTGAAGACATCGGCGTCGAACAACAAGGGATGTCCCTGGATTGGAGGACATCATAACTGTCAAGCAGAGACTGACGAGCCGACAATCATGAGTCATAAGCTGACAATCCTCTCGAAAACCGGGCCGACTCGGCTTCACAGCCAATGACACTCAGCGTTGCGTGTGAATTTTTTTCTTAAATCTCCAGTCTCGAGCTTCTCAGAGGCAATAGCATATATGCGCCGTAAACGACTCGATTTCGACAACGGTAATACAAGGTAATACTACAGTACAAAAGAACTAAGAAAAGTATACAGAAAGAGGATCCATCAGACGAACGTTCAACTTGCTGGCAAGTCAACTAGCAGCTCTCACGAGCTACCAGAAAACGAGCCAAACATCCTCGAGGCTTTGCAGCTGTTCTCCGTCGAACAAGTGAACGCAATTGTCATCGACTGGATTGAAAAAAGCGGCATTTGTAAAAATGCGAGACTCGGTCAGTTTCTATAAAAAGATCCTGTAAAAAGGTGTCAGCAAGAAAAAAGATAAAATAAGGGGGATTACGTGCCTGATGAGTATGTTCTGAGGAACCCAGATCCTCGTTTCTGGCTTTTATATAACCCTGAAAAGTGCTAACGCGCACGGACCAGGCACGTGGCCCAACGCGCCACACTATGCTCGAGCCTCGAAGTGTGAGGCAGATTTGTCACAACAGAACAGAATTCAAGTCTATAAAAGCCGGCTGCGGGGAGATATAAAAGTCTGTCAGTGAGTATCGAGTGCAAATTATCACGTTGTTCTAGTGTATGACAGTTATCAGTTGCGCCACATATATGATCAATGCCAGGATGGTTTTTGTGTTGATGAGACCAGTTTCCAGATAGGTCGCCTCAGCGCTCCGAATGTTCCGCTTACCGTTGGCTTACCGTGACACTCAGCTCACTTCGGATTAAGCAAAGGTTTGTATTTTATTTGTTCTACCGTGTTGCTTGTTGGAACAAATCTAAGGATGGAAATACCGACAGAATCAACAAAGCTAGTGCGAAAACTTGCACGGACTATGGCGGTGAAATTGTTCACTGCTGGAAGAGGGTCGGGGATATGCTTAGTTTCCTTATTCATCGGACCAAGGCCTCGGCGCCGACTGCCACGGGAGTACTCGATCCATGTTCGGACAAGTGTAGCAAGAATGAAAGAAACCGTAGTACTGTAAGTATTCCTGTTTTATACTTTTCAGCTGGTCTCTGGACATGAAAAACTGATTACTAATACTGGTACGGGTAATGTGACGCTTGTCATGGATCACAAGGTCGGATCTGGGACGTCAACCGTTAATCCGAGCGGGGAGCGCCTGCCGTATTTAATCCCTAGGCTGGTTGATTCCTTCTCCGCTCCTTCCTCATGTCCAACTTACTCCACGACAGTGAAAAGCAGCACGAAAAGCGAGCCGATTCCTTGGACGAGGAGACGGATCCTGATGCTCAGTATGGAGGCCACGAAGCACGACTTGTCCTCGAGAAGAAGTTGCTCAGGAAAATCGACGCACGAATGAGTATAATGATTTTTATCTACATTCTAAACTACGTGATTGAGTCCCTGCTCTTTGATTCCGCCTGCTGACGCCTTCACAGATTGACCGAAACAATGCTGGGTTTGTCCTTGAATCAAATCTAGGTGGCTTTTTGCTGACCAGAGTTTTAGTGCTGCACGACTACGCGGATTTGAGAAAGATTTACACCTCAAGGGCCAAGAGTTCGCGACACTGCTCTCGATATTGTATGTTGCTCATCTTCAATGCCCCTTCTTGCTCAAAAGCATTGACAGATATGTCGGCTACATCATTATGCAGATCCCTTCGTGAGCTTCCTTCTTGGATCATAGATGCCCTCTCAAAGACGTGTAGAAACATGTTTCTAAACTACATCGGACGGCCGAGCATTTACCTTCCGTGTTGCATGATCGTCTGGGGGACAATCTCTGTGCTGACGGGCATCACAACAAAGTTCTATTCCTTTCCTCCGAGTAGAAAATTCCTTATCAATACCCTGACAGCTTTGTCGGAGCCTTGCTAACACGGTTCTTCCGTGCGTTTCTTTGCCTTTTCCAGTGGAAACAAGTTTTCATATGATGAACAGTCGGATTCGTTGAAGCAGCCTTCTTCCCTGGCGCACTGTTCTTAATTTCAAAGGTGAGTGGTCTCTTTGGATATCGCAATTGAACTAAAATCTTCAGTGGTACAAACGAGACGAAGTAGGCCTTCGCACAGGTAAGCGGTCCTTGACCAATTGAGGGACTCTTCTTGAACTGAGTCTGCAGCAATTTTGTACTGCGGCAACATAATCTCAAATGCCTTCGGAGCTCTGATGGCTTCGGGCATTTTGTCGGGCATGCAAGGGAAATTGGGACATTCTGCTTGGAGGTGTGTTCTGGTTTACATTTTGCTCCATCAACGACTCAATTCGGCACTAAGATGGCTGTTTTATATCGAAGGCTCACTCACAATTGCCATAGCCGTGTTGGCTATTTTCATTTTGCCCGATTTTCCCGCTACGACGAAATGGCTCTCACCTCTGGAAAGGACCCTGGCTTTGCAACGAATGACTGAGGATGCTGGTGTTGGTGATCAAGAGGAGACAGAGACCCAGGGAGCAATGCATGGACTGTGGCTCGCCCTTTCGGATTGGAAGGTCTGGTGGCTTGCTGTCGCACTGACTGCTCAAGTCATTGCCTTGTCGTTCAACAGTTTTTTCCCGACCCTCACGCAAGTCTTTCCCTATCTCTTTTTCTACATTCCAGCTGATATCTCCAATAGCGCGACACTGGGTTTCAGTCCGACGGTGACACTGCTGTTATGTGCCCCGCCTTTTGTTTTCGCGACAATCGCAGCATTCTTTCTCTCTCGGTGAGTTGATAATTTCCTTGGAATTGCGAGTGGCTCACCAGCTCTCAGTCATTCCGACAAGACACACGAACGATTCTGGCATATCACAAGTTCGTACACTCTGGGTATAATAGGTTTCATTATCGCGATTTCAACTATGAATACTGGAGCTCGCTACTTTTCTATGTGGGTTCATTCTGATGCAGACGAAAGACATGCTGACATTGTTCCAGGTTCTTGATGGCCCAGTCTTACGCCGGTTTTGTCTGCAATTATGCCTGGATGAGCAACTCTTTTCCTCGACCACCTTCGAAGCGTGCAGTCGCATTGGCGCTGATGAACGCATTCTCGCAACTGGGAAACGTCTCTGGATCGTCAGTTTCATTTCAGTCAGGCTCGTTTCTCCATCTCATTGTCCTACAGATATATCTGGCCGAGTGCATGGGGACTCAGTTATGTCAACTCTTATGCCATCTGCATATCGACTTCGGGGCTCTGCATCGTCATGCTTTATATCTTCAAGCTGCACCTGATTCAGCTCAACAAGAAGCTGGAAGAAGCGGACAACGAGAAAGGAGTGACGGGAGGATTCCGATATATTCTGTGAAACGGAAATGTACTTGATGATCTGTATGTATCGATTGAGAGTCCGAACTTGCTTGAATCTGTCGTCATTGTTTGTCGGTTGGTCCTACTCTACTCTATCGCAGCTTGAATGTCGTCGTTCTGGTCGGTCTCCAATGTCGCCAATGACTGCTGCGCCATGCGTTCCATTCCATAAATATTCTAACTGCGAGGCCTTCGAGTTGCAAGAGATGGAATGATTTGAACAATGAAGGTAACACAGTCGCCGCCTTGGAGACTTTAAATATGCTTCACCGAAGAGCGATACAAGTAGGGCATTGATGTTGGTGAAAAAGGATTGCCGATGAGCACGATCAAGTTGCGATCGAGGAAGGCGTGTACGATGAGCAGGATCTTGGTGCAAAATGTTATAGCCAAGACGTAAACGCGTGTAAGGACAACACTAAAGACGCTGTATGTGTCTGAGATCGCTAAAGTGAAAAGGTCGTAGACGGAATCGCTCTCAAACTTTTTTGAACGTGACGTTCGGAGACCAACAACATTTCTGGCCTTATTCAAAGTAGACCCGATCAGACAGTTTAGTTGGAAGCTTCTGCATCTGAACAGAGCTCTTCTAGGCATTGAACACCTCGCTGATGCGATCTCAACTTCCTCCGGATCACGGGGCTCAGGATCTATAGCCAGGCGTTAGCTCGCTCAGAGGAGCTCATGAAATAGCAGTACCTGCAGGCGGTAGATACCCGAATGTTTCCTGGAACCAGTTGGTGAAGTCTGCGAGAAAAAAAAATCAGTACGAGAGGGGTAGAGAGCTGGACTGGTGCGCCTCTTATAATGGTGGCTTGGCTGCTTTGTGGTATCTCTTTGCCGTCCTTCTCGGTCTTTTCGTCTTTCTTATCGCACTGTTCGTGCATTTTGACAACAGATGCATCTGAAGAGGAGCTACAAGCAAGAGAAACGGAGGTATCTAAATTGCTGGGCGAAAACATTGAGGATACTTGAATATTGAAGTCAAAGCAGTCAAAGCAGAGGTGACTCGCGTCGTGATGCATTGATGATCCGTCGGTTCCCACGCCTTACTAAGAGTACTGGGCCCGCTGACCACTTGTGTGTTCGATATCGATTTCGATATTGACTAAGCAAGCATGTGACACCTCCGAGAAGCCGAGCGAGCCGAGATAGCCCCACTCGCCATTCACCTCGACTTCTCGGACACAGGTAGGGCTGTACACCGTCCGTACGATCGACGGTTAAAAACGGGTACGGTTCTTGGGAACCCGTCCATCGATGGGTGAAGAAAAAGCTCAAACGGGATGGGACCCGTCGAAAAAATCAGATTTCTCTCTGGTAACAATATAAGGTTCGAGGACTTACCAATACAAGTCACGAATATCACATGAGGACGGTGACGAAAGGCACCAAGAAATGTGGCGCCATTGCCATTTTGGGACAATGTCACTTCTCAAGGCCCTCAATGTGTTTTGCTCCCTAGGTATGTTGATCAGTATTGAAATTTGTGTTCATAGGACATTTTTTCAACCTTCAGACAGAGCCAGTATGTCACAAACTATGGTGATTGAGTCATACCAGGGTAAAACCCGTCTAGACGGCCATCACGGCCGTTTTCGACGGGTGAAAACAGGACATCCCGTACCGTCGAGAAAATCAAAAAATCCCCGACAGGACGGGATACGGGTACCGTACGACGGGCCCGTATAACCGTCTATGGACGGGCACGGTGTACATCCCTAGACACAGGGGCTGCAACAGGTGCAGTAAAGCAGGTGCAGTATTCATTTCATACCATCTTCGGTTTATATATCATATGGACCAGCATTGAAAAGGTCTTGAAGGAGAAATTGCCAGTTTGATGGCTGATATTCAAGTACTATCGCTGGAAGTGACCATTCTTTGCATTTATCTTGATAAGAATTGAGTTCAAGGGCTGCTGCAGTGAGTAATTTACCCAAGTCACTTTCTGCAAGCTTCCGACATGAGCTGAATCACTTTTCAACTTGAAGCTCTCGGATGTATGCCCGGCATCCACTTTGCCTACGGCTCGAGTCGGCGGCGCTGGACTCGCAGGCTCTCTAAAAATGACTATGAGTCTTCTGGGATTTTTGGAGCTGAAGCCTTTTTTGGTTATCTAAGAACTGGGAGCTGATCCTGACCCTCTTCCAGTCTCAGTTCAAGTGCGCCGCAGGCGAGGAAAATTTTGTTGAAATTGCTTGTAACTCCGGCCAATTCTAAGCTGAGGATGCTGTCTATGCTGGTCAAAAAGGAAACAACGTATGTATGTAGGTCGGTCTTTTGCCTTTTTCCTATTTTAATTTAATTTTAATTTTAATTAATTATTAATCAAGCACACAAATCGCTATCGAGCCGGAGTACTGATCATCGGACGAAAACACAATTGGACTTGCTTGAGTCTGTTGTCATTGTTGTATTTTGGTCTTACTGGAGCTCTGTCCAGGCTAACCAAAGGCGTTTCATTCATAAAAGACTACGATAATCGTTCAAAGTTTCGTAAGGAAGGCCAAAGTAAAGCTCAGGGCCATCGTCATCAAGGTCATGCTGAAATGTATTTTGCCGGCAGAACTCGAGTTCTGAGCGTTGGTTCCAGTAGAGGTCGACGAATTCGCAGTGAGAATGGCCGTGGCGATAAAACTGTTCCAAGCCGCGATAGTGGCTGATGGATAGACTGTCGATGAGACCGTAGAACCGGATCCATAGAAAATCACGTCAGTTCCAGGCAGGAAGTCTCCAGCGAGTTTGGGATCTTCTCCCCCGACAATGGTTCCATTAACTGTAGATCCTGTGGTGTTGGATCCGAGAATGAATTCACGGAGAAAAACGAAAGCCTTTAAGAAGTTGGTCAGCTCCGACATGTAAACTGCGGAAGAAGACACACAGCTTCAGGGACAAATCTGGGTACGAGATGACCAGCGCCTTGGAACAATACGTAGGTAAGGTTGCGCTCCTGGTGTACTATCCCGGCAAATTTCCCCTGGTCATCGAACCAGGGCGTCGAAGGTTTCTTGGTGAATCCTTGGATTCCGCCGAATGTCATGTTCTGTGACAGTGGGTGAGCATTGGATCATGCCAGACTATATTGAATACCTGAATCACGACTGACAGAGGTTCAAGATGATGATTTCGCGAGTAAATAGAAAAGTGACGGACCTTCAGTTCCTCGATGCGCCACAAGAGCATCGTCATTCCCGCTGTATAGAATAATATCAACTCCCTTGGCGCTTGCATTAGTTGCAAGATCGGTAAGGAGCACGGAAGATCTGAGACAATCTAAGTTAGAATGATGAAGAATGTAAAAGACTCGTACTCGACACCTGGCCAGAAAATATGTTAGAACAGTACGAATGAGAGAATCACGAAACGTACTGGGGTCTCCAAATTCGTTTGAACCGGGCGCTACAGATATATCAGTTGACACGTCTCAAGCTGAGTGAACGGTCTAACCTTTTGGACGCAATTTACTGCCGAAGGGATAGTTGAACCCTGAGTTCCATTGCCTAGGAAGGTGAGAGAGTTTCACGATTACTATGAAATGGACAGACCTAAGTGGGGCATGCAACGCAGCGCGAGTCCGGTTATCTGAACTTGTTCAATTGAAGACTTGATAACATGAGCTCCAGTTACCATTAAGGAAAACGGATGGGTCTGAAGGAGCTTCGGGGTCAAGGGCGTCTGGAATATCATAGGGCTGGATGATTCAGTATGTGTAGATGGTCAATGAAAACAAAGACTGACATCATATGAAGCTCCATCCTCCCCGCCTATGGCTGAAAGAAAGAGTCAGTCGAGTGTTTACGCGAACAATGAAACTCTCGCACTCCAAGGAAAAGAGAAGTTGGCGGCATAAGATAAGATCTCATCGAAGAGGAAGCATCCAAAGTCGGTGCTAAGAGTTCCGTTTGGTCGGTTTGACAAGTCCCGTTTCTGTACCTCCTGAAGCATACGGTCTCGCTTGGCCAATGCGGTTGTGTCGGTTTGAATGAGGCTCAAGGCTTGATTGAGTCTTGCTCTGCGTTTCGACCTGCCATCGACAATCTTGGAGAGTGCAGCGTCAGACACAGTCGTGAAAGGATCGATGAGTGTCGGGAAAAGGCCATTTTGAGGGTAAGTTAAGTTCAAATCATAGCCGCAGAGTTTCTCTCTATAGTATCGAAATCAGCTGAGGATCTACGGCAAGAATTAGGCGTACTGAGTTTGGAAATATTCAAACACCAATGGATCATAACCTATGAGCTGCGGATAGGTCTCGAGAACAGTTACCTAAAAGCGGGAGAATATCAATCGAGTCTTCATCGAGTATCAGGACAGATCGTACCGCCGGAAGCTCTTCGAACACTGCCAAAGATCCAATAGCTCCATCTCCAATTGCGATTTTGCGAAGATTCACAGGAGGGTCGGTCATCGAAAAGATGGTTTTGGTGATATATGGCTACAAGAAAGTGTCAGCTGTGATAACTCGGGGGTGATTCCGACCTTACGATATACATCCCGGCGTAGCTTTCACCTGTCAGATACAAAGGACGTGTCGCAAGACTGGGGAACACTTTGACTACATTCGAGAGGAATCCGACCTGGTAAAAGTTAGAAGAGCGACGAATAGAGGAATCAAATTATCATACAAAGTCTTGCCCAACTTGATCTTCGTTTGCCACTGCAAAAATAAGATGTTACACATGGTCAAGGCGCTGAATGCGGGATCCTGTTCTCACCATAGCCCGTACTGTCTGCGGTGGAGTATCCTGTTCCGACTGTTTTGATCTAATCAGGAAGGGACAAGAGTCAGGATGCAGTAGGACACATACCTGGTTGGTCGACCCAAAAAGCATCTGCAAGCTTGTCCCAGCTAAAGTTATTTTTCACTATCGAGTAATCCTCTGTTACGAGGAGCGGTCCATTCTACTTGTCATGAGCACGCGGCGGCGACTATTCGATGGCTCCAGCATACCTCGGTCATGAACCCCAGGAAACTGGAAGACCCAGGGCCCTGTGAAAATTCATTCTGAGTCAGTCTTGAAATGATGAAAGACATAGTGACTCGCTCCGTTCAGCCAGATCAACCAAGGGTCTTCTGATTTCTCACCAGCCGCAGCTGTGAGAGATCCTTGCTCTTTTTCGAATGCCCAGAAGAAGAGAGTATCATTAGGATGCCCTGGACGTTCGACAGGAAGGTTTCCTGCAAAATTGCGAGCAATGGGGCTGGTAACATTGGGGAGAGGCTCGGTAACCTGAAAGTCTGTTTAAAAGTTGAGAAATGGTAGCTCGCGAGCAAGGAAATAGATTCCGCAGCTCACACGCTTGCCAGATAGGTCCAAGGGCCTCATTTGGAATCCCAGAGTAGTTGTGGGGAAATGTATTTGAGACTTGGGCTTCAACCAAAGTCAAAGCGACGAGAACTTGACTGAGCACCAGGAGGATCATCATGGTGAAGAGAAGAGAGGCCTCAGGGTCGTTTAAATGACCTATGCATCTATCAGCGCCGAAGGCTGTCCAGGGCCCACCGTAATGACCAGATAACGATGCTTCTGAGCTGCACTAGATGGCGTCGGCACTTGATTAGTTCCAAGATTGCATCCCCGATCAATGGCGTCAGATCCAGGAATACATATGGGCGCTGCGGGGTGAGAATAATACGGGCTGCCATCTTGCACAGATGCGTATAGTTTCGCGCCATAAACAATCGCTCTTCCTCTTCTCCAGTCAAGACGGCATGGCTCGCTCGATACACGAGTCGACTGTTAAAATCAAATTCCCTTCTTCCTTCACGGACCATGTGGGTGTCAGATTGCCTGGCAGGTCCAGGAAAGGGACGAAAATAATGGCTCTGAGTCTTGGACTCTTGAGTGGCGTCACGCTCAAAGCGAGAACGTGACGTAACCAGCGTTTGATCCATGAAAGGCAGACGAGAGAAAGCTCGGAATGAGATATTGCAATGCTGCTAAACGAATATTCCTAGAACAAGAGGATATAGTATCGTCGTACCTCCCGACCTGTCCACATGTTAACGCAGTCCAGTTTTCGGTTACAACTCGGTCCGAGGAGAGCAAGAGCTAGCAAGTCACCAGGCAACGAGTACATGAAATGGTATCCGAGGTTCAGGCGTAACAATGCGCTCGCCAGCTATAAAACGGGTGAAAAGGTTTGGAGAATCTTTAACTCCTTTACAATGAGAGGAATTTCGGTGTCTGTGATCCTTGGCTGTATCAGCGCATTTGCTAGCGGTGCCATCATCGAAAACCGGGCAACAGGAGGATACGTCCAAACGCCTTCTGGAAGTGCTTCTTTCACAATGTATTCCGGTTGTGGTACTCCAGGTAGGTGACCTTTGAATAATGATTCAAATTGCATGCTAATCATCTTGAAGCCTGTGGAATAAAGGCGTCCGGGTTTACAGCCGCTATCAACCAGCTGTCTTTTGGTTCTGGGCCAGGTCTTGGAGCTGGAGACGCATGTGGTCGTTGTTTCGCGCTGACCGGGACTGCCGATCCATTTTCTCCAAATTACACTGGGCCCTTTGGTCAATCAATTGTAGTGAAAGTGAGCATCCTCACCTGGATGAGAGTCGCCCTAATGGTTTCATAGGTCACAGATCTTTGCCCAGTTGCAGGAAACCAGGTGAGGGGAATGCCGTCCAAATGAATCGGATTTTGATTATTTCTCAGCAATGGTGTGGCCAGACGACGAGCAACCAGAAGAATCAGTTCGCTATGCCCTTCCAGTTGAGTTGCAGGTTCTCTCGGGAATGTTTGTCACTCACTTGTATTCTAGCTTCGACATCTGTGAAGATACTGGAGGTTCCGCCGTCTTTTTCCCCAATGGTCATGGCGCTTTAACAGGAAGCTTCACGGAAGTTTCTTGCAGCAGCTGGTCCGGTTCTGACGGCTCTCCGCTCTGGAATGGTGCTTGCCTCAGTGGGGAAAAAGCTGCCAATTGGCCCTCTGCAGTCGGTTGTGGAAATCAAGGCGAGTCTGCCTTTATTTTATCATTTCAGTAAAGCTCACGGATTGGAATCTGTAGGAACTGCACCTTCCTGAATGTAATTAGTCGTATGCATTGATAGCTTTTATCCCTCAAAAGGAAGTAAGAGTTCAAATGACAGAAAGTCACGCTGGTGCTGTGCCCCAGTTTGCACAGGTCAGACGTCTATTCAGTTTTGACCCTTACTACAATGTTGGCCTTTCATGCACCGAAATGGCAAACTAGTCTTCTTGCCACAACTGTACACCGCAACAGTGGTCTTCGTCTGGGATGCGCCAGTGCTATTACTCCTCGACTTTTTCTTTCCGACTTGTTCACGGCCCGCGATGCTTCACTTCTCGAAAAACATGGAATAACTCATGTAATTTCAGCTATTGAGATGGGAGACATCGGTCTCCCAGAGTCGATACTCGAGAATAATAAGCTGCATATCTGTATCGCCGACAATCCTGATTCCGACCTGCTCAGCCACTTCGATGTCACCACAGAGTTCATCCGAGCAGCTCTGGCGGAGAATGAGACAAACAAAGTCCTGGTATGGTGGCCAAAATTCTCTTCTTCATCTCCCACTGACCATGACGCCAGGTCCATTGCTTCCAAGGCATCAGCCGCAGTGCGACCATTGTTTGCGCTTATCTGGTAGCTACAGATGGACTGGAAGCCATCAAATCCATCGAATTTGTCCAGCGAAAACGGGGAATCGTCTCTCCAAACAATGGATTCAGACGGCAGCTTGTCGAATATGGAACACGGTTTGTTGGGTCGCGCTCGAAGGAAGGGAAGAGAACCTTCAAGCTGTCGGAAGGAATATCAGAGCGAATTCGACATTTAAAAACGGGGTCCAATGATTGATGAATCACAAGTCGGGATTCAAGTCGAGGTCTAGGTCGAAGAATTGAGCAGGCGGGGCACGATGGTCATGTTTGTAAGGATTGGCTGCGACATGTTGGCCATGCTCAGCCTTTGGAGACGCTGAAGGAGCTGCTGCCATTCTGAGATTTGTTGTAACGATGACAAGAAATAACTTGCCTCTGCCAACCGAATGCGTTTCTCCTAGCAAACCCAGTGGCGCCTCTTGATTGAGATGACCACGACGCATCTTTTCTTCATTGGGAAAAGGTGGGAAGAACAATGGAGGTGGTTGACCAGTAGTGACATCTGGCATATTTGGTGGAGCCGACGTGAAAGCACTGATACTCTGTGCATAAGCCAGCAGTTCTGGGTAAGGGATCGATGCTGCAGTACGGATTCAGGAACAAATTCAGGTTTCAAAAGAGAGCAAAGGCACCTTCTTTCGCTTCTTCAATAGCAGTCATTCTGGTCTCGCCTTCTTCTATGATGCTCTCCAATTCCCGCTTCCCGCTCTCGAGTTCTACACAAATTTCACGCCATCGCGCGTCTAGGGCAAGAATCTCTGTCTTTAATGCTTCTATCTTGCGCTGTTTGATCTGATGGGTATGTGCCAGAGTGATTGCAGAAGCTAGAGCTTCGTCGCACGCCAGAAACGAGGACAATGAAGGCGGTGGCGGTGGTTTTGTGTGAGCTGGGGCCAGTGAGAGGAAAAGATTCTGAGACAGAGTCTGTAGCTCGTTCAACGGAGCCAGAAGACAGGCCGACATGGAGCTACAGTCATCTTTGGCCATGGTGGTTGGAAGAAGTGACAATTTCAACTCCGCGGAATAATTTCTTTTTCCGCTTCGTCCATGTCGGGATACCGTTCACGGCCACCACCACTGCCGTTTGACCGTGAAGAAGAGGCTTACGAGCTTCGTGAAGATGGTCAGCTTGCAGGGCCTTCAATTTATGAAGCCTATACCGCGAAATACGATGATGGTCGCTCAATAGATTGGCTGCGCGAAGAATCAGCAGAACGCGAACGAATTCATGCTCAACGGAATCAAAAAGGCGTAAGGGGAATTCTTTTGACTTGGATGGATTCTGCCAGAATGTGGCTGGTCATTGCTGCAACCGGTGTTGGTATTGGTCTGGCAGGCGCTTGGCTCGATGTTCTCGTGCAATGGTGCGTTTCTCCAGCTCTCAATTGCCATCTTTAACCCATTTATAGGCTGGGGGACCTTCGTGAAGGTAGATGTACCTACGGCTTCTTCTACAACCAAGTGGCTTGCTGTAGTGGTCTCGACCGTGAGTTTGCCTCTATTCTCCAGTCAGCCTAGCCGTTTATCAGTTGTAGCTGGCGAAATATGCAGAGAATGGAAATCATGGAGCGAGTTTTTCCACCTTCGACATATACTAGCAGTCTCTCTATTACAGACATTTGTCTACGTGGTCCTAGCAGTGAGTCGCTGTCGTGTCCGTTATACCTTGGTTAACCTCTTCAGATTACTTTCGCTGGTAGCGCGGCCGTCTTGGTTAAATCATACGCGCCATAGTGAGCCAATTCCTTCAAAAAAAATAGCTAGTATTGACCATACTCAGTGCATTCCATACCGGTAGTACGTTGAATCAATACGCTGTCTTAAACCTCATTTTCACCGGTCTACAGTTCCAGAAATAAAAGCTGTTGGTGCTTCTATACGTCCAGTTCTCTTGCTTACGCCTTCCAGATCCTCGGGGGCTATGTGTTCGATGCATTTCTCTCCCCTTGGACGCTCCTCATCAAAGCCCTTGGTCTCGCCCTGGCTGTTGCATCTGGTCTTTCCCTCGGCAAGGAGGTGTGTATTGTCTCTTGGTATTCGCACCCAACTCATCGCTTGCAGGGCCCCTTGGTCCATGTGGCCTGCTGCATGGCCAACCTATTGTCCCGCTCGGTGAAATTGTTTCGGCATAACGAAGGTTTCTTGTCATTCTTCACGATGTTTCCTATTCTGACCAGACTTTCTAGCCCAGAAACGAAAATTGTTAGCTGCCGCTGCCGCCGCCGGTGTTTCTGTTGCATTTGGCAGTCCACTTGGTGGTGTCCTGTTTGGTCTTGAAGGTGAATTGTTCGCAGGTCGTAGTTAATGATATTCAACTTCTACCTTGCAGAACTCGATACATTTGCCAACGAGTCGGATGTTATGTGGAGAGGGTTCGTCGCGTCCGCGATCGCTGCAGTGGCCTTGCAGTATGTCGATCCATTCGGAACTTCTAAAATGGTTCTATTCCAGGTAAAGTTACTCTTCTTGCGTTATGTTTTCTCTCATATCGATCCAGGTGACGGGCTGGAGCGATACATGGAGATCATTTGAACTTGTGAGTCTTATACAATATTATGGATTGCCCTTCCTGATAATCTTAGATACCCTGGGTTGGGCTTGGGATCATTGGAGTGAATATTCTTTCATCTGCGCTTTCAGCTGTATCTCACGAACACAGGGCGTCGTTGGTTCACTTTTGATCAAGCTCAATGTCGAAATCGCCGTCTATCGACGCAACAGTGTCCTAAATGAATGGCCTGTTCTCGAGGTCGTCGCGGCCAGCGCTATTACTGCTGCTATCAGCTACTTGGTTTGTATATTCCGCCGAGGAAACATGTAACGTGCTGATTTTCTGCCATAGGTTGTGTTCGCGAGGTCCGTTCAGGTCCCAGTTCACCTTGTCTTGTTTTGATTTGTGAGAAAGAGTTCAGACTTCACAATTGGTTACAAACCTTTTCCAAGAATGCGATCCTGTCAAGGGGGATTTCCATGGTCTTTGCAAGTAAGTAGTTACCGATGAGCTAATACAAAGTGGTTGACAGCAGCAGTCCAACAGCTTTATGGGAGAATGTGTTTCTTCTCCTTCTAACAGCGGCCATGAAGTTTGCCCTTACTTCTTGGACCTTTGGAATGATGGTAATGTCATGCTTTGGGCTCTTCTTGAGGCTAATCAGTACCTCGTAGATTCCAGCAGGTATCTTTCTCCCTACGATCGCCATGGGGGCTTGCTTGGGAAGGGCTGTCGGGTTAATGACGTGAGTGAATCGAATCCTCCTGGCTCTACCACCAATGCAAATTGCAGCCAAGAGCTTCAGAGAGCTTATCCCAAAGCTTGGATCTTCCTTTCGTGTCCGCCAGATCCTTCGGTGAAATGCGTATCGCCAGGTTTCTATGCAGTCATCGGAGCTTCTGGGATGCTTGGTGGTGTGACAAGAATGACTAGTAGGGGATTTGCGGGCCGATCTCGAGGTATTACTGACGCTGTCGTCCATAGTCTCATTGGTGGTGATCCTGTTCGAGGTAAGAAATTATCCTGGTTTTACGATTCCACTCACCTGCTATAGTTGACTGGGGCCTTGTCGCATGTTTTACCCATCATGATCTGTGTCATGACATCTAAATTTGTGGGTGATGCTCTGGGCAAAGATGGGATCTACTCTGCTTGGATCGCGATGCGAGGCTATCCTTGGCTTCATCCAGACGAATATCACGATCAAGGGGAGAATGCCTGTCGCATCATGAAACCAGCTGAGCAGTTGGTTGTGATAGAAGACGAACAATTTACTGTCATGGATCTAGGTATGCCTTATGTTATACTCGAAGGTCAGATACTGATGGGCCATAGTTAAACTTTTACAGACTCACCAGGTCCATGGGTTTCCTGTGGTTTACAACGAGGCACTGCTAGGATATGTTACCAGAGACAAGCTAACTAGGGCGATAGGTATGTCATTTCCTCAGTTGGTATAGTCCACAGGCTAAGTTATAGAACCCATACGTGCCGACATCGAGGCTGGTGCAGACAACAGCGAGAAATGTACCTTCAGGCCAACTTCTGGCCCAGATGAAGAATACATTGACCTATCAGATACGATAGAGGAGTCTGTACTCAGACTTCGGAAAGAGGTTCCCTTGGAGTTTGTAGTGCGGATGTTCCAGAGATTGGTCTGTATCTGGAGCAAATCTTATCTAGGTCGCGATCTGACTTTTTCCTTCCAGAACCTGCGCCAAATTCTGTTCACCCATGGCGGTAAACTCGTTGGAATGGTCACGAAATCGGACGTTGTTTCTCTACTTACAATGCACTTTCCTCATACAGCTGCGCTTCAGGAAGGTCCTGTACCAACTTAATGTAATAATAATAAACCAAGCTTCGAGTACATCGCTATCACATGTTACAAATATCTAGCTCCAGAGCTATAACCACCCAGAGTAAAGTCTGGTAGCCCGGCGTCTCTGTTGTGGGACCGAGCCGTGTAACTCTACCTACCTACCTACCTACCGGCCACCTCTCAATAATTGCCGCCATCGTGTGAGTAAGAGTCTTGTCCGTGCTTGGCGCCAGACTGAGATTCCAGGTCGCTCTCGTGCATCATCGTGACGTGAACTCCGGACTTTTGGCCCGTATTGGCAGTCGTCCCGCTCCCAACAGTGGCTACTTTGAGGGTCGTCAAAGGAACTGAAGTGTTTCCAGTTGGAATGGTGTATTCTTCGTGCGATTGAGCATTCGCGCTGTGGTTTCACATTAGACCGTTTTGAGAATCCAATAAGGAGACGAACCGAATGATGATGAGGTTGAAGGCGATTCCAATGACCTGTACCTCCTGCAAAGTATGTGAGTCAATGTACGATCATAGTAAAGGCTAGTAATCAACCATATCTGTGGACAAAACATATCAGTCGACGTCTCAATCACGAAAAAAAAAATCACCTGTTGTAACATAGAAAGCATTGCTGTTGGTGACATATGTGCAGAAAGAAATGACCGCGAATGTCGTGTAAAGCAGGCCGGACTCGATGACAATGCGCATCACATTTCGGAGTCTCGATGAGCGTCGAGTACCAGTATTGGTGCTTCCAGTATTGTATCTGTACTTGGCATTTTCACGATCAACCTTCCAGATCCGCCAGATGATCAAGGCTAGATCCAAGTCAGCGGCGTTTGGTGAAAATGATTGATGATATCGCACCAGTGGTGATGACATTTTGAACGATAGTGAGACTGGCGAAGGAGGTCAAGAAAGGACCGAACTTTCCAGCCAAGAGCAGAGAGTGTGAGTGGAATGTAGCCTCGATCCAAGTCAGGACCATTGCGCAGGCGGTATCGGCCATCCATATGAGAAGAGGGAATGCGATGACGAGGTACGACTTTCCATAGACGACCCAGCAGCGGTAAATCTGTTCGCTGCTTTAGCGCCAAGTCTTTTTATACTCAGAACTGATGAACGTACGAGCATGGCATCTCCTGCGAAAACAAAAAAAGTCAGTGACTCGGATCCAGGAAATCAACGAAGGGGATACCTATTATCACCTACAGAAAAAAACAGTCAGTGAGCCAACAGCAAACGAGTGAATAAACATCGACAAACTGTAAGAAATAGGTCAAAAAGTGCAAGAACAAGCGGAGGAATAGAACATACCACTGAAGAATACATCGACAGACTGTAGGAATAGCTCGATAAGTGCAAGAACAAATCGAAGACGATGCAACAGACCTTCATGACGCTGACATAATTTGAGATATCTGAAAACTGTTCCGCTGCGCCCCCCGGTCCTGTATACAACACGAATGCCACGATATTGTCTGTGAGGAAGTGAGCGCTGCGTCCTCTTCGATATCAACCGAAAAAACTGACGCTGAAGGCCGAAAGCGACGTCCATTGTCGCAAAGCAGAAGAGCAAACAGGCCACGACAAGCATGATCCAGTTGATTGTCTTTCGACGCCTGAAAGACGAATCCCAGACCAGGACTTTAATGCAAGGGAAGAAGGTGATCAGGAAGATACCATATCCGATGGACTCGAGACATAGGCCAACAATTTCTGCCTTGGTAATTGTGAAACTGGTGTCTGGCATTCTGCTGAGGGAGGGCACGAGAGGGATCGGAGCTCAAACGAGAGCAACCTTTATACATCATTTACGAGAAGCTCGTCCCGTTACGGTTGACTAGTTTTGCCTTCTTTTCCCCGATGGAAAGGCTGTCGCGCCCGGATAGACAGATGCAACGGCCAGGGACCCGGCTGGCTATCAGAATCTCCAGCCGTCGACGTTTTGGCAATCTAATAAAAGAATGACGCCCATCGAAGAGTCGGAGACCAGTGGGATTGCACCGAAACCCCGAAAAGAACAGGGTAAATAAAAGCGAGAGATTTCCCACCTCCCCGGTGTACAACTACCAGTCAGAACCAGCAAAAGTCGCTTTGTCTGCGATAATGTCAAAATAGGTCAAAATTTGGTGTTGACAGTGCGGCTCACAAGGCTTCACAAGGCTACAACAGCTGAGTTGAACAGGTGTCGCGTGACAGGCAGGTCCAATATGAATCCCGCGGTAAACAGACCCGATTAAAACCCAGTGAGGAGCATAGACATAAGGCAAACAAAGAAAAGACTGAAAAGCATGGGGGAGAAAAAATGTAATGATGCCCGGCCGTAATCAGCGGCAAATGCCGGTCATCCATGATAGGCTACGATACAGTACCTTTTGACTGATGATCATTCCCCGACTGTTGGTACCTGTTCATATATCTTTCCTGGGCACAGAATAAATCAATTCGAGACTTGATTCGAGATGGAGGCTCTGTTGATTACGAAAGAACCGATACCTTCGTCAGGTCCTGATCTACATTCAATATCTACATGCATCTTTCTTCCTCAGCTGACAGTGCAATTCTGAGTCATTGTCTTGTATTATCATATTCCAGGAACTGTAGATCTTGTACCATCGTATTTTGAGCCAAAACGCTGATTGATCATCATGGTAAGTACTGTAGATATTTTGAGTGATGCCAGAGGGATGGAAGCTGAAGTAGGAGCTCTAGATTGTTCCTCTGATTGCAAGTTGGACTTGGACAGATGTTCTGTCAGTGTATCTTCCCAAACTCGAATATGCAAAGCAACGAACCGAATGATGATCAAGTTGAATGCGATTTCAATGTTCTGGACTTGGTGAAAAAATGTCAGTCAATCTGCCAAATCAGTCAAAGTACATCAGTGGCGCAAGATGAGAATCAAAAAAGAAATTCACCGGTGATCACATCGGAAGCATTTACTTGGATGACCGCCATGGTGGTATAAAGCAGACCAGACTCGATGACAATCCGAATGACTTTCTGGAGTCTCGTGTGCGGTCGGCTTGAACTTTCAGAGTCGCATCTGTATTTTGCATTTTCACGGTTCACCTTCCAGATGCGCCAGATGATAAGAGCTGTGATGAAGTCACTATCAGACGGATCGTCGAGAGATCTAAGTCACTCATAAGGACATTTTGCAAAATGATGATGGGGGCGAACGAGGTTAAAAATGGCACGAATTTTCCGACCAGTAGCAAGGAATGTGAGTGAAGCGTTGCCCAAAGAATTATGGGAATGACGATAACTAGGAAAATAAACTCACCCGTGGATGATGGTTGCGCGTGGATGTTGATGAGAGAGGCGAGCGTATCCCCGTGTATGTCCGTAACTCCGTGTAGACCTTTTAATTGTGAATTTTTAATTCAAGGGGCCCGTTTTCAGTAGATAATATGGATGTACAACTGGATATCTAGGCAGTCCGAGTACTCTTCTGGGAATTTCCCCTCAGAGCACCAAAGGTAGGTATCAACAGTTGAGATTATATTTCGTATACATTGCATTTGAATCCGTATAGATGGAGGTTGGGACTCGGAGGTGACAGATGTATAGATGTCGGCGTAGATAGTGGGTCAGGATCTACGTGCCTGTTTATTCTCCAGATAACTAGCCATGTGCGGCCATAGACAACCCAGGTTATCAGTGAGTTTACGAGAAAATGAATACGCTTGAAGAAGATTACCAGCATCGCATCTGCAATAGTCACCGGTATGAAGACATCAATGGACAATCAAGTGTCAGAGAGACCACGATGGAAATCCGAAAAACATACTGTGATAACACCAACAAAATTGGAGACATCGAAGATGAATTCCTCAGGACCACCAAGGCCTTGATATAAAAGGAAAGCCCCGATGTTCTGGAACAGGCTCAGAGCTACGCCATAGTGCCGAAGCCGAAGACACAATGACCATCGGCCAGTGGATCGTCTTGGGACTCAGTTGAAAGAAGAGAATGGAAAGAAAGAAAGAAACAGCAAGAATGCCATGACAGATATACTCGAGACATGATCCGACAATTTTTGCCTTCTCGATGGTGAACTTTGTGTCGGCCATGGAGAAGTATGGAAGTCGACCGGTGGGATTAACGGGCTTATGGACTCGTTCGCAGACCCACCTTAGGCCCACATTCAAGAGATCCGGGACATCTGAGGGCAGTCCAAGGGGCGACCGGGCCCGAAATCCCGGACACCGCGTCGGAGGGAGTGGGTCCACCGCCGATGGCGAAGAAAATTCTTGCAAGTCATGGTATCAGGTCCAGATGTCTGCTAGCTGAATCAGAGACACCCTCCTAGCACTCCTATGTCTGGAGATGTGTCAGGTGCTAGGTACACCTGAGCGCCACAGATTTGGTTTCACATACCTCAATGGTTTTGTATTTCTAACAGGCATATAGTACATTCAGATACTTGATAAATGACTGATAGTGCAGTCCTGAATGGAGCTGTCTTCATGGCAGACCCAGAAGGCTCAGCAGCTCAGGTAGTTGCCATATAAGGTAATTCCCACGGAGGAGGAAGGTGCTTCATTATTCAAATCAGATATTTATGGAATCGAAGGCATGACGCAGCAGTCATTGGCGACATTGTCTTTGACAGATCGGCGATGGAACCATTCAGACTGAGACTGAATGCAGAATGACAGGGCTCGACGGTTTCGAAGTCGTTGAACCTAATGAATTCCCGGCGACCAAGTCTATTCAACAGAGCTTGCAACCGGCGACACTCATCATCTTCCTGCGGTATGTTCAATACATCTGCGCTTTTCTCATTGTACTCAAGGAATTATTTCAACTTGCAGGTCACTGAAGGATGGAATGGGAATCTTTTCCTTCTTCATCAAGTACTACCCAGCCACTCGAGTCCTGCAATTCGATTCACAGACCTGGATCTTGAACAGCAGCCAAGTCATAACTCAGTCGTTCCAAGAGATCGATGCAATGCTTATGGCAAAGCGGAAACAACCTCCTGGATGTGCCATGCAATGGGAAGGCTACCGAAAGTGTCTCCTCGACATTATCAACCGGCCGTCATGAGCACAGAATGGAACAGGAGTTACTTCAATTGGCAAGCAGCAGAATCAAACTTTTTTACTCTCAGTTCGTGGAGCGGAAGTAAACCCAAGATAAGGTAACTGAGCAGTGCAGTATGACAAGTCGACCGACGGTCCTTGTCGATAAATACATCCAGACAGCACGATATCTGCGCTTGAGAGACATTTATATAAGATAAAATCAGATATTCACGCCCGGAAAGTCCAGAAAAAATGACAGGCGTACCGCAATGATCTCTCTGGAGCACGGGGCAGCAAAACCTCTTCGACTCTGCTGGATTCCACAGGAATAATGGAATGAAGTTGAGTTACGACGACGAGCTAGAGGTTTGGCCAGAAATTTCCTCGGATGCAAATACAAAACATGATCTTCAAGTTGCCTTCGAGTCTGAAAATTTGTGCAATTGAAGTTACGGAATGATTGAAGAGATAATTCACGACCTGTGGATTGGACTCGCAGCCGGGTTCCAGCCATGGATCGCGTCGTACATTTACTACAGGCGGTTGAATGGTGCACCGGTGAACGGAAACAAGACAAGGAGCAGTAAGGCATGGTGCAGTGTGGACATGTGTACTTTGAGAGTCATCTGGAACTCTGGAATCAATAGATGAAGAGGAAGAAGACCGTAACAGAAGGTAACAGACTGACATTTTGCACACCTCGTAATCGATATTACGTCATCGCCGTTGGCTTCACTTTCATAGCAATTTTCAATCTCTCTTCTATCCTTGATGCAAGTTTCTGTGCCTTTTATTTTCTTATCCATTGATTGCCTCCAGGTCTTCCAACAAATTTCCCAGTACTTCTGAGCCGACATTGACAAAAAGGCCTCGAGAGTCGAAGCTGGACAAAAACTACAAGCAATCACCGAAATCTCGCCACCAAGAGGTCAGCAACCACTCAATTTTCCATATAGAGATTTGGGCACTCGAGTCTGTGTGGGTCGTTCCCAGTTATACTTGGGTTGAGCTGAAGTCTGCCTACAGGTAACAGCGGCACCAGTCTTGGCCACAGAAGAAATTTGAGAGCAACTCTGGAAGATTGTAAACTTTGAATGAATATTACGAGTTGCTTGAACCGTATTGGCTCCTAGGGATGCAGTATTGGGGCGGGTGAATGAGATACGTACTCGCAGGAAAGTAAGTAATCGCCATTTTTCGAGTTTATTTGCTTGAAACGACGTGTCGCCCGGTTCGATTGATACGATTTGACGTGACAATATTTTTTCCAAAGTTTATCGATTGGCATGCCAAAATTCTTGGTGTTTCAAGCTAGATTTCCGAGGGCCTGATTTTTGGATGACTTGGTCAAATAAAATGTGGCGGGTCACGTGTAAAGCCGAAGTCAAGCAGTCCTAAAGTGGACTTCCGACTTTGCAACAAGCAAAAATATTCGGACGACAACGCTTGCTGAATCGAGCAGAATGGGCAACCACGACGAGGCCGAAGACATGCTTAGCTCAAATTCCCAATTTCTGTCAGCATCAACCTCGTCTCCACGTCGTTCGCCATCAAGACAAAGCCTGAAACCTCGACGGTCAACGGCTTCATTACGCGGTGGCGGCTCATCGAGCTTGGCTGCTATGGCGGATGATTTCTCAGTGGCAACCGGTCAGCATTCACTGGCTCATGAGCTCGCTGCAGCTCTTATGCCAGAGCCAAGCGCTGGTTCCAAATTGCTGGCTGAAGAATTCGGAATCGAATACGACGAAGGGGCAGAGGGTATTGACGAAGAGCCACAGACCGTCGTCTCTGATATTCCAGCCTCAGATGAATTAGGGTCAACCGTCATTAGCCCCTCATTCCAGGACGCGCCAGAAGACGCGGTTGTCCCAGGCAGACAAAGAAGGGAACAGCGCTCAGAGCAAGACGCGATGGAGCTTCTTGCTCAGGATCTCCAGTCTACAGATAAATTTCTCGCTCATTTACGGTCCATTGACGTCGACGGAATCTCACAACAACCAGCCCTAGAACGTATTGCTTCAGAGGTCATTCGACGTATAAATGATAGCACAAAGGATCGTGAAGGCCAGGTGCGAGAATTACTGGAATATGAGAGAGAATTCCGGAAAATTGCTGGAGAAGTCGGTGGTGGTGATGTTCTTGGTCAGCTCGACGAACTGACTCAGGTGGACGACCTTGTGGACGTCAAACCTTCTGCGGAAGCAGCCTTGGAACCACCAGTGGAAGAGGAGCCATCGCATCTCAGGTCCCAGTCGCAGGATTGGGAGGTCGATCCTGATCTGCAGCATCAAGACTTCGACGAAGATGATGAATTTGGAGCAGAATCGTCTTCCCCAATCAAGGATGCTTTTCCACCGGCTCCTGTAGTTCGTGGACCACCGACACCAGCGACCACTATACCCCAGCTCGCTCATCTTCGCTCCTTCACGACATCACTTGTTTCATCTCTAACGACAATATCGGAACATGCTCAAGTCAATGGTGCTGCTACAACAGAAGCAGGTAGAAAGATTCGCGCTTTAAAGAACAAACTTGGAGGCTGGAGGACAGACTGGGATAGCGCGGAAAGAAGCAGAGTCAAGATTGAGAAATGGGAGGCTGGCATCGTCGATATCGACAGTGGAATTGCCAGTTCTGGGTCACGGAGAATTGACGGAAGAGAGCTCGTCCAAGAGCACCTCCAAGCTTTCGAGCTGGCACTCGCAGAAGCCGGTGTTCGGACGCAGGCCATCATGGCCGCATCCTAGCCCTTTTTTCTTTCGGAAATCTTTGATTCTGCTATACATGTTTTCTGTTGGATATAAACTTCTAGTTACTTATATTACTACGCATCGGCTACAGCACATACTATAGAGGGATCAACCATTGTATTTGAACCTTGACCAGGGTTAGTAAAGTCAGTGAAGGGAATGTATTAGATTCGGTACCAGTTCGTTCTGAAATTAGGGTCAGGGGGTTGGATAAAAATTTGGGGAAAGACTTGCCTAGCATCCACAGCTTCCTTGCGTACAGCGCGTTTTGGGTCGTCCAGTATCTTGGCCAAATCTCTCAGGACACCGGCTTTGCTTGGATGCAAGACGTCGTAGCGGACAATACTGGGAAGCATACCCAAGTATCGCACTGCCGAGACTCTGACTCTCTGAACAACAGTAAGACATCGGGATAAGAAGAAATGTTAAACCTACTATGGATGGCATTTCGTGAACCAGACTATTCTTCAGCATCATAGACACCAGCGACGAAGCATGTTGTGAGACCATGCTTTTGTCCGGAGAGTCGCCCTCGGCCGCTGCAAGAAATGTGTCAATAACATTGGCCCGAATGGCATCGTCAGGAAGCTCTAGTCCACGAAGCAGCAGAGGAATCAACTAATTGGATGTCAGTAGTATTCCTGAGAAAAGGAAGATCATTCACAGCAGGCATAGACTGAACGTATGTGGCCTTTGGAGCAGTCTTGATCAACGACGCAAGAGCGACCAAATAGGCAGCATGCTCGCGCTGCTCTGGAATTCCTTGAGCGCAAGCTTGAAACAAAAAAGTCAACTTACTGTCGGGATCTTGGCAACTGCTGATGATTTGTGGCAGAATCGCATTGACAAATCGTTGTGCGTATAGAATCTTCAGAGTCCTTTAGTATAACAAAGACCATAGTTGAGTCAAATACCTTGACCACTGCGTGGTTTCGCTTGATGAGTACAGGGTCCGGAGCAATGACCCCGCCCACGGCCTTGGCAGCAGCCCAACTGATCGCTTCATCCGCGAAAACTTCGAAAAGTCGATCTGTGAATTGTCTGGCCAGCGCATGATGTCTAACGAGGAGCGCTTTAGAAACCTTGGAAACGATGCGTGAACAAAAGAAAATGATAGGACAGACAACCTACGCTTTCCCATGCCTTGATAGAATGTTGCCGCCTTGCAGGAGCCAGTGCGATATTGGCAACTTCATCCTTCCAAAAGTTGTTTAGCATTTCATCTAGGAATATTTGTGCATCTCCGGGTGTTCAGGTCAGGTCAAAGCCACAGAAAAGGTAACACAAACCTTCAGGTCGCTTGTTCACGATTGACGCGATTAGCTCTCGACATGCTTGTCTCTGCAGTTCGTTGCCCGTCTGGCTGATACTGTGAACCAAGACACTCTTTAAAAAGACAAGAAGGTCCGGCACAGGTAGCGATATCTGGTAGTCAGTTACAAGGGCACGGTCTCCCGAGCGTAATAGAACCCGAACCTCCCGGCGCAAGGCAACGACCGCTGATGAAAACAGAGGGAAAAGGTTTTTGTGCGATACTGGGGAAGATTCCTAGCAATCGGGGTAAAATTAAGCGCTCGTAAATGAGAATGACTTACGCTAAAAGGCAAGAATGGAACATCCGTCGGTAACTTTTGGAACCCTTCAGCGAATGTTTGAACCTGACCCTCGAGGAAAGCTGAAAACAATGTTATCGCAAACACTTGTTGCCGCCTGAAGAAATGGTCAGATACTTAGTGATACATTTTGTCAACTTACTGGGTTGAAACCGCCTGCACGACAAGTGAGATTATCTGTCCTGCTACTTCGAGCAACCGAGGCTCTGTCGCGATCATGGGACGTCCATCGACGAGAGCGCTATATATGAACAAGTTGAAAAGATTTGGCACTAGACGTTCGACATATTTGGCAATATCGACGTGCGAGTCTTCAATCTTTGCAGCAATGGTCTGTGACAGTGTTAGCAAAAGAGCATGCGCAAAAGCGGCGCTTGGCTCTGGATCCGGGTCGGCCATGGAAGGGACACAAAGAAGATCTAACTTGGCCGTCAGACGAATGACGAGGATTTCGAACAATTCCGGAGGTTGGCAGAGCATCTTCAAGGTCGAGAGGGTATGTCTGTATTTGATGCGGTCTGATACATCCTCTCGGGAAGGTGCTTGATCAGGGAGTGAGCCGAAAAGCAGAGGTAGTGTCTGCTCCTTGACATGACGTGGGGAAGCCAGCGAGATACATGATAACAATTTGATAACAGCGTCGCTGTGATAGAGAGTGAGAAGATCAGGCAA
Organism: Mycena floridula; assembly: GCA_029320655.1. Lineage (NCBI taxonomy): Eukaryota > Fungi > Basidiomycota > Agaricomycetes > Agaricales > Mycenaceae > Mycena > Mycena floridula. The sequence goes on along the minus strand of JARIHS010000039.1, from coordinate 504,119 downwards.
GGAAGTTCGAGGAAACGACACACCTTGCATCATCAGCATCATCAGGGTCAGCTAACAAAATCTCGTTGACGTTATGCACCACGAAACCCAATTCTTCCTCGGATAGTAGGGCTTTGCACGATACCAGACCGAGAAGGCAGGCCAAAGCCGGACCTCGGGTCCCCGATGCCTTTAGTCCTGAGATGGCTACCCCAAGGACCTCGTCTTGGAAAGGCTTAAGAGGATTGGCGACGACTGCATCTTCGGAGTTTCCTTCTGACATGGACTCTCGGGAGGCAGCAATGATATCTGATAGAAGTAAAAGGATAGAAGGCCGAGTGCCAGCATCATCCGGGTTGAGGAAAAGTTTGACGAGGTGTGGTACCACTTGTGAGACCGTAAAAACAGCCACAGACGCTGGAAAAGGTAGTCAGTTTAGGTTCGATGCATGAGTGTAATGTACCAACGTGCTGTAGCCATAAACGCGCAAAGGACTTTGACAGCTGGTTTCGCTTGACTTTTTTCAGGTTCTCTGAGGATCCCGATGCATTCGACGCATACGTCTTGAACCAGACCTTCAAATGCCTGATCATCATTCACGGGGTCCTGTCCATGCAGATATATGGTATCAACAAGGACTTGAACCGCTTTGAGGGACTTTTCTTCGGTGTCGCGATCGGTTGGTTGGAAAATCTATCACGAATGAGTTCAAATTGACTCGAGGAAACAAGGTGATACCTCAAGCTTGAGAACGTTCCAGAGCTTACGAGCGGAGCTGCGAGCCACTGCACTCCCGTAGACGGGCAAACAACTAGATATCGTCTCCAAAGCGTCTTTCTGAAGCAGATCAGTCCCAGTGATCAATAAAGGTAGTCAGGACCTACCTTTGTTGTGGGTGAGCCTGCGATGAGCTTTTCCATCAACACAGGAATTCCCAGGAGACCGAACGCAGGAGTAGCATTCAAACAGGACCTATACAGATGAGTCGAGGAATGATTGGCGAAAAACGGTCCTACCGTAGTGCCAGCCGAAGATCGTCACTTGTGATACCATATGGATCATTGGGCGGTGGTCGAAATGTAATGGGGAAGTAGCAAAAAGTGATATTGAACATCGACTGGAAAAGAAGCTCAACGTCTTGGCCAAGCTTGAGACTGAAAGAGCTACCTCAACATGACTGGAGATGTCGAATTCGATGAGAATGACGCGTGCAATAGCGAAGGCGACGAGGAGATTTCTTGGATCTTTTTCTCCGTCGGCGAGGTTCAAGTAGCCTGCCAGAAACGTCTGGCCCAAATCCTTCAACACTAGTCCCGAATTAGTAGCGAGAAATGCAGTGGATTCGAGCGAACCTTGTCGATGCCTCGCCATGAGATTGTCAATAATCGAGAAAACGAAGAATCGGACCGATTGAACCAAGGCTTTCATGTTGACGTGCTTGAATAGACTGGACTCCAGTTAGTGAAGAGAAGCAGTCGTGGAATACGGGACTTGCGCTCCAATTATCAGCTGAGCGTCCTCTGCGGTACATGTTGATAGCGAAGTGAGAGGAACCAGGCCATTGAGAGCCGGTATTATTGTCTCGAGATCGTCCAGTTTCTCGCAGTAGAATACCACCAGGAAATGAGCTATATTGGTATGAGTATATGTTGCAGACGTTCCTGAGTTTTCTCACTTGTTTTCTGGCTGATTTTCTCCGCTGGACATCGGTGGAGTACGGAAGAAAGCAGCTGGACGCCTGGATGGGGTTTTAGTTTGGAGAAATCGGAATGAGGAGAAGAGGCACCTTTGGATCGCAGAGAATCGTCCTCGGATGTTAGATATTCGCCTAGAGCTTTGACAATGTTGAGCAGAGATGTTTGGTCAACGGAGATCTCTGGTCGAGGTTAAGAAGGGTCGATATGCAATTTGGATGAATTTCTGCGGACCAGAGACGATTTTATCGATTTCCTGGTCGCTACCGGTTGCGATCCAGGTCTTTACGAGCCGTTCAGTCGATTCCATGTCTCAGCAAGGAACAATCCGTTACGGTCACCTGCCCAACGGGCATTCCAACAGTACCGTCACCCTGGTCTATATTCAGGTCTTGCCAGGAATTGGATTGTATACAAAAGGTCAATTTCCTACAAATTACAATATCCTCTTCTTTTAACTCTGCTCATTTCCTCTCATTTCCCTCCACCCAAATCTCGCAACTGTCGAGACTTCGCAGCAGATGGGATCTCTGTCGACGAAGCAAAGGGATTAAACTATACTCGAGTTTGGAACACATTGCCAGACATTGCCAGAGCTGTCAGGATCTCAGTGGACGGCGTCATCTCCAAGTAGTCTGTCCGGGGTTCGGTTCGGTTCAGGTTCGGGCACTTTTTTGGTGAACCTGAACCTGAACATCAGGTTCAGGTTCAGGTTCAGGTTCAGACACGTGATTGAACTTCAGGTTCAGGTTCAAAAGGTTTGGGTTCATGTTTGGTTCAGGTTCGAACCAGGTTCAGGAGTAAAATGTATATATCTTACAAATGTGATATGTTATATAGATTCAACCAACATGAAAGTCTCTTCAAAATTGAAGTTTGGTCCTTGGGCAACCCAAGCTTTGTTTCTTGCACCCATGCTTCCATCAACCATATCAAGCCCGACTTGGCGTAACCTCAAATAGGATACTATCTGTTGAAACTATAATACCTAACCATAGGGAATGTGGAAATGAGAAGGCTAGAGCAAATTTCACCTCAATTAGCATTCCAAATGGACTTGGTGTGACAACTTAGACTCAAATCTAATCCCGTCCTTAACCACACTATAGGCCAACAAGGGCAAAGTGGCCGCTCGGTATGAAGAGCGTTAGACTAAGAGTTTGAAAATGAGAATGTAAATTCAGAGGAATCAAAAAACTAAAGTACATCTTGTAAACTACTGTTCTTTTATACTGTACAACTCATGTATAATTGTCTGTTCAACACAATACCGTTTCCATGTTGCTAGATGCATGTAATTGTATTCATAGTCGTGCTTTTCCAACGTGCTATTGTGTTGTCCATGTGTTTTCTCACGTCATGTCAAATGTCAAAACGTCAAACTATCGATGTACCGTGTGTTCGGGTTATCTGACTTGTCCGATTGTTCCGTTTTGTTCCGTGATAAGATAAAAATAATTGCTAACAGTGTAACATTACCCCCCCATTAAGGCTGACGTCCTCGTCAGCTAGGAAGAGATCCGGTTTACGCTTTTCGTCTAAGTCATGACCATGAATTCGATCAAACACACCGGTTGATGCATTGAAGAGATATCGACGATGGTAGGGCTTCGCTTTTTCCTTGTGTATAAAGCGTTCGATGTATTTGTCCCAACTGCCAGTGGGTAAAATCGGAGGTGAGATATGAATTCGAACGGCCCGGGTAAGAATGCCGTTGTCTCGTTTGTACTTCGATAATAATTCAGATGCATTTGTGAGATTACGCTCTGGTTCCCATGTGTTTTCAGCCGTTGGGTAGCCTTTCCATTTGATAAGGAATTGATATCCCTTACCACGTCGTCGGGAGTCTAAAATAGACTCAACCTCATGTTCCTCTGCATCATCAATGATTTCTGGCGGTGGTCGTTCATCCCTTCTGTGAGCGGGAGGCTCATGATATGGCGTAAGTAACGCCTCATTAAATACATTATACTTCCGAGTATTACCCGGGAGTAGAACTTTATAACTTGAAGGGCCCACTTTATCTACTATCTCGTAGGGGCCAAGACGCTTATCTGAAAGTTTCCGAGAAGGTCGACCTGTATCAAGGTTCGTGGCTTCTACATAAACTTTATCTCCGGCTTTGAACTCCGGCGCAGGCTTTCGATGTTTATCATAGTTTCGTTTCATTTTAGCCTGCGCTTTTTCAAGCGCCATTGATGTCTCTTCCCGAATCTTTTTCATTCGGTCAGCAAACTGCTGGGCGGATTCGTTTCGATTGTCCGACTTTCCCTCGTGACCCTTCCACGGATGTCGTCCTGTATTTGCGAAGAATGGCGTCACCTTTGTTGAAGTGCTAGTTTTGTCATTATGACTAAACTCTGCTAGCGCTAGCCATTCGGCCCAGTCTGACTGATGAAAATTGACATACAACCGAAGATATTGTTCTATCTCCTGGTTCGTTCGTTCCGTCTGACCGTCCGTCTGGGGGCGATACGCCGTACTCGGGTTCATTTCTATCCCGAGGAGCTTATTAAGCTCTCGCATAAACTTGGACACATAACGAGGATCGCGATCCGAAATTATCTTTCGGGGAATGCCGTGGTATCTGATGACACGGTCACGTGTTAGGCGCGCGATTCCCTCACTCGTTACTTCCATGTTTGTGGGTTCTACGTGGATCATCTTTGAAAATGTGTCCACCCACACTTGAATGGCATCAAAGCCATTGCTCTCTGGAAGGGGACCGATAAGGTCCATTGACACCTCCTCCCAAGGCTCCTTAGCTATTTTATGAGGGTTAAGCATCCCTTGTCTCGACCGCTTGACTCGAGTTCGCTGACAGTCTTCACATGTGCGAACGTACTCCCGTACTTGGTTTCCCAATCGGGGCCAAAAGAAGTTTCTTTCGATCTTCTCTTGCGTACTTGTTTCGCCTGGGTGTCCTGTAAGCGGAGTGTCATGATGGAGCTTAATGATTTGCTCCCGTAACTTGTCGTTCCTCGGTACGTAAATACATTCCCGATAGAAGATCAAGTTGCCTTCTCTCTTCCAACCCGGTAAGGATTTCTCAAGTGCCAACTTAACTGAGGTGTCAATAGACGTGACAGATTCGATTTGACTGATTAGGTCCTTATCGATTCCCTCGATTTCAAGCTCCGTGGCTCGGAAGTATTCCGGCTTTAGGAGTGTGACGTCCTTGTTGTCATCTTTTCCCTGATCATGGTCAGCACGTCTAGATAGCAGGTCTGCTTTTCTATTAAGCGCTCCAGGCCGATGTGAAAGAGTGAAGTCATACTGTGACAACTCTGTTACCCAACGTGCTTGACGACGGTTAAGCTTCTGGGGCTTCTTGAAGTATTGTAGGTTTTGGTGATCCGTAAATACTTCAAAAGTTTCATCAGCGCCCATAAGCAATGCCCGCCATTCATCAAGAGCGAGCATTATCGCGAGCATCTCTTTATCGTAGATCTCGTAATTCCGCTCTGTCTCTGTCAGGCCATGTGACATGAAAGCAACCGGGCGCCATAGGCCTTCTTGTAGCTGACTTAATACAGCTCCAGTTGCTCCTTCAGATGCATCGGCTTCGAGCCGGTACTTTCCATGATCGTTCGGAAGTGCGAGCACAGCATCTTCAGCGATACGATCTTTTATTTTCTGGAAAGCTACACGTTGCTCCTCGCCCCATGTCCATCCGGATTTTCCCGTAAGTCGCGTCAGTGGCTTTGCCACCTCGCTGTACCCGCGTACGAATCTACGGTAGAAATTCGCGAAGCCCAGGAATGCTTGGACTTGTTTCACGGTCCTTGGTTCAGGCCATTCCATGACGCCTTTAATTTTGACTGGGTCCATCTTCATCGAGTTATGCGAGATTAAGACTCCCAAGTATTCTATCTCAGTGCGTTCAAACTCGCACTTTTCGGGTTTGAGATACAACTTGTGATTCTGTAACACATCTAGCACACGTTTTACTACTCGACGATGTTCTTCGATAGAATCCGTGAATATCAAAATATCATCCAGATAGACAATGACGTGTCCCTCATCAATTAGATCTCTGAGTATATCGTTCATCATTGTCTGGAATGTGGCCGGCGAATTGGTCAGGCCGAAAAACATGACTAGGGGTTCGAATAGACCTCGGTTGGTTCTGAATGCCGCCTTCCATTCATCACCTTCCTTGATCCGTATGTTATTGTAGCCCCATCTGATGTCAAGCTTTGTAAAAATCTTGGCCCCTCGAAGCTTATTGACGAGCTCGGAGATAAGGGGCAATGGATAACGATTCTTAATCGTCATCTCATTCAACTTCCGGTAATCTTGTACCGGGCGCAGGGATCCATCTTTTTTCTTGACAAAGAAGAATGCGGATGCCATCGGTGATTTGGATGGTCGTATTTGTCCGCTTGACAAGTTCTCTTCCAGGAATTCTTTTAGCTTTTCCTGTTCGATTAAAGATAATGGATACACTTTGCAATCTACGGATTTAGCCTCTGGCTTTAACTCGATTGCATGATCCCATGGCCGTTTTTCCGGGAGTGAATCAAAAGATTCTTTTGCAAATACTTTAACATAATCCCGATATTGTTCAGGGACTTTGTCTTCAGTCATGTGTTCTTTGCTCGATTTGGCTTCTTCAGCCATCCGTTGAGCGGACGTAGATTTGAGTCGAAGATCAATGGCTTCTCCGAAATCAACAAGGAGAATAGATTCCCCTTCTTCGGGTGGTACGTCTTCTCCCATCCCGGTGAACTCATGTCCCTTCATGCCACATGTATCAGGGCAGCGACTGAATTTAATTTTTTCACGTCGCCAATCGATCTCAGGGTTATGTTCATTTAGCCAATCATGGCCTATGAATATACGTGCTTTCCCTAAGTTCGTGACAAGGAAGCGTCGCTTCTCCTCATGTGCCCCAATGGCCATACGTAAGTCAACGTAATGAGAAATGCGCCCGCCAGCATTCTCAGATCCGTCGGCATTTCGTGCCAGAATAGGTGCTCCGAGTTCATGCATCTCAAATTGCTCTGCCTTAGCGTACGCACGGTCGATGCAAGTGATTGAACAACCACTATCCATGAGCGCTTTCACGGCACGAGTCTTTCCGGTGTCCAGGGCAGTAAGTTTAATTGGGACTGACATTTCATGTCCGACTCTTCGCTGTTTCTGTAATTCACGAAGTTCCGATGCCAGTTTACTGGGTTGTGGCTTTCCCTGCTTTTCTGCACTTTCCCGACGTTTTACGTTGTCAGGTGTGCGAGACACCTTAGGCGCTTCCTCCGGTTTTCCGGATTGAGCCTCCGCAGTAGAACTGCCCTTTTTTGTCTTTGTTGACGAGGTTTCTTCTCCTCGAGCCGATTTAAATAATTTTTTGAAAGCACCCCACTCTTCGTTTCGAGTGTTGATGCGACGGTTCTTCTCTTTCGTTTTAAATTTACGTTTTAATAAGACGACTTTATTTTTTGCCTCATCGGAGGACTTTTTAAGGAATTCTACAATGTTCTGACATAAAGAAGAGTCATATTTTTCGATAAATTCCTCGGGCTCAGCCTCGAGGGTTCCCAACACAGCATAAGAATTCTTCACAGGGGAAGAGGACCCGGAGAAAGACGGACTGGTCGTTGGCTCCTTGGCTAGAGGAGGCGACCGCTTTAAAAACCCTTTGCTCGGAGTTCCTCGACGAGCGTCTTGAGCTCGGCGTCATCTGCCGGAAGCTCCTTGATTTGGGCCAAGACGGCCCGGGCGATAAACTTCCTCGGCTTTTTAGGCTCCGGACAGTCTCGGGACATATGTCCCTCTTTGTTACAGTTGTAACAAAGGAAAGAGGGTGTTACCCTCGTCTTCGTCTTATCAACGTCCATTGGAGCGGGCGTCGATTTGCTCAGGTTTGGAGCCGTCCCCGACGGTCCCCACGATCCTGTGGCGGCAGTTTTAGAACCTGCCTGGGTTCCCGTCTTTTGAGCCCCGGCGGGCTTCCAGAATGGGTTTTGGCCGGAAGTCATGGCCTTCCCGACCTGATTGTTACCGTCGATCCTAATTAACCGATCGCGGTAGTCCATGTACGTATGAGGGATGATAGTCCCTCCGACGTAGATCTGGCTCACGATGGACCTGTGAACCGAACCAGCAAGAATGCTGATTAGATATCTGTCCCATTGATGAGTTGCATCATAGGGACTGTAGCCGGCTTTCTCGGCTAGGAGTTCGAATCTGGTGACAAAGTCACCAAGGGCCTCTCCCTGACCCTGCCGAATGGCGTTGAGTTTTTGCTGGGCCACCTCGGCCACAGCCCGATCTTCGAATGCCATTTTTAGTTCCTCGAAGAAGGAACCGTAGGTATCATTGTCAACATATGAAAAGTTGACAATTCGGTTGTTCTGCCAGCTCCGGGCCCAATCCGAAGCGGCACAGTCTGATCCGTCCTCCGTTCTTAGGAGCGACAGCGTATAAAATATTCTGGACTTGTCGTCCAGAAAGTCGTTTTCGTAGGCCACCATATAGGTGACCAAGCATCGGGAGAAGTTCTCCCACTTCGTCTTGTCGCCGCTAAAGGTCGGCGGTTCTTTTGCGAGGGCTACTCGCGATCTGCTCACTGACGCCTGAGCTGGCGTTGGAACCGGCATGTAAGCCGGCTGAGGCCTGGGTTGGGGCGATGCTCTCCCCAAGAGTTCCCTTGCCTCTCTCAACTGTCTCTGTAGGTCACTGTTTAACGCCAAGACCTCGGTGAGGGAAAAAGGTGGATTTGACCCGCTAGGGCCGTCGGTTGGTTGATCCTGATCCATAACGGGAATCAGGGGCGGGGAATGAAATGTGTTGTCAGTGGTATGTTCTGACGAAGATGATATTGGCGGTGATGGCGGCGGTGTGTCTGCAATAAGAGATATCCCGAAGCGGCCTCCGGAATACGTGATGATGAAAGTTTAAAGTCCGGTGCTCGCGGACTATAACGACCTGGTTGGTACCTCCAGGCAGGGAGCTGTGGTTATCGAGCAGCTACTCAAGTCCTACGCGAAAATAGAGCCCTTTTTTGTTGTAACACTAGAAGGACTCTACGTAAGCAAGAACCTTAAAATGTGTTTCTCGGAACGCGGAGGTGAAAGTGGTAGGAGGGAAATTCCAAGACTTCTTTTGCGTGTGAAACCGGATTGCCGCTGCTACTTTCGTGCAACTCCGGCGACGGTGCCTCTCCGAAGATTAGCGACCTGTCCTTGATGCTCCCACCCAAGAGTCGGACTCAACGTTACTCTTTAAGGGTATTGGGGCGGTTCACAATAGTGGAAGTCTCAGTGGTGCTGACCGATACAAACGTCGGCGAAGCGTTGGGAGTTGAAAGGACTGTGAGATAGTCCTGGAAGGGAAGAGCGAGATACGTCTCTCAAAGGGAATGTCGGTACGTGTGACGTTCCCGAGCGACGGTAGAGTTGTCCAAAGAGGAAGAGGTAGAGAGTAGAGGAGAGGAGGAACAGAGGTAAGAAAAGGATAAGAGGGAAACTCAACAATGTCTAGTTGCTTTCCGAGGGTGTTCTCCAAATCGGCGGCTTCGATAGCCACGCCAATTTCCAGTATATTTTATGAGTCCCGGAACCCGACTCGAAGCGGAGCGATCACTCTCGTAGGCAAGGTCGACGATGAAAAGGAAGAGTAAATGGTACGAGGGTATGAAGTAGTTTTTTGATTATGTGACAACTTAGACTCAAATCTAATCCCGTCCTTAACCACACTATAGGCCAACAAGGGCAAAGTGGCCGCTCGGTATGAAGAGCGTTAGACTAAGAGTTTGAAAATGAGAATGTAAATTCAGAGGAATCAAAAAACTAAAGTACATCTTGTAAACTACTGTTCTTTTATACTGTACAACTCATGTATAATTGTCTGTTCAACACAATACCGTTTCCATGTTGCTAGATGCATGTAATTGTATTCATAGTCGTGCTTTTCCAACGTGCTATTGTGTTGTCCATGTGTTTTCTCACGTCATGTCAAATGTCAAAACGTCAAACTATCGATGTACCGTGTGTTCGGGTTATCTGACTTGTCCGATTGTTCCGTTTTGTTCCGTGATAAGATAAAAATAATTGCTAACAGTGTAACACTTGGGGCAAATTTGAAATCAGCAATCACGTGCATGATCATGTCATGTTTGTTTTATTTCAAACCCCGCTGTTTAGCATCTGTGAGACTAGCTTGGGAGATTCTACTCTACCACAGAGAATTCATGGTCTTTTTATACTACAACCATATACATGGGAAACCATTAACAAAGAGAAAAAAGGGAAACATGTATCAAGTCCTAGAGTACTAGTGGAGAAGCGATAACAGACATTGGAAATGGAATGAATATAATTGGCCGAGTCGCCACCGGAAGCTGCGCAAAGATCTAAATCAGCGGAGTTTGAATTACTCGGTGAACAGTCAAGTCTGCTTACTATAACGTGCATCTTGTTTTCTGTTGAACTCTTCAAAACTGATCCAGTTCTTAGACCAGCCAAAACTTGGGGTGCACCATGTTCGAACCGGGTTCGAGATGTTCGACAAGTCTGGGGATTTCTCTGAACCCGAACCTGAACATCAGGTTCAGGTTCAGGTTCAGGTTCAGGCACGTGGTCGAACCTCTGGTTCAGGTTCGGGTTCGGTTCGGGTTCAATCGGTTCTGAACAGGACCCCGGACAGACTATCTCCAAGTTACTTTCCCAGGAGACATCTAGGCGTTTCGACCTAATTAGATCCACCAACAACTTTTCACAATCCTTCCGTCATCCATTCACCGATATAAATGCGGAAGTCTCTCAAAGGCATTTTGGAGGAGGTAAGCATCGTTAACTCGGCTCTTTCAACAGGCATACTTAGATGAAAGAGTAAATTCTCCTAGTCTTGGTAGCTGCTCTGACGAGCGAAACGAGGTCGGTGGAAAACTGTGGATCATGTTCTGAGAATTGAATGATATGCAGACGCTCAAGGCAACCATTGGACGCGATTCCCGAAGAGGTTCCAACTCCATGTAACACGAGATAGATAGTGAAGTGCGTGACGGGGTTGCTTTTGCAATTTGGACAAGCTGATTGTCAGCGCTGGAAGAAGTCCGATATCCCGACACCGCAAATTGCTGCCCAGTCCTTTGGCAATGGCCGGCCAGTACCACCCGAGATGATACACACGCAGTGACTTGAGTCGGGAGAAGGGGATGTGAACATCGGTCGGAAGCTCAAGTGAACTTTCGACCCGGGGAGTGTAAGAGAACTTTGCTAACAAAAGGTCATTGAGATTGGTGAGCACCGAAAGGATGTTGTGCAATGCTTTGATGAACGAAGGGGTGTCTTCGGGATAATCTTCGGTGTCTGCGCAATGCAGAAGAAGAGCCTGAAGTTCTTACAGCGTCATTTCTCGACCAAAAATACCACTTACTGTATGCCACAAAGGCAGATCCACGGCGGACTCGGCTTTTAACCTAGATCACTCCTGTGACAGTGGATTTGGTACCGGCCAGTTAGATCACAGAGCACTCAATGCTCAGCTGGTTTGTGTTGTTTTACCGTCTCTGGGTCCTAATCAAGCGGTTGCGTCCACAGTCCTGAATCGAATTATTTCCATCATGATTTGTCTGCAGTTATTTCTGCTCCTCAACAGCGTTCACTTCGAACGGAATGGAAATGCCGCAGCTTTTCTGACACATAATCACGATTACTTTGAAATACATCCTTCAGAATCTGGTGACGCATTCAGCTCTTTTTTAAAAGAAAATATGTTTTCCAAAAAGTTCCGCATAATGGCAGACTTTCCCGACACGTTGCGGCGTCTTCTAGATCAGTACTACACGCCTTCTGGATCGAACGAGAATGATGCGCCAGCTCCTCCGCCTTCTCAGGCGTCACCTGTTGTTGTGTCCCAGCCTTCAGTTGCAGCTGCTCAGCCAATAACTCCATACATACTGTATTGGCTAGAAACACAGCGCCACAGTCAACAGCTCCTCCTCCTATCATGCTAGAAGCTTTGGGTGCCTCCGACTGAAGCAGCACCACTGCTCGTATTCTGCAGAGTGTCAATCTTGATTCAGGAGATCATCTCGCTCCCTCTTCTTCAACTTCACATCCTTCCTTGCCACAGCTTGACTCGGAGATTGATGTCAAATTCTGTAGTGTCTGCCTGGTCTCATGGGCTTGCCTATGCTCATAGAATCTATGGAAATGGCTTTTAATTCTCAAATAATGACTTGTTATTTCCGACAGGTTGTGATGAGTCATCTCCAAAGTGAAAGTGTCTCGGCAAGATTGCCGAGACTTACTAAGCTGGAATGACAAGAAGCAACAGGAAGCAACTCGGCATCTTGCCTCTTGGCTGCCAGCCAAGGAGCGCAGCCACTAGCCAAGGCTTGGAATGTATTGAAACTGATTGAAACCAATGTGGTTGGCTGACTGCGGATATGAGCTTCAAACCGCGCTGGCTGCGGCGCTTGCAGAGTAGATTGGCCCAAGATCTGAGCCATGTGCAAGTATTCTGTGTCTGTAATCTCAATGAGTTTCAAGGTATCTTCCTGTTTGTCAAGTTCCAATATCATGGTGACTTGATCAAATACAAGTTTCTTGCAATAGTCTGTGGAATTTGTGCAAAATCAGGCCTGATGTTGGGTGCTGAGTGCTATTTTGAGTACATAATGCTGAGTGCTGAGTGCTTTTACCAGTGCTTTGTGAATTATTTGCCGAGAAACGACTTCATAAGTTCTGAGCAAAGCTGGGCGATTTTCAAAGAGAACGACGCATTCATTCCAACCGCCATTCATCCTTCGGATCCTCAGCGACTTGACTTCTTTATGCTGGTGAAACTGGGTAAATATTATTTTCATCACTTACATTCAATTTCACTCTCGTGTGTGATTCAACTTTTTGATCTCGCGTGTGTTTCAACTTTTTGATCTCGCGTGTGTTTCAAAATTTCACATCTCGTGTCTGACTCAAACTTTTTGATCTCGTGTCTGATTCAAAATTTCGCATTTCATGCCCAACTCAACTTCCAAATCCCGCGCCTGATTCAACTTTGATTCATCTTAAAATGTGGGTATCAAATGTCTTGCACCTGCACCACATTTGACGCACCTATATTTCGCTGCTTGTGCGGACTTTCAATGCGGAACTTGAATATTCAAGATCCTCTGATTGTTATTCCAGCCTGTTTGGGCCAATGTAATGCTCAATGGGGTAGAACATAACTCGAGTCGCTGATCATGGAGCTTGCGACCCGATGTACGCATCAATCGGACATAATGATGCGCTGCATGCCAATTATGGTAATGCAGTGAAATCATTCTGTTATGCTTGAAAGATGCTCAATTGGGCTCTGACAATGAAATTTCTGGCAGTAATGCATCATCCAGACTCAATGAACATGTACCAAGTATCCCAACAAACTCGTCAAATTTTATGTAAGTGATGCAAAACGCTCTTTGCTGCGTGTCTCATGACATCCCAAGAACCGGCAAGATTTCATGACTTAGAATAAAAGTGCAGATTCAGCTATATACCTTGGGTGTGAGATTTGAAAGTTGAGTTAGGCATGAGATATGAAATTTTGAATCAGACGCGAGATGAAAGAGTTGAATCACACACGAGATGTGAAATTTGAATCACACACGAGATCAGAAAGTTGAAACACATGCGAGATCAAAAATTTGAATCAGACGTGAGTGTGAAATTGAATGAAAGTGACGAAAATAATATTTACCCAGTTTCACCAGCATACTTCTTTGGCCAGTGAATCATCCATTGCGACGGATATGTAATGGCAAATCTAACCTGTTGCTCCAGCGTCCAAATCTCACATGGCGTCTTCCCGAGAATAAGGTCGGGCTGGTCGGCCACTATTTGGTTGAACGAACGCCACATGCGGGTCATTGTCTTTGACAATGGAAAAATATGTGACAATATTTCACCCAGGATTTCTGGAAGACTGAGGACAGTTTATGTCGCGCTTAGCGTATTCTCATGTAGATTAGAATGTGGTTAAAAGGTCGACTTGGCCAGCCTGCGCTTCGTCTATCTGATTGTCAAGATGACACGAAAAAATCGTAATTCATACTTGCCGTCTAACGCTTCACGGTATAAAATAAATAGCTCTCTGCTTTCTCTCGGTTTCAAGGTCGCAATGAAATAAAAAAACTCGAGAGCCAAACCGGCCCTTTTTCGAGCTATATTGGACTCTTTCGGCACCGTAGCGACAGTGTATTTCAACAGAGTTTGGTCGAGAAGGAAAGGTGTGAGTTGGTTTGCATCGTCCATGTTGGAGTCTCGCAACATTCCCACATCGCCGCCGCACCTGGTCGATCTCGAACTTTTATCGAAGGAGAACTACAGTGTCGCTAAGGGACAAGTAACATTGGGACTGAGATACATCATTAGCGGCAGGATCATCTATACATGTCTCAATATCGGTTTGCATGGTTTGAGCTTTGGCTTTCGTTCCAAGAGCTGTGAGCCATACTTTGCCCAAAGGCCCTCGCTTGGAGAGCAATGCATCTGAGTAGAACTAAATTGAAGTAAGCAATTTTAAAAGGCGAGATTGGGAGATTTGAGCCTACAAGGGGCAAACAACGGACTGGTAAGAAATGACAGCAACGGTGAGTCAGATGAATGTGTCATCACCTCGTTGGGTATTTAGTTCAGGCGTAAGTAGGCCCAAATGGGACACAAAGGCTGTGCCACATGGCGGTGACATGATCGCAAAGTGCATCAAAAGTGCTTCTTACTGCACTCCAGATGGAGTGCCTCGGTCTTTGCCTCCAGTGTGTTCACAACAGCGGCGCCGCCGTCTCCATGCTTGGACTGGAATCGAATCCTCGGCGTTTGGTTTGGAGCTGAAACAGACAGCTCGCTCGACTTCAGTAAAGGGCGCCGGGATTTCTCATCATGTCTCTGGGAGACTGCAGTTAATTCGGGTATAGTATGTCTCTCTCACGGAAACGCTACCTGACTGTGGTCCAGTGGATGGTAACCGGTTCTCTAGCTTGTTTTCTCGCTTGCACCTACAGTATGGTTCGAATCGTGCGGAGTCCGTTGTTTCATCCTCTCACAATCGCGGTCACCGTCTTCCATGTCTTTGCCATCCTGATTACTGCTTTCAGGATTCAACGCAGAATTCAGATTCGCAAATTCTGGTGGGACGACTTCTGGGCCTCGGTTGCTTGGATTCTAGATATTTTTCTGCTTGCAATTCTCTTTGCACAACAAGCTGCACTTTGTATGTCCACCTTTTTATCTCCCTGGCCCCACTGATTGTATTTTATAGTAAAGGGAAACAGGTCTCAGCTCATTGCATTCGGCTGGTTGGCGCCGTCGATCTACACCCTCGTAGTCTGGTGGGTTTTTTTTCCGGTTCTCGTCTCTTCTCTGTATAATGTACTTCTCAGGATCACCAAAATTAGCATGTCTACCTCCATCACGCGGATCCTGGCTCCTTCGAAGAGCAGAAAGATGTCGATAGCGATGACCGTGTCCTTTTTCGCCATGCTATGTGGTGTACTCATCGGGAAGCTCTGGCTCTGCGGGAAAGGAAGTAGCTGGCACAATGCCCCTTCTGTGACATGTCCAGCGGTAGCCTCTGTAATGATTTTTCAGCTCACCAGTAAGCTTCCATGATCTTCCTTGTTTCGGTTTGAATAATTCCTTTCAGCCGATATCGTCTCAAGCGTCGCTCTCGCGGTTTTCCCTTTGCTCGTCCTATGGCACGTCGACCTGCCACATAAAGAGCGCGTTTTGATTCTGACAATCTTTGCCGCGAGCATCTTGCTCACTATATCTTGCACCGTGCATACAGTGTACGCAGCTGGTCCTTCCGACACGGAGCTCCGTCTCGAACTGTTTGGCTTTACTGCTCACTTCGAGGTCCGTCCCCCGTCGATATTTTCGTCCAGGACGCTGATTATAACCGACCGTTAGGCAGCTATATCGCTGATGGTCTGCAACCTTTTAGTAGTGGTCACTCGCTGCTATCGCTTCTTCCAGAAGGACCCAGAAATCGTCACGATAGCCCGAACAAGCATTTCACAGTATTCGAGAGCAGCTTATGGACCAACTCTGACTGTCCTTACCGATATTTCGTTCAGCGGTCATGCCAACCTGAGCACCAATACTAACGGCCTTACCTCCACGTCAATGTCTCCTTCCCCGTCCAAGCAAGAGCCTCAATGACCTTGTTGTCATACTTGCTCCAGCCCTCGACCCCAAGGCAAATCGGGCCTGTGCGATAATTTAAAAAATACTATTGGTTCTGTATGTACACGGTTAATTTGTACAAAGGTACAGAGTACATTTTGACTACTTGAAAAATTTATGCCAGCTTTCTGCTTCAATCGTATCCTCCTCAAGGCCAGAACACCGGGACAGTCCTGTAAAGTTTCAGACCGAAGTCTACGTCGAAACGAGGACAGCCAGCTGACTTTGCATAATTCTGATACTTTGGATCCGCTTTCATTGATTTATTAATTGGTACATTGTTCAAGAGGCGTGACGCCCGAAAGCTATAAGTATGACAAGAAATGAATGTCATGGCGCCGGGTTATTACAAGGGAACCAGCATTTCGAAGAAGATAGTGCGTGAACACCTGAAGGACTGACGACCGTCAAGGCTAGGGTTGGGCTAGGGTTACTTTCGGGGGTTGCATAGAAGTCGCGGCGAGAACCCAAATCCTGTCCAGTCCTACTTCACTGCCAGTGGACATAGTCAGATCTTCCAAAGCTCAAATGAGTAATGACTTACTTGGCTATGGGCAATTCCTCTGGATGTTCTCGAGTTGACAGCACAAGCATCAGGTCTGGAAGTCCAGTTCATGGACTGAGACCATGAGTTGGTCATGTAATGCAATGATTGAATCAAGATTGAATTGATTGTTGTGTCGGGTTCAATTTCCAAGGCTTGTGTTATATTATTTTTGTTTAAATTTTGACCTTGACTTGAGGAAAGCTCTGAGTACTATAAGACACAACAGGGATCCCTATAATGCGGGAACGTGTCTTTAGCGTGCCCGCCCGAGACTCCCGCGGCTCAGGGGACCCCCCGAGGGTACCGAGCGAGGAGCGGGTACTCTTCCCGCGACCTTGGAAGCCCGAGTTTTTCAGCTAGTATGACTTCTTATAATATATTCAATAGCTTGAGGAAATAATACCCTTAGAAACTCAAGGAATAGCTGAAAAAATGCGTTCAAACGTGATCTACAACCATGTACAAATGGTATTGCTCACCGGGATCGGGTTACATAATCAAAGTCCAGTTTCCCTTGGAGTCTCGTCACTTGTTAGTCGTTTGTCAAAGCGACATAGTCAGCGTCTCGTGCCTGCGCTTTTCCAAACTCTACTTCGTCGCGCATGCTAGCAGCTAGGTCCTGGCGAACCGTATGGCATCCTTTGAACCTTAGAAGCAGTTCTTCCCAAATTCGTTTCTATGCCACCGACCCCCACCGAATTCCCAAAGACAGGTGGAACTACAACAGCTCGTCGCTCTTCGACCCGTCCACCAAGGATATCTCGACCTTTAGATATGTCACCGCCAATGAATTGGAGAGTGGAACAGAGCCGCCTCGATCCGTCAAAATGTTAGTTCGCGACTACATCGAGGACGCTCTGTACAATCCCAATTACGGGTATTTCTCAAAGCAGGTCGCCATATTTGATACCAAGGAGGACCCCTTTGATTTTCCGGCTATCAAAGACAGTGCAGAGTTCTCGCGACAGGTGGCTCGAAAATATGCTGAATATGCGCACAATATTCAGCTCTGGCATACACCAACTGAGCTGTTTAGGGTGAGTTCAAAATTATAGACTGGTAGAGCTGGCTAAAACGAAACTCAATAGCCTTGGTATGGCCAGGCCATCGCGAGATGCCTTGTTTCAGAGTATTTGCTCAAATACTTTCCGTACGAGGACTTTATTATCTACGAAATCGGCGCTGGGAATGGCACATTAGCGATGGATATTCTCAATTTCATACAAAGAGAGCATCCCGAAGTCTACGACCGGACACGCTATGTCATTGTCGAGATTTCCGAGGGTTTGGCGAAGGTTCAGAGAAAGAAACTTCTCAAAGCGCATCCTTGTGTAGAAGTGAACAATGTCAGCATCTTTCACTGGAATGTACGGCAGCCCGCTCCTTGCTTCTTTGTCGCGCTGGAGGTCATCGTGAGTCGCCTATAGTTTTTCCTTTGCTTGAGCTTGACGCCGACCATAGGACAATTTTGCTCACGATGTGATTCGCTACGACATTGACACACTGCAGCCTTTTCAGGGCCTTGTCACGGTCGACGATGAAGGCGACTTTGATATGTATTATTCCCCAATTACCGACCCTCTAATTGCCCAATTCATGGCTTTGCGCAAGCAGCTCGGGCATCCACCACCAATATCCAAACTATTTCAAAAATCCAAACAATTGCGCAAAATCTACTCCAGTCTTCCTTTTGCCGCCAATATGACCAAAGAGGAATACATTCCGACGCGACTGTTGAGTCTTTTACGAACACTTCGTAATCATTTCCCCCGACATCGACTCTTACTGTCCGACTTTTCCTTCCTGCCTGACACCATACCTGGTGCTAACGCGCCGGTCGTCCAGACGCGTCACAGACATCAAACAATCCCATGCTCGAATCTCCTTGTCAAACAAGGAGCCTTTGACATTTTCTTCCCAACAAATTTCGAACGATTGCGCGACATGTACGAACATACATTGTCTCGACCTCATGAATCGTCTGCAGTACCAAGTCGCTCCACCCCATTGACTCCGTACGGGTTGTCATTATCATTGGGGCCAGATTTCTTTTCTGCTCATAAATCGAATCGCAGGTCGCCTCAGGACGGTGTCTCTTCTGCCAGTGGCCTGCCTATCGGCGAGCGTAAATCCAGTGTCTTTACACATGCTGAATTTTTGCAGACTTATGCTGAGCTAGGGCAAACGCGACTAAAGAATGGAGAGAATCCAATGCTAGACTTTTACAAGAATGTCAAGTTTTTGTTCTAAGAAGTATGCAAGATATAAAAGTAGTAATGGAAGGCCTCGCCAAGCTCCTTGACTTGCAGAGTTGTTCCTTCTCGAGCTAGAAAGCGTTTGCGAAAATGAGGTTGTCCGAATGTGAGGTACAGAAATGTGCCTGCTGGTTTTCGAAGCACCCTAATGGGGTGTCTGAGCTGAGACGCGACAAGGAAAAACGGGCTGCTCACCTCAAAACCTCGTCAACTTCTTTGGTACAGTTTTCGATGACCTCTTGTGGGGGGTCCTGATAGATACAGTGAGCGTCGGAAGAAGGGATTCTTTGAGCTTCGTACCCAAACATCGCCTTTCGAGGTCATCATGGCATCCATGGTACCCTTATCGAGAGCAACATCGAAGCTATTATCCTCGAACTGAAGCTCGCGAATATCCATTTCGTGCCCTAAATCTCAACATCTCTCGGACATTCCAACGACAAAATTGACTTACATTCCATCTCTGGCCGGCTCGCATGTCTCTCTCGCATCTGTTGAATGCATGTTGCCGAGTAATCTATATTCACGATGTTACGATAACCATCGTCATACATCTACTGCACGTTGCTCAGTAGATTCAAGAGACAGCTTGTACAATTTAGCTCACCTGCTCAGACAGCTTGGAATTTCCGCATCCAAGCATCAAGATTCGAGAACCCTTGTTTGGAATGAACTGTGCGAGCAGATCTTGAATGTCTGCATATGACTTGAACCAATCGAAGGAACCGTCGGATTCTCTGTTGGCTCATTAGTAGGAAACGCGAAGACGATAGAAGAGGGGAAGCACTGAGCATATCTTGTATCCCTGGTATGGAATGATTACAAAATTTGTATTGTAATTCGATGGACTTGCCAATATTGCTTGGAGCCGTATTCCTCGTTGGACACTGGCAAAGACATGGAGATTCCGACACTCGCAAACCAGACTAAGAATGACTTGCGTCTCCCGTTACCCGATGATTTTCGCGTGACATTTTTGATGAAGTCATCGTCGCGTAGACTACCGTATCCCCGGTTTCTTTCTTGCCCAAGTTTCATTCACATTTGACGCGCTGCCGCTTGCTTGGAAACCAGCCATTGTATCCTTTTGCTTGACAGGGGCCAGGCCGTCACGAGAATCGATCTTTGGCTCTCATGTCACTTTGATTCCATCAAACATAAATATGCCCGCTTGCTTTCGTTCTGTTCCTGTACTCTGCCCGATATTATGCTCCCATGAGCTTCAACGTCAGTTCCGATTGCACCGACTCGAGAATCCAGTTTCCTTCTGGGAATTGGACTCACGGAGTCAATGAGACTTCTACGTCCTTGGCCCTAGGCATTGCGACGGCCACCTTCGACTTTAATGGTGAGCTCTCTTCTCAGCTTGACTTTTCGGCGCTGAACAGTCTATAGGAACTTTCATTTCAGTGCTTGGTTCGGTGACTGGGGCGCCCAACGTAACGCTATTAACCTACTTTATCGATAATGAGGTTTTCTCAGCCCAGTTCTCCAACTCGACCTCGAACATCATCTACTCATCTCCCATGCTACCTTCTGGATCTCACACTTTGCGCTTGACGTCCAATAACAGCAAAACCAGGCTCGCCATTGAGGGCATGGTTTTCACCACGGAGCTTCCACCGGCAGCACCAGTCAAGCACACAGGCCTAATCGTCGGTATCGTCCTGGGTGTGACCGTCCTGTTCCTGGCCCTGGGCTTATTTGCCTTTCTCTGGCGAAAACGGAGACGACAAGAATCCCAGCAAAACAGTACGTGGATTGTTTCTGCCAGTATTCTGATATTCAATGCATCGTAGACTTTTCGTCAGGCGAGCTGAGGGTATCCTTGCCCGCCTCTAAAAAAGCCTTTACCTCACCGAATCGTGGCCAATATGGCATATCATTCTTCATGGAGGACGTGATGTCGACGGAGTCACTTCCACGCCCAAATCCGAACCATTCCAAGCATACCAGCCAACAGAGCGGCTGGATGTGATCCAGCACCTAGATGCTTTTCTTGAACCCAGACATTCTTTTGTAACCATCCTTAGGAAACTCACGCTAGCTATCGGTGCTCATTTGTAAATATCATCCATTTCAACTTGCCATTGTTACAAGAAGAATGTTCGTCTAGTGGTCTCCAGCTCGGGCTGTCGCGTCGATTTAGAAAAATCAAGAAAGAGGTGAAGAAATACTAGCTCACCTTCCAAGCCCATAAAAATTCATCTTGTTTCGGAGGAACCACTGGGACGGGGGCAGCAGGTTCTGATGCTTCAGGTGAAGCATCCTCGGTATCGTTAGCAGTCGGGAGATCGAACTCTAATGGTTTTGCTGGTTCTCCAAACGTCTGGACCGCAGGAATGCCTTTCCGAAGCGTCCGTAGCTTGAGGGTAAATCGAGGACCAATTTCCTGCAATGCCACTTTTTCTGTTGACCTGAATGCATATCTAAAGCCTTGTATTTAGTGACCAAGAACGATAAAGAAGACGGATAACCCGCCTGTGTCGCCGGAAGAATAGGAAATCGCGCTGGTTGTGTAGCGTCACGACTTGCCGACCTTCAAACTCGGGCAATGGAGGGAAAAGTGTTTGAAACAGTCGACCGACCGTGTGCCCAAGTCTGGTCACAAAGTTGTTGAGAACAAGCTCTGGGTTATGTGATGTTGCTCTTGCATGGCCCTAAGTATATGCTGTTAAATCGAATGCTGGCCGAGAAATCGAAGAAACCAACATGTATCTGCTTCGATAACTCGACAGAAGTGAGCTTGAAATAAGCTGTGGGCCCATTAGGCAGGTATACCAACGTGATGGCGTCTGAAAGAATGTAAGAACAACCAAGGCATGTAAGGGAATCACTGACTTGGTTTTTTCATGTCCTCGTTAACCACAAACAGATGTTTGTAACCGCGACCAGCAGCCCAGCCTGCAATCCGGCCCATCTCGAATCCTTTCCCCTTCTTTCTACGAATGAACTCGGCGCCGGGGAATATACCGACTAGCTCGTCGCAAAAGTCGTAGGTTCCTTTTGATGCTTTTGGAGACGTCGTAATGAGGACTTTTGGAGGAAGGCTCGGATCCTCTTCAGAGGAAAAGTAGGACGCAAAAGGATCTGATTCAATGTCCGCAGCGATTTCGTTTTGGTTTGACGAGGAAGCTCCATCTGCTGTCTGACCAGGGTCTGCTGTTAGAAATGAAGGATCGAATTCCCGCATATTGTCGAGAGTGCGGGGTACATTTTCAGCAAGACGTTTCTGTGGAAATGAGTTGGACAATGATTGAAATAGCGGATATGCTCTACCTTTTTTGCGGCTGGATTTGTAGCCTCTTCCTTTGCCCGAGCCATACGCTCCTCCAGCTTTCGGTGAGATTTGCCCTTGCGAGATTTGCCATATTGCTCCTCGCGCTTGATCTGTAGCGAGTTCAGTAATGTTCAGAGTGGTAGAGACAGGTCTTGACCTTGTTCTTGATCGTCGAGGGCTCGAATCTAGACGTCGGCATCGTTAACAAACAGTTCTGCTGTGAATCAATAAAAGGCTTTTATTAAACCCGACCGAAAAAAATACAGGGTCACGATAAGAATCACGCGATCAACACTACTACTTAGTCTATGTCCACTGGAACTCCTCTGCCGCCAGTTCTGCCCATCGCTAACGCACCTCAGCTGTGGACGTCGGCGTATGCCAGCTGCTTGAGCTACGAGCACGCAGCGTCAGACATAGCATCACTCGGCCGCTGGACAGATGTCATCGCTGCTCGTTTGCTGGGGTATCTTATCATTCATGCACCGATAGCCACGGGACGCGATAACATTTGTCGCGAAATCAACGACTGCCAGAATGTCCATCAGGATCTCAATCGTCTAGCGGTGTTGTACCGAGATTGTTTCGTTCGTTGCTGTGAGGTTCTCTTTTACAAAATCATGTTTTCCCTAATCTCTGTCTTAGTCCGACGTGCAAAAGGTCCCACCCCAGCTCCTTCACCTCACCCCTCTCGCCCATCGTTCGATAATGAGAGAGAGATGCTCCGATACTTGATGGAGGAAGCACCGAAGGACCATACCACCGCGAAGAAGCTGGTTCGATCCCGCTATATTTCCTGCAACAGACAGACTCATTCTCGTTGTCTCAGGCATTTATTCGTGACGGATATCGGTGCATGCTCACTGGACAATATGAAGCTACCAGTTGGGGGACGCCACATGTTCCAGCTACTGCCATGGTGACTGCCACTAACTTTGCTCATATCTTCCCCGCTTCCACCAATTCCGACATCTCCGGGGACAATGAGTTTGGCCAGAAGGTATGTATGCTACATGGTTCCTCATATATGTTTGTTCAAGTGAGTCATTGCTATATAGTACCACTACGCCGCCGGTGTCTGGGCCGTCATGGAAAGGCTAGGCGGCGTTCTGTTTGGAGATGAGCTCAACGGAAGTGACATACACCGCCTCGAAAACGGATTGACTCTAGATCAAGCCAAACACTCATTTTTTGATATGTTGATGCTCTGGTTGGAAGAAACTGTGAGTGTGCTGTTCAGAGTTTGTATTTCATTTTTACCTTTGCAACCTAGGGCGTACCAAATCAGTACAGACCCTGCGCTGTTAGCCCCCAGTTTCTTGGCGGCATCCCTGCCCTTGTGACCTTCATATCACCCAACTCGAAGTCACTTCCGTTACCGAGTCCCAAGTATCTGCGCCTTCACGCTGCCTGCGCCAAAGTGGCACACCTCTCTGGTGTAGGTGAATGCATCAACAATATTTTCCGTGACATGGAAGGACTATCGGTGTTAGCCAACGACGGAGCGTCTATAGAAGTTTTGCACGCAGCCCTGATGGCAGCTTCTTAAATGCCTGTTTAATCGATGGGGCTTGCCGCAGACGAAGGCTGAAAGAACATCAAAATCAGAACCGGTGTCGTTGAGATCGAGTTCTTCATCAGGAATAAAATGAGAGATGATATTCTCATTAGCCAGTCGACCCTTTTCTGCTAATACTGCGGATAGATTGCGCCTCCTGCATTTGGTTATACCTCAAATGGTCACCAAGTTGCCGCAGATCTCGTATCTCGCGTCTTGTCGAAATCCCCAAGTCTGTGAGTCGCTCGAATATATAGCCTCACTATTCGGGCCAAGAAGCTGATATTGATTCTCTAAGCTCCTCGTCGATATTCAACCCAGGATATCACAAACGACATTATTCAGTTCGACTTGAGACTGATTTTATCGCAAATGCGTATGTCCGAAGCGGAAAAAGTTGTCTACTAGACTAGCAGGACACTGCAGACCAGGAGGCCTCGAGGCCGAGTCTGTCCCTGCTTTGGAGAGGTGTCTTCCCAAGCTTAGCTGAAACAGGGTTCTCACTGGGGAAAGTCGGGTCTGATAAGGTCAACGCCGCAGAATGGTGAAAGTTGAAAACTTGGAACTAGACGGACTTTTTTGCTTCCTGTTTTCCTCTTGGGGGAGGTAGAACCGTTGGCAGCTGGGAAGTGCTTCACTAGTTCGGCGCCCTCCTGTGTGGCATCACTATCTTGCAAATTAGACGCGCCACAGGAGCTGGCAGTTGACCTTTTCTAGCGGTCGATGAACCCTATAGTCTGTTCGTAGCCTCGATTCCAACCCATCTTCCTCGAATCTAGTTACAGCTAAACGTCTAGTCCGGTTGACTGTCAGCTCCTACTTATAGCGGCCAGGATCCATGGTGCGATTCTACCAGGGCCTGCTATCGACCAGCACCTGGGATGTCGTACGTGGCTCTCTGTTATGCTCGGCGTGAAACAGGTCCACAAGCCAAGTATTTGGAACTGACGAAAGTCAAGGGAAGATTGGACTCTAAAGAGCTCGATGCCGTTTATGATCAACTGAAAGCGATTCTGCCTGGCTTTCTCATTGGAAAGTGGACTGGGTCAGCGGTAATATTGTTCTAATCATGACCATGGCACTGGTCATCCAACGTCGGAAAGATTGAAAAAGGTCCTGTGGGTCAGTTGGCCATGTTTCTCTGGTAGTTCCATCTCAGATTTTCCTAGTATGGCAAAGCTCGGGTACAGCAATTCATCCTTTCTTGTGATTTTCACTGATTCTCGTCAATGTAGCTTCGTGAAATCAAGGATCGTGGCGTCATTCCCACCGCCATGATTTACGATATCCTTCCTATTGTCGACGAGAACACCGTTTGCCACGGGATCGTGGACGAGAGGGGGATTCCTGAGGAAGTGGGTTCATATCATTTCTACTTGGTCCGTGTACCACCCAGTAGTGTAGACCCCTACGAATGAATTTTTGTACTCAATTCCTACCTGAATATTGTTGCATCCCCGGTACAGTAGATCGACATGAGACTTCTCATAATCCCGACCAAGTACCCATTTCTCTTAATGTCTCGTCATCTGAGGACAAGACCACTATAGTTCTTCGCGTTGTAGGCAGTGGTGGAAAGTCTTCGTCGCTTATGGTGAAGAACTTTTTGCAGGATGCTCACGGTCTGTAATATGAGGTCTTTGATCTGGCCTTCATTTTGATGGCCCCTTAGTTCAGTGGTCAGAACGTACGATTCCAAGGTTTGTCTATCGTAAGGTCGTCCGTTCAATCCGGGCAGGGGTCAACTGCTTTTTGCTCGAGAAAGTTTTCAAATATTCGGCAAAGAGTGACTGGCAGTCACGTCCCTTGTCTTACCGACCCCAAACGGGTCATACGACCTCTGACGATATTCCGCTCCCAAAGCTCCACCATTAAAACCTCAGTCAAAAAAACAAAGGATCTCTTCGTCGAAATCACTAACGGTTGAATCCAAGTTGAATCGAGCAACAAACGCGCTCATCAGAGCACATCCGAAGATTCCGTCCAAGAACTGCCGTCTCTCCCAGTTTCCTCAGTCAACCCCAAGGCTACAAAAGAAGCTAAAGATCCCGTCAGTGTCTCTGGTGCTCTTTCCACAGTCCAGCCAAAACCTGCACAATCGAAGCGACGAAAAACTGCAACGCCTTTAGCTGAAGATGGCACACCAGCGAAAAAGGCAGTGATTACTGCGCCGGTTTGAAGAAAACCGTAGGTGCTCTGGAAGCTGCATCGGAGAAGATTCTAGAGAAAGAGATCAGACTGGCAGAAGTGAACAAACTGGCATGGGCTCAAGGTCTTGTGTATGTTAAAGAGGCCAACTTACTACTGGGTGTTGCAAGAGACCTCAGAGAAGGTACTTTTATTCCCTCATTCACTATCACGCTAATTTTTTTTCTCCAGCTCAGCTGTTGACCAGGTCGGTTCGAGCAATATACTCCCTTCCCATCAGTTGTTCCAGAAACTGTAGCGAGATCTAGAGAGCATGCAACTAGTAACACCTCATCCAGCTCCCGCAACCAGTCCGAACGGGTAGCATTGCTCCGCTGAACGGAACGAATGGTCTGGATTTGTGTGACCATTTTCAGTCCGGCTCTGGGGCGCCCAACTCAAAGTCTGGGAGGGACTGACCTTCCACAGATTTTCAACATCTTTTCAACTCATGAGATAGTTGCAATGTTTCAAGAGTAAATTTCAGTCAGTATGACCGGGCGCGCACGACTTGAATCTGGGGCAGGAGTGACTTTCGACTCACTTGTATATTTGTAAAATTCATTTTTCTATATGTATGTCAGAAATAATGTCCAATGGTAGAATTCCGGGCATGATAGAAACATATTAAGTTTTCCGTTCTGTCCATTGCTGACAAATTCCTGTTATAACTTGACAAGCATCCTTCCTGAACCCGGACCCTTATTTCAATGATAGCATGGTGGCGCATGATCTGAGTTTGATCCGCTGCGCAGATTGAATGGCCTTCAGCCCTTCTTTGGGTAAAATGGCTCCTTGGTTCAGTGGTACAACCGGTTAGATGAGGAAACATAGTCTGCCAGTTTTGGCGGACTTATTTCGTCAACCGGTTCCTTGGTTTAGTGGTAGAACCCGAGGGCCACTGGTCACAAGGAAGTGCCTCCAACAAACCATCCTTTTGACAAGCGTGAGATTTGTCGACAAGGTCTGTCCGGATTGAACGAAACCTCGAATTCACATCAGGACCCGTAGTTCAGTGGTACAAGACCGGGCGGCACCATGGAAGGCCATGGAAGCAAGGATCTCGACATTTTCCGAGCTCAGACCCTTAGTTTGGTGGTATCAGAGATGAGCTTGTTTTTCCTATTATCGCTTGAGCATCCCGGGACGAAAATCGACCATTTGGAGCAAGTTGAAGTTGGATATTGCAGTGGATCAGAGACTCAGATCATGCGCCGCTGTTGCACCACTGAACTAAGGGTTCCAAGTGATCTCTATAAAAGGAAATCGTCAGAAATGTCCTCTTTTTCTATCATGGCCGCTGTTGTACCACTCAATTAAGGGTCCATTGACATTTGAGATTTCGTTCAATCCGGGCACAAGACGACAACATGTATCTTTTCGACATGCAGTATATACTGATGGCCAGGGTTGTACCACTCAACTAAAGATCCACCTTTTCAGAGAGTCGAAAAGGGTGCAAGGGATTCGCAAGTCTCGACGACGGTACACCTAATGTACAGTTTGATTTTCAGCACTAGAACAATCAACATGATATGAAAACCAAAATCCTAGCCTTCGTCCTCTTCGGATCCAGACTCGTATTCCTCGCCATCATCGTCTTCTGGTTCTTCCATAGCTTCTTTCAGCTAGCATCGGGTCAGCAAAAAGCTCGGAAGAGTAGTAGCAATAACATACCATCTCTAGCAGCTCATGACATTCATTTAAATGCGCCATGACGATGCCCTGGCCTTCAGGTATCGATCCGTCCACCCCGACAAACTTGCCATCCTTGCGCAAAGACTCGATTTTGTGCAGGGCCAATTGGTACTGGGGGAATCTTCCAGCGCTGGCTGATGGTTATTATTGAACGACATACCGGGTACAGCTCGCGAGGACTGAAAGGACCTCCATACTTTAACACCTCATTCAGACATTTCTTGACGGTCGATAGCTTGTTTGCCTACTATACAGTGAGCTCTGGTTGTGAACAACAAATGAGACCACATACAACAGGCATAAGCTCTTCAGAGACCGGCTCGCTTGAAGACAGCAATCGATAGATGAGACCATAGCATCGACGAAGAAGGTAGAGAAGCACCTGCAAATCATGGTCAGAGAGCCGAGTTGACGATCACATCATCAGACTTACATATTGACCCTCTGGTCGGTTGCCTTCCGAGTCGAGGAATTTGCCATCTATTCGCATCTTGTCGATTTCCTGTAGACTAAGGGAATAGTTCCAAAGGTCTGTCTCTCGCAAGCTCCAACGTCGAGTGAGAACCAGATGTTCCAGTTCAGCGCGAATGTCACTCAGTCGATCGTGAATCGGTTTAAGGGAGGATGCGACGCGTTTCGAATCTTCATTGGCCTTTATCTCTTCGCAGATGTCAAAGCATTCTTCTAACAAAGAAGAGCAGATTGTCTGTGACGGTGGAACTATCCCGCCGACCAAAAACTTTCCATCCACACGTTTGCTGATGGACAAGGGAAATCAAGTCAGATGAATAAGAAATCAAGGTAAACATGCGGACTCGATGGACGGAACAGATACTCAACGAATCAATCTTGCGAAGTTCCTCCTGGAGCGGCTTCAACGCTGCCTTTTGCGAGTCGCCTTTTGCTGCCAGAGCCACCAGCTGTCGTCTAAGCGTCACAAGCTTTTCATGTATCGGTATCAGTTCCACAGATAGAACACTGAGAGCATCTTCCAAAGTTTTGACGAGGGAGTCTAAATATAAAAGTGAGACTGGACGGACTGAAGCAAATTGCGATTACGAACCGCATTCGTTCAGCTGCCGTTCAAGGAGCTTGATAAGACCCCCAGGATGTCGCCCATTTGCTGTGTCTTGTTGTAATATCTGACGAAGCTCTCCAAGCCTCCGATGGAAAGGAGCCAGATCGGCTTCGTTATAAACTGCCGACTCGTTCATATGATTCAAGATTTGCTACAGGCACCGTTGAGCGTGTGATCAGACAGAAAAGACATGACTCACTCTCATCGAGGCTATTTGACAATAAGTCGCGGGTGCATCTCTGGTTTTTCCTATGGTAAGATAGAATAATGATAGCAGACTAAAGACATCGACCAGAGTCGTGTCTAATCTGTGATTTATTGAGAACCAAGGGATAGCAAGTACGGGAAATCACTCGCCTGTTGTTGTAGGTCGTATTGTCGTCTCGGACATCGTTCAGTTTGGTCACTGTCCTGGATGTTAAGCATGACCAGGACCAGCAGAACGAGGACAGACCTTGTTTGACGACCGCTTGATATAGAGAATTCACGTCGGAGGCCTTTATAAAATCACCGCGATCCTTCTTCAAAGCGGTAAGCCTGTTTCGGATGCTGCAAGAGCCATTAATATAGTCACTGCAACTCTGTGGAAAGACCTGCTTGATGACTGCCTCGAGAATCGGGAGTTCTAGTATCCTTGTTATCTGATTATTCCAAGAGCCGAGCTAGAGGAATACCTTCTTGTGGAACTGGACCGGTCATTATTGAAGTTAACAAGTAGGAGGGTAGTCACACTTTGTGACACTTGCCAATCGTAGCCTCATCTCACCCACAACCACAATGACCGACAAGATCAGAGATGTTGGTCGCGCCATTGCTCTCTTTTACAGTATCTGACCTATGGATATTCCAGAAATTGAACAGTCTTCGTGCTGAGGCCGACACAGCCATCACTCGCGCTGAGGAAGCCGAGGCCAAGAACAAGGCTCTCGAACAGTTGCTCCTGCAGAAGGATCAGGAGATTACTTCTTACAAGCATCAGATATCGCTCCTCGACGGAGAGTTGGAAAAGTCGGAGACGAAAGTGGCCGAGCTCAAATCAGCTCACGAAGAGGGCGAGCTATCCAAGTCTTCAAATGAAACCTTGATTCGCAAGATACAGCTTTTAGAAGAGGAACTGGATGCTGCTGAGAAGAATGTGAAGGAGACTGTAGAGAAGTATGTTTTTCATTATATCTGGTAACCCGGCAGCTCATCGATGATCCACTAGACTGCGGCAGGTTGATGTCAAGGCAGAGCACTTTGAGAGACAAGTCCAGCGCGCAGAGCAAGAGCGTGATCAATGGGAGAAGAAGTTCGAGGTCCGTCCCCTTGCTCTACCCTATCGGCTCTGGATTTACTCGATTATTTAGGATTCGCAAATCAAATTCCAGAACACGAAGAAGGAGCTCGACGAGCTGGTCCTCCAAATGGAAAGTCTCTAGACGAAATACCATCCAACCTTTTTATCATCCATTGTACAAGATACGCGACCACGAATCTAATGCTTGTTTCCTTTATGGTACATCCAGCTCTCTACTTGGCCTCATCTTTGAACGTCAGCGAAATCGAATTCACACAATGTCTTTCGTCCGCTGGAAACCAAGCTGTTCAGATCAGGACCATAAGAAGGTTGGAGGTGCTCACTGGGCGTCGGGAAGCCCTCACCCCGAAAAACGTGTCCCAAATGGCCGCCACAAGCGGTGCATGTAATCTCAATTCTCGGAGGTCCCCATCCGCTGTTGTCTTCTTGGCGACTGACGGCTCCAGGAATGGCTAAAAGGACCATGAGATAAGAAACAAGAACCGATGAACAACAGCTACCGTCGAAGAATGCTGGCCATCCACATCCACTCTACGATAGATGTCAGTTGCAAATCCGAGAATGCAAGGCGAAACTCACATCGAATTTGGTCGTGGATTTGTACAGCGCTGCCCCACATCCTGCACAGGCGTAAGTTCCTTCGTCAGAGTGATGATTGTATTCTCCAGTTCCAGCTCGCTCGGTGCCTTTCTGACGAAGGATACGAAATTGTTCCGGGGAAAGGATGGCTCTCCATTCGTCGTCCGATTTCGATTGAGACATGTTTCTCCTTGGTTGTATAGAACTGGACAATGCAGACGGCCTTTTATAGATCCTGGACGTAGCTGTGAACCGTCGTAGCAGTCGTGACGCTGACTGCATGATTGATAACCGCACGTGAATGTGTAAACACTTTGTCAGAAAGGTATTATTCAGTAGTAATACAACCAACAAGATCTCGATGCTACACAGCAGTATTATTATCACAGCTACGCCCCCGGTGTCCGGTCGATCGCTGAATTCCTAAAGCTCGACTTGTCCTGCATCGAGTCTGTTACAAAGTGTAAACTTCGAGCGCCACAGATCACCATCATGGGCTTACCATTGTTCGATTTGTACTCCATTACTGTCTGAGGAGAAAGATTCAGGACTTTCCGTATGGTGTCCCTGTATCAATAGCCATCAGTATCCATACAGGTATGACAGAAACGAAATACCTGATCCTTTCCCTGACTTTTGCATCGCCATCTGTCTTGTTCCAAAGACTGACAATGTCTTCGCTTTGTCGAACACTAATGGTGCATCCACAAATTTCTGGGTAACCGCCAGGATCGCTACCGTCTTCCCAGCTTCCAGCTACAGCTCCCGATGATTCACCCTCCTCAACAGGACGACAGCTCTCAAACTGGTCTCCAATGATAGCCAGGACGAGATCTTCCCAGACGCGGTCGGCCACACCCTTTCGGAGCCTTATAATCCATTTGCCTCCAGAAAGGTTCAGTGGGTCTTCCCATACAGGTCGACGCACACCGGAATGAAATAGAAGATAATCAGTAGTCGGTTGCAGCGCAGATGGTGGTGCAAGATGGGTCCATAAGGGCCAAAATGATTCGACAGAACTAAAGGCAGATATCTTCTTCTACAAAGGATGTTAAAAAAGAGCAAAAAAAAATAGAGTTAAAAAATGCCGCACTATTCCTTCCTCATAGCTGATAATTTTGTTCCCCGGGGAGCGCTGTTGACGAAACCAAAAGACCCATCTGAAAATATAGGTCAATCCATTCGATCTATAAAAGCGCGACAACTACGAACATACGTGTTTCTCAAGGGATGGACACTAACTGCGTCGTTGGTAGTTGTTAATTTTTCTTTTGGTTTCGAGCCTTCGGACAAAGCAGTTGTCGAGACTGAAGTAGAGAAATGCTTGGAAGCTGGCAAGCGAGACCGGGGCGCCGGAACTGGCTGGGCTGGTGAAGGAACTGAAGCAGCGGGAGATGCAGAATTTGCAAGGAAACGAGACTGTGAATGGTTGGAAAAGTAACTTGCCATATCACGTCGTTTGACGTCGTTGAATCTTTCTTCGCGGCTTCGGATCAGGTGACGAGGCCGACCTATGAAGTTAACACTGCGTCCCGAATGGCGGCTTTGGCCTTTCGCTTCATTCTGTGGTCTACTCGACCTTAAAACTGGTGTTACTGTAGCCCTGCTCTTTGCTGTCAGTGTCACACCATTCCATTTTGCCTGAACCCCTGTTGACGAATTACAGCTGTTGAACAAAGTCGCAGGGGTCTATGGTCTCATTGCAGTCCTCACCGGAGCTGGTGGCTCTTTTGCCCAGCTCAGTCTCTATCTCTATTCTGTGGCTGCTCTTGCTGCTCTTGTCTGGGGTTTAAGAGCAGTGAAGGAGGTATGTGATCCTCGCGTTTTTTCATATTGTCAGCTAACCCTTTTTTCAGGAAGACCCCAAGCAGACTTTTTACTTTGCGCATCTCTTCTTCGCGGACCATGTAGTCTCCACCTCCTGGACCGTCTTCTTTGCCGTCGTTTGGTGGTTTCAGACACCCCACGACGGTCAACGCCAAGTCAACTCTGATGCACAGAGAGACATTATTAGAGTCGCACCAAAAGACATTCACCAATACACTCCGGACGAGCGTAGAATCGCTGCAATGACCATCTGGGACCACGAGAAGGGAATGGCCTTTGCCATCATTCTCATCTCCTGGCTGTCCAAGGTTCGTCTTCATTTTTCATCCATCGAGTGTCTAACCTGATATTCTGTTCAAGATTTACTTTGCCTTGCTCATCTATTCATATGCGGCGCACCTCCGCAAGGGCTCCTACCACAAACTTCCTCATTCTCAATATACTCCTCTTCCTGTATCGGCCCATCACGACTTTGATGCTGGAGACGACGACGAAGAAGTCGAAGATTTCTATCGTATTCCTCTACGAACTCCACAAACTGGCGGTGGCTTTGCTGACTTTGTAAACCCGCCGCCGCCACAGCGGTCGCGAAGGTCGAAATCAGCATCAGGTGCCTCGGAAGCTGGGTCGTCCAAAGGGCCATCGGAGCACCAGGAGGTGCTATTTGACCAAGAAGAGCAAGTTTCATACTCATTTGCCTCGCGAAAAGTAGATACCTAAGGTACCAGCGATGCAGGTCGCGTCTAGTTTCTGGATTGTATTTAATCGTGCATTTGTAGACTACTCTAATTCGCTAGTATTACACGTCGTTTTTAGCATTGGTGTGAATTTGAATTTTTGAATAAGCTTGTCAACCGTTGTTACCAATGCACAACTAGATAGTCAGGACTTGTCTGTGGCGCAATCGTCCTATATGTGACCAGGCTACAGAGTTCCAAAGGAATCGAAAGAGGAACAGAAAGGTCGAAGATTTGATGTTCAATACCTGTCTATCACTACGCCTGCATCGAAGCAGACCCCAAATATCGAGCTCAAGCCAATAATAATGAAACTTCATTACACGTGTTGTTCAGTCGACTCTGGTACAGTAATTAATGAATGAGACCCGTTTTGGCTCATTTCAGAGAGTTGTGATGCTGCTATCCGACGTTTGCGCGCTTGTCGCGGGTTCAGAATTGCAGCAGCGATGATAACTGCGATGTCCATGACCTAGCAAAATGTTCCAGTGCTATAAGCGGTGAACAAGATGTTCGGACATACAAAGACCACGCTATAAGTGACAGCTGCGATCGGCGGAAACTCTGCTTTGAAAATCAACGACAGATCGGAAAAAAGAGCTGAAACCAGAATTAGCTCGGGAAGAGGAATACTGTATTCGACACAAACCTCCAGCCAGGTCAATGAGCATGAAAGAAATAGAAATACCCACTACCTCCTTCCTTTGGTGGATCTCGTAGTATTGAGGAAGAAGCGCTATGGCGATCAACACCGATGTAAAGATCCCGAAAAACTGGATAGCGCGAACTGCGCTAGGTTCTTGAGGGTAATGAGGCCTGATAACCTGGATCATCGCGGCTTCGAAGCCCCCGATGACGGCTAATATAGCGACGACGACTAGCACGCTCAATTTCGTGGAAAACTTCTTCTCATAGTGAAGACATTGGCCCCAGGATATGAGAGAAAGGAAACTGAACAGTTGTGGCTGGAGGATCAGGGGAATGCTGAGTTTCTCCACCACTGCGTATATGAAGAGGAAAGGTCCAGATATGGCCCAGAGGAGGCTATAAACTGATCAGGGACAGAGCCAGAAACCAGAACAAAATCTTACACGAGCCAATGAGAGAGCCCGTCTGTAGATTTGGCTCTCCAACTCTTCCAGACTTGTGGGATGAGCTGAATTGTCCAGCATATGGTACCTGTTGAACGTTAATCTTTGCTTACAGGGTCGCGAGAGTTGGGCAAAGCTCACCAATGGTCCCAAGCGCATTTTCTGCCGCAGTATTCGCAAGCATAACGAACTGCACCAAAACCTGTAAGGCCTTTTTTTCTTAAGGCCAATGGATACCCCGAGAATATGTGGTGTTCTTTATAGCAAATTTCGTTGGAATCGTGACTCATCCTACCATGTCGGACGCGACGGTCGGTGCTGTTTTCCGAAAATCCTCCCTTACAAACGGACTTCTTTTGAATTTTGTGGATTTTCAAGTGGCGTGATTGATCTGTTAATAAAAAATGATTGACAAGGCCACAATTATTGGGTAAGTTAGTAATTATAAGAGGCAGCTCACCGAGTCCATTCGACTCCGGTGGTTGGGATTGGAGCGATCTGCAGCTCACGTCAAAAAATCTCAAGCAGCACACCATACACACCATGTTTACCTTTCGACGCTCGTTGGATGCTGGTCTACGCGAATGATAAAAGCCTGGCGTCATCGGGTCGTGAGGCCTGAGAATGACGGCCTCTAGTTTAGTCCGTCGACGTCGGAGAGCGAAGGAGAAATGGCCTTGGACGCGGCTGTTTTGGTCAAGACGCGGTATTTGCGACATCGCGACCAGCATTGTGGGCTGGCCAGAGCAATTTCCCCGATTACATTTTCAAGGCTGATTTCTTTGGTGGTTCTGGAATTTGAAAGCTCTGGTTCGAATCGACCCTGTTTCCGTGCTCCGGTCAGTCGTGCAACGAGGGCCAACGAGGGCTTGTCCTGCGGGTTTCCGAAAGAAGTGCCATTTTCCTGTTCTCTTGTATCATCGTTGTCTTCTTTGGGCTGTCTCTCTCTTGGTGAATGCGACGACCTTCTCCATTCCACGCTAGAATCAGGATCCTTTTCTCTGTCCTCGACACTGTTGGCAATGCAGTATCTTTGGACACTGGACTTGAGGTGGTATCTTTTGACAGCGAATCTTCACGTCCTGTAACGTCCTAAATAAGCCTACCCAACATTGGCTATCAAGATAACGACTCGTTTCTTGATTGACAAGTCGACTTGGATCAATTCTCGGAGAAGCCCATGTATCATGGCGTCGTTTCTTTTCTATCTCGTTTTCGCAACTCTCTATCTCGATCTCGCTCTGTTCAACTAGTCACCAAGTCCATTTATTCCTATCGCTTCGGTATTACATTTCGATTTTGTGGCAATAAGGGAAACAGTCTTCCATGCAATATCCGCATGAGCAGGCCTTCCCGCATGGTATGTACAGAGGTCGCACGCTGATGGTCGATAGTCGGAAAGGCAGCTGCAGTCCCGACGTCCTGTTCTGCCAATCCTGATGTAGCTCGCAACTCTTCCTGGAGTGTCAAGTCTTCACGTTTTCCTGTTAGTGCAGATATGCGGCCCAAATATCCAGATCGCCAAGAAAGAGCGATTTACCGGTGAAAAGAAGGTAAGTCTGAAGAGATTGAGAGTCGGAAATTTGAGTCTCGATGATCTTGGCCACGTACAGAGCCAAATATCCGACTTGGAACCAAAGTCCGTCCCTGAAATGGCCTCTGTTGGGCCTATGGAAAGATCTTGTCGCGCCCTTGGATTCTTGACCTGAAACCCTGCGACGAAGGAATTACTTTGCCAAGACATACCGTGCAAGTAGATGGCATAGGTTGCCACGATATAGAATTTAGCGTCATCCCAGCTGTGATCATGAGAGATTGGTTGAGACTGAATAATCGGATATTCGACTCCTCCGACTGTGATGTGCTCGACTTGCGTGACAGAATCTTTGAAAGAATTGGCTCTAAATCTTGTGCTCGAGAAAAGACTGCGAATGCGAAGTTGTCAAGTGTCAGCGCTGAAAGTTGTGTCAGCTAAAGTAAGAAAGCCATGAGGCTTACCTCCATGTATGATGCTGTTTGCGTGTAGATAGGACAGGGGACTGACTATCTGAGCAATAATTGTTTTTACAATGTGTACACGCAGGAAGCCATTTGGAGCGCTCAGTTGAAATTTGTCGATGTCCATTGACGATCTTCGTCACGGGCCTTACAGAGATGTTGAACATGATTGGTGGATTCGTGAAGTGACTGTTGCAACGTGTTTTTATCCTTGAAGGTTTGCATCATAGACGGGGTTTTCTTCCCTGACCAGATTGAATAAACGATATCATTGAGATGAGGCCATATACCTGAGATCCACAACCAACCATGCAGAAGACCGAGGTCCCCAGCCCAACTTTCCAACGATCTTGAAGCTACCTTGCTGCAAGAGCTGACCAGGAATGCCGGGAAATATGGAGAGAGCTTTGCCGTTCTTCAGGGAAGCTAAACATGATGGTTGCAAATCAAATATCGCGGCGACAATTGGGCGCTGAATAGCATTGGCATTTGTGTCGCTGCTGCGGCGCTTTCGTGGCGCTTCTTCACCCTGAGGGCTTGAGATCAATAATGCGGCAACAGTCAGAATGAAGTCGGAGCTCTTGCTGGCGGCCCAAGAGAAGCGAGTGCGGCCCTGTGGCCTATCTAGCGCCGCGTAACGTGACGCTCCTTATCGGGTCGCTCTTGCTCAAAGCTACGACCTACCCAAACCACCTGCGACACGAACGCCGAGCGACAAGGGCACTGGGCAGGCTTTGCATTCATTTTCAAAGTCGCCTACGATATCTATTTGGATTTACTGGACAATATTCTACTTTTGGATTTCTCTTCCTTTTGTTCCGAGTCACATTTTGGTTCCCTGTACCCTTCACTTAATGCCCTCAAGGTCTACTCGACATGGACGCAACAATAATAGAACCGGCAATAATCACACTACTCAGCAGCCAACTCCCGCCTCAACCAGACCAAGTCCGTCCATTTATCCGAGTCCCTTACCAGACGAGGACGACAGCAATAATGAGGAAATGAATGAAGAGATGAGCCCTGAAATCCCTTTCGACTATACCGTGCATATTCCAGACATCGACAATACTGGTGCACCTCCGACACCACCTGATTATGACCTCACCAGCGTCGCCAGTGGCGGCGACTCTGTTCTGGAAGAAGCGCCTGCGGTGGGACATACCAGGAGTCCTGTTATCGTCAGGCAAGTTCCATCACACACGTTGTTCTGTTCCTTCCTCTTCCATGTTTCCACCGTTTGCAAAAGAAATCTACTACGACTTGCTCTCCCTTTGTTATGAGCCAGTTTCTGACGTTCAATACAGAGATCCGACCCCCATGCAGTCCATTTCACGGGCTTTGACCTCCTCCATTTCCAACTTGCCCTTGTCTTTGTCCAATGTTGCTTCATCCGCCACAGCGACATTGGGAAGAAGATCAGCTAGCAAGGTGATCATTCCTTCAGCTTCGCCTTCGCCCCCCGCTGTCTCGCGCCCTGTCAGTTTCGGCAGCTTCTCTGGCGCTGGTGGAAACGTTGCAACCGATCACAGCTCCTTTGCCACGAGCCCTTATGGCACCATTCGCAATAAGAGACAAAGTGGAATACAGTTGGGAAGGCCTGGAGGCGGTTTGGATCACCTTGAAGGAATCTTCAGCACCGACGAGGATCACCAGTTGATTCACGGAATGGGGCTTTCGCCACCGAGACCTTCAATTTCGGGCCTCCCTCAACCGTCAGTCGCTGATCCCATCGTATCTGCACGATTCGATGTCGTGACAGGGAAACATCGCCCTCGAATGCTACTTTTCTTGACCTACCCGACTGGTTTGCAAATCTGGGATCTGACGGATCTGGGATGTGTTCAAGAAGTTTTAAACTTGAATCTGGACGCAGTATTATCATCATTGGGGGAAGCTGGACATCCACCAACTGGTTTATTGCTAGGTCTTTCAGGGGAGCAAGATCAAGACCGCCCGGAGAACCAAAGGATCGTTTGGGCAGGCACTTTGCCGTCTCCACAACAGTCTGGGACATACATTGGAATGCTGTAAGTCTTTTCCACGAATCTTGAACGCTTTTTCATCCTTCGTTCATCCAGGCTTACTCCCATTGTCGCCAATGCACAAGCATCATCGAGCTTTGTGATATATTGTCTCGTCAGTCATGAAGTCATTCGAACTTTAACTTTCCCTGGTTACGGTGAAAGGGTCATGGCTAATGACAAGCACTGGGTTTTGGTGGGACAAATCTTTGCTTGTAGCCTTCTCCAGTCTGACAATGGATCTAGAGCACTTCGGATCCACCCAGAATCCATGTTATTTCACCAACGACCTTTGAAATTCTCTGGACCATCAAGGAGACGGATCTAGTGCCTTTCAAGCATCATTCATTCCCTGTATCTTCAATAGGCACCCCTCCTTCGTCGTCCGCTTCTACCTCGCCTGCAGCTCATTATCGCATTCTTTCTCAACCGGCGTCACCGCGTTCTCAATCTTCTTCTTCACGTCGCAGCAGCAGTAATTTCGGCAATTTTCACAGCAATAATCATAATCACAATTTTCACGATTCTGTATCATTAGATGGCTATAGAGACAGGCCACATGTTCCTTCTTTTCATCACCCTACTCCTATATTCGCCTTCTCTGGCCGTTTGCTGGCTTATACATCACCAGCTCCCCATCCGAATTCTACGCCTCCATTCGCAGGCTATGTCCCTCGAGCGGCACCAGGCAATTTCTCTGCTTCGGTAGCTGGGACTTTGGGTGGTACTCTCAATTCGCTTTCTGCGGCCAGTGGCGTCCCAAACACAAGTCTGAATGCCAGCGAACTTGGATCGACGGCATTAAAGGTCGGGGGCTCAGTATTAAATGGGATGAAGAAAGTTGGTGGCATCGCTCTTGGCGCAGCTTATGCAAAGTTAAATCCAGCAGACGATCACCAGCCACCACCATCTTCTGGTGGATTGGGAGCTCTAACAAATCGGTTCTTCTCTAAAAGCGCTCCTGCGGCTGTGACGCCATCTCCAGCTCCTGATGAACAGAGTCACGAGCAAGGTGTCGCTCCTCAGGCGGTCAAAGCAATTCAGCAGGGCGGTCATTATATCAAAGTGGTAGACCTCAATGGGATTTCCGGAGAAAATCCACCAGTTGTCGCCGAATTCCTTGCTTTTAGATCGCAACCTGTCGCTAGTTTGGAATGGTCACAGGACGGTACTGTTCTCAGTGTTGCGGGCAAAGACGGCCAGGCCTTGAATCTGTTCCAGATTTGCCCAGCTTCGACCAACTCTAGCAGATCATCGCCACCTAATCATCTCTACTCTTTACGTCGTGGCCGTACATCAGCTGTAATCGAGTCTATCGACTTTTCCGCAGACGGTCGATTCGTCGCCCTTGGCACCAAGAAGCGCACCATTCATGTTTTCGCCGTAAATCCCAATGGTGGAAAAGCTGATGGACGAAACTTTGTAGAAGGGAAACTAACAGCAGCACCTTTGTCTTCAACTCCTCCAGTTCAATCAGTCGTTGGAAGCGGTGGACCACAGCTCAGCACAGAGGTCGATCCAGTTGTGCGACTTCGAGTAGCACGCCCATCTGAACCTGGTCAACCTAAGGCTCCTTTGGCTGTAATGTTCATTGATGGACATCATTCCAGCTTGCCTCAGTCCCTTCTTCCTCAATCAAGTTCGCCATACCTTTCTCCAACATCAGCTGCTGGACTGAACTCTTCACCGCCACCTTCATCCCCGATCTCGCCTCGATCTCGCAAACCTCACCGCAATTTCCAGGATGTCCTGGTATTCGACGCCACCGACGGAATGTTGAGCTTGCGAAGAATTCTGCTGGATGTCAACTTTGGATCTTCTGGCGACCATGACATTGGTTCGATGATGACCTCGATGGGTCTTGGGTCGGTCCCTTCATCTCTGTCTTCATTAAGTGGGATGGTTGTGCCGACCAGTATATCTCTTCCTGGTCTGGGAGGCGCTGGACGACTTAGTGCTTCTTCATCGCCTGCCAAAGCCTCAGGTATCCATGCTCAGATGAGTGCCAGACGAGCTAGTACTTCTGCTTCGTCACTTGGTAGCACTCCAGAGCAGCCAAGTCACCCCACGACACCGGAGGTCGTCGGCAAGGAAACCCTAGTTGCCACCTGGAACTTGCAGAGAAAGCGAGATTGGAGAGAAGTGAGAAAGGGTTTCCGGATTGAAGATAAAGCTCCAGCGTCTCAGAAGCGGGGACGGAAAGACAAGAAGGAGGCCAAGTATGTTTTTTCGCTGCCTGTAGTTTCTCAATCATTGACGAATTCTCTAGTTGGTTGGCTCAAGCTGAGCTGTCGACCTATTCCAAGTCTCATCAAGTCCTTCCTCGTTCGATATATCTTTCCCACCAGTTCACTTTCAGAACTTTGGACGAAGACTATCATGCGCTCATTCGAAGGTACCAGCTTGATATTGAAGGTGCCAAGATTGAAGTGCGACGAGAAGTCGAAGTTAGCGCTTATTCCAGTGAGGCATTCGTCGAAGGCTTCTCGTCTCCAAGAGATCAGCATCGGACTTCAGCTTCCTTTGACGAACCTTTGGCCTCTGCGCTATCTGGCGGTTTGGACTATACACTGCCACCAGCAGTTTTGCCTATGTTGCCTAATGGAACTCCAGGGTCCTTGAACAAATTCCGGAATACAATACCGATACGAACCACCATCTCTGACATTGGCGACGGTGTCAGCGGAAGCTTGGGGAGAATGAGAAGAGAAATACATCGAGTACGATCTCCTCCGGCCATCAGGCATGATAGTTTGGATGCATCTGTCCCGCTCGAGTTCGACGAAGAAGATGAGGACTTTGCTATTCGAAACAGTCAAGGGATGGACATGGACATGGACATGGACATGGATCTATTTGAAATAACCAACGACAGCTCTGTTCCGGCGGCCTCGACGAGCCTGGATTCTGGGCCCACAATCTCGACTCCGAGCAGTTTTCCTTTGGATAACGAGATCGACGATACTTGGCAGACATGGGGCGGCGAAGACAAGCAAGCCGCCGAAGACGTAGACAATTTTGACCACATTTCGGCTGTGGGATTTATGGATGAAGAACAACAGGAGCAGGAGCAGGAGACCTTGAGAAAGGCCCAGTCGAACGTCCAGGAGAAGAAGAAGAAGAACCGCAAGAAGAAGGCTTGATATCTAAACCAAACAATACATGTATTATAATTGTAAGACGAACCTTGCTTAGGCGTTGGTTGTTCCAATGTACAAAAGCGAATATATATTGTGAGATGGGCCTTGGATGAATAATTACAGATAATTCAGCGTCGAAGCTGGTACAGTGTGTTGGCGTAGTAAGCTCCGGTTGTGACTGAAGTGACAGCTAACAATTTGGGCACTGGTCCCTTGCGAAAGCGGGGAATTGAGGAGAGCAACAGTATGGCAGATGCACCTGCACGAGATCAAAATCAGCTTCCAGAATAAAATATTATCGACGTACCAAGTGCCACTTCCAGTCCGTTTGGGGTCCCTTTTCTAATACTGTCACCGCTCCAGAGATAGAGAGCACCGACGAGAGAACCAGCGACAACCGAGGGTACACTTCGTGTGCGAGCGAAACCAAGGATTCCTCCAACGATGCACAAGGTTCCTGCTCCAAAGCTTGGATATGCTGACTGTAATGTTGTAATAATCAGCGAAATTCATGAGAACAAAGGAGATTTCAACCATTGTAGAAGATGGACGCAGCAAGATGTGGGGTGTGGGGAACTCGGAACTTCGGCAACTTCAAAACGCAGCAGGTGACAGATGCGTGACACAGCAGCTCTCCTCGAAATTATTTTTCAATGAACTGGGTAATTGTTCTTTCTGCTATGAATCTTCGGTTACTGATAATTGTCTAGACTGAACATCGTAACCCCGAAGGTCGCACCTACTGGTTCAACACTTCCACCAGGGACAGTGTTTGGGAGAAGCCTGACGGTAAGTCATATATCCTTGACTTGTAGCGCAATCTCTAACGTGCCATTCTAGAATTAAAATCTCCATTTGAAGTAAATGATACAGGTCCTTGTCTCTGATTGTTCTGACGACTTTTTCAGCGTGCTCTCAATCAGACAAAATGGAAAGAATATTTCTCGGGTGGCAGGAAATACTACTACAACGTGCGCCTCTCACCGGTTCTCTTTTTCGGCTCACTCTAACAATCTTTCAGACCGAAACCAAAGAGTCGAAATGGGATATGCCTGATGAGCTCCTACTCGTCCTCGAAAAGGTGGAAAAGGAAACCCAGGCGGCTCAGGCTGCAGCTGCGTGAGTCACTATTTGCTAGGCTTTAATTCCTTCTGATGTCCTTCAGAGTCCCTCGTGCCATCACTGCTCCCGGATTCACCCCAGTCGGAAGTGCTGATGCTAATCCGACAACCAATGGAAACGCCGATTTGCAGGTCGGAGCTCACACTGGAGGCATTCCGACTCCTTCTGCCATCCCATCGAGGCCCAATCTCCCCGAAGACCCGGTTGTTCCTCACAATGGGTTTTTAACTTTTGAAGAGGGTGAAAAGGCATTCATGCATCTTTTGAGAAAAGCAGGAGTTTCGCCCACTTGGACCTGGGAGCAGACGATGCGTGCCATCATCACAGATCCGCTCTACAAGGCGCTCAATAGTCTCTCGGACAAGAAAGCTACATTTGAAAAGGTGTGTTGCCCATAGATTTCACAGGTCCTTTTATTGATCAGTTGTGTAGTATGTTTTGGGTCTCAAAGCGAAAGAGCAGGAGGAAAAAGAAGCCCGTCTGAACAAGCTGCGTCCTGCTATACGGAACATGCTGAAAGGCAATCCCAACGTCTTCCATTACACCACCTTTACCACTGCAGACAAACTATTCTCCATGCATCCTATCTGGCAACAAGCTCGGATTGAGGCTGAACGAAAACTCATATTCGAGGAGTATGTGGGAGATTTGAAACAACGAGAAATTGTCAGTATCATTCGATGTTGGCTTCTACTGGCTGACTTTTCCTCTAGCAAGAAAGTAGAGCGGCTCGCACTCGAGGGGTATCAAAGCTGATGACGTTATTTTCGAGACTCGAGGTGGACGTGCTCACTCGCTGGCGAACGGC
This sequence comes from Mycena floridula, assembly GCA_029320655.1. NCBI lineage: Eukaryota > Fungi > Basidiomycota > Agaricomycetes > Agaricales > Mycenaceae > Mycena > Mycena floridula. Next base: position 461,040 of record JARIHS010000039.1, on the reverse strand, counting down.
CCATAATCTCATCCTGGAATCAGATGAATGGAACTCTGACGCTGAGCTACAAAAGCTCCCAACCCTTGATCTGCTTCTTGCCTTTGAGGATTACAGTCGTGTAAGAGAGAGAGAATTCGAAGATCAGCAGAGGAGAGCCCAGGTGGAGAAAACCAGGAAAGAGCGCAAGGCTCGCGAAGCCTTCAAGGTGCGTGACTGTTTCTAGAATCTTCTACTCGTCCAACTGTTTTACAGGCCCTTCTCCACGAGCTCATTCAGGCTGGACATATCAAAGCTCGCACCAAATGGAAAGAAGTCTATCCTCTCTTCAGCGATGACAGTCGTTATCTCGACATGTTGGGCAATCCAGGTTCGAATCAACTTGAGCTTTTTTGGGACGCTGTCGATGCTCTGGATCAGAAACTGGATGTGAAGCTTGCGGTTGTCCAAGACGCGATCAAAAAATACAACGATTCCAAAGGCCATAGCGCTTCAACCGAGGGGGATGTTGAAATGGTTTCCGCTGATGCGCAGGGACGAAACAGCATTCGCTGTCATTCCAGACACTAGCGAGGAATCTTTTCTCTCGGTTCTCAAGGAAAGCGGATCCTCTGACGTTGAAAAGTTCAGTAAGGATGAGCTGCACATTATTTACATCACAGTGAGTTTTGAATTTTCCCGGGTCAACCAAGCTCATTCAATCACTAGTTGCACAAATCAGCCCTCAAGAAGCAGGCCGACGAGAAACGGAGAGCAGAGCGGAAGCTCCGTCACCAGATGGATGATTTGCGCTATGCGCTCAAGAAGCTTCCCGAGCCATTGGACCTTGCCCTGACTTTTGAAGAGGTATGTTGTCGAGGCTCTCGTTTTCCGTTTGTTGACAAACTTTCCAAGGCCATGCCCTTGATAGAGAATCTGCCTGAATACAAGATTCTTGAACATGAAGAGTCAAGACGGACTGCGTTTGCGAAATTCGTGAAAAAGCAAAAGGTATGACCCGTAATCTGTGTATTGTCTCATTGCTCATTACTATATCTTACAGGAGCGACTCCGTGAGGCGACTGGTTCTGAAGATGGATCGAATACGAGTCGTAAACGCAAGGAGCCTCTTCGGGAAGACCGACGCAGTGAGCGTGAATCGCATCGCAAGGATTCGAGACATTATCGACATGATGACTACGAACACGGTTACAAGTCCTCACGAGATTATCGGGACAAGGACGATAAGGAGAGAGACAGAGATTATCGGTCTTCGAGACATTATCGCGACGACAAGGACGACCGTCGACGGGAGCGGACCAAGTCTGACTTTAGAGACTGGGACGAACCACCAAAGGAAAAAGAGCGTATCGGTTCCCTGTATGATCCTCCAAGGGAGAAACGCGAATCTCAAGAAGACAAGATTGACGATCGTGCAGAAAAGGTATGTGATTGATTCTTCTTCGGAGTACTTGTTCATGTCAATTTCAGCGACCGCGATATGAATCTAAATTGGATGATATGGAGGTTGACAAGAAGGAGCGGGCAGAGACGCCAGAAGAAGGAGAAATTTAGCTGTATATATCATAAAGGAATTTCGATGTCTCCGATTCTCAAGCGTGTATAAGTCTGCTTGTGCTGTATCGTCTTCTGATAACCCTTTCTGCGTTTCTTTTTGAAGATGTACTCCATCTTCCCTTTTGTATGCTCGATAACAGTCGCCTCTACTTTTACTTTGGATGTCGGTATTGTTGGATTCCCTCGAAGAGTGTATTCGCGGGAACCAAGTTCATGAATCTCGTCGAGAGCCAGAACGTCGCCGACTTTGACGTCTCGCAGACGGGGTACCGTCAACAGATCCCGGGGCGCAAGCAGATATTTACGCCCTGCTAGTGTCGCGACGACATATTGTGTTGGCTGAGAGCGAATAAGCTCAAGTGCTGAGGCTGTAGAAGCCGGTACTGCTGTTGCTGTATGAAGCTGACGACAGGCAGGCCAGAGGGCCTGTACTGTATGATCCCTTGAATAAATGAATGGAGAAGAAAAAAGCAAACGGCGTACATCGTCTGAGCATAAGCCAATGAACGTGACGGACCTTGTCACATGGTGTCACAGGTGAAAAAAATCAAATCAACCCGAAAGTCTCCGATTTAGTACACCACCTCATCCCTTCTCCCACTCAGATGCACCGTATCGCCCTTGTGAACCTCACACGCGCCAGAGCGCTGGCCGCAGCTACAAATGTAGGCTTATTTATTCTTTCTCTTTTTCTCAACGAGGATTTTTCTCAACATTCCTCTTTTTTTGTCGCAGTCAACAGCAGCGCGAACGGTCTCTCGCTCATATGCCACCGCAAAGCCTGGTCAGTCGCTTTATTCATTCATTCATTTGCTGTTCCTGACCAGTATTTCTCCTCCCTCATTTTTGGACACGTCAGCTGCCTCTGAGGTCTCCTCCATCCTAGAATCCCGCATTTCCGGCACTGCTGTCGGTGCCAACGTTGAAGAAACTGGACGTGTCCTCAGTATGTTCTATTTCATTTGAACCATTGGTCACTGGCCTCATAATAATTTTTTTCCAGGCGTTGGTGACGGTATTGCTCGTGTATGGGGTCTCCGAAATGTTCAAGGCTAGTCGGACCGAATAATACAATCTAAAATATTCACTGACTTTTGTTTCCAGCCGACGAGATGGTGGAATTCTCCTCGGGCGTCCGTGGCATGTGTCTCAACTTGGAAGCTGACAATGTCGGTGTCTCCGTCTTCGGTAACGATCGTCTCATCAAGGAGGGCGATACCGTCAAGCGTACCGGACAAATTGTCGATGTTCCAGTCGGCCCCGGTCTTCTTGGACGTGTCGTCGACGCTCTCGGTGACCCCATCGACGGTAAAGGCCCAATCAACGCTGAAAAGCGAGCCCGTGCTTCCAGCAAAGCACCTGGTATCCTGCCTCGTCGTTCAGTCAACCAGCCTATGATGACAGGTCTCAAGCCCATCGACGCCATGGTGCCCATTGGTCGTGGACAGCGTGAGCTGATTATTGGTGATCGTCAAACCGGTAAAACTGCTGTCGCCATTGACACCATCCTGAACCAAAAGCGATGGAATGACGGCCAGGACGAGAGCAAGAAGCTCTACTGTGTTTATGTCGCTATCGGTCAGAAGAGATCTACCGTCGCTCAGCTCGTCAAGACCCTTGAAGAGAATGACGCGATGAAGTACACTATCATTGTTGCTGCAACAGCGTCCGAGGCTGCTCCTCTGCAGTACCTTGCTCCTTTCTCTGGATGTGCCATGGGTGAATGGTTCCGTGACAATGGAAAGCATGGTGAGCTCTTTAATTTTTTTCTGACGCATTGCTCATTACTCAACTTTTTTTGCAGCCTTGATCATCTACGATGATTTGTCCAAGCAAGCTGTTGCTTACCGTCAAATGTCTCTCCTTCTCCGTCGTCCTCCTGGTCGTGAAGCTTATCCTGGTGATGTCTTCTACCTCCACTCCCGTCTTTTGGAGCGTGCAGCGAAGATGAGCGAGAAGTTCGGTGGAGGCTCTCTCACTGCCCTGCCTATCATTGAGACCCAGGGTGGTGATGTGTCTGCCTACATTCCTACTAACGTCAGTAACTTTCGCTTTCGAGATTTCAATTTTTCTGATTTTCCACCAGGTCATTTCCATCACCGACGGTCAAATCTTCTTGGAAGCCGAACTCTTCTTCCGTGGTATTCGTCCCGCTATCAACGTCGGTTTGTCCGTGTCCCGTGTCGGTTCCGCTGCCCAGACGTATGTCAATTCTATTTGAAAAGCACAACATGGCTAACTTGCCTGCAGCAAAATCATGAAGAAGTTTGCTGGTTCCCTCAAGCTTTACCTTGCTCAGTACCGTGAAGTCGCCGCCTTTGCTCAATTCGGTTCAGATCTCGACGCTTCCACTCGTTTCCTGCTCTCCCGTGGTGCCCGTCTTACTGAACTTTTGAGTATGTGGTTTCGACTGTTTTCCTCTTCAGTTTTTGCTCACTGTTATCGTAGAACAAGGACAGTACCAGCCCATGGCGACCGAGGTCCAGGTTCCCATCATCTACGCTGGTGTTAACGGTCTTGTCAGTGAACCTTTTTTCCCTTCGACCGACATGAAACTGATTTAATTCTGCCAGCTTGACCCTATCCCAGTCGACCAGATTACCAAATGGGAAGCTGAATTCCGCGCTCATCTTGCCTCGACACAAACCGCCCTCCTTGAGGAGATTGCTGTCGGCAATGTCACTCCAGAAATGGAGGCCAAGATCAAGAAGGTCGTCGAGGAGCACGTTGCATCGTTCGCTTCTTAGTTTGTCACCTAGAATAACCACTGAGTGCCGCATACTCGGACTAAAATTAACCATTTATTCTTTTCAATCTCGTCGATGGACATGCTGAGCATAGATTCCTGCAATAGGTATGTGCTAGCTGTTTACTCTTTTTTTGATTTGGGAGTGGACCCTGTCTTTTCGTCGTCTGCGAGTTATTTATTTCTGATGAAGCTATCCTGATGAACAGACCGGCGACCGTCAAACTGCGATGAGCCTTCATCTACAGGTGACATCTAAAGATAGAGTAGAATGCGGGTTACTCAATTCTACTAGCAGCGCCGCTTTGCCTTGGGCTGTGGTTCTCGTTTTGTTTCAGATGTATTATTCCAAGAGCCGGCTCCACTACAACACGGGACGGAGACAGCTGCCGGAGTGGGTCACCTCTTGGATCCTGATCATGCTGCCGGCTGCACTTGGACCAGAGTGCATGTATTTAAAATCAGTTACCCAAGGATTGCCGACGAGTGTGGAAAGGAGACTTGAATTATCTACAATGAATAAGTAGGTCAATTTTAGACGGCGCTAGCGCTCAATGTCACCATGAAACAATTATGTCAGTCTGGCCAAGTTTCTTCAGTTCTTGCTTTGCAGCAGAAAAATCATGATTGACCATGCCATCTGACTTGTTGCGCTGTACTGTATCAGTGTACTAAAGGTAACCATGACCGCAGGAGCTCGTCGGTGAAGCCGGTCGTTGCTATCGGAAGGCTGGAATGGTTCATCGTTTCGCACCGCATTTTCATCATTTTGATACGGCTGTCGTTCGGCATGGCAATGCCGTTTGACAATATATAAGAACTGCACTGCGGGACCTTTTTTCTTCAGCTGGTCTCATCTCATCGTTTGGAACTTAGGTGCAGGACACCTGGAAACCCCCTCGACCCAATCCTACCAATCAACTCTTGTTCCTTCGAAACCTTTTCATCATCACTATGGTTCAATCACGTTTTGCTCTTGCTGTCGCAGCTTTTGCCCTAGTCTCTTCGGTCGCTGCCCAGGCCACTTCTGAGTGAGTCTTATCTTTTTCTTTGATAAAGAAGAATCCAATTAACATTTCCAAGGGAATCTTCCTCGATTGTCGCTCGTTCTGAGGAAGTCCCCGTCGCCATCGTCGCTCGTGACGAGACTCCCGTTGAGCTTTCTGCCCGTGAAGAGATCGAAATCGATGCTCGTGATGAGTCTGAGCTGGAAGGCTCGAGATGAATCCGAACTCGAGGCCCGAGATGATTCCGAACTTGAGGCCCGGTACCACGATCGTCACTATGCTCTGAGCCGATGGGACAGCGGTCGTGCACCGAGACGTGGATCCCGACATGGATCTAGCCGTCACGGATCCAGCCGTCACGGTTCTGGCCGTCACGGTGGCCGCAAAGGTGGACGCGTTTCCAAATGGCGCTCCCACCGAGGCAAGCCTCATTCCAGCAGCCGCTACGGTAAATTCAAGGGTGTTTCCCATTACCGTGGTCACGGCCGTCGCCCAAGTCAATCTCGTTTCCGTGTTGGTCACGCCGGTGGCCGATATGGAAAGAAATACGGCAAGAAATACGGCAAAGGTCGTCACAGCAGCCGTCTCGGTGCCTACAGGTCCAAAAATACGGCAAAGGCAGACACGGTGTCTCTCGCCATGGAGGCTCTCGCCACAGTTCCAAATATGGCAGCAGCCGCCACGGTTCTGGTCGTTATGGTTCAGGCCGTCACGGTGGTCGCAAGAGCTACCGTCACGGTGGACGCAAGAGCTACCGTCATGGATCCAGCCGACATGGTGATCGCGAATCCAGCCGATTCCATGATCGTTCTGTGTATGTTTTCCTTTTTTTCTTCTTTGAATCTTTACTCATCTTCGAACCAGTGGCGGCGAATACGAGCTTGAGAACCTCGATTAAAGGTTTTATTATGAAATTTAGGATGTGTGTCTCGTTGGGGAAGCCAGGCTGTCTGGTTCTCGACGCATGATGTGAGCCTGGTCTCAATCGTGAAGCTTAATGTGTACCTGTATCAATATACGCATTATCATACTGCAAACAAAAATAGCCTTGGATGTCCGTTGAGAGGTAAGCTTTATTTCTGCAGTATTCGGATATGAGCAAGGCCAGCAGTTGAAGAAAAATTCCGGTTACTGACAGAATATACTCGACGTTGTCTTCATTATTTCTGCTCATCAAGCGTCTGTCGGGATTGAGCTCACACTCCTTTACGCGTCGACAAGACCAGTAGACAACAAAGAGGGCAGAAAGGAAGATTGCTTCACGAGTGACATCGTCATCGGTAGCGCTGCTAGAACCTTTTTTGCTTCGCTGCAAACACTTCAGCGACGAGTCCTTGAAGAAACAATGGGAAGAGCATACTTTGGAGCAACACCGATAATCATCGCAGTACCTTCCTCCGCGACCCACAAAATGTCCAGATAGACATTCGCCATGACTTCTCCGAACATCTGGGCCAGAGAAACCTGAATGGCTTGACGCAGACTCAGCAAGTCCGTCGTGGCTGGAGACACTGAAAGCCGAAGGTACTGGCGGTTCTCCATGAAGGGGTTGAGCCACGTGAACTTTGGTCCTCTTCATCTACCAGTACCACAGGGTGATTTATCGGGGAGCTAACAACAAGCGGCTTTGACCTTACATGTCATTGGTTCCAGCTGTGGTCGAGTTGAGTTGAACCTACCTTGTTTTTTTACAAAAAAATCCACGGACCCGCTGATATTTGTGCGGCAGGACTTGTCTCCTGGTCGGATTAATCCTTTGCTTTCAACGAATCCATGCAGGCTTTGGCAATTCGACCTAGAGCTTTCCCAGAGCTAGCGAAGAGATTGCAAAACTCAAAGAGCTTCTCAGAGGCCCTGTGACACTCCCCTTAACTAGGCCGATTTTGCGGGTTTGGGAGGTCAAAAAACACCATTTTGTCGGCCCCAAATTGCGGGTCTGAGCCAGGATTTCAGAAAATGTTGGCCAAAATTGCGGGTTCAAGAGACAGGTTAGGAATAATTCGCCATCAACATGGAGATATCTCTGTGGCTCAGTGGTTAACTTGCTTGGTGAATCCTTTTCTGCCTTCCCTTCTCTTCGCGAGTTCGAACCGACGCAGTAGCGCTAATTTTTGTAGAAATCGTGCATTTTTTGGCCTGGTCACGGGCGTGACAATCTGTGACCCTCCCGGCCAAATTTGCGGGTCTGAGCCGATTTCGGGGGCCGAGTTCCCAGGGGAGTGTCACAGGGCCTCTTCTCAGTCTTCAGACGGCCCGCCCTCGGCACGAGCTCCTGGTTCAACTTGGATCAAAATCTAAAGATTTTCTTGGCGTGGCATTTCCTCGACTGGAGGCTTCTTGCGCTGTATTTCATCGCAGAATTCTGGACAGCACCCCAAAGATCAGATTCCTATATTTTCAGATCCTACTGCAAGAGGTTCAAACGAGTTAGCACTTCACAAGTGAGGCTGGCAGCAACATCCGGGTCAGGGTGGCGTCGCTCTGCTTCTCGTATGTTTATCGGACCCGACGTCTCGTACATAATGGCATTTACACAAGGCTTATCTTTTGCTTTGCTCCTCCTTCCATGTGTTCATTTTTCTGAACTCACCAGGTTCTTGACCCATTTAGCGTCGGTGCCGACTATACTATGTCGTCTCGGCCAACTGATGCGAGCTATCTATTCATGAACCATGGAGCAGTACAAAATCTCATCACGAAACGTCGTCGGTGTTTGCTTCGCCTCTTTTGGATGGTTGCGATACTGCATTTCATGTGCTCGGTTTCTGACGGAAGAGGTATCTCTGATTATCTTTCATCGTTTCAATTGCCAACAGAAAACAATCAAGCTTTTTCATACATCTTCACTACATCCTTTCCTTTCATTTCCCGGTATTGCTCCGTCGATAACCCTGATCTGACATCTCTTCTTCTTCAATTTGCATGTGGAATGATCCCTAATGATAGTCTAATGATCCCCTGTAGCTCTGCTGGTTGCATGTGGTTTCAATCATCGTCAAGCATTGCCCCTCAATCTGGTCTTCTTGCTGCATGGACACTGAAGGTCTTATCTCTCCTCGCTTGAGATGGGTCACAGTATAAAGATGTCGCCATTTCATCTGGAAAACTCACCACCCAGTCGTCCAGACCAAGATGTTCAGCTCTTCCATGCGTGCTACCTTGATTGCCCTCTGTCTCTCTGCTCTCTCGGTATCGGCAGCACCAGGCCTTTCTCTGACAGTCTCTGGTATGTCTCTTTCTTTCTCGTTGCGCTGGATCGTCTCATCAAACATTTTATAGGTCCCGAGACTGCAGAAGGAGTCGGCGCTCTCAAAGTAGTTGCCACTGTGGTCAACACTGGCAGCGAGACTTTGAAGCTCTTGAACGACCCCCGTGGACCTCTGTCTTCCAGCCCCACCAATACTTTCTTGATCTCTGATGCGACCGGGGCCACCCCCGCGTTTGCTGGTATCAAGGTCAAGTATGTTCCCCGGACCGTCATTGCAAAGAATTCGACCACTTCTTTCACGGTTCTGGCCCCTGGAGAGTCTGCTCAAGTCGAACATGATCGTGCGCCACTTTCTTCTGTGGTCAGATATAATCAACGACTGATTTCATTCTCTATAGTTTCCAAGGCCTACAACTTCACATTGAGCGGTGAATCGACATATCACATCGAGGCGTCCAACCTCTTCCGCTATGTTGACCCTGTTACTCAAGAGGCTGTTCCCTTATATGCCGACTCTTCTGTCGCACATGTTGCCAAGCTCACTGGAGAGCTGGCTGTCGCCCGTCGTTCTAACCTCAAGAAGCGAATTTCCTATAATGCGTGTTCGTCGTCAGAAAAGTCATCACTCGTTACTGCAGCGGCAGATGCCACCACTTATGCTACCAATGCCCATACGTGAGTTTATCAGAGATCCCAATGGTGGCAACAAGTTAATCTGAGATTTATTCTAGTTATCTTGTCGCCAATACTGCTACCACCACACGATATGTTACATGGTTCGGTACCTTCACTTCTGCTCGTCATACCACTGTGACCACCCATTACGCCAACATGATCGTAAGTAGCTTGACTGATTTCGATAACCTGTCTGACTGGCTTTCTCCAGGCGAACCCTTACGCCAACAATGAATACGACTGTACTTGTACCGAAGGTTCGTAACTTCCAACCTCGAGTTGATAATGAAGCTCATCTAAACAGAGGACACCTACGCCTATGTCTTCCCTGAGGAGTGAGTTTCACTTCAATGAGACCTCGAACTGTGCTGATCCAGTTTCCAGGCATGCCTACATTTACCTCTGCGGTGCTTTCTGGGAAGCCCCGGCCACCGGAACTGACTCAAAGGCTGGAACTTTGGTTCACGAGTCATTCTCACTTCACCAACATTGGCAGTACCGACGATTATGCCTACGGTCAGACTGCCGCGAAAGCTCTTGCGAAGAGCAACCCGGCTGAAGCTATAGAGAATGCTGACTCTCATGAATACTTTGCTGAAAACAACCCTTCGCAGGCCTAGATGGATGTAAAAATTGTATTTATGTACCGAAGTGTGATGTCAAATGAGATACTTTCTTTTACTTCAATCGCAGCTCCCATCTTCAGGCCCAGTTTTCCATCGTTCATCTGTTTTCGCGCAATCAAAACTTTCCTTTCCCAACTTTGAATTCACTTGGTTATGTCTCTCGCACAACCAGCGACTGAGCCCAACTCTGCCGCTGACATCAGGCGGGTTTACTTTTAAATCCTCGCCAAAGTCATCGGCACAGTGAGAACAAGGATACAGAATGGGCAAGGCGCGAATGAGAGAGAGCATATTGGCGCGTTGATTTGGTGTTGGACGCTCTGGATAATAAGCAGCTGTGGTGTGAAGGAAAGCCCAAGTAGATCGGCCAAGTTGCTCGCTGTCCAAAGGACAATTCGCAGGTGGAATTTGAGGAGCTACAGCAGCAGTTATCGCTGCCGCAGACTGCTTGTCTCTGCCTTTGCCTCGGGTTTTCTCGTCGGTTTCGATGGTCGAGGTACTGCCGACTTTCCAGGTGCGAAAAGCGGTGCAGACTTTGCAGGGTTTTCCATCTGGACCTAGTATCATGCCAGGAGGTAGAGCATTGTCGCTTTTGCGCTGAGCTTCACTCATGGTTGGTAATGATGCTGTCACACTGGTCACAGCAGCCGGAAATTCGTTTTAGTTACAAATACAGAAAACACGATAGATATCGGTCTATAGTAGATGCTCGAAAGGTATAATTAGTTTGGATTTGTACAAAGCTCAAGGAAACTTCTTTTCACGCCCATTTCCCAAGAAGAGCCATCACACCGCAGCCCAAAAACATGCTTCCGAGCGCGTAGCACAGTCGGAAATTTGACGCGCCCATCATCTCCGTGTTGAAAAGGAATTCGTGAGCCAGCAGCTGTGGCTCAGTCAGCAAATGTTCACAAAACAGTGGATATAACGCACCTCGACGAGACCTGTATATATTAGGATTCCAGAACTCAGTGAATCTAATGTTCCGCTGACCATTGAAGCTATCGCAGTATTTGGGTTGTATGTCGTCCGGACCCCGAGACCTATCGCAATACCAATCGGAGTCGTCAGACCATAGAGGAGAGCACCGATGATAGGTATCGTTTTGTTGTACCGGGCTGGAAGATTCATGTAGGCAAGCCTTGAACCTAATCCAAGGCCTTCGAATGTTTCTTGGACACAGGTCAGGATGACGCCAATAAAAGACAAAAGCGGCGTACGATGGAATACCAGGACGATCAAGAGGACTTTAAACTCTTGGTTGACGGCCAATGTTAATCCAATGAGGACGCTATGTAGAGCCACTCCGAATTCCAGAATCGCAACTCCGATAATCTGAGTCGCGGCGGCGTCCAAGAAATGATGTTGCTCTGAGGTTGCAGCTTCGACATCGCTTCCGAGCAACTCTGGTTTCGTTTCTGACGCGTTTCCTTCCGGACCATGAGCCGCATGTGAGCCAGGACCATGTCCATGGGCATCTAACTGAGATGAGATAGGAAAAAGGACAAAAAATGTTAGTTACCGTGATGCTGTCCTATGTGTGCAAGCTTGGCGGTTCCCCATCGAAAAGCGATGAGCTCGACGACGAATATGGAGAAAATGCTGAGGAGACAGAGAGCCAGAGCGTAGGGCTGCTATCGATGAGCAAAGTACACGCCTTGTCAGCATGGAAACTCACATATTCTTTCCATCCAGGTGATAAGCATGGTGAATTGAAGGCTTCCAAAGCTGGTGCCAACAAGTGAATGAAGGCAGTGGCGATCTATGGAGATTCTGTCAGAGGTCGCGGATTGGAGAGAGGTGAATAAAGACGCACAATAACTCCAGAGCCGAAATATTTGGCAAAGCTAGAAGGATTCAGCAATGAATTGAACCAGAAAAAAAGAGAGAAACGCACTCGAATATTCCTTTTGGGACATGAAGCCAATTTGATTGTTTTGCCAGCACTGGAAAAAGAGCTCCAGAGGTTGAACCAGCGAGAATGATGAAGATGGAAGCAACTCTGAGGCCAAAATGTGTGTTGCCGCCGCCACCAGAGCTACAGCTCACGTCCGAGTCTGACATTATTGAAGGGGAATGAGGGAGAGGAAGCAGTGCGCTTCGTTACTCATATGGTGACGACTGCGAGGGTACCCTCTTGCCAAGGGAAAAAAGTTACGTTCAAAATCACCAGGCTCCGATTGGTTAGCGTACACGTGACCCACTGCCGACAGCTACCGGCAGACTGCTGCGACACTGACACTTTCTTCGATAGACATTCGATATTGAATACTTGCCTTGTTCGGTCGACGACGATATGAACATATCCACGACCATACCGCGATTACAATTTTCGTGGTGCATTTGATCCGAAATCAAATGGTGCCCAGAATCCCTGGCGGCCTCTTGGCTGCAACACAAAAAATGTGTATTCCACATTCAAAGCAAACCATCAGCGATATTTCGCAGGTCGCGACTCCAGTTGTGGACTCGACTCCTCCAAGCAAGCTAGAGAGTTGGAAAGCATATGATTATGTGATTGTCGGCGGTGGTAACTTGTGAATGACTGAAAAGGTTGGAACCAAGGTTTACTGTGTCTTAGGGACTGCGGGATCTGTCCTGGCTTCCAGGCTCTCTGAAAGACTGAAGATCCCAACATAAAGGTCCTTGTCATCGAATGCGGAAAGACGTGAGCAATGTCGCAAATATTTTGTGGTAACAGAACCTAAATCTTGTTTCAGCCACGAAAGCCATTTGCTAACGTCAATACCCTTGGCTTTCTCGCAACTGTTCAAATCTGAGGTTGACTGCGATTACGCCACGACGTATGTTCATCTTTTCCAAGGCCTAGTCTGCATCATGAAAACATTTTCAGGCCCCAGAAGGTGCTGAATGGTCGTACGATACCAATACCATAAGGAAAAATATTTGGAGGGACTAGGTTCGTACGTTTCTTGAGACGCCACATACCATACTCTCCTCTAATGTGCAAGTAGCTCGATCAACTGCCTTATTTATGACCAGTGTGCAGCAAGCAATAATAAACGAGCTCTCAATTCTCCTGATCAATATCTAACCAACATCAGACTTGGACGAATGGGCTCAACTCGGAGCGAAAGGGTGGTCATGAAGATATTCTGCCGTGAGCCGAGCTTTTTTTTCAAACTTGTCGAGATATTATAGACTTATCAGCTTGCCAGATATTTTCTAAAGGCCGAGAGCTTCACTTCAACCGCTCGCGCCCGTTCGGAGCACGGTACCAAAGGTCCATCGCAGGTTGGTGAACAGAAATGTACTCTGGCGGTATGTCAGTTATTCTTGAAGCAAGACAAAGAAATGACTTGGATTAATCCTCAGCCGATTCATCAAAACCTCAGCATGCCTTATGTCGTGTAAGTGTCTCATGTCAGCTTGGTCTCTACGGCTGACTGATTCACTCTCCAGAGATTCATCCAGTGCGACTGCTGAATTGGGATGCACCGAGTTTCTCACTTTTACAGACCGATCCGGTAAACGTAGGCATCATTTCTATGCCAATTTTCAAAAGTTGAAATGTGCTTCAGGCAGTTCAGCAGCTACGGCTTACCTGACCCCTTCTGTGCTCTCTCGAAAGAATATAACAGTGTTGACCAGAGCCGCTACAGAAAAGGTCTTGTTCTTTAGTAAAGACGGTCAGAAGCCCACTGTTATCGGTGTCGAAATCTCGTCGTCAGTCGATGGACCTCGGTATCGGGTCAAAGCCAGCAAGGAAGTCATTGTCTGTGCTGGTGCCATTGCCAGTCCTCAGCTTTTATTGCTGAGCGGTCGAGGACCAAATGAGGACATCCAGAAACATAGTATAGAGCTTGTACTCGACCATCCAGCTGTGGGCAAGCACCTTCGTGATGTTCGTCTATATCTTATTTCTGGTATCCACGCTGATTCTCCATAGCATCCAAGTTGCGGCACTCTGATACTTCGCACCAAAGCATCTGAGAAATTGACTTGGGACTATCTGGGAAGTCCGCTGTCCGGGCTTGGAGCAATGGTGAGATGGTTGATCACTGGAGGCGGACCAATGGCAGGATTAGCACTCCCTGGTGGCGCATTCATCCGCTCAGATGATCCTCTGTAAATGTTTTGTTTGATACTTTGTCTGTCTCTAACATGTTCACAGCCTTCTTCCCTCGTTTACAGCAAACGGAGAAATTGCTCCTGTTCTAGACAACACTTCAGGACCACATTCGCCGGACATCGAGCTCATCTGGACATCTATCATTGTGCTCGATGATGGAAAAGGAAAGCCTCCACCCGGTGTCGTTGGTATTTCGATGGTAAGGAATACACTAGAACTTGCCGCTCGAGATTGATTTGTTTCCAGGGAGCAATGGCAATGCGTCCCATGAGCGAGGGTTCTATCACTCTGAAAACTTGCAATACTCGAGACAAAACCGCTATTGATCCCAAGTAAGTGGGCTGCTCTTGGAGATTTCGGATGTCTAATTCAAAACAAGTTATTTGAGCGTTGAAAACGACATGAACGTGTTGATTCGGGCAGTCAGGATAATTCTTCGTATGGCCAACACTGAGCCACTTCGATCTGCGATTGACTTGACCGGGCACAATGAAAGCATGCCTGGCAACAAGGATCCCGAAACGGTGAGGCATTTCTGGCATGCCCAGCACTTCGTTTAATTTGGCTTCAGATTAATGACGACGAACTCAAGACGAACTTCGGGACTGGATCTCCAAGAATGCCATGGCCACCTGGCACCCAGTAGGATTAATTTTTGTCAATTTCTGGCTTATCTAACTTTCTTATCTCTTCAGCTACTGCTCGCATGGGGCAAGAAATCAAAACAAGTGTCGTGGAGGCCGAATTGAAGGTTCATGGGGTGACTGGTCTGAGAGTCGTGGATGCGTCCGTCTTTCCAAACCAAGTCTCTGGACATCCTTGTGCTATGGTCATAGCAGTAGCAGAGCGTGCGGCGGACATTATCATTAAGGCGAGGTCCATGTAGCATATCTCTTTATTCAAAATCCGTTTGATTCAGAATTCCAATTTTTCATTGGACGACCTCGACAATAGTCATTTCGGCTTCAGACTCAGACGACATCTGTTCCGCTCTAAAGATCAGTCGGCATAGTCATCTTTTCTGACAGTGAAGCTTGTCGCTAGTGAGACAAGCAGCAAACTCTGCGCTGTATCCAAAACTCTGCTGTCTCCAATACTATAATTCTTCAACCAGAGGTAGCCCAGTGCGAGGGATGCTCTCCGCTATGCTTTCTGGAATCGGCAAGTCTTTTTCCTCTGCTACGGCCAGGGACCTTGCAGCGACTTCATCGGCGAGAGCTCGAAAGACAATGGTAGATATTGATCTGACATGAACAGCGTAAAACAATAGTTTATGGCTGACATGATTTTGTCGTGAGTTGAAGAGCGCATGAAGATCCGATATGACAAGCAAAGGGTTTTCAAGGTGCTGATAGGCGGCGACTTGACCTGGGGCGATTTCGGTGACCGTAGCTGGGGTCAAGAGACGAGAAACATCTCGAAGGAGGAGGGAAAAGGTCTCGGCAGTCATTGTTCCCTAGTGGAATCATAAGGATTGAGACGGTGGTATACAGCAGGGACATACCGGATCGAAACGAGACCATATGTCGGTAATGACACTCGTCAAACTGGTATGTAGAGTCGTCGCCTTCTTCTCTGTCAGGAAGGGTACCAGTTGAGAGAAAAGACGGCGTGCTTCCAGATAGTCGGCATCCTGAGATGGAATAGAGTCTAATGGTGACGCGGCAAGATGTCGTGTTACATAGACATAAGCCAGACTAGAACAGATCAGAAAATGAACTAGACAAGAGTATCTCTGACGTACAATATCGCGCAAATGTTGTAGACCAAGGGTGGACCAGCTTTCGGACTGGTTGAAGGAATATCCATCATCTCTGGCTTTTGCTTGTCTTCACCGTCTTCCCACCAAGGATCGCGTCGAGCATTGTCCAGCTCCTCACTGGCGAGAAGGCTCTGAACCAGCTCGCTGGATGGATTATTGAGGAGGGAAATGAATTTCGTGCGTTCGTCATCTGACAATATGGACCACATCGCGTCTGCCGACGTTGAGTCTGCACGAAAATGAGATTTACAAAGTCAGTTAGAACTAGGTACGTACCCAAATCCACTGTTTGAAACTTCTTTGCGATATCAGAGACCTCGTCCACCTCTTCTTCTAGAATGAGGTCTTCGCTGCCTGCTGTGTCCTCTTCGAATCGCTTGAGCAGTTCCATCATCTTCAAGCGCTCAGCAGCGGATTTGGAGGGTTCAGATTGAATTCCCGATTGAATTTCTTTCTTGTAAAATGATTCTGAGCATTCTGAATGAGACTGAACTGAATGAGCGTCGTACATTTACTACAGGCGATTGAATGGCGCACTGGTGAACGGAAACAAGACAAGGAGCAGTAAGGCATGTTGCAGTGTGGACATGTGTACTTTGAGAGCTGACGACGACATCTGGAACACTGCAATCAAAGGATAAAGAGGAAGAAGACCGCAAGAGACTGACATTTTGCACACCACGTTGAGGTCAGAGTTCATCTTCGTAATCGATATTACATCATGGCCTCTTCTCCACTGTTAGTATTACTCAATGGCTTCAGGTCTTCCAATGAATTTTCCACAGTACTTCTCGGCCGACATTGTTTCCTGAACAGCCTAAGGAGCAGCATGAAAAGGCTGAGAAGCTCGACAAATAACTAATGAATGGTCCAAATTGACGATTCCCCACTGGCAATGATCTTACTTTAAGGATCAGCGTTGGCGGAGGGCCCAGGGACGAATAATCCTCGAGCGATTCCAACAGTTTACCAGCTCGTCTGACTGATATCAAAGATTTCTCCAGAGTGGAGTCCTCAGATTGCGCTATCAACATACTTCAGCTCAACCGGAGCCAAGTGGAACTGGGAAAACGTGCAAGGCAGATGTCCGTGTCCTTCCACGTACTGTCTAATATATGTCTCTAGATAAAATTCAGAACGAGCGGAATGGAAAGCTGAGTTGTTGCTGACCTCTTGGTGGCGAGATTTCGGTGGTTGATTGTAGTTTTCAGTTTCCTGTCAATTGGATTGACCAGGATGGGGTCCAGACTAAATTCCAGTACTGTATGTCTTTCTTTCTTGTACGAAGCATTAAATGGGCTTCTATACACAGTTTGAGAGTAAGTAGTGACCTTTGAGAGAATGACTGATGTGTGGCGTACTGATCAAAGTCACACACTCACGCCTTTTTTGGTAACTTTGCTTCCTGCTTGCCCCCAAACTCAACGATGCAAAAACTGTTTCCGTTTTATTCTTTCTACCCGATCCTCACCTACCAACAATGTTTTGTCCTGAAACCAGCCTTTCTGGCCAGCATGTGCATCGGACAAAGGTGTCGACAATGAGGAAGAGTGGATTGAAGACCTGGAGGAATCTAAAAAAACAGGCAAAGAGAGGCGTTGGTTCAACAGGTCAGCCACAGCTCATCTCTCCATTCCGCTCGTCTTGAACATCATCCAGAGAAATATGATAAGTCTCTGGAGGCTTGTGGAACTTTGGACGAGTATTACGAGTCGCTTGAACCATATTGGCCCCAGTGATGCAGCCAGAAAATGGTGATGACGAGAAAGAAAATGGTAACAGCAACTTGAAGGATCCTTAAATGTGGAAACGAGGGTCGTCCTAGTCTCGAGTCTTCAGTGTCACCTGTACTTATTTCTTGTACTATGCATTCAAAATTCCTTACATAATTTGAGAGGTGTCGCGATGAGCTCGATACTTCAAGGAACAAGACTCACTATCCATGGAAGAGAATAAGTGACATAGGAGATACATTGAAAGCTGAACTCGAAGCGATACATATGTACATTAAGATTTCGTGGTCCATCTCCGGTAGTTCAATGACATTGTTCCGGAAAATACAGGCTGTGGTCAACTTTTCCTTGGGTACCCAAATCAGGAGTAGTACTATATGAATCATAGAGCTCTTCCAAGATTTTGTCACCTCGCATCGTTGATCTCTTGAGTTTTTCCGCATAGGGCCCATTAACTATAGCTAGGCGTCAGCTCGCCGGGAGCACAATGAACTGGCAAACGTACCTGGAAGAGGCGCCGGATACCCATGTGTTTCCAGGAACCACTGGTCAAACTCTAGATAAAAATCAGTACTAGGGGAATGGAGATCTGAGCTGTTGCGCCTCTTATAATCGAGTCTTGTCTCCCTCGTGTTACTATTTCTTCAACGCCCGAAGAGGAGGTCTCTGAAAAGCTGGTCTCAGAAGTACTGGGAAATACTCTGGACGCAATCATAGACCAAAAGTCCTGCATCAAGGAATAGACGAATATTGCTGCGGCATAGACGACGATTGGTACAATGCTTGCTGCCATGCAAAGGACCATACTTAGTCAAAGTCAGAGACAAAGGCGGAATCCGATCCGATCCGATCCGATGCGAGATTATTCACACGCTCTCAATTTTTAGCGGCCATGGCAGAGGCTCAGCTCGTCGATAAAAAGGCCACCTTTGCTTCATTTTCACATCTTCTCGATGCTCGACTTCTCCGAGCTCTCGCAGACTCGGGATTTGCAAGGCCGACCCTTGTCCAAGCAAAAGCCATACCACTAGCTCTCCAAGGTCGCGATATCTTGGCTCGTGCTCGCACTGGAAGCGGCAAAACAGCAGCCTATTGTGTCCCAGTGGCACAAAAAATCCTCAGCGCGAAAAGTGTAGGTGGGTCGAAGCTTAGTTAGACAAGGAAGCAGCTAATTTCCTCCGGCAGTCTCTGGATATCGACGATCCTGCTCTCCAGGCGACAAGAGCGGTCATGCTTGTGCCAACACGAGAACTAGCAGAACAGGTCTCTGCTTATTTGCGTGGCCTGTTGAAATATTGCGAAAAGGATGTTGTTGTCGCCAATCTCACTTCCGGAACCGCAACTCAACGGTACGAATACTCTATTGTGACCGACAAGTGGATATTGACTCTTGGATACAGGACAGTTCTATCGGACAAGCCTGACATCGTCGTTGGTACGCCATCGAGGGTACTGGCATTGCTGCAGAACAAGACCTTGCTCGTCAATCTTCTGGATTCTCTCGTGATAGACGAGGCCGATCTCATCCTGTCTTACGGGCACGATAACGACGTCCGCCAAATATTCAGCGGCACTTACTTTCCCAAAGTCTTTCAGTCCTTCCTTATGAGTGCTACAATGACTGAGGACGTAGAGCTGCTCAAGGGTCTTGCACTTCGCAATCCGGTAAGTTGCTCTACAATGCTCGAAATTCTCATCTAATTGGAACTAGGCTATCCTCAAGCTTGAGGAAGACGAGGATGAAGCGGCAAATCTCAGCCAATACGCTGTCAAGTAAGTTTTTCTTACCAGCCCTGAAATTCTTTCTCATCAGATACAGGTGTTCTGAAGTCGACAAATTCCTGCTCACCTATGTCATCCTGAAGCTCAAACTCATCAAGGGGAAATGTATCCTTTTTGTCAACGATGTCGAGCGCAGCTATCGTCTTAAATTGTTCCTGGAGCAATTTTCTATCAAGAGTTGTGTTCTTAACTCGGAGTTGCCCTTGAATTCTCGGTCAGTGGCTGGCTTGTTTCTACTCTTCAGTCAGCTTATCTCAAACAGGTACCATGCTGTTCAGGAATTCAACAAGGGTGTATACGACTATATCATCGCAACTGACGAAAGCGGTGGGACTGGAGGTGCAGAGCGGGATTCAGATGCCGAAGAAGAGGAAGAAGTAGAGACAGAACCGGCGCAACCGCAAGAGAAATGTGAGTAATTATCTCTTAATTTCGGGCCACATTTGGACCAAGCCCTAGTCTCATCAACGCAACGGGAACCTGAAGTTGAAGAAGAAGACGAGGCAGAGACTGCAGCGGAGGGTTCATCTCGAAAACGAAAAAGGGCCACTCCACCTCCAGAAGAAGCCTCTTCAAAGTCTGCGAAACGGAAACGTCGTCAAAAGGATGGGAAAGACAAAGAATATGGGGTCACTCGTGGCGTCGACTTTGTCGATGTCGCTTGTGTTTTAAACTTTGACTTGCCAACCTCATCCCGGGCTTATACACATCGTGTCGGACGGACAGCTCGTGCAGGAAGGACTGGCATGTCCTTGTCTTTTGTTGTCCCGAAGGAAGAATGGGGCAAAAACAAAGTCGTCGGATGCTTACCGAGCGCAAAAGCTGACGAGGTGGTCTTTTCCAAGATTGAGAAGGAGCAAGGAGGTCGAGGAAGCAAAATCAAAGAGTACAACTTCGATATGAAGCAGGTTGAGGCTTTCCGGTACCGGATGGAGGATGCATTGAGATCGGTGACGAGGAGCGCTATCAAGGAAGCCCGTATAAAAGAGCTCAAGACAGAGATTCTGAATTCTGAAAAGCTCAAGGTATGTTTTCCTCGTGAATGTGGTCAATTCTTGTGCTGAATATCAGCAGGCGCATTTCGAAGATAATCCATTGGATTTAGAGTTTCTTCGTCACGATAAACCATTGCATCCGACAAGAATCCAGCCCCATATGAAGCATATACCGAAATATCTGCTTCCAAGACTTGCTGCTGTCCCAGGGACTGAAGCAGAGGACGCTGCTGAAAAGCCAGCTAGCTTTGTGCCATTCAGGAAAGGTGGTTCAAGCAGAGGTCGAGGTCGAGGGTCAGGGCGTGGAGGAAGAGGCGGCAGAGGCGGCAAGAAGAAATCTGATCCGCTAAAAAAGTTTGGGAAATGAACAATGTACTACGTTGCCTCTTAAGGATATATTTTCAGTACGACACGGCGCGGGTCCTATCCGGCGTCCTCTCAAAGTTGAAACGTTCGACATGTGACCGTTTCGTATGTCTGAGAGTACCTCGCATGGAAATCCCCAGACGACGTTCACTTTATGATGTTTTATGCATCGATCCAGAGGCTACGAATGACGAAGGTGATTCTATATTTAATGAACTGCCAACTCGCTAATCAAAGCCTTGGACCAGTTCGGAAGGCCTATAAACACAAAGCGTTAGAAACCCATCCAGGTTAGCACTCGCTTTACCACAAATAACAATTTCACAACTCTCTTCAAGATAAACTGGATCCTGGTGCCTCTGAGGAGCAAAAATATGAGGCCGAGGCTCGATTCCGAGAGGTGAAATCTTTGCTCTCAACT
This sequence comes from Mycena floridula, assembly GCA_029320655.1. Classification (NCBI taxonomy): domain Eukaryota; kingdom Fungi; phylum Basidiomycota; class Agaricomycetes; order Agaricales; family Mycenaceae; genus Mycena; species Mycena floridula. The sequence goes on along the minus strand of JARIHS010000039.1, from coordinate 440,090 downwards.
TCTGGCTTGTCTGACATTCTGCAGGTTCATGAAACGTTTCTAGTTCTAAGTGATGGCTTGGCTGACATTCTGCAGGTTCATGAAGCATTTTTAGTTCTAAGTGATCATCATCAGAGACAGGTACGTCTCTTCATTCTTCTAGACGGCTAGCTGACCCGTGGCCCAGGCATACGACATTAGATCCAGAATCCGAGCTCCGGGCTGGCGGACGACGTCTGAGGAACAGCTTGCTCGAATGCGAGGTCGCGAGGAATGGGCTCGGAGGAGAGAGGAGGAGCACCAGTTGCGCATGAGTGAATTGCGGGAACAGGGTCGTATAATACGAGAGCAAACCGCCATAAGGGTTCGGGAAGCAAAGGCGCAAGCCGCCATGGTGCAACAGATGCTGGCAGAGCTCTGTGACTTACCAGAATGGGAAGCGAGGTTGACAGCAGTTCACCAGGTCCGTTTCTTCCTCTGATTCATGCGACTGACGCTATATTCCCTACAGAGACGACAGACAGTACCCGAGAGCCCATTATCATCACCTTCATCATGACCTTGCGGACAATATCTATTCGAGGATTGTATCCATTCATTTGACACCCAAAGTCTGTAGCCTGCTCTTGGCAATATAACCGATATCATCCACCGCTCGCGCTAGCTCTCTCCTCCAATCTTCTCCTTCAACTTCAACAGGTTTAAGGCTCGAAACTGGTGGCTCGACCGGTGACAGTGAATGGTCCAAGCCCAGTCTACCTTCCATCTCTTCTGCGATAACAGCCCGGGTTCTCCCATTGACAAAAGTAATATAGCGCAATCCAGGATATTGTCTCTCATAGCACTCGTTTAGATGTGCCAATCTGGCCAGCACTTCTGGAGGTGTCGGACCAACAGCAGGAGTAGCTCCCTGTTCAGCAGCGCTGAGAATGGACAGGTTCTTGCTTTCTCCAATTCTAGGATGTCCTGATATAAATTCCGATTGCAGTTTCAGATTCCATCCAACAATTTGTGCTAGAGAGATATCGATGAGCTGCGAGAAGGAGACGAGAGATGTCGTCGACAAAATTTGAGCAACCTGCGGCTCAAGTGTGGATAGCAGAATCGGGGATGACTCGAATAAGAGGCATAATGCAATCGCGAGAGGAGAATTTGTATGTGAAGAGCTGCACTGGACTGCTTCCAAAGATGGAAGACTCATGGTCGAAGTTGAGGTTGGCCGGCCCGAACCGGTCACCAGTCTTTCTCTTCGCTCCGTCATGGCACCACAAGCATTCCACTGGGGCATAATATCTACAGGCGGCATCGCGACAGCGTTTGTACAGGTAAAGGAACTCGTTTTCGTTAATGGATTGGCCACTGAAAAGCTTCTTCAAGGACTTGCTGCTCGACCCCAAAACGTAGGTTCCTCGTCGACTGCTTACTGCTACTGATCAAAATCAGTCGCGATGTCCACGATGTCATTCACAAGGTCGTCGCAGTCGGATCCAGGAAAGTAGAGACCGCTCAGGAATTCATTGCCAAGGTTGCTGGAGGAGATACTTCGATCCAGGCCTATGGGACCTATGAAGAAGTCTATGCCGATTCCAATGTCCATGCGATCTACATTGGGACACCGCACACATACCACTTTCTGAATGCCATCGATGCCATTCGAGCAAAGAAGCACGTCCTATGCGAAAAGCCAGTTACAAGCAATGCAGCTGAGCTTCGCGCTTTGCTGGCTGCTGCTAAAGAGAATCAAGTATTTTTCATGGAGGCTCTTTGGACCAGTTTCCATCCAGCTGCGCAAGCATTCAGAAAACTGGCACATGGTGATACTTTGGGTAAACCTATAATGGTAGTGCGAATTTCTTCCAGCCAGCTTCATTCGCTAAGGAATCAAATGACAGGTTAACGCCGATTTGTCGGGAAACTTTAAACTCGACAAAATCGACAAAACCCATCGAATTCTCAATCCTGATTTGGGAGGAGGTGCTCTTTTGGACCTGGGACCATATCCTTTGGTATGGGCTCTCATGGCGCTGTACGAACACCCAGACAACCATCGAAGCAAGCCTTCGTCCATCTCGGGTTCAATGCTCATGACTCCATTGACCAATGTCGACTGCAATACTTCATTCACCCTCGTTTTCGACAAGTTGGCTGCTCAAGCTGTGCTAGGATGCTCCATCAATGTCAGCTCCGGTGACCCTGGCGCCACAATCCGCTTTGAAAAGGGAGCAATTAAAATAGCGCGCCCTCTCTATTGTCCTCTATCTTTCACCGTGGAATACAACGACGAGAACCATAATATTGTGAAAGAAGAGAAATTCTTCTTTGATAATAAAGGGCGAGGCATGCATTTCCAAGCTGACGAGGTAGCGCAATGTGTCGCCGGCGGTCGCCTGGAGAGCTCAGTCTGGACTCATGCCCACTCGGAGATTGAGATGATCGTGTTCGACGAAGTACGTATCGTTTCCTCGATTCCCATGACATTCCATAATGTGGCTGCTTAGGTTCGACAACAAGGTGGTTACAAGTTCCCGCCCGGGGTAGAGAAGGTCCTTTGAGTCGCAATGTTGGCCTGGAGATTGTCTATTATGCTGGTATCCTTGTCAGATGCCCGAGTTGTGTCGCTGATTTATAAATCTATTTGCTCCCCGAAGTCAATTACCCACGATTCACGACTGGAGCAAAACACATTTTCTTAAGCTTGAGTGGGAGCAACAGTAAATGAAAAGGCTCACATTCTATCTGCCACCTGTCAGCGGTACCAGGTCGAGCTATTAAGGTCACCAAAATTATGTTGAGAGGTGAATATCTTTCCCTCCATGTATTTCCTAACGATTCCTGACCTACCGCCTCTGGCTGAAACAATGGGTCCTTGTTTAATTGGCACCTTTCTGAGTTGCGTGTACGTTCATCTCTCTTGAATCATGATTCCCAACTGACCTCTTATTGAAGATTTTACGGACTCACTGCGTTGCAGGCTATCCGGTACTTTTACTTTTTCCGTGGTACTGACAACGTTGGTCTCCTGGTTTTGGTGAGTCTATAACAGATCCTTTGAACTGAAACTCACGCACCCTAGGTTGCGATAATCTGGTTCGCGACTGTTCAGCATCCGGGTCATTCACTTATTTGCGCCAGGTTTCTGAACACATTTGGAGTCCTGGCTAATTGCTTTGGGATGTATTTCTATTTGGTCTTACACGCTGAGGACCCATTGGCCATCTTGACTATCAACTGGAGCCTCAGTGTGAGTACGTCTGACATTCTCTTCTTCTAGATGTTTACCTCGCGACTTGGGCTATCTAGGGTTCAATTATATCGACTGTCCTTGTGGCTTGTTTAGTACAGTGCTCCTATGCCTATCGCGTGTGGCTCCGTGAGTTCTCTGCTGTCTGTCAACGTCACGAGCCAGTACTCATTCTTCATTTCAACAGTGAGCTACAGGAATTTCCTCTTTCCTCTCGCCATAGTATGTTCCCTGAAAGAAGTCAGATCTATGTTGCTGATGAGAAAAGATTCCATTTTCATTGGGGTATGATATTCATTCTGTGATATGCAAACCTGACTTGAGAGCTTAGATCGGTTGGATTAGGAATATGTAGCCTATCGATCTCTTCATCCACACTCCACTGAACTGCATTTCAGACTATGTCTTAATGCTCATCACTCACGACACGCTGGCCATCATCCCAAAGGTTACGGTGAGTCTTCACATGTCCACTGGTGCTTGAATTGAACATCTTACAGTGGGCCTCTTCAACAGGACTCGGGCTTTCATTTGGCGCAGATGTATTGACTACCTCGTCCATCTACTTTTTTTTGAGTCGCGGAAGGCGAGGCTTTCATCGGTACACGAAATATCTGTGGCGTACAATGGGCTGATTGTCGATTAGTACCGACACCATCATTCAAAAGCTCATTGGATATACCATCACCACCGGTCTCATATCTACGTACGTCTCGTTCGTTGGCGTTTGAAACGTCATTCAAATCTATCCCACAGGCTCTTCACTTTGACTACTCTCATTCTTGGAGAAGTATTCGTCAACACGTATCGGAATGTGATCACTTTCTTTAGTCTGTTTCTTCAATTCATCTCATTCAGTGAACTCACTCGCTCCCTCACAGGTCTAGGTCAGGTCAATGCCTTCACACTGTTAACATTGTAAGCATGTATCATATTCCATGTCAATGTATCGAGCTGAGACGAGCAGTTTCAACATGCGAGACCCCTTACGGATGGGTCCCAGTCAAAATACTGGGCGATCCATTCAGTTGAGTGAACTGACGGGACGACCAAAAGTCTGTTGCCATTCCATGATGATATAGAGACGGCTTATGGGAAAATTGCAGGAATCTGATCCATATTTGAATGATGTCGACGTTGTCAGTTCCTTTGTCCTCTCCCGCGAACTAATTTTGAAAAACGGTCAACAGGATGGCTCTCTCGACGTTAAAAGATTTGATGGGTCTGCACCAAAATTTGTGCGTTCAATCCAGTATTTTCAAAGGAGCAATGTCCTGATACACAGATATACAAGGACAACCATGGTGTTCATGTTCAAGCGACTGTCATTTCAGAGGTGGTTTGATTCCAGGTTCTCGTAGACAGATCTCGTTACGATGATCTCGCTCTTTTGAATATGTACTCTTAGGATATTGGCAGGCAATAGAACATTGATATGTCGCTTCTGTAACCTCATCTACGGTATATCCACTGCTCTCGATGACAATAACTGACTTGTCACCCCAAAACCATTTGTGATGACTCATTAGGCTTACTCATGACTTTTCATGCTATTTCGTCCCCTCCACCTTCGCTGCTATTCCTCAAAGTCATCCTCGAATCAATGGCTGGCCCGTCAGCACGGCGACCACTATGTGAAGAATCGCAATTCTTTTCAATTCCGCTCTCGCTCTGCCTTTAAATTGCAAGAAATCGATGCAGCCCACAAATTCTTGACGGCGGGCAAGGTCGTTGTTGATCTCGGTGCAGCACCTGGTGGCTGGAGTCAATTTGCTGCCCGAAAGCTGGGGTGGAATGAGGAGGATGTTGGTCGGGGTCTTCTTATTGCAGTCGACATTGCCAAGATTGCCCCGATTCCTGGAGCTCATGTACTGCAAGGCGATTTCCTGGCACCGTCCACCGTACAGTCTATCAAGAAGCTCATGGGGCCATCCGAGCAAAAAGTGGATGTCATTTTGACGGATATGGCACCGAATATCACTGGGAACAGGGCCAGCGACATCCCAAGGAGCTTGGAGCTCTGCATGGCTGCTTTCGAGTTTGCCAAGGACAATCTGAAGGAACCAGACGGAGTTCTTTTGTAGGTCCTTCTAAGGCAGCTCAACCGTTCACTGACAAGCATCCTCAGAATAAAGTATTTTATCCACCCCGAGAGTGAGAAATTCCGACGAGACCATCTTGTACCCAACTTTGAATCTGTTCGGGTGGTCAAGCCAAAGTCTAGCAGGTCTGATTCGAGCGAGGCTTTTTTCCTTTGTCGAGGCTACAAACCAAAGACGGGCGATGGACAGGGTCATTCATCTACACATACAATACAATTCGAGAATAAAATAAATGTACATGGCGTAGAGAACTAAAGGAGGCTTTGAGCACGGAGCCAGTGCAAAAGAACAATGGCTGACCTTAGGCACCGAAACCATAGAGGGTACGACCCGAGCGCTTCAAGGCGTAGACGACATCGAGAGCGGTGACGGTCTTGCGTTTAGCATGCTCAGTGTAGGTGACTGAATCACGAATGACCTGAAGAGATAGTCAGAAACGCGTCAGGAAAAGTCAGAGCCACTTCACATTCTCAAGGAAAATCTTCAAGACACCACGGGTTTCTTCGTAGATGAGACCAGAGATACGCTTGACACCTCCACGACGTGCCAAACGACGAATGGCGGGCTTTGTGATACCTGAAATCGAATGAGTATAAAGAGTTGAAGAACAAGAACAAGTTTGCTCACCCTGAATGTTGTCACGAAGAATCTTACGATGACGCTTGGCACCACCCTTTCCGAGTCCCTAAAGAGCGTCGAGTCAGACAACGAGCTCGATAAATCGCGAGAAAGACGAGACTGACCTTTCCGCCCTTTCCACGTCCAGACATTGTTGGCTGATATAAACTGTTGGTTGAGAGTACTGAAGTTTGGTCTTGAACCGCTGGACGATGAGCGGCGCTGCTTGTGGTAGCGGTGAAAGAGAAGTTGCTGTCGGCGTGATGCGAATCAGCAACAATTTAAAGTGATATACGCGGCGCGTGAAATATTATCAAACTCCGCTGGCGGCCGAATTCAACCGGCTTCGTTGTTACTGTGTCCCACCATCATGAGCTCTCAAAGTGACGAGGGTTCGTCAGGTCCTGGGCCTCATCAGCTCAATCTCTTGAGCCTGGGCTCTGATATTGTCCTGCTTATTTTGAGTATTCTATACCACGACAATGCTCCCGAACTACTGAATCTCACAGTTCTCTGTCGCTTTCTGAGGCATCATATCTTTGAACTCATTTTCCGGGCAGTTGTCTGGCCAAAAGGTGTTCCAGACTTTTATCCCTCGACCTTGTGGCCATATATCAGGTCAGTGAAAACATATGCCGCCTGAAATTACTAAATTTCTCCACAGAAGTTTGACTTATGAACTCAAAGGGACCTCGAATTCATCGCACAAGCGTGCTCTCAAGGTTCTCTCAGACGTCCTACCAGGGATACCCAATGTTTCCACCTTTGTATACTCTGGAAACCTTGCACCCTCAGTCACTGTTGTTTCAACAGTTGCAGAGATCTCGACCAGAAACCTGACATCACTACGAATCTCGACGTCCTTTCTTGTCCACGATGCAGTAGACACTTTTTCGATATTCTCGGGACTGCAAAAACTAGTAATCATGCAGCCCGAGCGCTCAACCTTTCACGCAGCTCCCGAAGACAAACGCTCGATTACTTTTCGATGTGTTTCCAACCTCATCTGGGCTTGTCAAACCAGTCTGGATTTCCTACAACTTCCTGGTGAATTCTGCCCACTCGAGACATTCGCTAGCAGTCCCTCTATCTTTCCAGCCCTCAAAACATTTAGCTTGACTGGCTATCCTCCCATAGACGCAGATCTGTATCCCATATGGACCGTCGTACAATGCATGCCGAGGCTTTCGCGTCTCGAAATACTCTGTCATCTCAGAATCGTAGGAGCTTCTGCAAATCGATATGTCCTGATGCCAGAAGACGCGATACCGCCCCCGGGATCATTTCATCTTTTTCCTGCAGACCTCGAGACATTGGTTTTAGCGAACCCATCCCTTGTCGACCACATCTTCAAGCGACTACCTCATTCACTGAAACGTCTCGAACTCGATTTTGTTCCTGACTGGGAGAACATGCTATCCAGCAGCGACTCTCTTGCCTATCACCGTCCCTCTGAGCTCCTACAGCTATTTCGCGACATTGAGATTTTTTTGGGACCCGAGGGATTCCCGGGTTTGAAGGAGCTCTGCATAAAAATGGGCTGGTGCATCACGCCGAGGCTCCTGCGGTCGATTTGTCGCCTCTTTCCTCTGTTGATCAGTTTGGAAACCCAAGGGATTCGTTACGTCCAACGAGGTATTGAGCCAGAGTCTCCAATGGTGAGTCAAAGTCCAAGATGGCGACCGTCGCTCACATCTTAATAGACAGAGTGCGTTGAAAGCCTGTCTTTGCTCGCTCATTTGCGCACCCTCAAATTGGCTCTCGAGCTCAGAGAAGATTCGTACAGGTATTCACCTACCGGTAATCCAAACGTGGGGTCAATCTCGGAAAGTGTTGAAATCTGGGCCAAGACCTTGGCCCTTTGTCTACCAACTTTGGAGAGGATTGCTTTTGAAATTCGACCACATACCGGTCGAGTTCTGGGTCCTAAGGTGCTAGTTGGGTCACCAGTGTGGGTTTGGTTCCAATCGGTTGAAGGAGCACCTGTGGAGAGCCGGATGCAGCGAGTACAGCAAGAGGTAAAGTGGGAATATCATAAGATCAGAGGCTTGTCTAAATCTTCTGTATTTATGTCGCCTACTCTTCTCGAAGAATTAGTCGAAGGCTACGGTGTCTAACAATGGCAAATTTTTGTCGCCAAGTGTCACATTGTGACCGAAAAATTTCTCCATGTACCTTCAAGAAACAATACTATGTGCCACGGCTGCCTCATCATCCAATAGCGGCACTGGCTCCATTACTGTCCACGATATCACGAACGGCTCTTCTCTCGCGTCATTCAAGCAGACCAACGCGTCCCGATGCTGCACTTCATTTGTAGAGACGAAAAATAGTCAAGGCGGTTTCGTTCTGGCCTCCCAGCCGGACAAGCCAGTGCTGAATGTCTACAATTTCCAAAAGGTACCCTTTCACTTCTTATCACGCTGCACTGTCTGAATCGTTGTCCAGGATCAAGTCAGCTCCAAAATTATACTACCGGAAAAACTATCTTGCTCTGCTGTGGACCCGCAAGGAAATTTCTTTGCAGGAGGCACTTTAAATGGAAGAATATATCTCTGGGAGGTCAGAAATCAAGCCTATGATGCCCTCCTTTATCTCATAAATTCTAGATCGCCTCGGGTATTCTGTACAACACCTGGGACGCTCATTATCGCCAAGTAACTGTTCTCAAATTCACTCGTGATGGTGCTGCGCTGCTTTCAGGGAGCGAGGATTCTGCGGTTGGCGTCTGGTCTGTCTCTAGGTTCATTAAACCCTTGGATCTCGGCTCTAACTAAAGCCAATTCTCAGATTGCTCGACGAAGACCTGCAAAATGAGCTTGCAATCCCCTATACAACGCTCTCGGACCACACTCTGCCCATCACAGATGTCGTTTGTGGTGTAGGACCTTTTCCGAACTGCAGAATATTGACCTGTTCGATGGATCGGTCTGTCAAGGTTCGTGCTATACCCTTGCTTCAACCGACCGCGCTGAACGGGATGCTATAGGTCTGGGACATGTCATCGAAATCCCTCCTTACGACCTTCCAGTATCCTCAGCCATTATCCTGTCTGGCCTGGGATGTTACCGAGCGCCTATTTTTCACAGCGTCCAACGACGGTTCAATATATCAAACTAATCTATTTCGTCAAAGAGACGACAAGCACAATGCGCAAGCAATCGGTGGCGCTGGAACCAGCGATATTCTGCGGGGCGATGATGAAACGTCAGAGAACCGTCGAATGAGATTAATGTCCGTTGGGTGAGGCACTGCGGTCTTTTCCCGGATGCTTGATCCTCATTTTTGACTTAGTCAACCGATAACATGCCTATCGATGTCTTTGACGTCTTCAATATTGCTCGTTGGGACTTCTTCTGGAATCGTCAACATTTTCGATATACCTTCGCATCAGCTCCTGAGGACAATAAATACTCATAAAGGATTCGCTATAACTTGTCTTGCGACTATGTTCAAGCCTCCAGATCTCATCGGCCATATCAGCCTTGGTCTGGATGTCGGCAGCACTTCTGACGCAAAAGATATACTTCCGGTCAGACCTGTTCAGCCATTCCAAAGGGTCAGAGACGCCAAAGCTCGAGAGAACCACGAAGTGTCTATGATTTTACCTGTTCAAGCCACTGTAAGTTCTCCAGTGTGAATCTTTACTCAACCTTGACGATGCTACAGGGATATCAGGACGAATTGGCTTGCTATAGCAGAGATTCAATTCTGCGAGATCAATCATTCTTCATCCAACCTTTAGCGCTCTCGTTATCTGGTCAAGATCCGGTAACCCTGCAAAGCAAATTAACCGACCTCGAGGCCGAGGTCGCAAGGCTAAGAGAGCAATTGGGAGCAGCGAAAGATGTAAATGATGCTATGTGGGAGAATGTTGTACAGCGAGTTGTGCGAAACAGTGATGGAGACAATGAAGGAGCTGGAAGAAGCAAAAAGAGATTGAGGGAAACCAAGTTTTAACGCGACGCGCTGTATTCATGTGATGTGAATCTAAGGCTGTCTGAGGTGAGGTAGTCGCGTGCAGCTTATTTAAGTAGTCTCCGATCTCGAACTTTCTTCTCTTGCTTCCATCTCCATTCTCTTCATGCCTTCAGATTTGTACAATATTCTCGGTATTCCTCAGGACGCTCCCCAGGAGCAAGGTGCGTCGTCACTAGTGCTTCAGTATCCAATCCGTGACGGTCTCCACAGTCAGAAGGGCGTACAAAAAGATGGCGTTAAAAACCCATCGTTCGTACCAGTCATTAATTTCGGCAGAGCAGATCATTGACAGTCACCTTTAGCGGATAGACTGCCTCCTTCTGCTACCCCATCTGAAAAAGCAGCCGCGGACGAAAGCTTTCGCAAGGTATCTTGAACTACTTTTGTGCCAGACTTGAACTCAATCCGTGATGCTCAGGTTAACAATGCGTATGAAGTTTTAAATGATCCAAGGACTCGACAAGTATGTCTAGTATCTCTCCATCAAACTATCTTGACTGTCTTGGCAGGAGTATGACCGTCACGGTGTCTGGCCACCGCCAGAGCCAGCAATGGCTCCCGAAAGGCCTCCGAGATCGGCGCGCAGTCATCATAGCTCTCATTCGCGCCATCACTCACGAAGCCCATTCCAGAACCCCTTCTTCGACAGCCCCTCTAGGGACTTTCATTTCACGGATCCCTTTGTACTTTTCGAGTCCATTTTCGGGGATTTGCATCGCGAGTTTAACAGACACCAATGGCCAGATGATCCACATTCCAGACTTCACTCGAACATTGGAAACATGATGGCGAATATGGAACGAGACATGTTCTCTGGTTTTGGGACAGGTTTCCCATTCATGTCGCCGTTTGGTGGATTTCCAGCCATGACTGCTGGCACATCAGGCGGAGGTGGACGATACATGTCTCAAAGCGTCATGTCGCAGACTATAAACGGTGTGACGCACACTATCGAGAAGAAACGAGACTGGGATGTGAGTTTTAATAATCGCTGTCTAGACCGTTTATCAATACTTTTCAGGGAAATGAGCATGTTATTCGGACATATCCTGATGGAAGAATAGTCAGAACCGTCAATGGCGTCGAACAGCAAGACCAGCGCTATCTGCCACCAGCTTCGTCGCCGCCTCCAGAACCACGACACCATCATGATCATGTACCTCGACAAATCACTCATTCGTCGAGTTATCAGCTGCCACCACCTCCTCCTTATTCGAATTCAGGCGGCTTTGGTCAGTATTCACTAGTTCAAGTGACGTATCTGCTGACGAATGTCTCTAGTTCCTCCTTCGGGACATTACAGGGCTCCTTCGGAAGGTCGTAAGTGATCTCGGTCTCTTGCGGACATGAGATCTCATTGTTTATAGATCGTTCGAGACGTTCAAGCCATCCTAGTAACAATGGTATGCTTTACAAAAGTCGAGTACATTTTCACTGAACATCTATTTCTAGCTACTTATGGCACCTCGGAAGAAGGCAATGGTCGGAGTAGATGGTGGAACAGGCATTAAGCCGCTTAAATCCTCCTTGTGTCCCTGCTTGTTATCCTAGATCCTCTAATATGTAATCTGTACTTGACGTCTATGTGAAATTCATGTTTTTCAATGCCCTGGACGCTTCGTAGGTGACAATAGTAATGGTACAATGCTGAATAGATGTGGAACATAGATGCTGTCATGAGAAAATGAATGGTAGCAAAGCGGCAGCATTGACAACAAAAGAAGACAAAAAAGCATCGACAGCCAGGCAGCAGCAAGCGGCCCGTCATATAGCTGTAGTAGATCGGCCTTGTACAGGAGGAGGAAAAGCTGCGGTCATTGGCGACATCTGGGACTGATTCACGTCGTCCAGAGCTGAAGACGGTGGAACTCCGGTACTTGGTGTCGGTGGAACTCCAGAGGCCACCTTGCCAATAAACCAAGACTTGAACAGAATGAGCAACAAAATGAAATGCTAGAATCAAGACTTACAGGCACCCAGCCACGGTCACCACCCTCTTCTTTCACAGCCTAGAATTAAGTTTTTCAGTATCACCACCACAGAACAGATGGAAGAAGCACTGACATATGACCAATGGTTATACCGCTTGAAAACTCTTAATGCATCATCCTTCATGAGATCCAGCTCTTCATCGCCCTTTTTCTTGTAATCCATCAAGGCTATTCCAGGGAAACTGGTTGAAATGATGCTGAGCGGTAATATCGGTGTCTTCTTGTTGTTGTCTGGTGTATCGGGTGGAGAGCTGCCAACAACACCTTTGGCAGCAGTGGCCTCTGCGATGGCAGACGCGACTGGTACATTCGTCTCCAACAAGCATCCCGCTGGGACCCATCCATGCTTGACAACATCGGTATCGACGATACCTGAACCCGTCGGATCTCGTTGTACTACCCACCACCCACGGGCTCTTGATATAATGACAAAGGTATCCCCCCTAGGAAACCGTCAATGATCAAAAAAAAGAGAAGAAATTGGGAAAAACTGACACAACGACATCAAACTCGTCATCTTGTTCAGCCATGTAAGGATAAATCGCGACTGCATATGAGACACCAGATGAAGAAGCCACCGGCATTTCTCGACTGCTGCCTAGTGGCTGTTCAGGTGATTTTATCCCATCATGGGTCGGAGTAGCGACAGAGGACCCTAATTGTGTCAAAATATGTGGCTGAAGCGCCGCTGAAACAGGTGTCTCTTCTCCTCGTGACGATTCGACTGAAGGCGACAGAAAACCAGGTTCAGGCCAGCCACCAGGCTGTGGACTAAGTCCAGACATCAAAGAGGGCGCCGCTGAAAGATCGTTGACTTCTAACTTTGGAGGGCGCGTCGCAGTTCGTGTAGCTTTCGCGTGACCTACTGTCGCAGAAGTTCCAGTGGATTCGTTGGACATGATAGAATTTGCTTTGCGAGCAGCATGCTTCTGCTGAGCGACAGCGATGGGAGAGCGGATATCTTTGATATGTTTGAGCATGAAAACTGGGTTCTTCTTGGCATCCTTCAGTTTCTGAAACAGGAGAAGCGGCTTTTCGTCATAGCTCAGACATCGCTCTATGCGATTTCCTGGCAAGAATATGAGCTAGAAATGTAGCGAAACATTGCCACGGACCTGGTGACCCATAGCAGATAAACATCGCATAGTTCTCCCAGTTGTCATTGTTGATGCGGTACTTTTTCAGCGCAGCTGGTAAAACTTTCCACGTCGGATCTTCCAGGCTGACTTTGAAGCTCTTGAGATTATCAGTGCTTTCCTGTCTGATCGGCTTTGGAGCAGCAGGAGGTATGTTCGGAGATTCTGAAGGAGCCGGTTGTGGACGAGCTCGTTCGCTGGAGGAAAATTGAGAATGTCCAGCTGGACCACGAGTATAAGGAGCGACATCATGTTCCAGTTGTTGCGGTGAAGGATGCGGTGAATCAAGTTCGGCTTTCGTTGGTGACCTCGATGGTTTGAACTGAGCCCATTTGAATGAAGGTTGCCTCACTATCGGGGATTCTTCTGGGTTCTGCGCAACGTGTAAGTCTGACAGAAATGAGATATTGGTGATGGCACGAACAGTGAGACCAAGTGACACCCGAAGACTGTTGTAATCGTCGAGAAAGTTCTGGAGAGTGTTGTTGAGAGCTCGATTCTCTTCTTCCAATGTTCTCAAGCGTTGTCCTAAAGCAGAAAGGTCAGCTCCTGGAGAGATGAAGGACTGCCATGTCAAACCTTGATCCTTGACGGTCAAGTGCAGCTTCTCTATGGTCACATTTTCGGACCTCTCCTGTATTTCCGCTAGGGAAATAATGAGAATGGAAGAAGAATTCGCGAGAAAAAAGCGACGGACATGGCGGAACGTAGTCGTCGGATTCAATGGGAACGTTTTGAGCTAGCTTGAGCTGGTACACTGCCTTGAGGATGGCCAGCCGTTGTCCAATTGTCTGAACCCCAATACTCTTGAGGGTATCCGAGTCTATCATGCATAGAATATCGCCTGATATTCTATGTTCTTCACGCCAGTAATTTAGCTGTAGTGACGGAATTAGAGGAGAGACAGAACTCACCCTTGATCTGAGCGTCATATTGAGGATAGCCAAGCTTGCTGAGCCATTGCTGGACCTCTTGCTCGTCCCAGTCGACGATACTACGGCGGTCGTCCATGACTAGAAAATGCGGGCAGGAGAACGATGGGAACCGGAAGCGTGACCTAGAACTGGCCTGGTCCGGCCTTTGCCTAATTTGTTATGGAGAACCCATGGGCGAATGCTTGGGGTGACCCTGCAGACCAGCAGCAGTCCAATTCCGAGCCCAAATGGCACTCAAAAGAAGACACTGAGGTCGATTCAGATATCGCTGTACCGTCTTGGTCAACCGGCGCAGCAATTCCGTGGTCTGAACCTTCAGAATCTCAGAGCTCTTTCTGGACGCCGCCTTCCGTAGACGTGGAAGCAGCTGATGAATGGAAGCCTCAGGTCGTCTCTCCTTATGAATCTATCCAGATTTCTCGCTCAGAGCAGGAATCAGCACCTTCTTCGCGCTCTACGACACCGGAGGCAGCTCCCCACAGTTTAGAAAACAGTCCCGACGCGTTCGGAACTTTCGAATCCGCCACTGACGAACCAGAAGACCTGGAATTGGATCCTTGGAGTCCATCCAGGGCCACTTTTGCGCCTCCTTCAGCTGGATCCAACACATGGGGACAAGAGCCAGACTCTGCAAATACCGACCAATCCGTCGATGAATGGGAAGCGGCAAAAGAGCAGAAACTGAAGCAAGACCGTTACGTGGTGCGCTGATATTCTTCTTCCAGTGGCACCAGACTGTATTCTCAATCTGCGGTCGTAGCCTCCAGAGTTGCTCGCTTCTATTCTCCGTCAGTTTGAGGAACTTTCGGATGAACTTTGGCCAAATGCCGGTACCAGCAGCGGCGATGAACCACCGCGACGCAGGTTAGAGGATCTAGATGAAATGTATGTTTCACTTCCCTGAACGAATACAAGCTAACATATATCCAGGAAACCCATTGTGAACAAGCTTGTTCCTTCGGACCTCATGCTTCAACCATTGGTTCCATTTTCGAAAACATTCATGTCCAAAAGCATGAATGAAGCCATACGACTTACGAGACACGTCCCATTCACGCATTCAAGTCCAATGGCCCAATATGTGGCCTCGAAAGGATCGACTGCTTGGGAAGCATCGGTCAAATCGCGGCAGGAGCAAGCCCAGGATGATCTATTACCTCCAGGTTGGCGGCTCATGGAGAAGCAGAAGGATGAAGGAGTTGCCCCAGAGTTGAAGAGGAAAACGACTGGAGGGCTGCTTTCCTTCTTTGGTCGTAGACCGACTTCACCGCCAGTTTCAGAGCGCTCCTCTTCTCCTGCGAGCCGCAAGGTCGTATCTACAGCGAATACACCTCGAGGTAGCTTTGACTCGGCGAGACCAGTAGAAACGCCTCCTCCCATGGTATCTTCATTTTCGGAGCCATTGCCTGCGAAGACTGACAATACATCTTTCACTTCAATTCTTGCAACCATTCCTGACATACCGCGAGAGCCAACGCCCCCACCTTCTGTTGTGTCTCGGTTTCTTGGTCGTTTCTCTCGAGGAAGGCCTCAGGAGCGTACATTTGCACTATCTTCGAACGATTTGGAGTTTCTCTCGGATATTGTTCCAAGTGCGAGTGACGGTATCGACCTGCTTGATGCTGAGCTCATCTCTCCTCCTGGGGTCAATCTCTTTGACCCTGCTCCGCTGCCACCCAAATTACCTCCCCCGACGAGTCGTCCCGTTAATGGTGATGATCCATTCTCTCTATTCGAACTTCCTAGCACCAATGGTGCAAAACATCCAACCGCGACGCGGTCTAATTCCGGAGGCCCGAAGCGCTCCTTTATGCCTATAATGGCTTCTTCCTCGTCGTCACCAGCTCCTTCAGTTCCTCCGAAGTTGGATTCCGGATTCAACTTCCCAGCTCCACCAAGATCACAGACGCCTGTCAGATCGACATTTCTCGCTGACCTGACCAAACCGATCCCACCTCCGCCAGTGGCCCAGTCTGCATCTGCAGCCTTTTTCGACGACAATGATGACGAATTTTCAGCTTTCCACTCTGAACCAGCCACAGCGAAAAGCTCTGTCACATCAGAGGTCTATGATTCAAGCATTTCAAGCATTTCATCAGACCATGGATTGTACTCTGGAGAATCAAATACCAGCAATCCACCAGAGTCGTTTGATGATTTTGACGACTTTGTGTTTTCTCCCTTGCAGTCTCCTCCGGCCCCAATACCACCATTAAAACAGCCAGCTCAGCAACCTGCGCCACATAAGGCTGCTGAACCTGAAAGGACTGTTTTAGCCAATCATGGGGGATGGCCTACAACAGCTTCTCCATTACCTCCTCCTCTTGCTCCTCCGCCGAGCAATGATTTCGATATTTTTGGTGCGCAAAAGATGGTTACTTCGAATGCTTCATCTGGTTTGTCTCAGGAGCATATGCTTCATCGACAGTCCACGCTTTCTCTGGCGCCAATCATGTTTCAGTCTCAGAAGACTATATCACCGCAGATCTCGGGAACTTCAGCGTCGTCATCGGGTTCAACGACGAAATCTGGAGGTTTGTCTGCTCAGGACCTGTCTTTCTTTGAAGGACTTTAGGATGTATTACACTAGACATTGTAATCTATATCATACTTGCTTGAAAGACCAATTGCCAGACTTGGTTTCTGGGCGCTTAAATTTACTGATGATCAGGATCTCGACGCGTGGCGACTTGACAATAATGAATCATTCATGGAAAATGTCGGACCCAAGTCAGCTCCGTGCTGTAGGAGCAAGCTGATTAGCTAGCTGGGCCCAGGACCATGGTTCAGCTCCCCTTTTTCCACCATCGTCGATGAAATTGCTTTCCTTCAGCTTGCGGGACGCAAGTTGGAAGACAGCCGACGCGTCGGTGTCGCGCCGCCCAAATACGCGCCAAAGCCAGATATCGCGGCGCTCGACAACAGATAGCGATGCCACCTTGATCGGACAGGAAGACGCTCATATCTCGTTCAAAAATACAATTCCAGAGGCGGGTTTTCAGCTATTATTGCCCAAGAAAAGGAAGGAAAAGAAGGATGGATATTCGGTTTCCTTCCAGTCTGTTCTGCAGACATCCATCACGGTTGGCGAAGCGACGAATATTCCATACCTCAAAGGTCTTGCTGGAATCGTTTTGGTGATCTGGAATGCAGTTCAGGTACGTTCTCGTGAAATGTCTGTATCAGCTCCCGCTCAGGCCGCGTTTTTCAGTCCACAAAAGACAACATGGAGTTTTGTTGTCGTCTGGAAGGCATGGTATTGGAACTGGTTGAGATTGCCAGTGGATTCCAGAATAAAAAGGACGACCAGCTGTCGTCTAGCTCGCTGCTGAACGTCGAGTCTCTACGAACGTGCGTACGTTTATTTTTTATTCCAGATTCAACCCTAATTTCCTTGTCAGCACTCTGGACCAAATAATTTCTGCTCTAGTAGCTCACTCCAAAAGAAAATATTTCGTTCGCTTCGTCAATGCAGTGAAAGATCGTCAGCTCCTGGACAACTGCGAAAAGGCCCTTGAACATGCCTTGGGTGTCTTTCTGGTATGTAAATATCTTGTGTTTCCAATCTATGCTCATCTTGCATCAGTTTCGAACTGCAGTGAGTACTGCAGCTACAATGCAGAAAACAGAAGACATGGAGAGATTACAACATGAGGAATATCACGAAGCTCTAGTGGACATCAAGGAGTCGATTGAAGCTGCCGTTGACTCTCCGGTGAGTGAAGGAGTATAATCAGTTGGGCTTTCCATTTATCCTGCCATAGACTACTCCCATAGTGAACGATCTTCCGCTTATGCCTCAAGTCTTTCACGGTAGAGATACAGAGCTCACTCATCTCGTCAACATCTTCGCGAATCATGAAAATGCCGGCCATGCGGTGATTGGTGGACAACCGGGAGTCGGAAAGTCCAGTCTGGCTCACGCTCTTCTTCACCAAGAAGACGTGGTATCGCTCTATGGCACCAATCGATTTTACATCGACTGTACAGACGCCTCTGCACTTGTAGATGTCACCTCGAGACTCAAGGCTTTCCTTGGTCTCTCCGACAACCTTAAAGACCACTGGGACCTCTTTGATTCGCTGAGCAACTTGATTGGAAGATGTCTGATTGTCCTGGATAACCTCGGTATGTTTCAGTACCTGATGCAAACGACAGCATCTAATTGATCCTTAGAAACAATTTGGGAACCTTCTTCGTCCCGATTAGTTTTCGAGGACTTTCTCACTCAACTCTCGGATGTAACGACGGTGTCCCTTCTGGTCACTTTACGCGGTACTCAAAGACCTTTGGGTCCTCGTTGGTCTTTCTCCACCCATGTATTGAGTCCACTCGACCCGACCTCTGCAAAAGCTACTTTCCTCGCCATATCAGACCTTCCCGACGACCCTGATATCGACACTTTACTGAGCCAGATCGACTTTCTCCCACTTCCACTGACGATAATGGCGCATCTCGCACAATATGAGCCAATTTCCTTCCTTCTGGACCGATACAAGGAAGAAGGCACCGCCATTTTGTCAACAGGGAATGACAGGACAACTGATCTCGATACCTCTGTCGAGATATCTCTCACCAGCTCGCGTATCACAGAATGTCCTTCTTCATTGCTTGTTCTGCGAGCACTGGCTCAATCGGAAAACGGGATCATGCGAACAAGAGTCGCTGCTTCTGTTTCAGGTATCTCTTTGGTCCAAAAGTGCATTTCGACTCTTATTGCAAGTGCACTGGTGCTTGAGGACTCCGAGGGATGTATTCGGGTCCCTTCACCCATCAGAGTATATTTGTCCACCCATGGCGACTAGGCATAGAAAACAACTTCAACATTCTTAGATTCTCTACCTTAATTTATTCAATATCTATGACTTTTTATCATGAAAGGTAACCCATGTAATATGCCAATTAGTAAATATCCCTGAAATACAGTTCTGTTCGAGAAGGATTTCAGGCTGTTTCCAAGCCTGCATAAACATTTTCAAGACATTGCTCGAGAAGATATGCAGAACCACCGTCTTCTGCAAGGACTGTACCGCTCTCTAGCTCAATTTCGATGTTGTTCAAATATTGGCTACTTTGCAACAAGCCGCATGTAGACCCAGATACCGTTTTGAAGGCATTGGGAAAGGAGATTCCGTGGAAGGAGTTGAATTGGTAAACTCGATAAACTCGGAAAGCTCCTTGTTCCGGAACAAGAGGCTCGGTGGCGCAAACCTTGTATTTGTGAGTATCTTGCCCTGCATCCTGGGAGCAGTCAGATAACGAAGATTTACATTAAAAGTAGATTTCAATACCATTGCCTCCAGCCACAGTCGGAGTTGATCGAACAAGTTGTGATACGTGCCTGAAAGGGTGACGATATTTTCGAGGCGATGGATGCCTTTGCCGTGCAGCTCGTCAAACAAATCTTGATATCCAAATATTTCAAGGACTGCCCAAGCAGCAGTGGGGTATTTCTGGAAGGCTTGGTCGTCAATTTCCATGCTCAGCCCAGAGTGACATATGGACTAGTTGTTTCCTTTGATTCTTTTTGATGTCCAGGTTCGTCGACTCGCATGTAACATGAGTGCAGCGAGTGGGAACTATTGGAACTTGTTCAAGCTCGACCTTTTGCCGGATCTCCTCAATTTGCTCGAAGGAGGTCCAATCGTAATGACCAGTCAAGACACATCGAAAGTCGTCACGAATCAGTGCCTTGAGACAGGTCAGCGAAAGACATAGGAAATTGTTGTTGGCTCACATTCTTCTTTGCCGCACGATGACTCTGCTCTGGGTAATGCTCCAGTTCCAACTTAGTTTACTCATTCAGCATGTTCGCTCCTTCCATTTGCGAACTACGCTAGGTCAACACATGGAAAAGTAGATAATTATTCCCAGTTGACTCACACACTCGGATCCAAAAGTCGATGAAAAATCGGCCCAAGGCGTTGTACTTTTCTGAATCACCAGTACACGAGACAACAGCCCGGACGAGCTCCTGCAGCATACTGTGCTCCCGAAGGTAATGGAACATCCAACCCAGGACTCACGAATTCGGACCATTGTTATCTTGAATACCTTGAGCAGTCAGCCGGTTTTCTTCTGTGTAGCACAGTGTATGCACTGTCAAAGGCTTGTTGACCAAAAGATTCATGTGGTAAAATCAGCAGCGATAGTGGCGTCCTTCTGTAGCGGGTCATGGCACAATGACATGGCGCATAGAGTTTTTTCACGTGCTGGTCAAAGTGCTGGTTTAAATTTTGCTATTAGTTTAAAAAATTACTATCTAAATCTAAGTAATACAGGCGGCGCCCAACTTCACTTTCGTGTCTTCTTCTTCTTCTTCGGTGGTGCTTTCTCCGGCGGGGCCACAATCTCCAGTGAACCACCAGCAGCTTCCGCCTCTGCACCTTCACCATTCTCGATCTTCGTCCGGGCCTCGAGAAAGAACATGACATCTCGCAGTTGGTCCTCCAGGTCCTGAATCTTGCGGTTGTGATCTTCTCTCTCCTTGTCCATCGACGACGTCTTCTCCTTCATACTTGCGAGATTCTTCATCAAACCCTCGCTGACTGCTCTTTCTTCTCTCAACTCCTTGTCAAGCTTCCTCGCCAACTCGGTCATTTTTTGCGCCTTGGCTTCCACCTTTGCCTTCTCTTTGGCCAGCTGAGCGACCCGATCCACTTCCTCCTGGCGTTGTCTTTCTCGCTCCATCAGCTGTTCCACCATGGATTTCAGCTCACCCACTTGAGCATTTAGTTCCGCATTTTGGTCTTCATAGTAAGATCTCTGCGAATCCAACTGAGACGTGAGCAGATAGGAATATTCGATGCCAATAGCTTCGATTTTCTCTGCACTGAGAGCATCGGCAGGTCCAGGTCCAATTCCGCCATCTCTTGGACTGATCCCCATAGATGAAGCAGCACTGGGAAGTTCCACCAGTTTTCCGTCTGCCTTGTTTTGAATCAGCCGGTGAACATATCCGTCGCCTGCATAATCCCAGACTCGTTGGGTTTCGAGCTCCAAGGCATAGAGATGAGTGGTAGCTTCATAGTGAGCATGAGCATGAGCGAGACCATAGCGGCCACAGCCAATGTTGCCGCAGATTAAACAAATCCATAGGTTTGTTGTCGAGGAACAGGTGGAACAGGTAGAAAGTGTCCCAGATCCAGGAGTCGCAAATGGAATGGGAATACTAGAAGTCGAAGAAGAAGAAGTCGGATGAGATGAGCGTAATGTCTGTGAATACCGACAAACAGGACATCTGTATAATTGGTTAGGATGTTCAAAAAATTAAGAGAGAAAACTGACCGACTATCGCCCCATTTACTTAGACATTGACAATGGAATGTATGCGAACAAGGGACAGTGATGAGTCCAGTGACCGCAGAGTCCATTCGCTCTAGACATACAGGGCATGTCGGCAGTTCATACATGGCGCTCTGAGTGGATCCAATTCGCGATATCGTTTGCTCAGCAGCGTCTTCAGTGTCTATATTCACTGAAAGGACGCGTACCACGCTGCATATCTCGGGCTGTAACTATGAATTAAAATGAACAATGGAAATGAATCTTTCTCTTACTTCCAGAGAGTTGAACGGCTTTCCATTATACACCTCTGCAAACTCTGAAGCAAGGTCTGCATCAGAAAACTTGATGATCACAATGCAACGATTGGGGATTACATCTCTGAAGGAGTGTAAGATGACTAGCATGACAGAACAAACTTTATGAACCTGATGATTCGCAAATGGGTAATCCCGTCTGCCGCTGGCGCAACGAAAGTGAGGAAATCGGACGGGGACATCCACGATGGGACTGCGAGAACGCCAAGAGTAACAGAATCTGCCGCAAGAGGCGTCGGAGGAGCAGTAGTGGTTTCCTGTGGAACTTGGTTGGATTCGCGAAAGAGATGAACGATTCCTTGAGGTAGATTGGTCGACCCAGAGCTCAAACCGTCAGATGCCACGAATGTCGCAACAGCTGGACCTTGAGCCATTCAGAGCTTGAATTTTGAGTCGCAGGAGAAAGCACAGATTGAAAGAGCTTACCTCGACCTGGATCCTTTTCCTTTCCTGCACTAGGCTTACTCATATCTGCCCAGTCGATCCGAATAGGGCCAAATCTGTAGTCTTTGTTTCGCGGATTGTAAGTAGAATTTTGGCGGACTGTTGACCGCGGTTTATGGGCTGGCAAGGCCTGGAAGAGCGAATCGGGTACAAAGGTGTCTGTGTTTGCGCTTTTGTTGCTTTTCAGGGCTATTTTGAGATGATAGCCCCGCATTTCAGCGCATCGTTCAGGAAGAAGACCGAGTCAGCATGTGACTTGCCCTCTTGCCATCAACATCAATCTCGATGGTGCTCCCGCTGGGCCAGCCATTCACAAGGAGGACCTTGGACTCGATTAGAACAATCTTAAACTCTATAGTACTCAAATCTTCCGTCAAATCTACCGGCAATGCTGCCGTCTTAATTCCTTTATGCAACATTCAAGATGAAGCCAGCATCTTATTTCAGGTCCGGGCAAAGAAATTGCGAACTCATTCGGGAGAGGTGAGGTGACCTCCGTTATCAATACAGAACTACCAAGTTTCTAACCATTCCACAGCTTTCCTGGCGGTAAAGTGGATGAGGTACTTTCTGTTTCTCTTTTCTATAGCCCCGCTGAGTCTCGAAATAGACCGACGCCTCTTTTCTTGCTGCTGCACTTCGCGAGACACAAGAGGAACTGGGGATTCATCCTGCACGCGTCCAGATTCTGGGTGAAATTGGTCCTGCTGAGCTGAATCTCAGAGGCGATATGGCAGTCTCACCCTTCGTGGTATGTCGTTGTACTTATTCTCGATTCCAGCTCACCGTCCTACAGGGATTCATCCACCGTGAACACGTACAACTCCAAGGGTCTCCCGACGAACCACTCGCTTCCCTAGACTTGTCCGACATCCGCACAAATAAATCAGACCAGGAAGTAGAATCGATCTTTCACGTCCCTCTACGCACCTTGACAGCACCAGCACGGCTGCGACCTTCAATGTTCCGGGGCCAGAGACCCTACTGGGCCGTAAATGTGACGGATCTGGTAGATTCTGGGAGAACCCTCGAGATGGTGGTGCCGTCTCAGCCCTTAAACGACGACGACGAAATAGGCAGTGGAAGCAATGAAAACATCGAGATATGGGGTCTGACTGGATGGTATCTGTCACTATTGATGAAGATTTTGAATCGCTGAGCTGTGCTCTGTTGAAATGTGTAACTGCTGTATTGCCTGCTAACTGCTATTACTCTGAACTGCCCGTTGACGCAGGCCAACAATCTTGGGCGACTCTGAACTCTGGACTGCCGCCACAGCGCGATGGGTATCGCCGTCCGACCTTTTGTGTTTGGCTGACATCCTGGAGGACCTGTTCCGACTGACATTTGAACGACGTGACTGCCAGAGGAGATAAAGGACTGTTTCAGAGATCGCCACCACTAGACCGACGAATAATGAAAACAGGACCCGCTAAGCCTTGTCAGGAAGAGTTTGGGAATGAAAACAGGACATTACCCATTCATCGCGCCAGCCGGTTTTCGCAGAGGCCCACCATGCAGCAACTCCAGAGCCTCCAACACTTAAAAGACCGTTTATTATCGTCGTGATAGCTTTTCTCTCGTGGATTCGTTCAGCTTCTACGAGGTCGGGTTCTTTTGGTGGAATATAATCCGGAAACCTACGGTTGGGAGAGGTTGTTGTTCCGGCAAGAAGAGAGAGCATCGAATACGCGCTAGGAAGGAGCGCATAAGATTCAAGAGCTGCTTGACCGGCTTCTGTCCTTGACCATCTCGAAACTGCTGCGAGCTGAGAATAAGGAATTGTTGCTGGTCGTGGTTCTGACAGAAATGGGTTGAGCTCGGGGTGAAAATCCTGCACAGGAATGAGGGCTTGAACCAGATGCGATTCAAGTGATATCTGTAGCTCGGTGGTGGTCGACATGACGGCCCGCGGTAGGCTGTCGCTTGCCCTAAACTGGAATAAACAGCGCTGCCTGTCACCAAGTCACTCAGATAAGTATGGCTCGCTCCCAGCACCTTTAATCTTAACCACCTCTATGGCCGTTGAATCCTTGGTCCTTCAATTGGAAACATCTGCTGCTGGCCTTGACCTGCAGAATGAGGACAAGGTCGCTCAGCTGAGCTCTACTCTCGATTCCATTGCACTCGAATTTCGCGACCAAGACCTCAAGTGGGTCGACCAAGACTTGCATTTATTGTAATATTCAACATTTCTTAGGCTCAAGATTGGCTCTGGGGACTTGATTTGGCAACATCTGCGCAAGCTGTGGCGTGATCTCGTTCGGGCTCAGCTCACCTTCTGGGACGGCGATGATGACGATGGTAGCGCAGAAAAAGCCAAGGAGCAGGCTTTGAAGATTCTGTGTGCATCTCTCGGCAGGTTTACTCGAAATCTGGTCGCTGGTGTCCCTATTCACCAGCAAAAGGCTTTGTCGGTTCTTTTATTGCTCGGTTTGTCGCTCGGCTCAACGTCTTCAGTGACAATGAACCCGAAGTTCGAAGACTGCTTCATTATTACACCTCATGGACCGCAGCAGAGGACGGTGAAGGTCGGTGCTGTTCGAAACTTCAGGCCAGGATCTAACCTTGGCATCCAGCCGTTCTCGTTGGTCGCATTCTTACCCAGACTCTTTCGAATATGGTCTCAGGCAACAAAACCCTTATTGGAAAACTCTGGGATATCTATCTTAACCTTCCGGAGGATCAAGTCATTCTATTGTAAGTCGAACTCGTTCTCGCTTGAACCGGATTTCTCAGCCCAGCATAGACGACTTCTCGCGTCGTCAGATCACCGAACTTTACTAGCGACCCTCATTCTCATCCGAAATTGCATTAAAGATAGCAAGACGCGAACGCAAGTCCTCATGGTCTTCTCTCAGCTTAATTACTGACGGCCGTGGTAGAAAAATGCTCACAAGCACTAAAATTGGAGCCCGAATATGTATATCTCTCTTTGATGACATGGTCGCTCTTTTCGAAGCCCAAGAAGACAGCGACGGTGCAAAGTCCTTTGACGTTGGGTAAGCCCATTCACGGAAGCAGTATAGTCGCAAATTCAATTCACCTTTGGTTAGCTATGATATATTCAGTTGCATTATGGAAACCAGACTGGTCCCGGATCTCTTTCGCAAGCTAGCAATGTAAGTTTCCGTATTGTCTCGTCACTTTTACAGCGACTAAGTCGTCTACAGCTCGGATGAGATCATCACACCGCACCAAACGACTCTTCTGAAGCTCCTTGATTCATATTTACAATCTGAACCCTTGGATTCCATCGTGGTATCCAAATCGCGTTATAAACTGAACCCTATGCTCGCAGGATGCTTCTTCGGAATGTCCTCTTACGCCCAACGCGCCCTTCGACGCGCTCTGGGTAACAACAGCTCATCTCCTGTAACAAGTGTCTTTGATAATGTCACTTCGACCATTGCACAGCTTGCGGAACTCGACGTGATGCTTCCCAAGGTCTGTGAAGCGCTTGTCCTTGTAACTCAATGTATCATCACAGTTACGCTCGAAGACCGAGATGTTACACCTGATTCTGCCTCGTCGGCTGAATCGGCAAAATCTCCCAAGGTTTACTTCAATAGCCAGCGCTTAGACAATAGAAGTCTAGCCGAAAGCTCAATCGGCAAGTATTTTCATTTATCTAAAGACAGCATGATGAACTTTGTCGCCTATAGAATTACTCCGTTTGCTGGACTTGTTTTTGCCCCGCATTAATTTTGGACGACCCGTTGGCTCTGTCACTGCAAAGTTACAGCAGTCTGTCTCGCCAGAAGGCCTTGGTTTCTCTTATTTGAAACGAGACATTGTTCGGATGCTCGGTATCCTATGCCATGATACTAAGGCTGTGCAGGATCGCGTTCGTGAGTGTGGCGGGATTGAGGTGGTGATGAACCTGTGTGTCGTCGATGAGAGAAATCCTTGTGAGTTACCCGACTGTTAACCGTGGATTATTGATCTTTTAATTGCTGTGTCAGATCTCCGAGAGCATGCCCTGTTCACTTTGCACAACCTACTCAAAGGGAACGCCGAAAACCAGGCTGTGGTAGAAGAGATAAAGCCTATGGGAGCTTGGGACCAGTCTGGCGTTTTACAGGACACTGAAGGAGCTACCCGAAAGTAAACAGAAATGTAACTAATTTACGACACAAGATAATAAGTAATGCTAGGCCATCACTCCTCCTCTTCTTCCTCGTAAACTGGCCTTCGCCGACCAGTCCGACGAATCTTGTGCTCTTCTTCCTCTTCACTCTCGACATCCATTTCCTCGTCGTGATGGGGCTCACCCGACCGCCTTCTTCTCTGTTTCGCATCAATTTGAGCATCCATTTTCTCCAAATCTTCCATCACATCTTGGGTATTGTCTCCTCCAGCGTCTGAATCCCCTTCGTCAGAAACATCAGCCACGACAAAGCCATCTTGTTGATAATCGGCTTTGGTGTCATCATCTTCTCTCGGTTTCTTCCCTCTGGCGCCACGACTGGAATGAGACCGGCCGAGGTCATCATCATCATCTTCTGGTCGACCAAAGATGGCAATCTCGTCGTCTTCATCATCGCTGTACTCTCCTCTTTCTCTTCTAGAGCGCTTACGTGGCCTAACTCCTTCATCAGTGCTCTGACGGTGTACTTTGCGCTTCGACTTTTTTGCATCCGCCTTGATCAAGTCTTTGATCACTTGTTCCGGGTCCACCGTTGGATCTGGAGCCATGCGCAGTCGAGCAATCTTGTTATGTTTTTGTCCGACAGCTCTGACGAGCATCCTGTGAGTCTCTGACTGCATTCCAGCCGGTCTGATGGACATGTAGCCAGTAATCAACGCCTCGGCTTGTAAAACCTGAGATCGTTTGTGCTGGGCAACGAGATATGTGAGACCTTGGGACTTTGTGGCTTGTGTAACAGGCTGGGGAGTTTGGGGACCACCGAATGACTGACGTGGGACTGCACCAGAGGTGTCGATGCTCTGATGAATGTCGAAGAGCTCTTTTCCTAATCTGAGACTGAGAGTACCGTCAGACCACCGAATTACACGACTATTTGATTGCCTGAACTGAACTCTTCCGTGAGCGAGCGGCGAACGCGAGAGAAAAGAACCTACATCATTTCCCATCTCATCCTTTGTCCACCGCCAACGAAGGGTGTTTTCCACTTTAAGCTTAATGCTCATTGTCTTTTCTCGAGCGTCGCCTTGTTGCTGTTGCAATTCTCCCTCTTCTTCCGGTCCTACGTAAGTATCGGGATGAAACGGTTTCGAGTCGACCTTGACAAAGTTTGGCATACGAATGACCCAGTGCTGAACTAGTTAGATAGAACATGGGAATATAGCAGATATCATACCTGATTATCGGAGCTTCTGGGTAATGGAATGTTTGGGAAAGAAACCTGAGCCTCCTTGACCTCTACTGCAAGCTCTGCTGGAAGCTCTTCTTCTTCATATTCAAGAGCTCTGCGACGGTCGCGTTCAGGCGAAGGCAGACGGTCAGAGGTTTCTGAGCCTTCAGCCTCGTCATTCCCGAAGAGATCGGCCATTTCTGCATCCTGGTCGCCAGGCGCGACTTGAGGTTTCAGGTCGGGGACGAATTTTTCTTCATGCTTGTGCAGTGCCTGAGGATGGAATTCTGGTGGAATCAGCGCACCCGCCAACGAAGACATGATGCAGAAAGGCTGTGGGTCGCGTGACTTTCTGCGTTGCCTTTAGACCTGCTGGTTGCCTTTTTTGAATTCCAGTGTTGGACAGCCTCCTTGTCCCTCTAGTTGCTGTTAACCGAAGCTGTTTGACCCAGCGGTGCTCAGTTTTCTCGAATTCTGTTTGCTTTTCTAGACTGTCATTGAAACCAACCGCAAGACTGCTCCCCGAAGGCCATCAGGTCTTGAAACGCCTTATGATAATATCCATTCGCCGGCCTTTCTCTTTCTGGATCTCTCAAATCTTTTCAGTCTTTATCGGCGCTTTCCACGGCTCGCTACGGCTTCATCGTCATACATTGCCATCATTATTTCCGGTAGGAATGGACACTTGTCGAATTGCATCAACGGTCATGTTATTTTAACGCTGCACAGCATTTATGCCCAATTGTTTGGACACTAACACGCGCGCAACTCCGTCGAACCTTCGCAAAGAAAATTATAATGGCTGTGAATTCCTATAAAGCCCCTTCAGGCCTCCGCTTGTTTCTCCCCCAGCTCCCTTCATATGGCGGCGGTACCAAAGCAGTGAGTCACTCCTCCGGCTCGAGTATTTATATTCAACACGTCTCTATCTTCAGTATCATGGCTCGCTCTCAGTCAGATTCACCACCCTTCAGTGGAAACTTGTTCGACGCTTCTTACCAGCCTCGTCTCTCCCAATCTTATCATTCGACGCCTCGAAACATGACAAGCTTTGGCTATGTTGGCTCTTTCTCTCTTCACTTGGATATGCTCGTTGACCTTATCCTCCCAGGATAACAACATGCCTCCATCGGCGCCTCTTTACCAGCCTGATTACGCGTCGACCGGATTTATGTTCAACGCCGCGGATTCTTTTCAATGGGACCAAACTGGATCTTCTTACAATCCTGGTGTTCAGCTTGATACCTCGACCAGTCATGATCCTTATGGTCAGAATGCTTACGGATCGGGTTACCAGGCTCAGCCAACCTGGAACACCCAGCCTTCGAGCTCGAATTCTATCTCATCTTCATCTTATGGATCTTCCGACTACGGACCAGAGGAATTCCAATACGCCCAGCCTTATTTTCCCCAGTCCTCCAGTTCAGCGATGCAACCTCTAAGCTTGTCTACATTTGCTTCCGAGCCTCGACAGCTCTCACCACATATGAGATCATTGCCGCCCAGTCCTCAGACTCCGAGTCATATGGGGCTCAGCCCGTCACCTGGCATAGAATCATTAGCAGTGGTATGTTCTCTAGTCTAGTCTCAATTCCAAAGTCTAATGTCTCCATAGACTCCGGAAGAAAACAAGAACAAGACCCTCTATTCGCACAAGGAGCAACAGCAATTCTTCCGAGAAGCGCTCTCTCTCCCCTTCTCGCTTCCTGTCGGACCTTTTGTTCCACAGCCAATGTACAAACCTCACACCAATAGTGACAGACGTCGATATGTCGAAGAGGTCGACCTTGAAGCTCCAATATATTTTTGGAGCGATAATCCTCGAGAATGCGGGATCTCCCTGTCAGATGCGCTACATTCCCGAGTCCGACGCCTTTTACTCCGAGATGAAACAGTTTTCGAAGGGCGTGGTCCTAGCGTCTCCATCAGGCTTGAGGTGAGATAAATATAACCGGTCAATTATATTCACCGCTCATCTGTCTTGTCCTTTAGTGGCCCGGTTACAGACAATGGAGTCGACAGATCCCGACGAAAGATTTCCGCAGCCCCCCAGGACCCATCACAAGAGCAAAACTTGCAAAAAATGTCGCTAAATGCGTCCAAAGATTTATTGCCGTATGTAACGCTCTTGAGCTATTCACGCAATTGAGCTGACCGAACTCTCAGGAACGACAGAGCAATCCTCTGGAAGAAGAGGCCGATGTCCGATTCCGAGTCGGAACTGGCCCGAACCATGTCAAACTTGAGGATCTTATTCTCGTCAGCATACACCATGTCTCCATGGGATCTTGGCAACCTCACCTCAGGCTCCGCCGACCATTTGGGCCCTAGCTCAGTGCCGATTTAAAAAAATCATATTGCTCAAGCGTATCCACTTGCGCTGAGAATCGAGCCATATCTTCGTTAAACGTGGCGCTGGTAGCATCCTTTAGAATCTAATTATTTTGCTTTTTCGTGCGTGGAAACATGTCTTAATCCAAATGTATTGTTTTGTAATTGTATCTTTTCGTACTTAGTCACTCCATTAATTCAGTCCGTCGACTCCGATACGCATTTTATGAATCTATGATGATTGGAGCTGGACCTTTATTGGTAACAATAAACACAGATATAAACATCCGCACGCGAGCTGAAGATTTGCGAAGAAGGTTGATCTTTCTAACGTACTGCCCCACCTAGCTTCCGGTCTCCGCTGGATGAGCGGATCATTGAAACGATCCGTGGAGTCAGATGCTTTTTAAAGCAGCACAACATCTAGGCAAGCTCTCCGAATTTGCCATGTAGTCGAGACTCTGGGGCTTCAACTCCTTGAGTCTCTCAACATTATGACGACGATTGAATTCAATTGATTGATGGACTGCAGGAAACGTACGGCTTTTGTTGCGCCGCATTTGCGGCGCAGTGTGAAACTTCACCACCGGCGGAAATCAAAGCGGTTCCGTACATCTGTACATATCAAGCTGTCTCACAGATTCTTAAATCCTAGAATATCGGTCCAACGTGTTTTACCCTGTGTGGCTTTGTTCTCGTTTTGGAAAGTCTTTCCCTTTTCGTCTATCTGGCACCAGGATCAAGAAGGATTAAGACCTTGAATTCTATTCCACAGACTAGCTTCAAGTTTCACCATGTACAGATACAGTACAGCGTTTGAAATTATCCACGGTGATCAAATGAGTGACTTGTTCTGCGGTAAAGAAATGAAATTGATCATCGCACATTTCATGAGACCGTATATTCACTGAACATGTAGGCATAAATTACACCTTTTAGTCAAAGAAATTTGCTTCGTGTCAAAGGTTTTCCGTCTTACCGCGCGCTCATATCGTCTTCTGACCTGTCTCTCCAATCTTGAAGCTACACTTCCGCCACTTGTCCAAGGAATGCCTTGCCGAGAAACCCAATGAACGTAAGAAATACTGCGGAATGAGATCCTGACACTAGTTCAAGGTGTTCGATAGCCATAGTTTGTATGTATACAATACAATAATTCTCGCTGCGAGCACACAAAACATACATGTTTCAGCATAAATGAAGAAGATATAAAATAACCAAGGAGAATGCAGAGCTATCAAGCAGCAGGGCCAGCGTCTGGGTCGCGATATACCTGGAGTCTCTCAGTAAGCAAGCCACATGGCAGGACATCAAAAGTCCACGCACCTGCAAATCCCATAGATTACCGATTCTCCGCTCGGGCTCGCTTTGTAAACCCGAAGACTCTAGGTCAGGCTGCTCAATCTTGAGACCCTGCTCGTTGGCCAGATGGAGGAGACAAATGAAACAGAAACTAGTGCTGATTTCCTCCATTTTGTCGCGTGGATATGAGGTTTCCAGGTTCGATATGACGGATCCGAATGGCTTTCCTTCCGCGGGATCTGTCGGTGTCCGGTCACTATCGACATCCTGACCAGTCGAAAAATCGTCAGCCCGAGTTCCACGGCCAAAGGCAAGCATGACGCACCATTTCTTCTTCCGACTTGGAATGAGACACAACTATATCCAGCCCTTTCCAAATGTTATCCTTCAACTTGCGTACATCGACTCGCTTTGCCCGTTTCGCATATTTGACTTGTTCGGGTTTAACTCGCCGGGTTTGCCCTTGGGTCGCAGCCAACAGATCCTGTTCGCCAGCATCGATGTCCAAGTCAGCTCCTCCGGTACCATCGAATTCGAAGCCTGGATGATCATCATCATCGTCATTGAAGAATTGGGTGCTGAAAGGTATAGCGCCATCACCGTTGACTAAAGTCAAGTCAGAACTTATCAGGAAAGCGATTTCAACGACTTACTTTCGTCACCACCGACGTCGTCTCCTGCGGCCCAAGAATTCGGATCAACTTCCCCATCGTTGGTGAGATCGAATGGTTCTCGTCGACCTCGCAATTGAAGCTGAGAGTCCGGAATCAGAATGGAAACAAGCAAGACTTTCGCGACCACTTACAGAGAATTTAGGCTTCAAAAACAATGTCACCAGTTGCCGACTTGAAAAGTGCATGTCGTCAGGAAGCGTATGATCGTCTTTCTTCTCCCCTTCCTTGACTTTCTTCTTGCCCTTTGCCCCGGTGCCAGCAAGATTTATCGATGCGCCTTTCGGAGGAGCAGCGAACAGTTCATTGGCGATAGCGACCAAATCTTTGTCTGGAGGCGTAGTAAAGTCAATCTTGAACACGTCCTTCTTTTCTTTGCGGGGCTTGTTAGATTTGGAAGCGTTTGGATCACTTTCAGCTAAACAAATCTATGAGCTGCGATTAGAGATCGGGGAAAAATTACTCACATTGTCGGATAGGTTTCCTGATCTTCCAATGTTCAGGACCAGCCCAGTTTTTGTTGGAAGATTTGTCAAACAAGTCCAGCATGCTGCTTTCGTCGTTGCCGTCCGTCATAGCTAATGTCAGATCTCCTCGAGTATGATTCCGACTAGGATCAAAGGCGAATGTGTCTGACGGTCCAGCATGGTCGCTGGCGCCAACTGAGCCATTCCCGGTGTCGTCATCGCCGCCAAAGTCGTCAATACCACCTCCTCCCATATAATCTTCGTTGACGGCCTCGTCTCCGACGAAGAAATCCTCAACGGCAGGAATCGCACCGTCAACATCCATCTGATCTGGAACTCCAGTGTCTTCGTCGTCGTCATCGTCTTCGTCGACTCGAGTATCGTCGGCGAAGAAGGTATCATCGGCGGCAGATGTAGACTTGGCGAAAGAAAATCCATCGAGGGAATGACAAATGGCTTTGTCCTCGAGCATCGCCAGGTCACCTACGAACTCTCCTGTTGGGATCTCTCAGCATAGTCGAACTCGAAAGAGATAAAAATTTACGCACTTCGTAGATGGCTTAGATCAATATCATCAAACGGCTCTTCAACGACTTCTTCGTCTTCTTCCTTCACTAATGAATCTCCCGCGTCAAACACGACCGTCAAGCTACCGTCTCTGCCAACTCCCAAACTCAAATGATTCATCAAAAGCCCTTGGGCACCTCCTTCGTCAAAGTCGGCGCATGTCTTTTTGAATAGTGGATCAACGCTGAACTCGAGATCCAGTTTCTTGCTAAGAAGAGAAGTGGGATCCTTGGCTAATGTAGCACTAGGACGGTGGCTTTTCTTCTTCTTGGGTCCAGATCCATCGTCGTCGGGGTTATCAGAACCGTCGTCGTCGTCATAATCCTCTACATGACCAGAAGCAAGATTGCTAGCTAGCTTGGCGGTCTCTGTGCCCACACTATCGACTCGACTTGTCCAAATTTTAACGCAGCCATCAAGCGTACAGGACGCGCGTTGGAAATTGATGGAGTTGTCTTCGTCATTCCGCAGAAGAGACATGTCGTGAAAATAGTCTATCAAGGCGAAGCTCCATGAATTTGTGGTGGTGATTTTCTATTCAGATTTGAATACCTGGATCGCGAAGAGGGGGAAAAACATACATTGTCGGTCGCCATTTTCATCCATTCCTCGTAATTCGAGTTCATCACGTCGATTGAGATATTTTTCAGTGGCGATGGCTCCGCTACTCTGTTCAAAGGAGGTTTCAGTCTTGTACCAGACCGCGAAGTGTCGGCGTCGCCCTCGTTCGAAGGTCCCGCTTGAGAATTATCATTGTTGATAAGCTTGGTGCTTTTTCTGCGACGTCTTTTCTCTGCAGCATCGTCGTTGATATTGACTGATCGTAATGGTGGTCGAGCTCCATTGTCAGAATTGAGGCTGGCTTCGTTGTCGGGCATAAAGGCTTCACTGAGCCGTTTTCTGACACCGTGACGCGCAGTTTTTTGAACAGGCTCCGCTCCCGAATCGCTGTCTGTGTCGTCTGCAAAAAGTGGCTGCGATTCTGGAGCCATGAAACAGAGGGGTGTGGTTCAAGGTTGATTCAGGTCACGTGTGGACAACGAAGAAAACGTGACGGTCGCGCTTTGACTCATGAGTCATGTCATCTCGATCTGCAAAATCGTTATTCTAGTGGTTCGTAAACAATTGCTGCGATTCGAAGAAAAATAGCATCAGCAGGACACCATTTCCACGAAGTTCACACTGGATCTGTACTTTTCTGGCAAATTAGGTCCTGTGGCTTGCCATTGGTTATTCGATCGCAGAAAAAACCAGCTGATCAGAAACATTGCCTTGCAATTGTACGCTATCCTCTGTCCTCTGTCCTCCAAATTTTCAGTGAAATCTTCAACTGGCAGCAGACACCCCTTCGAGCCTTTTTTACTCGACAAAAGCGCCGACACTATGAATATCTGAGCCTGGCCCGATTAGAATTTTGGTCCACTTTCGCATTGTTCTGGATTCGTGAATGAATTCCAGCCAGATATAGAATACGTCATGGTCGACGATCATTATGTCGCGGCATACATACTGTAATATCCGCGTCAAATCTCGGTCAAATCAATGTCCGAAGGTACTGCAGTATGCCATCTCAAGGTGTTCACTTCCAATTCTTCCTCAATTCGTCTGGCCGTGTCGTTTCAGAAGCAATCTCTAGAAATTGATTACGCTACCGGGCTGTGCAACATATCCGCGCTGAGTCCCTCCGAAGGATGGAAAGAGATAGTGGCAGTGTAACACGATATAGAAATTTTTTGTCGGTTCTGATTTCACCGTCTTATAGTCGGAGCTGTAGAGATGAGTTTTTGATATATAATTCCTCAAACCTGAAATACGGTACTCTTAGCGGACCGTGACCAAGCGACATGTTAGAAGAATCGATTGTGTACGAACCTCGTCATGGCTTCCCTCTATACACTACTGCCAAACGCTATTGGCTCCCAGAATTCGAGGCCAACCAAAGTGACCCTCTCGCTCTGACGCTGATTTTTCTTCATGCAACTTCTTTCCACAAAGAGTCCTGGGAACCGACATGCGAGAAGTTGTTCTCGCTGGCTTCGCGCGACAGCACCTTGAAAATACGGGAAGCATACGTTCTAGATTGCCCAAATCATGGTAATGAGAGTCATTTTCTTTGCCTGAGAGAGAGGCTGACTGGTGAGACCAGGTGCAGCAACCGAATTTAACGAGAGGCAGTTGCTTGGGCATTACAATTGTCAGTGACTTACGCTTCTCTCTTGCTTCTCTTTGGCTCATTCATTCCAGTTACTTGCGAGAAATATGCCAAGGCAGTTCACCATTTCATGTCCGGGGGTCCGGCATATGGCGCTAAAGTCGACTTTTTCAAACGAAATCTGGTTGGCATCGGCCACTCTCTAGGCGCAAATGCCATGTTCGTAGCTGGTTGCCTGCTGCTTTCCTTCGGACTTATATATCTCTTGACAGGTCAATGCTGCAATACATGGAACCTGTGCTTCCCTTTTCCTCTATGATAATTGTCGAGCCAATGCTCGGAGAGAACCTTAAAAAACTTCGAGGGCTTCTGATCAAAGGCGCCTATGAAAGACGCGACATCTGGCCGGACCGTAATAGCGCCCTGGAAACTTTAAAAAGGCGAGAAAGGCCAAAGAGATGGGATCCGAGAATCTTGACAATCTTTGTGGTAAGCCGCCTTGACTATTCTTCATGCGGCCGCTAACGATTAGCAGAAACACGGCATTCGACAGCATCCTTGCGAGGATTATGCTGGAGTCACTCTTGCTTGCACGAGGGACCAGGAGGCAGCCATGTATAGGGATCCCGACGGGGCAACTAAACCTATGATAGATCTGAACAAGGCATGCGCTACCCGTCCTGTACATGTCATTCTGGGAGGAGTGCACGACTTCATGCAAGTGAAGTGACCAACCTGTTCAATCCTTGACTGATTTTTCATTGCAGGCCCGAGCGAACCCACACAGCGCTCCTTGATCCCAATTCGGGAAGAAAGTTCGCCTCGGTCACTGTGGTTCCAGGTGTCGGTCACTTGGTAAGGGCTCATTGCTGGATCTCTCCGGCTAAAGGCTGACCTTGCGTCATTACAGATGGTTCAGGAAGCGCCGGACAGATTGGGCGAAATAATATATAAAAACCTCCTCCAAAATGATGATCTCAAGAGCAAGTTGTGACTGTCGTGTGTATGATTTATGGTCAACTTATTTTTTGTATTTTATCAATTTCTGAAGCCTCGAGATATCGCCGTCACGTGCTTGGACGCGCTAGCTCAAATTAAAAAATGTTCTCCTCTCTCGACTGTGGCTCCCTCTTCAATATCTGCTTTAGCTCTCCGGTATATCCGGTACGACGCATCCAGTCTTCAATAGATTTGTCTCGGCCAGGGTAGATTTCGTCTGCCAACTCGAGCCCAGGGAGATTTTTGACATCGTCGGCAGTGAGAGACTCTGTGGGCATTTCACGAAATGATAAAATACAGAAAATCTGCTCTGAGCTTACCCCAAAGGTTCCAAAGACTTGTGAAAATCTGTCTGTGTGAAAACCTCGAATCGTCGTCCTGTCCGCCCGGGAGATTGAGCGGCAATTTGGAATCGGGACTGATTCCAAGCTCCAAATTCCTGGGGCCCCTTGTCTCGAACCACTTGTCCTTCGGCATTTCGACAGCGGCTGCGGGAAGACCGGTGATTTTGTGGAAAGCCTCCGCGATGCCTGCTGTTGTCGCCGTATATGCTGCCAAGGCAATTTCTTTCCCTACAGACTTGACTGGATTGTCAAAGGTCCATCTTGTATAGTGACCGTACTGCTCAATCTCGACGAATTGGATATGGCCGTTTCCAAAGAGCCCTGGGAACACATAAGTGCCAGAGGCGTCGATATTGGGTCGGAAGAGTGAGGAAAGCATCTCTGTATACATCGGTGCAATCAAAATCGTCCATCCCATTGTCGTTGAAGGCTGGGCTGAAAGCCATTCTGAAATTCTCTGATATAGGTCTTCAACAACTGCTCATCGCATGAAAATCGAACGTACCCCCTTTACAAGCATCTGAGAAACTCGATACTTTTCTTGGTAGTGGAGCTGTCTAACTCGATTATAGATGGCTGAATAAACAAAGCTGAACGGTCGTCAGCTCGAGCCTATGTCCAGAGTACCACACACTGTTTAACCCCAGATTGGAAAGCCATATCGTATCTATCAATTCCTGGGGATCAGAATGAACAATCCAGAGAGCAATGCTTACAGGCGGAAAGTCCAGAACAGTTCTTGACCTTCGGTCAGTGACAGGGAATCAAGATTGGCAAAGACTCCATATTGATCTTTCAACGCCTCCCTCAATGAACTCTCCGAATCCCAAGACCCTTTGACAATGGTAACATTACCGAGAGTCAGGAGGGACTGAGCCTCGTTGCTGCTCGGATCTCTGGTGAGAATCGTCACTAGATATTTTTTATTTCGGACAAGTTCTAGAATTCGTGAGTCGATTGTATCGAAACAGGTTAGACATCGAAAATATCTTACCTGCAACTACATGGCGTCCTTGAGCCGATGTACCACCAACAACCAGGATCTTTCTTGGGCCCGACTCGGTGATAGACATGCTGAAGTTGAATTCGAAGTTGGAAGCCTGAATCTTGATTGAATTTCAGGCCAGTTATAGCTGCCGGCTTCGGCCCAAATTCATGGTCGTCAAGACTTGCCGAACCAATCTTCATAAGACCGAGGGTACCTCCCCGTCCTCATTTTCAAAAAAACAGTCAGCTGGGTGGGGCCGAGTCGGTCACTTGTCATTTATCTGCCAACTCGTTTGATTCCCTAGACAGACTCCATGCGTTACGATCAAGATGTACATACATCACTTCTTTGTGTGTTCGATACAACTTGAAGGTGGCATTGCCTGGGAAGCGAAACGGAGACACGAATTTATTCCGCCAGCCATAGTCGTGGATCCTGTTGGTGTGAAAAATTTGATTTCAAGTCGAGACTCGGGGACCTTGATATCAATTCAACGAGATGTGGACTTGTCATCATGCGGTGAATCGAAGTCATGTGACCGAAACACGCTTCTCATCTGCAACATCAACCCAATGCGACGGGGGAACAAATCACACAAGGCAAGTCGATATTGTAATAATTTAGCATATCTTTGACCATTCTTAGGTCCCCAACGTCAAATTGAGGCCAGGCGATCCCGTACAACCTTTGCGTCGGATCAACCCTGATGATGATGACCCCTCCTCTGACGACCTCCTTGTACAAGACAGTCAAGCCTATGACACGAGCACGATAGTATGTCCAAGACCCTTCGCTGGTCTCTATATTTGCGCGTCTGGGATCGACAAGGTTGGTGCTCGTTGAATATCTTTGAAGGGAGACTGACCTCTGGAAACAGTCATTGATATTTCCCAAAGCAGAACAATTGGGCGCAGCGTGTATCAGTGCATTCACAGACAGAGTAACCCATCTGGTCGCGTCGGAACACGGTAGTGCAAAGTATAAGGTCTGTCTAGGTCAATATATCACGCGACGAGAAGCTCATTAAACTATTAGTGTGCTCTGGAGAGGAAGATTCCAATATTGCAGCCATCTTGGGTGACATCCAGCTACGATATCTGGCTTCGTGGAGATGACGTCGATGTCGCTGAGGTGTGCCGCTATATTTCATTCTCTTACCGTTGACTAATATCTGTTGTCCAGAGCCTCGAAAAGTATAGACTGCCTATATTCCAAGGCGTGAATGTTTGTCCATCTGGCATCGACGACACCCAGCGTCGAACGCAGATCCATAAATTGATCGTAAAGGAGGAAGGCGCCTATTCACGGGACCTCGTACGGCCTGTTGTCGTGACACATCTACTATGCTCTGGTGACCAAATCACAGACAAGATGCGCTATGCTGAAAAATTTAACCAACGCAAGGAAGCCAAGATCCACATCGTTTGGGAGGAATGGTTCTGGGATTGTCTGGATTTTGGAGGCAGATTCGACGAAGCAGCCTATCTCATACAAGAGCCAAGACCAGAACGAAAGTCGCTCACCATGCCTCCGATATCGCCCCCGACGTCCACGGCTGCCTTGATCCCTTCCAAGAATATTTATCAGAAACCAAGCGACGTTGACGAGGAGATTGCATCAATCAATCGTCCACCGGCTGTAGCGCTCAAATTCTGGGACAGCTTGCTCAAGCCCCGCGGGATTGAAATCACTAGCAAGGGAACTATGCTTAAAAGTCCATCGAAAGCCAATTCTGAGGTTAGACCGCTTCCAGTGCGACCACCTTCTCCCATCGAAAGGCAGCCACTGGCGAAAACCACCAGCGTCTTGCATGCATCAGAATTCCGACGTGCCAATTCCTTTGTCTCTCACTCTTCCTCTCAAGTGAAGCGACCGTTTCAGAGAGCTCCTTCCAAGCTCGATGGACCTATGGCAAGCCCCGGTGCTGGTCCTTCACAAATTCCTGATGTCGTTACTTCTGAGCGATCGATTTTCTCGGGTCTCCGATTCCGGCTTCTCGGTGAGGCCAAGCAGGAGCATGTTCGGTCTGCTATCCAAGGCGGCGGCGGAATGGTTGTGACAGGAGATCAGAAAACAGTCGATTTTATCATTGTGAGGCTTGTAACGTGCGTCTCCTTCCAATGGCCTCGACTTGTCTTGCTTATATATTTTTTACAGTGGAAGCAAGCTCTATCGCGAGGAATACGACGAAGACGAGAAGAGCAAATATCGAACAGAGTGTTGGCTCGAACAATGCATCCACGAGGACCGGCTTTGCGAAGCAGACGAGCATGTTGCATATCTACCATTGGGGATCGATATTCCTATCATTGGTACGTCTTTCCAAATAATTTTTCTTCATTGTCGATAACAAGATTCTTGCACAGGTGCAGAAGAAATTCGTCTCAGCTTCTCCGGCCTTGATGACTCCGAGCAATGTTTCCTGCGGCGCCTGTTCAAGGCTCTAGGCATAACTCTTCCCCCGACATTCTCGAAACACTCCACTCATTTACTGTGTCCGAGCCGTACCGGTTTGAAATTCAACAAGGCGGCTGAATGGGGTGTACCGGTGGTCGACATGCAATGGCTCAAGGACATTGCTACCACTGGTCAAATACCTCACCATGCGGAACTAGTGAGCAAGGTTGATAAAGGCAAAGCCAAGGCTGAAGAGGCGATGGGTCAGTCTACTTGTCTTTTTCGATTTCGTTACTGATGTCTTGCAGCAATTTCTCGCTCTCGCTCTCCCCCTATAAGAGACACAGAGATGTTTTCTGACAAGCCCAACGATGATGGTCCACCGACGACACCTTCGACGCCTGGCCACAACGATTCACCGCGAAGATCTAATGTCTCTCTTCAGGCAATGTCTTCATTGGAATATATAACTCGCCCGAATTCACAGCTGAAACCACGGTCGCCAACTCCAGACCTTGTCGAGCTTCAACGAGGAAGAAAAAGAGATAAAGATCTGGTCATACCTTCTTCCAACTCACCTTCTCCGTTGAAAGGATCAGCATCTTCGACTTCACCGCTAAAGGGGCCGTCGAAAGACATGGCAAAAGCGCTTCAAGACGGTATCACGAATCTTCTGGTGCTCGGCAAAGGCAAACGACCATCGGAAGACGATATGGAAGGAAATAGAGGCGGCAAACGAGCGAGACCTCAACGGCCCAAGGTGTGTTTTATCTTTATTCTTCTTTTTCTTTCGCCAAGTCAGCTACAGCCTCATTCTCGACAACCGTCTATCAAACATCCACCTCCCAAACCACAATTCGAGTACGACCTTTCCACAGATCTGCTTGGAGTCGAGCAGGAGAGTATGCAACTCAGATATGAAGATCCAGACGAAGAGCTGCAGCGACAAAAGTTGTTGAAACTGGCAGGTGTACCCAGTGCAGGTGGATCAAAGGTCAAGGAAAAGACGAGGAGAAAAAGCCAGCGATTATCTGGCAGTTAGCATTTTTGTTATCTCTTAGGCAAGTTGGATCTACAAGTCATGTATCCTTACCGCATCACATTGCAGCATATTTCAGACTCGGACAGGGTTGGTCGGACAGCATGGATATCATGATCATATTGCATGGTAAGAAGACATTTATGCAGCAACTTCATCAGCAAAGGTCAAGAGATCTGAATCTCCTTGGTCGGAGACGGTCATGACGCTAAAAAATAAATCAGACTTTTGTTCAGCAAGAAAAGCAAACAAGTAGCTCACCCTACACGGAACATCTTTCCAGCAGCGGTGCCGAGAGCAATGTTGGTGCCAGCGAAATGGTGGACGCTCGTTTTGCTCAACATGGCGTAGTACTCAAGCTCGGATTTGCGCAATGGAGGGCAATTGCCAGCAATGAGGACCAGTTTAGCTGACAATAAAGTTAGTTCAAGGGACCTTCTCAGCCTCACGCTCCAGTCCCCGAGAGGTACAAAAACAGAGACTGACCTTTTCCGCTGCGCATCTGCTTCAACGCCGACTTGTAACCCAATGTATATTTGCCAGATTTCACTGTCAGGGCCAGTCGCGAGGCAATGTTTTCGCCAGACTTGGCTTTGGATTTTTTAGCTGGGGCCATTGAATTTTGAGGTGGACGTTGAGGATACCTTTTTTTGAAAGGCTGGGTGGTGTATCAAACAGGTTCAAACCCCGCCGGTCTTAGCCGATTTTCTTCGGTAAATGCCGAGACTTCACAGCCGTTTAAGAAACGATAGACCGCATCAAAACTCGTGCTCTTTGGCTGAGTTTGAATATTATGTAGCATTGTTTATACAAAACAATTTTACTATGTCGTCTCAGTTGACAGGAACTTTCCTCAATCATACCGGTCATGCCAGCCAATTGACGCCATATCCCTGAGGCGCAAAAACAGATGGTTTTGTGTATGACCTACAATCCAACGCTTAGCGCAAGCCGAATTCGTTCTATCACTAGTGTCAGCGAGCGCACTCAACGGCGTCTGCGACAGACATACAGAGAAACCGGTGAAGACGTTGTCAAAAGGGCAGTCTGAAATGTGACAGGAAATGACTATCCAGGGATCGTACAAACAGTGCTACATAATATTGTCAAACTCCGCCGAAGAGCACCAGTTTTTGATGCGGTCTATCGTTTCTTAAACGGCTGCAATTCAAGATCGATCAACATTCATAAGTTACAAGTCACTAGTGTTCAGCGACGGTTTCGCTTCGGGCTCTGGAGGAGGCTTCTTTGGCTCCACAATTCGGGTAAAGCCCTCCTCCAGGTCTTCGAAAAGATCTTCAGACGGCTCGATATGCAACTCGTCAAACAATGCTTTCACTGCTCTGACCAGCTGCTTCAACTGCTCTACATCTCCCTTTTGGTGAATTTCCGAGGATGGCGATAGCGCCTTCTGGAGCTCGAGAGCTTGCTTAAACGCGCGTCTGGTAATTCGTCAGATTTCAAATAGAACATTCAGTTTAGCAGCTCACGTATCCAAAGTCAGTCTTTTCTCCAGCTCGTCAAGATCTTGGTTCTTCTTGTGAGTTTTGGCCAGGTGCTTCTTTGTGGCTTGCTTCTCTCGATGTAGATCTGTTTTAACAATATCGAGACAGAGAAGAATATGTGGAAGGAAGGCCCGGAGGATGCAGCGATACTTTCCTGGCTCAAGCTTTTCTGTTTCTTTGGCACATGAATCAAAAAGACTATTTCGAGTGTCGGCCAGTATTCCTCGCGAGTTTCGATCTGACGCTCGTTGACGACGAGCCAATACCAGGCGATAGATGCGTTGGATGACCGAAATCGCCTCGAGCTCCTTCTCGGTGTGAGCAACAAGCTCTTGAGTCTGAGGAATATTGGTCTCTGGGACATCAATGTCGACTTCGAGCGGGACCATTTCAGCCAAAGGCGCGACTTGTTCCACGACTTGCGTCGCGGGCTCGGCCTGGTATTCCTGGTTGTGCGACGCTTGGAGTAAGGCCCGGATTTCGCTAGGCTTCTTGTACACAACCTGACGAATACCGCTGTAATTGACTGTTCGACCAGACTCGATCAGCTGAACCAAATGGTCAAGCGGCGAGTCCCGCATAGAGCTGCGAGTTGCAGTGACAATGTCGGACCATGACTCGGCGTAAAGATAACTGTAAATGGAATGAGAGAGAACCAACATTGTAGAACTATCACGTTACCGTGAATAAGACCTGTGGAAAAGTCTTCCGTCTGGACGCCGCAGAGTCTGTATTGTCTTCAGTATTCCCGTTTGAAGTTCACTGTAATTCCATGTTCGCAAGTTGTATCCCACTAGGCAGAGTTAGCAGAGAAGAAACACGAGAAAAGGCAAACCTACAGAGTCCTAGGAATCGGCAACTAGAGAAGAATTGAGTGACTGTGAATCTCATGATAGTGAGGCCTACATTCGTGAGATGAACATGGCGCGAAGATGAAAGGACACTGTTGCCAAAGTCCTGTTCGTACCATACAAAAGGTAGTCTGGCGACAGAATGAGAACAAGGACCCAAGTCAACAATTTGATACTTGCCTGCGCTGTCGCTTGAAGACATATGTTGCAAAAAAGTGCCCATTAGCTCGACGAAAGGGAGAAGTAATTGCCATGGCACCCGCTGGTTTCGTTGTATCGTTTCGTTTGGGTGTAAATGTTGGATGATCCAGCTTCGAGGTAATGTAACATCGTGAATGGTTTTGAAACGGAAATATCGAGTAGCTGCAATGAGGGAAGTGCCCAGATACTCAATGAAATCGCATATTACAGATGCATAAATTGGCAATTTGTGATTGATAACATGTCTAGTGAAACAAAGAGTGAATGGGCGTTGTGGCGAAGAGAAACATCAGCTTACTTGACAACTTCCAGTCCAGCCAAAAGGCAGAAATCCTGGTCCCCTTGAAGAGCATGCAGCACTTCGTCTACAATATATCCATACCCGTTTCTGCTGACATATCTGGCAGGTCGGAAGCTTGCTATAGGCATATAATCCCGTTGACGAAGATAATATGGAGCTGAATCTCTGTCGAAAAGAAGGGCTAGATTTGCGTAGCGGATGAGGTCGGTCAAGAATGGAATCGGTGGTTCCAACTTCAAGCTGTAAATCAGCGTCCGAACCCATTCCTTGGCGATCTGCAAGCCTTTTTGTGCTTCCGGAGTGAGCGCAGTGAAATCGACATTCGGATAAGCCCCAAGCGCGAAAGTTGGTGGATAGAGGGCTTCATGAAGGCGACGGATCCAATATCTAGGAATTATCAGACTTTATTCGACCATTGAGCAGAAATGCAGCATACCGTCTCCGGTGAAGATCCAAGTTGGAATCGAGCATCTGAAGGATGAAAATCTGCTGCAGATGGATGCGAACTCGAGCATTATACAACTCGGGAGTTATATGATCCAGGTGGGCTTCGGGGCAATCAGGACGGGAGCAGCTCTTATGCACCGTGTATGCCGGACAAGGAAAAAAGGCAGGTGTCTTTCGAGATGCAATATCCATCTGTGCAGAGCCCCGCTCAGAAAGTCGAGTCTTGACAGATTGTTGAAGGACCAAACGAAGATCGGAGGAAGATACAATCAAATCGTCGTCGACTGTGGAGGTATTCGGCAGTCTTGCGGCTCGGTCATGAAGATAGCTGTTGACAGGCAGAAGAAAGCGGTTCTCCGAGAAGCGTTGG
This sequence comes from Mycena floridula, assembly GCA_029320655.1. Taxonomy (NCBI): domain Eukaryota; kingdom Fungi; phylum Basidiomycota; class Agaricomycetes; order Agaricales; family Mycenaceae; genus Mycena; species Mycena floridula. Next base: position 395,812 of record JARIHS010000039.1, on the reverse strand, counting down.
ATTCCGAACAAAAGCATGATTTCCACATTGCTGTGGTAATCTCGCTGTGCAAGAAGATGTGACATGAGCTGAACATAGATGGAGAAGATGTTGAGTTTATCAGCAACTCCAGGAGCATCCAGGGTTGAAAAATGGAAATCCTTCGAGTAATAATAGTCCAGTGAAAGAAGTGTTGCAGCGCGAAATGAAGGCTTTTTAGCGTAGAGCGCAGCACCGAGAAGCCCAAGCTCATTAAAGGACATTGATGCGATATATTCAAACATACGGATCTGGAAAAGGTTGGAGATATCGAATCTCGAACTGACATAAATGACCATACCTGCTCTTGTTCATAGGGCTCCAAGTGGTTCGGATCCAGACGGCGAGCGAAATCCAGCATCTCCGACGCAGAGCTGTCGATCATCTCCGGTCGAACCCCAAACGAGAATTTGGACCAGAGTGACTGAAGTATACATGTAGTCGCCTGGCGCACAGACTGATCATTATTCTGGTCTTTCAGGAAAAGCTCGATAGCTGTGCTGGTTCGACCTTCGGATAAATGAAGTTCAGCAGCTTCCGATATTCTCCCAAGATCGACCAGCACGGCAGCGCGTGCATTGTCTAGATCCCTGTCCTCCAGATATTCAAGGACATCTTCTGGGTTGTCAAAAAGGACAGTGGCTTGTCTAAGTAGAATCGATGAGCACTTTGAAAAATGTTTGGAGAAACTCGACACACTTGATTTTGTTTTGGGAGAAGAAAACAAGGCGTGCCTGGGTCACAATCTTATCCTTCACTGGTTGCGCAACCGGGTGATTCTGAGTAATATGTATTGCCTCATCGAACTGCTTGAGATCTCGATATAGCTCAGCTGCTCGAGTGTACTGTTTGCCGTCCAAAAGAGCTTTCGCAGCGCTCTCGTTCTGTCCGGCCTTTAGGAAGCATTCAGCACAAGCAATGTAGTGCACTGGACGACGGTTGTCCGAAAACACGCAGGCCTCCAAGAAAGCGATAGCTGCAGCGTCAAATGCCTGCTTCCTCTGGAGGGTTTTCGATTCAGGTATGACCTCGGCTTTTGTGAGCAGGTGATACGCTTCAGCTATTGCAGCCCGGTTGGGCAATGAAGCTTTGACGAAGCAGCGCCTAGCATAGTCAAACTTTTCATTCTCGAACAAGCTCTCTCCTGTTTGAGCCCATTCCTCCGGCGTAGAAGTTCGAGCAAGTTGTGGGGCATTCATCTGCGGAGTAACATTGGACACCAGAGATTTCCGGTTCCAATATGTCTGTAAAATGTTCAAAAAAAGGTCGCAAAAATAAGAAAATAGTGGCATACCCTCATCGGTTCACTTTTTGAGCTGGTGTCTGCGATCCAAATATTCTCCCGGGCCCTTGTTATAGCAACATAGAGGAATTTGAGCTGTTAAAATGGTAAGAAACATTGCAAGTATTACCAGGACACGTCACTTACATCAGTACAGACAGCAGCATGCTTAACTGAGTCGAATGTGGGGACTGACAACCGGTCGTCTTGCAGAGAATTTAGGATGACGCGCCATTGCGAAGCATCCAAAGAAGAGTCCTTGAAAAAATTTAACAACAATATGTCGTTAAACTCGAGGCCCTTGGCATCGTAAATCGTCATGATAATGCCGATATCTCCGACTTGTTTCTGCAGATTCTCCCGCGCTTGCTCGTCGCGTACAATGATGCCTGCAGAGATATGAGTAATAGATCATGGTGAATTCGAGAGACAATACATTGCTGAGCGCCAAATTCAATCAATTCTCCAGAATCTCCAAAAAGAAACTGTTCGAGTTGCGAACCAGAATCTTCATCCCAGCCTGTGTAGAACACCGGTTTCACCCCTTCGACAACTCCGCTCTCAGGCTGAAGGCGGTCAATAGAATTTGGCCAAAATTGCTGTATAAGCTGTATAATACTGTCGGCACAATCGACGATCCCGGCATGCGAACGATAATTGATTGCGAGCTGGAACAATTCTGGTTTCGTCGCGACACAAGACCCGGCCATGACTCTCTGCTCCTACACGATCGTCGTCAAGTCATTGATTTTGGCAGTGTAAAAAGGGACTACATACCTCGATTCGGTACTGGAATGCCTTGAGGTCGTCGAAACGAAACGAGCTGCCCACCGAGATACACTGAGCTGTGTCCCCAGAGAAAAAGAGCCTGCTGCTGTCACGACACATCGCTCGCAGAACTACCCGATTCATGAGATCAGATGAATACAACATAGACGAAAGTTACCATAAGTTTCAATCAGCAGAAGATCTTGCACTTCATCGACATAGCTAGAACGATTTGTCAAATTTGTTCCCGAGAAAGTTGCAACAGATACGCACAGACAGTCAACCTTCTGCCCCGGAAAGTCTTGAAAGGAAGTGATGATGGAATGAGTCCTTCTCGATACTTCAGAGTCATTTCTGCAGAACACAGGGAAAGCTTACCTTTCTGCGGCATCAAATTCGCGACGCTGCAATTTCATTTTCCGATAAGTTTCGAAGATCTCATATACCGCATTTCTTTGATCCAGAGAAAGGATCTGTGTCCTCTCGCCAACATTCTGATAACTTGTGCGATCCAAATAATGGGTTTCTATAGTCAAAGTCGCCTCGGACCCCATAATTATACCTGTCAAAAGTTGTGAGACTTGGGCACAAGTTTTCAGGGTGATCTGACAGACCCAGCAGTTGACTGAATACCAAAGTAGGGTCTGTTATAAAGATAATGAACATGTGGAAATAGGTCAGAACTAGAGCTTACCAAGGCGTTTAGTCAGAGCTTGCGAGAAATGTGGCCAGTATTCTCTGAGAAACACGGGATACGTCAAAAGAATCCGCTTCGTCTTCAGTGCTGGTACAGGAGGTTTGTCTGCCTCGAGCATGCACCAAAGCTGGAGTTGCTTAGCCCGATGTCAATGAAATCGATTGATTCTACTTGCCTGATCGATGGTGACAATTAATGGAAAGTGTTTATCTTCAAGCTGGCTGTATCTTTCGGGAAGCTCGTTATGCCAATCCTTGTCGTTGACGTGATCAGGAGGTTGATCGAGGAACAGCTTCTTGGTTGTCTTTGCTTGGCTGGCCATCTCTTCGACTGACATGGAAGAGGTCTCCAGTGTTCGCAGCAAGGTCCAAAAGTACTGCTTGACTTTGCGAGCCAAGACTCGCGATTGAGTGACGAATAACTGTCGAGGTCTGGGGCCTTCTTCTCCAGATAAGAGATGCGCTCGTTCTACGAGCAACATCTTGAACAGCATGGTCGTCGTTTTCCTGTAGTTACATGAGTAAAAAGCTTTTAATGGTCATTGTGCAAGTACCCAGTCCCACTTCGACCGATGACATAGGCTGCACCAGGGTGTTCAATGATTTTCTGCTCTTTGAGCCTACGGAGAATAGATCAAGGATCATCCAAAGCGAGGTGCCAGTACTCACGACACCAAGTGAGGAAAAGTTGCATCAACATCGGCCATGATAGCTAGATATTCGATTAGCAACACTCCAGGACACGACTCGCCTCGGACTGACAGTTGAGCAAAGGCTAGGGAAGTATCAGTGATGCCGTCTCAGAGACCATGAGCTCACGCACTTGTGAAAAGGCAACAAACTTTTCCATCCTGGGTACAACGAGCGTGAGGTTCAACCCATCATGATTCAAATGTACTCACAACAAACGTGAATGAGCCTAAACGACAATTGTCACTTGGAGGTCTAACAACTATTAAATGAAACAAACCTGGCTCGAGGAATCCATGGGAAGCTCGGGGAGTGAAGTCGACGAAAACGGTGCTTCTGGGAGCGGCGGGAACAATGCAGGCCTGTAGATATTGTCTCGTACTCGTTCGCGGTGAGAGCATCTGAGAGACTGTTAGCCCAGACTTGACAAGCCTTTCTTTATGAACCTGGCCCTGTATTCTTTCCCTTTCCTTTCCACCTGACGGTTTACGCTATCCCATAGCCGTTTGTCCATCTGTGCATGCGTACATATATCAAAGATCTTGATAGCTTGTTGTTCTCGCTAAAAGGTGAGACTCAGAGAAGGAAAAAAGACAAACGACCTGGAGCAAACCTCAAGATCACCAGTCGGAATGCAATCAATTTGGTACTGCTGGGATGAGCAAGGTTCAATCGACACTGGCAGGAACTTACGATAAGTCTCAAGTCGCTGGTCATCTTTGCTTCGTAGATGGGAACATCGAGTCGAGTTCCGACGAGTTTCTTCTGGTTGTCGTCCGAAAAATGGCCATTGGAAAGTTCTCTGAGTGAATCGTCAGTCAAGAGCGGAGCAGATGGATCGCAGATCGCACTTGATCTTCTTCCGAATGATATCGAATATCTTCTTGTCGCGTCTGCAGGTTGCTCGAAGTTGGTTATGAGCATTGGTTGTTATTGAGATTGACCATTCTCCAAAACCGCTGACGCTGTCAAAGTATAGGGCCCTGTAGTAGTGTAAGTCAAGCGACGTCAAGTTCAAGTGGATGAACGAACGATTTCATTGGTTGCACCCTTGGAAACGCCGACGCTGTTTCGTCGACAATCTCATCGACACGAGGAGCTAGGTTGGGCTCGGGTGAACTGGATTTCACTTCCAATGGCCGAGACATAATGCATCTGCTTTTGATGCTGTCCAAAACCTGTGAGCTGCGAAGAGTTTCAAGGTAATCCTGGAAAGGTTTAACAAAGAAGCAAATCCAGGATGAACGATGTTTACCTGGAGATGAAGCTTTTCTTCACATAGCACATTCTGGGCAAGCGCGTCTGCATCAGAGCGTCGAGTTGGGATGGATGCGCCAAGGACCATGAAGGGGCTGGGGTCAACTGCATCCAGGATGGCAGCCATCTTTCTAACTTTCTTGGCTTGACGCTGAGTTTTTCCTTTGTCCTTGCGACGAGTCTCGTTCGGCTCGTCCAAGTCATCAGTGTCCACAAAGGACATTGACGACAGAGCTCTGAGGATATCTAATCCTGCGTTCACTTTTTGAACCTTGGTCATGTCGAGATTGGAGGAAGGAGGAGGGTAGAGCATAAAGAATCGCGAAAGGGAGAAAAGGATCTTGGAGGTCACTGGAGACGCGACGAAGCTCTTTGCTGTGCTAGGGAAACGATCCAAGAGCCACGAATCAACGCAACGAGCTGAAACGCCTATAGAGAATCAATAAGCTTGCACAACAACATAGACGTGCAACGGACCTGCAAGAACTAGTGGCAATATATTCTCGTTTTCTGACAGAATAGCTTGGAAAAACTGCTCTGCATTGTTCACGGTCAAAGTCTGTTCCAGCTCCAACAATGCCCATTCTATCGATTCTGGTGAATCGAACTCAAAGAGACTGGGTCGGTACGGGGATGGCATGTGGAGTGAAGAAAGAGATGGGCTAGTACCCACGGGCCACGAGGATTAGACGCCCATATACTCGCAAGGGGATTCTGAGGCTGGAAGAAGAGCCTTTAGCTAAAGTTCTGAACAAAGAAAGGAAAGTCACAGGTTAAGCTCAAATGAAACCTTAAAATTTGACGCGTTTTCACAGCTGTTGGAAGGCTGTATTGTTGTTTTCTGACCAGCGGTGTCGATGAGATCGGAAACACATAGTGAAGAATTGCAAATCGGGAAAAAAACCCATGTGCCTGGCCTCGATCACGTCACACAGTGACAGGGATCGACGCCACGCTGAATTCGCTTAATCCGCTTGGAGCTTGTATGTATACAACCAAGCCTGGCTTACAAACTAATTCTACCTCTTTGAAGAATTTCCAGTTACACCAGTTACAGTACTCGTCAAGATAGCGAGCGCCTAAAGAGCCGATAAGCGCTGATAGATCGCGATTCCATGAAAGGATAAAAGACAGCAGCCTCCCATCCAGGCGCTTGGGTTGTTTGAACATTTTGACCAAACACGACCTCACTGAACTTTATTTGAAATTGTGTAAGCGCAAGTTCGGTCGAGTACTGTAAGCTGCCTAAGCTCTTCGTGTTATGAAAGGGTCGATGGGGATGAGAGAAGCCGGTTCGGGCTTTCTCAGCGAGTGAGATTCTGGGATCTCGAGGATGAAGACTACCCGGATACCAAAATCAAAACTCAAAGGAAAAGAAAAGAGTGGGTGGGTGGGTGAAGAAATGCTGAATATGGGACTGGGGATGCTGGCCGTCGCAGATGAAGAGACGAAACAGCTGACACTGTCCGCTTAGTCAGCATCCGTTTAGCAGTCCGCCTCCGTAAACTCCGTCTTTTGCTTTACTCACAGCTGCCTAAGCTCTTCGTGTTATGAAAGGGTCGATGGGGATGAGAGAAGCCGGTTCGGGCTTTCTCAGCGAGTAAGATTCTGGGATCTCGAGGATGAAGACTACCCAAATCTACAATTGGCGTCTTCGACAATTTAAACAGTCAGAATCCTCGAGTCTGACTCCCCAAACATGACCCTCCCAATAAATAAACCATGGTTGAATGATCACATCATATCGGGCATTAAATGCAGGTGGAGGCGGCACAGATTCTTTTTAGTGATGCAATAATATTGTCTTTAAGCATATGTCCGTCAAATTGAAGGTTTGTGAGCCGCGAGTCTGTAATCTTCAATGACCTGAGACTCAGAAGCAAATTCAAAGGTTTTAGAAATCCCAAGAAACTAGTCTCTCGAGACAGTTTCAAATAGTATTCCGACACCCGCCAACATTGAAGGGGCGGTGACAAAGATCAAACGATCAAGGGCAAGTTGCAGATTGGTGGATCTTTCTCCAAGTCAGGAGATATTTTATTTGAACTCACTGTCCATATGATGAGCGCTGATGACCCGTTTCCATCTGTCCTTGAACTGTTCGTCAACTAGATGGCTTGAAACTAAGAACAAACTGAAGTCTGAGGTGCAGTAAGTCTTCGATAACAGGTCCAATCACAACGATCGTTATTTGGCATGAGAAGTTCCGATGGACTTTCTTGACTGTTGTAACGCACATCACATGGGAAGAAGAAAAACAGAGCTAGAAACAATTCAAGTGCCCGAGATGCTCATAATGCCTGAGTGGAAGATTGAAGCGAAGAATGGTGACATATGAGCATCAGTTCGGCCATGAGTGACCCATTTGTGAGGGTCGGATCCCTGAATTCCAGCTTGGAAAACATGTAACGTGAAGTTTGCCACAATCCGAGTTAGTCACAAAGAAACCTGTCGAGGCTCAATGTTTGCTGCATTGTCAATGCCCATAAATCGGTAACCGGAGAACCAAGATCTCAGACCAATTACCTAATTGAACAAGGAACAAGATTTAAAGCCAGTCATTTTACAATCTTAGAGTGGCTAAAACTCTCAAGCGCCTGCGGAACATGATAGGGCTACAAGCACCGAGTTGTAAGTAACATTCCTTTGAAGTTGCACTTTGCAAAGCTTCGAGGCATTCAATCTTCAAGGTACGAGAGGCATCTGCAGGATTCAGATCCTCAGAGAAAGCGAGTACAACCTTCAGCCACTCCGGACTCAAAAGGAGAGCCACAGCATTTTTCGACCATAGTCTGGGGTCACTTCTGCTGTCAATAATATACTGTGAAATAATGTGTTAGGCACTTGATAGCTGTGAGTGAGACTCCAACGCAGAATGGCACCCAATACCAAATGTCTAGGTGATTCAAAATGGTAATGGTGCAATAAAGGAAGTAGAAACTTGGATATGGAACAACTCACCTCTTGAATGGCTTGAGACCAAAGTGGCAGAGTTTACATATGAATGTCAGTGTTTACAGAACAATTCCGGGTGCAAGAAATCTCTGCAGGATTCAGAGACCTCAGAGACGCAAGCAAGCACATGCTTCAACATCTCTCGCGTTGATGAAGGCTACATCCAACCCGACGCACAGGAGAACTCTGCACGATCATATGACCATGGTGCAGGTTCCCATGAGAATGCATGCAAGATCTTCATCATTGAGGCTTCCGGACAATCGAAGAACGTCTCAGAAGTTTGTGCATCTGCTGCGTGATGCATAAATCCAGCGCTCGAGGTGATGTAAACATCCACCAGTCGAGGCGATGTATACCTCCAACGCCCGAGGTGATGGCGACACATCCAGCCCTCGAGAGAACTCTGCACGACACAGAGCCTCCAACATGACCGGATGCTACACATCCGAGCCAAGACGATGCCACAAGGCTAAGGGTTGCACAGTGCAGAGCCCCGACGACGCCACAATGGCTAGAAGAATTGACGTACCAATGTACAAATATGGCTTGAACATTTTCAAGCCAGATATTCCACATCCATGGCTGCTTTATTCAATAACAAAGATGTGAATTGTAATGGCTGTATTGAACAACGTTGATGTTACTATAGGTTGGCGACAGATGTTACACATCCGATGCCGTCGAGATGTCTGATCTGTATAGAAATATTAAATCTCACCAGACCTGAAGGAGTATTTCTGCTGAAGAGAATAGTAAGCTACTATACTTTGCATTTAAAGTCACTTATCTTGCGCTGAAAGTGATGCGCGACAAATATGGCCGCGGTGATGTCGTCATAGATATGGAGATGATGATGGAGAAGCCGACAAGCGCCGACGACGATGTTTTCCGTTTGTGATGCAACACGGTATGACGGCGAAGAGGAATATCACAATATTCATAATACATTTGCGACATGCAACGCCAACGACAAGTGAGCAAGAGTATTTCGAGTTGATTACGAGATACCGTCGCATGCGACTTCTTGACAACTTCTGAGACAAACTGGGCACAATTTAGCAAGCATTTGACTGAGAAGGGGATAGGATTCATCTAAGTTCATTTATCTAAAGAACAACGAAGTTCTAACTGAAGAAATGCTGAATATGGGACTGGGGATGCTGGCCGTCGCAGATGAAGAGACGAAACAGCTGACACTGTCCGCTTAGTCATCATCCGTTTAGCAGTCCGCCTCCGTAAACTCCGTCTTTTGCTTTACTCACATAAGCCTGGTGTCACAATGCATCGTTTGTTCATTCGTCGCTGCCAGAACCTCCATAGTCAGATATTTCGTCGTCGCTGTTCATCTTCGTCGCAGTGCTTGTCGGAACAAAGTCGTTCGGGTCATCGTTCTCACCCAATGTTGGCCGCAATGACGGTTCCGAAAGGATGATAGGCGTTGACTGAGGTCCGAGTCCCTTTTGCAAATCTACATTTTCCCCTTCAGCCATGTTGCAGAAAATTTGGAATAGCCGCCTGCCAGGACAGTCAGCACAGAATGGAAGCTGAAGGAATTTTACCAACACTGCATCATTTCCAGCACACCAGACTTTTGTTTCCTGCTTCGAGATACCCAAAAAGTCGGACATGTACCCGACTGTCGAACTCTCAATGGTCGTCCTGGCTGTGAACATTTTGCCAACATCAATGACATATACATTGGTAGCCGTTGGACGAGGAGAACGGGGACGTCCGCTTGTAGATTTATTCCCAACGGGCGAAGCTGATCTCGAAGATCGCTGGCGTTGAGCAGAAGGACCTGGGGACCTGTTAAAACCTTTGTTCTGTAATGGATGAGACAAAGAACTTGCGGTGGTGGTATGATGACTTACAGAGGGCGAGAAAAGTTCTCCAAGGGATTTCCAGGTGCCCGTGTCGATTCCAGCGCGTGAGATGAGGTTTCTGACTTTTTCTTCTCCATGGACCAGGAGGACCATGGGCTCATGGCTTGCTCGAAAAAACTCTCTTATAGCGTGTTCGATGGACTGTCGCTTCATAGTTTCGGTTTGACCATATTGAAAGCTCTAAGGAGACATCAGGATGCATCTTGAATGGCGAACATAACTTACCGCTTTCTCTAGATGCCCTTGGCTCTGATATATATTCTCTGCTTGAATGAGATGTTCGGAGGTGACAGGCGTCCACTTGCCAACATCTGCCTTTGAGAAACCTACGTCAAGGAGATGTACAAATGGATCTCGTTCTCTCTCTTCCACACTTCGCTTGTCCATGGACCAGCAATTCATCGAAAAAGAGCATAATCGAATGCCAGCGCACACCAGGGAGTCAGATATATTGTACAGCGCGACAGAGATACTAGACCCTTCGTCTGGCTTCATCAAAAAGTACAAGAGCCTAGTGACAGGAATCAGAATATCGATACAGAAACCGGAAGTTGACATACCTTGCTTGTTCGAATAAGGCACGGTTGAAGGCTATAGAAGTGATTTCTGTCGGTTCTTCAGAGTCCTCGGAATAGAAAATCTTGTTTATCTTGGAGTTGTCGCGAGATGGATATGCACGCTTGTTTTTCTGACCAGTTTTGATCCACGCCACCTGGTAGCCAGCCAAAAGCTTTTTAACTTGTTCGATAGTGAGCTGTGCTGGGGAGAGGGAAGCAAATTGAGTCGCTTCATGGGCTCGACTTTTGCAGCGAATTTCGTAGCCTAATCTGGCCTTGTTTACTTGATCGACTTGATCTTGTGTGAGCAACAAGCAAGATGCGCCAGAGTTGCGAATGCCTGAAGAGACTGAGTCAATTAGCTAGACAAGTCTGATGAATAAATGTACCAAAAATCAAATCGATTGTGCCGTTTCCAGCGACCAGAGGACAATCTGGACGGGCAAGTTTTGCGGCCAAGTCCTTGGCTGCAAGGTCTGAAGTAGGAAATCTTGGCGAGATATAGAAGTCAATGTTAGCAATGCACGTTCTCTTACTTTGTTTCTGTCGCAGTCATCAGTGTTGAACGATAACCTCCCAACTGGTGGTAGACAGCCTGGTACATGATGTTCAGAATCAGGCCGCTGTGACGTGACTGATGTGACTCCTCGACTTTTCTTGCGAGCTTTTTTAGAGTCAGTTTCATGTCTCGCAATCGAAATCAAAAGAATTCCTCGAGCAAGGGCGGTGGACGTCGATTCGAGAACAACAGAATATACGGGAATGCTCTGCCAATCGTATTCCACGAACCATCCAGCAGCAGATCCCTTTTGGGACTTCTTGGGCTGTCGCTGGCCAAACTTGAAAAGCCGCAATGTCAAGGGGTTTTCGACCATGCGACCCGTTCTGTTTGGATAATTGACCGTAGTGACTCTATGCTACTCTGGCGGCGTGGATTCTTTGGGAAGGGAGATCTATCCAGAAGTGAACCAAGCTGGCTCTCGAGAAACAAGAAAAAGACAGGCCAACGTGCGTTTATTGCCATCTTTATCGCAGCTTCATTCTCATAACCTTGCAGATATGACCTCCGAGGAAGTGCGCGAAAAGCGCAGAATTGAACGAAAACAGTTCAAGCTGGACCGTGCAAAGGCGATCGCGAATCTGGCTGCCGAAGCTGAAGCAGTTTTCGAGGCTGAAGGACGCGTTGTAGTTCCAGCAGTATCCGGTCCATCTGTTCCTTCCGGTGCAACATGGCGTTCTCCTGCAGCGGTGCTAGTCGAGTCAGCAGCAGAACAAGGCCAAGTCGAAGCGACACCTATCGAAGACGAAGAACCTCCAGAAGACGTTGAGCATCTACAGCTCACTCTCCAAGAAGCCTTTTTCTTAATATGGAGCCTCGACTGTTTGACCGTGCTGGACCCTCATACGGTAGCTGTTCATACGCGCTCTGTTTCGTCGATTGAAAATAATATATACCTCAGGACGAGCCGATGACATTGGAGCAAATTTGGATACAGTTCCAAGGGGCAAATCTAGGTCCCCTTATTCCCAATTTTCCTGCCCAACCTTTGCAGTTGGACAATCCATTCATCATCAACTATGTGGTGTATCACCATTATCGGTCTTTGGGGTGGGTTGTCAAGGGAGGAATCAAGTTTTGCGTCGATTATCTCTTGTACAAGCGAGGTCCAGTCTTTGCCCATGCCGAGTAAGTTTGTATCTGTCCCTCGTAAGCAGGAGTTTGACCTGAATTGTCAGATTTGCACTGGTTGTTTGTCCATTCTACGAAGACCCAGCTGATGAAGCGGCGTCTGAGCTGAATATCCAGAACACAACACCTTTTTCCTGGTCATGGCTCAGTACCATTAATCGCGTGAACACACAGGTTTTAAAGGTCAGATTGTCTGCTCCCTTTCACGTTTTTGCTGACTTGAAGCCATAGACACTTATTCTGGTTTATGTTACTATTCCAGCGCGCGCGCGGGTCTCGACGGACATACTCAGCTCTCCAGCTTGCTTGGCACAATATTCAGTCCGAGAAGTGGTCGTTCGAAGATTCATTCCGGCTCGAATGCGGGATTGACTGACAATTTCATCGATAAAAAACAATGTATTATCAACCAACTGGCATTCTATCCAGATAATAATGGTAGAATGTGCGACAATGCGACCGAAGCAAGGGAATAGATACTGACGTGGACCATGCGATGATATGAATGAGAAAATGCTGGTGAAATCTAGATGGCGCCTCTGATCCCCACCCGTCGGTATTTGGCCTCGTAAGACTGAGCGAGCCGAGGTGCGATGGATCTACAATCCAGGATCTTGTCGAAATCAGGACTGTTCGGATTTGTGAAGGTTGCAGAGTCGTGGGCCATCAGAAACTCCATGGCGAGATCGAGCGAGTCAAATGCCAGCACAGTTTCAAGGTGAGAGAGCGATATCGTCATATAACTGTAAAAAGGATTAAACGAGAAATGAGAAGAAAAAGAGAAGACTTGCGCTTTTGTTATGACCATTAATGCTCTCGCCCTCTCTCTATCGATGAAGTGGTCCATGATATACGCTCCCATGTTCGGAGCATGCAGATAGAGCAAGAACAGCCTACGATAGTTGCCGATTGCTATTGACCTTTGGACGCCGAGGGCATGCTGGACAGAACTATCCGCCTTCTGTTTAGGTGTCAGTTGACCTACATAGAGATTTAATTCTGCATGAAAGCGTTAGCGGAGGATCTGCAAGGTAATCGACTTTACTGACCACTGGGATTTCGGCCATGAAGGAGCATAAGAATTCGATAGGCGGTGAACTCTTCGACTTTCCCTGGGATACCCAGCTCATATAATGACTTGAGAGATGCTTGACACTGGTTGTATTCCACCATGTCTCCCTAGAATCGACGACCTTCAGTTGGCTCCCAGAAAGAGATTACAAAACGTACATGTTCGAGCGCCATACGGCCGTGCTGTTCATAAACTTCCACAGTGAACTCATTCTTTATGCGCTGTACCTGCATCGCATTATAGCCCAGGCTGAACCCAACGATCTTCTAATAAGGAAGGAGCAACGCACAGTAAGATCTTGCCTCAGACTTTTGAATTGATTGCATATCCAAGCATACGAGGTCTTCTCTCGCCATCGTTTTTTCAGTTCGACCAACGTGTGCTTGAGCACGGCATATGGACGAATCTGCTCTGGTTTTGGTTCCTAATAGACATAGGTTGTAAAAGTTTCACCGAATTGGTACAAGAATCACTCACCGATGTCAGCCTTAAATAATCTTTGAAAATTTCCTGGGATGTTCCAACAATTGTGAATCGGTCCCAATCAATGACATTCTTTGCGCGATATCAGTCATGGGCCAGTAGCATGAACATATGAACTTACTGGATCTGCCTCGGAATCAAACGAGGTATTGCCACCGGACGGTGATAATGAGCGGTCGTAAGAGCTATTGAAGAGATGGGCATTATGATGATTCGCTTTTAGAGGATTTGGCCCGCCTCGCTGTGATTTTTGACGCTCCAATTCGTGTTCACGCTGGAACCTTTCAGCTCGTCGACTAAGGGCGGCCTGGTCATTAGGGTCTCCAGCTGCAGTATTCGAGTTCTGCTTGTGTTTCTTGCTCTTCTTGCTGGTCGGACTCGGAGTGTCAAGTCTGTCGACAATAAGTGATATTCTGTGAGGAATAAGGAGGCTCACGGTTTCCGTTTGAGATTGTTAAAATTGAGGGATTGTTTGGGTAGGAGACTGCTGGGCATGAACGAAAGAAATGGCAAGCGCAATTCACAGAACCTTTGTAGTTGAACCCCAGCCCAATCTATTGTCCACAACGTATTGGAGGAGAACGCGTCAGCAATTACCTGCCTTAATTCTGCCTGAGCCTCTGTCTTGTTCGTCTCGCTCATTTGACCCAAACATTTTGCGACCCAGTCTCTGCGGTAGGCGTAAGATTGGCCTGACAGCAAGCAAGCGGCTCACTTGAGTTGTGGTGGCCAGGATTCTGAAGACATTTAACGACAACGAATGGTGGCAGAAGTCAAGTTGAAGCTGCGATTCTCGTGGACTCTTTATGTAAGCAGGCAAATTATTCTCCAAGTTCGAAATGAAACAGTTTGTGTAATAATTATGTGTCTACGACTCCCAGTTTCTAATGGCCGGATTTGTCTGTTGGAGGATTGTAGACTGGAGAGATTTCAGTGAAAGCTTGGTCGACTTGAGAAATGAATTACATACATATTTTCCTGTTTTTAAGGGCCGTCCACTTGAACCTCTTCACATAGAGACTGAGGGCGGTGAGAGCCGAGAGGAGAATCACAGCTTTGATTCCATTCTTTTTTCGCTCGTCGTGCTCTGGCTCTGACGCCCAGGACAAGAAAGTCACAACGTCTTTTGCCATTTGTGAGGTTGTCGCAGGAGTACCTAAAAAGCTCGTCAGCAGCCGCCTGCTGTGCTTAAAATCACGAACCATCGTCGTATTCAACCAGACCATCAAAAAGTACACGAGCCATGGAGATTGCACCGCCAGGGAAGTAAGGATTGTAGTTCATGCCCTCTCGAATTTCGACTCCGGCGGGAGGGTCAATATAGCCAGTCAGAAGGGAGAAGATGTAATCCTATAGGGACAGGTGAATGAGAAAAACGTGGAGTGAGCTCGAAACACGTACAGCGCCGCCATGACGAGCTTTGACAATCAGACTCAAATCTGGAGGGAGGGCACCTGCGTTTCCTGCTCTGGCAGCTTCGGTATTGGGATAAGGAGCAGGCATATAGTCGGCGAGTTTTCCAGGTCTCATGAACATCTCTCCTGCATCGTCAGGACCATCTTGGTATTCGTGCTCTTCAGCCATAACGCGAGCCTCGTCAGCGGTGTGCGAGACACCGACGAGATTGCGCCATGCGATACGGTCCAGCGAATGACATGCAGCACATACTTCACGGTACACTTGATAGCCTCGTCGAATGCTGCAGGAAGAATGAGCATACAAACGAAATCTAAAAAAAGTGCAAACCTGGCATGGTCAAAAGTGTCCAGCAAACCCTTATGAGACCAGGGATATGCTGTAGCATGGAGGCCTGCTTCGCTGAGATGGCTCGCGTGGACTTGCCCGACGAAAGGAAGGGTTCCAAAAAGGTGAGTGTACCATGCAATGGTTCCGACTGTCATCAACGAAACTGAAGCTAGGGTTGCACGAGAATTCATGAAAGACTGAGGATAATTTCAGGTGAAATTCCGTGATACTGAAAGGGCTGACCTCGAATGCATTGGATGAAGACGAGCTGGAAGAAGCAAAACGAACCTGGACGACGCGGTAAGAGCTGGAGTAAATGCGAGCAGAAAAAAAGAAGACTGACTGAGGCTGACCGTGAGCTCGATAAAAGAGGGGACCTAATGGTCGCGAACTGGCCCGCTTTCCTGAAGGCTCCCGTCGACAGCCTCGACGATATCATATTGAACTGCAAAGAATATTTTGGTGGGCTGTCACAAGCTGTCACCGGTTTCGCCCGAGAAGCTCAGCCAATGAGAAAGTCGGACTGACGCCAATTTATTGAGCGCTTATTCTGACGCAAAGTCGGTCGATTATTTCAGATTTCAGCGCAATTCATTCATGCGAGATACAAGTCGGTAAAAGGTAAATAGTGTCATGCGAGAAAGTGTCATGTCCAGTCGAATTATGATCCTACAGAAGAGTCCAGCCTGCGAGAGGTTTAGAATATGCATTCACATAGTTCTGCCAAAAATTAGAGCAATGCAACAATCGAAAGAAAAAAGGACGAACCTTCAGCGCAACAACACAAGCACATCCCCGCTAAACAGGCCATACAGCCACCAGAACCTCCAGAGCTCTGCTGCGCAGGCTGTTGACTAAAATTTCTTTCAGTTTCGCCAGAAGAATGAATGAAAATTGAGAAACTGACACATAGACAGTTTGTGGTCCAGGTGTAGGTTGATACCCCTGTTGCGGGTAACCACCCTGTTGAGGGTAACCGCCTTGCTGAGGTGGTCCACCATAGCCTCCGTTGTAGCCACCCTGATAGGATTGTTGCGGTTGCTGATTACAAAGAATGAGAATCAGTTGTCCAGCAGGTCACTTCCTGTTCTACAAACCTGAGGATAATATCCACCATCCTGTGGCGGGCCTAAACAAAGAAAGGTCAACCAAATTCACATTGTGGCTGCATGATTTAACGCGCCTTGAGGAGGATAATAGCCCTGTTGCGGCTGAGCCTTTCCACCATTGTAATAATCGTTGGCGGCCATTGGTGGTGGAGAGAGTCTGAGAAGGAAAAGTAACAAAGCCGAGATCGGCCGACCTTTTTATGTCAGCCGGCGGCTGCCGCAGTCAAGTGCGGATCTCATAGCAAATTTCACTCAGCACAGGATGCCGCAGCTAATGATTCAATGCTGTGCGAAGTATTTACGAACGAATGGTAATCTAAGGCTGTGGCATGTAAGTGAACATTCGCGCGCCTTGACGCAGAAAACTTTGAGTCAGTCGAGTCGTTGCTTCAAAAGACTTTCAATTAGCCAGGTCAAGCATTGTTACTAAAAGGATACATACGAGCAGCAGCATAGTGCTGATACGAAAGCACATCAAAAGGTCTCGAGCGGGCTTCAGCTAGCACAGTTCCCTGTGGTGAAATCCTAAAGACTCCATTTTCGTCCGGACTGAAGCTGGCTATCAATTCATCATCTTTTCTCGATCAAGGCTGTGGAAACATACCTCTGGATTCGTAAAAGCGTTATACCAAGTTGAAACCGTCCACGCCAACGAATACTGACATCAGGAAAGAGAAAAAAGTATCCCATGTTTCCTTGGAGGTCTTGCAAATGATCTGCTGAGGAAACCAGATTTCCATACAGCAATCTTTGTCGTGGCAGGCCACCACCGTCTAGTCGGGTCTGTCCTGTTTCATTAAAGAGTGAAAGATGAGCAATTAAGAAGGGTAATTCTGCATCGCTATATTGATCAAATTTAGTCTAGAAGTATTGCAAGAAAATCTAGAATTGACATACGGCGCAATAGCTATTCCCGAGGTATCTCGGACAGTGAGCTGCGCAATTATGGGTGGAGTTATAGGAAGGCGCGACAGAACACCATTGCGAAATTCGGCAGCTTTTTGAGGATGCTGCACGACTTCGAGGTGGTAGGTCCTGCTGCTTGGGATCAGCTTCGTGACAATTGAAGATAAATTGTGGCAAACTTGGCTCGAGAGTGGAAAACCAACGACGATGCGCCTTGGATCTGGGGCCTTCCCAGGTAATGGTGTGAAGGTAGCTCTAAGAAAGAATTTTGGCTCGATGGAGTAGTTTGACTGGAATCAGAGCCATTATGAGAGAATATTGAATTATTTGAAGATTGTGGTGAAGATTGACCGCTACTGCTCTGACGCAGGCGACAACCATTGCTAGAATATCGAATCGATGAATGGTAATGTAATGAGACGTCATCATTAGAAGGGCGAAGACGACGAGTCTTCAAAAGCGAAGGTTGAATGATTGTCTGTTCATGAAAGATAGCAGGAGAAAGGATGAAATTCTGTGACTTTGGTTAGATTGAGAGCAAGAGAGACCGAAACGGAATAGTCACTTTCGAGGAGCGGAAAGGACTCCGAGGCTTCTTGACCCAGTGCCTTGATGAGTATGGACCCTGGACTCGTGCATCCCCGGGAGCTCTTTCATTGGAACGTCGGTCAAGATCCATAGAAAGGTGCACCGGGGACTGGGCCATCAGGGGTAGACTAGGCGACCAAAGGAATCGGTGAATCAGTGTCCGCCATTTATATGTTCGGGCAATAGATGAATTTGGCCATTTGCGTCCTCGACTGCACCAAAGTTCTGGAAAGGCGTATCCCCCGTTCGGTGGAAGACTGACCAAACTGACGGATACGGCATGCTCTAGAAAGCAGCTTACAGAATTAGCATAGGCACAAGAGCCAGAGTTGGGGGAAGATTAAGGTCATAAAATACACGTAGATGATCAAACGATCTTTTTCACATAACTCCATATCCCCGCCACTCCTGACATGAAAGTCGCTGCCGCAAGCGCAGGTTTAACCCCAGCTGATGAAAACAATGAATGTGAGAAGCGGAAGAATGCACGTAAATGACAAACCGGTTGACTTAAACAAGGCACCTGTAATGCCCCCAGCTCCCATACTTCCGAGAATATCGTGCCGACCCCTCACAGAGTCGATGGTGGAGTTAACTCCATTGTATACCAGGGCTAAAAACATCAGTCAGACGCGCGAAAAAAGAAATCGGATTAAATATTGACGAACCTAATACACCAGCCGAGTTACCAATGAAAGTACCTCGTCTTGTTACAGAGTTCAGGACACTGTTGATTCGTAGCCTTGAGTTGGACATGGCTAGAGGTCTGCTTGCTCCTTCACGAATGCCCCATACCCCGCCAAGCGCCAGTCCTATGAAAACCGAGTGAACATGTGACGAAAAGAAAACAATAAGGAGGATCCCCGAGATGTCGAGATAAGGTGAGAGACGTAGAAAAGGCGTCAACGAGGTTTAAACGAAGCTTTCAAGGACAAAAAGAGTAATTTGAAAGAGATTTGACCCACCACTGAGATACATTGTTCCAGTGCCGTAGCAGAGGTCATCACTCCAGCCCCGGGAAGGAATGGCTGTATCTGCGCCAGGAATCTCGCTTGTCTTTTCATCATCGAGCAGTAAATAGTCGAGCTTGTCACCGAGTTCGGCCAGAGGATGTAATTTGGCGGGATCAGTCGCAGCCTTGAGCAAGTCCGCAGCAGACGTTACAGACTCTGGCGCTAGTGCTGGCTGGTCACCATTGCGCGAGAATGTCGCCGTGCGCAAGTACTCGGTCGGATTTTTTGACGAGGAAGGCTCGGACGGGGTCGACATGGATGACGGGGAAGAAAAAAAAATGCTGCTGAGTAAGCTCGCGTGACTCTTCCGTCTCTTCACCTCGAGCTTGCTCTCAAATGTCATTATTCTCGCGAAATGTCGCTCGTTTCGGGGCCAGTACTAGGATTTATGCCAATTCTGTCAGCCTTTTTCGTCCAATTGGGACGTGTTCGCGCCGATTCCTTGTTCCCAAGACTCGGAACTCCAGAATAACGAAGCGTACGTTTTAAACCTTGTTATTCCACTTCTTTTTCCAAATCCCCAGGCTGGGCCACTTCCACGACACCACATTCGACGACTGTAGATCCAGCCGAAGTGGAGGCGATGCGATGCCTTGATCAGGGAACCTCAAAGCTCGAGGAAGGTGACGTGGAAGGCGCCAAGCAGCTTTACAAACGAAGCTCTGAAATAAAGCGGAATGCGAGCTCGCTGTTCAACCTTGGGGTGACCCATTATCATCTCAGTGAGTTCAGCTTCAGGAAGATATTTAGCAGATTGTGACTCTGGAACATTAGAAGAGTTTGATGAAGCTATCGCGGCCTGGAAAGAATCAATAGCCATACTTCCTTCGAGTCCCGATGCACATACTAGTAAGTGATTTGGATACCTGTTTTTACGCGACTAACACGCCCTTCTGACAGACTTGGCGAGCGCGTACATGATATCTCCAACGCCTCGACCGGACCTTGCCTTGCATCATTTACAGCACGTCGGAAATTCTCTTTCCTCGATTTTCTTGCTGACGAACCAGTGATTTCTAGTCTTGCGACTTCCTTATCACCGGACGACCCTGAAATCGCATTTAATCTTGCAGCAGTGTTGGAAGCAAGTGGGTCATTCGTATTTCGGGATATCCCTTGATGTATCTGACTCCGCTTTCAGCGGGACGACTCGAAGAGGCTCTCGAGAACTATCAGCGAAGTCAAGAGAATGGTATCGAGGGCACCAAGATTTCCATGCATATCAGAAATGCAAGTTTGTCGTTGTCGATCTCAGTTGAGATCAAGTCTAAACCCTTTCCAGGTCAGCGCGAAAATTTTGGGTAAAAAGTTGAAAGAGGCAGAAGAAGCAGAAAAGACAGAGATATGATGCGTTGACCGCGCAATGATGGCCCCGAAACCCATTCTGGGTCTTCCTTATTGTCTTTTGTCGCCTGAGTCCGACGCAAAAACAGTACATCCTCTTCTTCCGCTGATTCATATCCCTCGAATGGATGGTACATTATCATTTTACAATGACATAAAGGTAGGTGTCTAACATGCTGTTCTCCTCGTCGAAAGCTTTTTCTCAGGCAGACGAGTCAAATTCTCTTCTCTGTGTAAAGGAGGTAGCGGGTGCATTATTGTGATATGCGCTAGAAGCTGCACTCATCGTGTTCGAGCGGCTGTAGTAAGTCTGAGCCCCACCACGACGGTGATAATGACCACGGCCACTAGCGCCACCTCGAAAGGAATTTCCTGGAAAATTCCGAAAAAAACCTAGTCCTGAAGAGACAAGAGGCGAATCTCGTAGGCGACCCAGGATAGCATCAATATCGGAATGAGTGTAATTCAGTGGAGTCTCGGAAGGACGGAGTACCAGGATGCGATGATAACCTTCAGATGGATCCGGAGACACAAAGTCTGACGCGAAGCGAGATAGAACAGACAAGGCCTGCTCGGGTGTCTTGATTGTCGGGTGAGATGTGCCTTTAAAGGATAATCAATCAGTTCAACAGCTCTACATCTCTTAGTTGCACCGGGACTTACGTGCTTTCAACCGAGTCGCACAGACCTAGACGTGAGAGTCAACTCTATAGCGTTAGAACAGTAGGGAGACCGACATCATATGGGATATCAAAGACAATAACCCAGATTTCTGTGCCGGGAAATTCACGGGCTATGTCAATCCAGTACGCCCTCTGTCTGAAAGATAGTCAGTCAATAGAGTCCGATGCGACATATTCGACTCACGAAGGATTGAAATTGGTCCGGTCAATACATACGGAAAGACCTTGGCGCAAAGCTGTTCTCGCCCAATCTTCAACAGCTCTGCGATTTCCTAGATCATCCTGGTTGCAACGACGAAAGTTGAAATGCTTCTCCAGAGCATGAGCGAACGTGCTCTAACTCAGCCAGACGAGTTAGCAGGCAAATTGTCAAAAAAAGTGAACCGTACCCTGGTCAAAGTCAGTGACGCAGTAACAAAAGAAAATCACTCACTTTCCCTGTCAGCGATCAAAAGTCAGCGACGAAATGAGAGAGGGAAAGGTCATATACCGAACCAATGAGGCCTACAAGTATCAGGACGACTCGAGGGTCTCCCTGCGAGGACGAAGACATGGCAACTGTACAAGCTAGGAGCGCGGGAAGAATTTATGGATCGACCAAATTTGGATTCCGGTCCCGCCTTGCGAGACCCAAATTGACTCTTAATGACGTTCGAATAGTGTAGCGATTACATTAAGTAAGTGAGAATATCCAAGGTCCCGTTGTAAAGTCAGTTACAATTCTGCCTACCGACCATTGACTGTCGCAGACGAATCTCTTCGCGCAGAATGACCAGAATCTTGTGGCACAGACGGCGGAGCTGGCGCCTTGTTGGGGTGATCAGGAATCTTATCAATTTCTCGCTTTGCCTCTTCCCAAGCTTCCAGGTTCTGATGCAAACCATCAGCGTGTAAAAAGCTGCAGGACGAGGCCGATAAATACCTTCTTGCACCAGTCTCGGTGACTTCTCGCCATAGCAATCGTCATCTCTCGAAGGTCTGCCACCTTTTGACGCTGAAATCTGTCCAGGTCAGCTTGGATCGTCGAACTGGCATACTTGATGTCTTGAGCGGAGAGATGAAGGGCGTCTTCCAGCTGAATTTCTGGTTAGCCCAAATCGAAGGAAGGCAAGTGACTCAAACTTGAGATATTGTCTCCCGGGTCTTGGTTATCCCATTTCTCCTGGCGGTCTCGGGGTCTACATCCATCATTCCATGCAAGGTATAGCTGAGAGCATTCAACAGTCCCATTCCTGGAACATTGGTTCGGCGTCTGACAGGATTGGGACCGGGATGAGGTGGAAGATATTGCGATGATGGTTCGCCAGATGCCTCGGATTCTGTCCTTGTTGCTCCCTGCGTCTCAGGTTGGTCCGCAGACTCTGCCTGAACAGATACCCCATTCCGGCCCTTCTTCAGAGCATCGTCCAGTCTCTGTGCTACCTGCTCACTCTTCTCCAGCTCCTCCAATTGTTCTCGCTTCGTTTCCAAAGCATCTTGTGTCATCTCATACTGGACATGCTTCTGATGACGGTAAGCCAGCAGTTTCTTTATGATAGCCGCGAATTGAGCATATTCGTGTAAGGGTTCAGCCCAATTTTGCTCTATCTCTTGGACCTGTAGATGTTTGTCATCGACTTCAAAACATAAATTGGACAATTTTCTAACCAGCTTAGTTGTCGATATGTAGGTCACGTCTATCGCCTGACCGGTCTTCTCGATGGCACTGGACAATTCTCCTGTTTCGTTGAGACTGAATCCATTCAGGGCTGCTCCAAGGTCCGAGTGATCTTGAGCGTATTCTAGAGCAACGTTTAGCCCAACACGGATGAAGAAACATTTTACTTACCTGACCACCGCTTTATAGTCCGACGCGTCACTTTCTCCATAGGACCACTGAGATGGGTGGCAAACTTGTTTGTAAAAGCTTCCGAGTCGAGGAAACGCTGGTCTGGATTTCGCAATGGATGAGCGGCAGAAGGATTCGGGAGAGCAGCGTATGCTGGTGAAGCTTCGGGGTCGGTCGGATTGTGAGAAGGGGCTTTGAGAATGTTCTTGGGTAGCAAAGACAGTGGAGGTGAATTTAATACTTCATTCTGAGGACAAGGGTAAGAATAGAGGGCAATGCAGAGAACAAATGCATACCCAAGACGCTTCTCCATCCAAGAAGCGATGGAAGACGTGCTCGTTGGACAAAATAGGATGACGAGCAAGACGGTTGAGAAATGTTTGCAGCATTCGTTTACGGCTGGCTATCATGGAAGCATCCTCTTTCGCTTTGGCTTGCTTGACAGCATAATCTCCCAATGTTTGCTTGGAGGGAATGGGTGGAATTATAATGGTTGGATAGAGCTTGGAGAGACTTGTTCGCAGAGACTCGAATTCAGAATACCTGTGGCGAGCTTCTGTGTTCTGAAAGGCAGGTTAAGCAGCGACACAGCCGAAGGAAACGTACTCACTCCAGTGCGCACCACATAGGCAATATAAGGCGACGTCGCATTCACTGCTGTCTTGACTGCATCTGTGATCTAATAAAGTCTTCAATCTGGGCTCCAACAAGAACAAAAATCACGTACCAAGACCTCGACGTCCTCACCGGAATGGAGAAAACGGTCTCGTCCACAGCAAAAGTCACTCTTGGAGTTGGATTGAGGCTGCCTATGAGAACCAGGAGACGGAAACGGCCTGTTGAACTGCGGTGACACCGGTGAAAGTTGCCTTGAAAGGTTCGCTGCAGGAGAGGGAGGCTCAGACAGGTCGACCTTTGAGCCTGAAGAGGTTTCTGAGGAAGGAATTCGGTCTGAATCAATCTCCTCAAAGGGATTTTCGTTATCAAATGTGTCCATGGCGCTCAACGAAACCAAGGAGGCTACCAGGAGCGAGGGCTGACTGAGTACGCGGAGCTGCGGCGGGCACAAGAATCCCTATTTGGGATGTCACATGTGACCGCCGATCACCGAGTCCAGCCTCCAGACTCTACAGTACCGAAGTTTTCTTCATCAAGGATTCTGCTGCTATCTCTACATTGACATTATTTCCGCGATTGTCTCGTCTTTTGTTTCTTCAGTGGACGCCCTCCATCAGCCCTAGCAGAGGATTTGTCGACTTGTGCATCATTCTCTTCCTCCATAATCACATCTTCCTTGGCCTGCAAAATGACCTCTTTGAATGCAATGTTGTGCTCTGCATTCGCGACGAAGCTAAGACCATTGTCTTGGTTCGGTTAGAATCAAAAGCTGGGTAGAATTGAGTGAATCGGTTCACCTTGGCTGAAGATCAGCTGGGAGCCCAGGACCGGATTTGGGCGACCCTTAAATGCTGAGGCTGTTCCAGACAAACGAAGAAATGCATGTTTGTCTGTATCGAGACCCTGCAAAGGAGTTCGAGACGGAAAGGAATATTATGAAGGTCGCTCACAATCAACTGAAAGCTGGACAAGCTGGACAAGTTTGGATAGAGGTCGCTGCCCAAATCCAGCGTCACATACACCACCTCTTCTTCTTCGAGCACGTCCTCGGAAAAAGCAGCAACTTGGGTGTATCCATTGAACATGGTGGAAGGAGTTCGGTGAGTTGTTCGGACCCTTAATAACAAGCAAAGCGTTGATCTATTCGCTTCCCAAACCAGTTGCCAACACATTTACGTGACTGCATTTTTTCTATTCTGCTTACTGCGCCACAGCGATTAAGGGGTATATCAATCGACGCCCCTAACCAAACAAAAAAGTCTCAGTTCTGAGACCCCCGGGCTATATAAACCTTGCAGAGCTCCTCATTGGCTCCTCAACAACTTGTTCTTCAACCACTGTCATCCATCACTCAATTTGCTTTCCACCGCAATGCTTTTCACTCTCGTATTGCTTTCGATGTCTTCAGTCATCCATGCCGCTACCATCGCGGTACCCACAAGTCCTCAAGTCCCTTCATTCGAAGCGAATCCATCCATCGACGTCGCCGGTATACTTGCTGTTTTGAAAGCGACAGCTACCACAGCTAAACCTGTCGCTGCTTATCCACCAGAACCTGGCAGCTCCAAAAAAGTCCAAGTTTATGAAAACTTGGTCGACCCGGCCAACCCCAAATCCTCCATGTATCACTTTATCGCTGATATGGACGTTGATTGTGACGGTGTTGGTGTAAGCTTCTTACTTTCATTGCTTTTTCGCTGTACTCACTGGAATCTAGTTCAAATGCGCTGGCAATTCCGATGGAAACTCTGAAACTTCATTTGGCCATCTCTCTGCATCCGATGTGCCCTATATGGTACTCCCGATGTCAATGACCGGAACCATCTCGCCCAATGCTCTCGGTGCTGTCATCTGCAATGATCGCCTGTTTTACGCGATTTATGGTGATCAGAATGGTGCTAGCCCCGAAGTCATTGGTGAAGCCTCTATAATGCTGGCAAAGACGTGTTTCCCAAATGATAACATTTCTGGAAACAGTGGACATGATAAAGTCGATGTCGCTTGTGAGTTTCGGTGTCGAATGACCATACAGCTTGCTGACTGCATCCTCAGACATGGTTTTTGCTTCGCAAGTACCTCCCGGGGTGCAGGATCAAACCATTGATATCGAGACCTTGAAGGCCCTAGGCGACGAACAAATGAAACTGTTCCAAAATGGACTTTCCTTGAATCCTCCTTCGACGTCGACGGCCACATCGCATTCCTCGGCTTTCACTGGTGGACTCCGGAAGCAGCCTGCGCCGAATGCTTGATAGTACCGACCAGTTTCCTGTCTGGATAAGTGCCAGAAGTTCAACCCACCTGAAGACACTCGAAGGGCACCAGATGTTTGCCGAGGGCGAGGACAGCCAGAAGATTTGCAAAACGTCAAGGACACTAGATGAATGCGAACATGAATCTCGTAGCCATCACGTATTATACGATTATACAAAGGGATCTAAGCTAGATTAAGAAGCCTCCTGTTATCTAATAGAGGAATAACTCAGCAAGGAATTGTTTTCTATGCCTGTGAGACGCGTCAGAACAAGCAACTGGCTGTCAAGGTCACGGAACTCACCATTTTACAGGGGACATGAGCGAAAGCCGGGACTCTGCGCGACCTTCGACGGAATCAGAGTCTGAATTGTAGCGGCTCAAAGAAGAGGTTGAAGAATTGGCTGATCTGGATGGATACGGCTGGAATCGGACCTTGGTCCTGCTGCTACTCCAGAGTGAATCCAATCTGGGTTCAGCAGTAGCAGTAGCAGCTCTCTTCTTTCCCTTTCCTTTCGCTGGCGTAGTGGTATCGTCAATGGCAGGCGCCAATCCCAGACGAGAAAGCCCGCGACAGATAGCACGGTGCTTTATCCAAAGCCCAGCATAGTACTGTTGGCGAGAATCCAGTTTCAGCTGCTGCTTACAACCCATGCATTGTACGCTTGTCTCCTTGACGCTTCCAGGGACAATGCAAGGATCATTGGCAAGTTTATTGTATCGCTCGAGAACACGACGTAAGCGCAATGCCTCTGCATTCGGAGCTCTGATTCGGGTGGACTTTGGTGAAGAGAAAGTAGAAGAAGCCACTGATGTTGGCGCAGTAGAGTTGGACCTGGACGACGCGGCAGAGCTGAATTCCGAGGAGGAGGAACATGCTGAAGAAGCCTGAGCTTTGGCCGAGGGAATGGTGATTCGTGGTGAAATGCGGCGCGATGGACGTGAGTCGTTCGCGATAGAGTAAGGGGTAACATGTTGAAAGTCCTGGTCGGTACTGCAGAGAGTTAGCATATCGCTCGCTTCATTAGTCGAACAGACCTACCAGTTGGCATTGCCACTGAGAAAAGGTTGCTCAGAATCCAGGAGAACTGAAGATGAAGTGGCGCAATCAGACATTCGAGCTCGAATATGGTTGTAGTTGGTGACTGCTAGATTGGCGGGTAGTAAAGCAGGGGTCGATTATGAATTGGACGCGTCCTGGAGGTAGCCGTCTTTATATGACCCGTATCACGTGAATGGCAAAGCGCGGTGGCCAAACGTGAAACAAAGCAAACAAAAGCGCAAAAGGCCTTTGAGGCATCCATTGTTTCTTTTGTTCCTCTGAATCTTGATCATTTCCTATCAAAAAACTCGGAATCCACCTGCTATACTACCCTGGTCCACCGCCATTGACTCTGGACCCAAAGCATTCTCAAATCCTTTGCCCAACAGCGAAGCAAAGAGCTCATCAATCTGTTCAGCATGCCAGCTACCGTGAACAGGCACTGGGACCATGAAATTCTGCAGCTTTTCGTGAACCTCGTAACTGCAAAAGCGATCAGTCAGATTCGGCTACTTTGATTGTGCGTCTCACCGAATTTTCCTGCCTTTGCTGGCCTTTGTGTCCACCTTCTTCTTGGCCTTTCTCTGTTTTTGGTTCGCTTGCCAATCATCTCGGCCCCCTTGTGTATCAATGACATCCCTCAGCAGCTGTTGATAGAAATCGGTGTCGTCAAATATCTCTGGGTCATGGACGTCCTCTTCCTCTCCATCATTCAGAGCTCTTTTTCCCAAACGACTACTCTTGCTCCTCCATATCTGGGTTCTCGAAAGTGTTTTGCCATGGTCTGCCACGGCCTCGTCGACCAGCTGTACTGCTGACTTGAGATTTTGGGTGTTCTTGGAGAAAGTGCTTCGGCTGGATGGAAGGAGGACTGCTGGAGCGACAGCTTGAATTTTAGAGGACCATTTTGACAAGGTTTGTAAGAGATGGGGATGATATCTGCAAGGTTCATTAGCTTGAACCATAAATAAGAGAGGCAGCACGAACGTGTGATCTAGAGCTGCAGACGACCTGGAGGCTTCACAAAGATACGCGTCAAACTCTTGACGAGTGGTCTCGAGTATGGTCTTCTGGCGCTTCCGAGGAGGTGGTGTTATAAAATCGTTTACTTGTAATAGTTTCTGTCAAACCATGAGCTTTGTGAAAATCCTGTCTGCAATTGATCACCTCTTGTAGTTCGAAAAGCTCTTCTGATAAAAGAGCAGTTTCTTCAAGCATTTTCAACAAGGATGCTTCATATTCATCGGACTGAGGAATTTCGGACGGCTTAAAGGAGCGTCAATTCAAGAAAAAGATTATTGACCAGCCCATACCGGAGGTAATCTGTTGGCTGAGACAACCGACTTTTGCAGACGGATTCTAGCATCCAGGAGAGTATCCCAAATGGCCTAGGAAATGGATGAACGAAACATCATTTCTGGGATGGCGGTACATACCATTTGTCTGGTGACTGCTTTGCCTTTCTGCTTGTCAGAATCTCTGAATTTCCGCAGAGCGTCCGTCATGTTTTCGGCGGCTGGTGCTGTTTGAATTGTCTCGTTGCTTTCGGATGGCTGCTGATTCGTGTCCTCAGGCTCAATATCCGGCTCAGATTTCTCTTCACTCTGGTTGAAGCCGTTGGTCCTTGGCTCGTCCGCCTCGTCTTCCCAGCCGTCGTCATCCTCCTCGTCGTTCAAGGATTCGTCGTCTTCGGGGTCACTTTCCTCCATAAGCTGTTTCCTGGATGTCTTGGTGCCAGCATATTTGAGATCCGAAATGCTGTTCTGGGCCCTTCGCAGTGAGCTAGGTCTGTGGCCAAAGTCAGCGTAGTAAAAGACTGGAACTGTTCGTTGCTCACCCGACCGTCACATAGTGCTCCCGGGAAGCAGCCACATCCTCCTCTTGAGGAATTCCTCGTTCTATCCCAGGCGCGTCTTCTTCGACCTCGAATTCTGTGTATACCCTGTCATTCCTCTGGGATATTTGAGTAAAATGAAGCGCAAACCTGTCGGCGCAGTAGCATCAAGCTGCGCAATTTGCTCCGCCAGTGATAGTGCTTTGATATCATGAGTACTGACCCAACGGATACCGCTTGAAACTCACGAGCCATATGATGAAAGTTTTCAGAAAAGTCCCGAGTCACGTGCTCTGTCGATCCTTGATCATCCTCCAGGCCTTCAAGCTTCAGCCAACCTTGAGGCTTGAGCTAACCACAGTTCGCCTGGCTAGCACTACAGCTTCAGATACAAGCGTAAAACCACAGTGACATTGCACTGAAGCTCAACTCCCTCGGGTCGTCTTGCAATCTTAATGTTCAAATAACCCCATCTATATTCCGGGTTGACAATAACAGCAGAAAATCTATTATGCTTTCAGGCCCTCAACCAGAGTCGTCCACTTGTGACCCGGATACAAATGATTCGAGCTCCCTGCACCTTCATCACCTTGACCTTCCCTTTTATTAATCTCATCCCATCCAGTGCTGCATCTGCCTTGTCCAAAATGGGCCTGCAACGGTGTCAAGAAATCAGGTCCAGGAATCTTCTCGACTCGGTTCACCGATGTCTTTAGGACTTTGGCAATGTCTGCGCTTGACACCCTGTCTCCTTCAATTCGGAATATCTTATTCTTCAGCTCGGATGGCGTCAAATGCGTCAAAACGTATGCAACGAAACCTTGGACTCTAGTCAGCAGCAGAAAACAAGTGGAAAAATGGTACCATCTTACCTGCGATATCGGCAGCAGCAGTGACAGATCCAACCACATTCTCAGAGTCACCGATAATGTTCACTTTACCGTTGACGGTGAATCCATTGACAGTGGTCAAAGCCTCGATGAAGAATCCAACCTGGCATTGGAATCAGTGAATGCCTCGACGGAGATCGTCTTTCACCTACATAGATAGACAATGTCGCGAGTCCGAGGGACCTCGCGTACGCTATCATGATGAGGTCAGATGAATCTGGTTAATCTCTACTGTTACTCACAAACGGCCTGGTTCTTCTTCAGAAACAAACCGTCTTTGTATCCATGGGTGGGCATACCGAATTCTGACGGCAGCAGACTAAGAGATAAGTCAGTTTCGAGCAGAGGGAGAAGCTGACGAGACAAACAGGCTCACGCCAGCCTGTTTTGCAGCGTCTGCAAGCTGGTGCTGATAATCCAGACCCTCCGGATTCAGTGTCGAGATTAGGACGTCACACTTGTGCTCTGCCAGGACTTTCGATACTCCAGCGATGTCTGCATAGTCGACCTTTGCATACTGGATCCCGTCGAGCTCTGCCACTGTCGCCGATCGAGATAGCACAACGACTGAAGCCCCTTGGGCCAGAAGTGCTGCGGCAATGGGCTTTCCGATGCCTCCTGCACCAGCGACTGCGAAAGATTTGAATGTGGACATTTTGGTAAGGTTCTTTAACTTACTTTTCTCTTTGTTTTCTCGTCTTTTATGTGTTCTCCTAGCTACAGCTACTCACTCGGTCATCGGTCTCTTCTATATTACTGACCGATAAAATTCCAGTCTGCTTACTTTTCTTGAAACGTATCCGCGCACCTCGCCGGCACGCAATTCGACTTATTGCTTGACAAGCCATTTATAATCCATATACTAATTTGACTTGAAATTGCAGTTTTTTCTCCTTGGTTCAATTGAACAGTTCAACATAATGCTTTCGATGTGTCATCTAGATAAGTATGTAAGCACTGGCCGAGGTTTCAACGCGGGCAGATAGCAGCAGATAGCCCGGAACCGCAATCAGTCACCTTTCTCATTGCCATTATGCAGAGCCCATTCTCAAACACAGTCAAGGATTCATGGATCCCACTGGTTCCTTGTTTGCGAGGGTGATTAATACTTACTTGCTTTAGTGTTTGAGATCATTTTTCGCTGATCTACTGCCAGACCTGATATGCTACTGTATCCCAATTGTGTTGCACTGGGTTCATTTATATTGCTTCTAGGTCACATTATATACGAACGCTTCCAATCGCGTCGCGAATTACCTGTCGGGGCGCACGCTGGTGGCGGATTCAAGGCCATCAGATTCGCTGGTTGCATTGTCCTCACATGTTTGGCCGCTATGCAATGGTTCTCCATGGACAACCTATCTCAAATCACTTATTGTACCCTAGAGCAGTTCACGTCGATCTTGACTTTTGTACACCCCAAGTTTCTCGCAGCTCGACTTGGAACTGACAATTTCCTAGCTTTACGCGTCAATTCTCAGTGGCATGTCTTTAAAATCTACTTCTTGGAGCCCAGTATTCGTTCGACATGTCAACCTCGTTCTGGGCGCTGAACTTGCCGTTTTCACCTATCGCGATGTGTTCCCTTTGGCTACATTCACAAAGGTCCCGATGGATTTAGACCAAGGCAGTCTTATCTGGGTCAAGATTGGCCTCTTATTTGTCACAGCGGTCATGGCGCCGCTCCTGGCGCCTCGGGTCTATGTCCCTCTGGATCCAATGGTAGCACTTTTGATATCTCCCTCTCTGGCGCTGAATTTCTGCAGGATCCGATCACTCCGAATACCGAACAGACATCGTCAATTTTTTCTGCGTATCTGTTTCTCTTCCTGAACGGAGTTGTATATTCTGCGAGAGAAGCAAAAGGAAAGTTTTCTTATGATGAGCTGCCAACATTGGCAGACTATTCCCACGCTCGTAATCTGAAAAAGAAAAGTTTTCCGGTGGCTTTTTCCTTCAATCATTCTACTCCGAATCTGATCTAGTTGATAGTACCTCGATGAATTCTACGGAGCGAAGAGAACTCCCATCTGGTTCGGTCTCCTGAAGGTAAGAGTGAAGACATGTCTCGAGTTGTAATGTTTCTCCAATGCCCACAGACCTTTCGCTATCGGTATTTGGAAGGATTGCTCTACATTCTCCTCTTGATTCCAGCGCAATATATTAGTCCCTGGGGAGTTAACCGTCTCCTGACGTACGTGTTACTCCAGCAGTTCCATTTTCTTGTCCTGACATATTTTAGCTACTTGGAGAACCCAACAGAAGCTCTTATCCGTCCGTGGGTTTGGATACTTGTCCTGTTTCTTGGTCCGTCCGTCGCTTCGGTGGTGAATTCGGCATACACCAGTACGATGGCAAGTTATCCTTTCAATGCCCAGCATCCTTGGCTGACTTTCTCAGTACAACGTCATGGTTGAAGCAGAAGCCATCATTGTTTCTTTGGTCTTTGAACATGCATTAAGAATCCGTCTCAAGGCTGAAATACCAAATGCAAAAGCAAGTTCGAACGCGTCTTCCTCAGGTGGATCAACACCAGAAAGCGGCATCACAGGTGTAAATATTCCGGTCAATAGCAGCAATTTGATTGGAAAAATCAACAATCTCATTACGACTGATGCTATCGGGGTAGCCAAGGCAAAGGATCCGCTCAATTTCATCGTCTATGCACCTTTGTCATTTGCGTTTGGGACTTTTCTTTTATACTCCATTCTGGGCTGGAGGTGAGCACTTGTCATTGATAAAGCATTCAACAGTCAACAACATGAATCAGCGCTTTTGTTGGCCTGGGCTTCATGGTCGCTCTGACACCTGTCCCGGGAATGTTCGCCAAGTTGTCTCGGAGTGCGCAGGTGCAAAAACTGGAGAAAACAGATGCGCGAGTGCAGAAAGTCACCGAAAGTTGGCCAATCGCATCTTTGCTTTTCCCAAACGCTTATTTCTTCATAGCGATGAATGTTTTACGCATGGTGAAGCTCTTTGGTTGGGAGATCCTTGCCGCAAACCAGCTCAACGAGAAGCGACGGGAAGAGCTATTCTGGGTCAAGAGGTTGCAGCTTTTGAATGTTATGAGCGCCATTACGGGGTACTTTTTACACTCGACAAAATGTCAGTCATGCTCATATCACTTGAAGGAAGATTCTACCTGCAGTCACAATGCTGACGACTTTCGTCGTTTACGTTCGTCCCATGGTTATATGACGTCTCATTTGCTAATCTACAGTAGGTGACGATCCAGAAACGAGACTTGACACCAGCTGTCGTCTTCAGTTCCATCGCTGTATTTCAATCCGTGGGATCCAAGTCTGTGTCCTGTGCTGTTTCTACGCGCGATTAACGCCTTATTATCATAGGATTGGCGTTTTCCTGTTCTATCTGAACAACACCGTCACCGGCAAGGTCTCTCTAGACCGCATTGATACTTTCTTGCACGAGACCGAGCTTTTAGACGATTTCACTGCACAGGCATATATAGTTCAGGACGATCCAGCACGAGGCATCGGATTCCACAATGCCATCTTTACATGGGCCGCAGACCAGTCGGCTCGACAGTTTATACTTCGTATCGATGATTTGATCTTTCGCCCGGGAGTTATCAATATCATCACTGGTCCTACAGGCTCTGGTGAGTATCATATCTGCTCCTATTGTTCTGCTCTTCAATAAGTCGCTGCATTCAGGCAAGACATCAATATTGTTCGCTTTACTAGGTATATTTCTCTTGGTGGCTACTATCTCAATGTTCTGAAAAGACATCCAGGGGAATTGCACTTTGTTCCGACTGATTCTGACTCTTGGTTCAATCTTCCCCGAGGTGATGGCAATGTTGCATATGTTGACCAAACGCCGTGGGTGCTCAATGATACCATCCGTGAAAATATCCTATTTGGATTGCCGATGCACGAAGAGCGTTACAAGAAAGTCCTTTACCAGTGCGCTTTGGAGCCAGATATTGCCCTTTTCGAAGCTGGTGATAACTGTGAAGTCGGAGAGCGCGGATTGACACTCAGCGGCGGTCAAAGAGCACGGGTATGTGGAAAAACAATTTTAAATAATATTAAACTAAGGCAAGAATAGGTCAGTTTGGCTCGCGCAATCTACAGTGACGCCACAATTCTCTTACTTGATGACGTAATGGCGGCCCTCGAGTAAGCGAGTTTTACCATCTTTGGAGCCTCGGCCGTTGACGATATCAAGTGTCCATACATCGCTTTGGATCATTCGAAAGTGCCTTTCCGGCGACCTTGTTGTCAACAGAACAGTAATATTGGTGGTTCGTCGTGTTCTAACTTCTTGTTGCCTTCCAGAGTTGAACCATTTCAAGACACACAACTTGGACATAGCTATGCCGATAGCTTCCTACTGCGTCAATGTCCGGAATGGAACTATATGGGACCAAGGGCCTGTAACCGAGGTTGTAACTGGAGACAAAGATCTTAGTACAACGACGGAGATTCCAGAAAAGGTAGAAGAGCAGGACGTCATAAAGGAGCTTTCAACACAAGAAGCAGGAAAATTGATCATCGAGGAGGAAGTCGCCATCGGAAATGTTTGTTCAGACTGTTGACCTTTCTATTCAGACACTAACATCGTTTCAGGTCAGCTGGAAGTCTTGTAAGCCTTACTTTGTCGCCTTGATTGGTAAACATACCATCCTTGTCCCGGTCATTTACGCCTTCTGCTTGATTGGTGCTGATATAATGGTCACCTCACAAAAGTACTATCTTGGGTTCTGGAGTTCGCTATACGAAGACCACGATCCCTCAGAAGTTTCTGTCCCGTAGTAAGTTTCTTTCTGCCTTGCGGTTAACCAGGGCTGACTCTTTATAGTCATCTTGGGGTTTACAGTACGCGTTAGCTCCGGGTTATGTCTCTAGACTTAATTGGGACCCTAGTCGCCATTATGGTCTTAGCGCTTTCCCTCAGCTCCCTGGACTCTGTCCTCTTCATGTTCAGCTCCATCAGGGCCTCTACGGTTATTCACAAAAATCTAATCGTCTCAGTCATGCGCACTACCTTCAGGTGAATTGATCACGACCTTGATAAGTAAATTTTACGATTCACATCCTGGTATAACAGATGGCTTGATTCCACTCCGGTGTCTCGCATTATTACCCGCTGCACCACAGATATCGCGACGCGTGAGTTACCTCGTTTTCAATGTCATCTAAAACTTGGAATCTTTTCAGTCGACGGAATGTTGCCTGCAATGCTGAAAGATCTGATTCATATTTCATCTCTCATGTTCATTGAGATGTGTTCTATAGTTCTAGTCACACCTCAGTTTTTGTTTGTCGGGGCTGTTGTTGGAGCCTTGGGATACTTATGGGGACAGACGTACTATATGCCAGCTCAACTCGGGATTAAACGTCAAGTTTCGAATGCCAAGGCAGGTTCTGTGACTCATTATTCCTTCATCAACTCATCGTTCACTAGGCCCCGATTTTGGCCCAGTACGCCTTTGCTTCTGATTTCAAGTTCGGGTTACTCAAGTGCGCCTCAGTCTTGGTGCTGCCATCGCTGGCTTGGTGTCTGTTCGCGCTTATGGAGTCCAAGAGGCGTTCATCAGGGGTGCTGAGAGCCGAATTGACAAATACTCAAGAGCGGTTAGACCATACGAGAACCTCATCTGTTGGATCGCTACCCGACTTGAGATCCTTGGAGGTTGTTTCGAAGCCGCCTTGGCAGCTTACATTGTCTATTTTAGTAGATCTGGTGCTTCTGACACTGGGTTCTCCTTGGCTCAAGCATGTAAGCGAACTTTCAATGGAATAGTCGTCAAAATACTCATATTTCGCAGCTGCATGTAGGCCAATCTGTCCCTAAAAGTCTTGTCAGATCGAGATGATCATGTTTCTTCTAGTTTCTAGCCAGATTATGTGGTGGGTCTGGTCGGCAAACTCGTTCGAGTTGTCTGGTAATTTCATTTCTTCCTCATTTTACAACGTTAATGGCTGGTTTGAAAGCTAACTCACTCGAGGTAGGCAGATTACTCGATTCAAATGCTTTTTCTTATGCGCCACAGCGAATTGAAGCCTATGTGGATGCAGAGAAGGAACCAGCATCGACTGACTCTGAGCCGCTGCCTGCCTATTGGCCCGCCAGTGGGGATTTGCGAGTTGAAAAGCTCTCGGCGAAATACTCATTTGACGGTCCAAAAGTATTGGAAGATATTTCCTTTGAGATCAAGTCTGGTCAACGGGTCGGTATCGTAGGCAGAACGGGGAGCGGAAAATCTTCCTTGGCGCTCTCGCTTTTACGGTGCATCTGTACCGAAGGCACCGTCTATTTGGATGGGATTCCGACTACCAAGATAAGCCTGGAAGCCGTCCGGACTGCGATGACCATCATCCCTCAGACGGTGCGCGCTGTTCTGTCTATAGTATACTCCTTTAATCGTTTTGTTAGCCTGAACTATTGAACGGTTCTCTTAGATACAATCTGGATCCTTTCGAGCTTTATGACGATCAGACCCTGAGCGCAGCTTTGGGTTCAGCTGGGCTCTTCTCTCTTCAAGCTGAAAGTGGTTCAGAGGAGAATCACATCACTTTGGATAGCAATATTGCAGCTGGCGGCGGGAATCTCTCGGTAGGTCAACGACAGATCATTGCCCTTGCTAGAGCTCTTGTGAGACGTAGCAAGATCTTGATACTGGATGAAGGTGAGCTTGA
The DNA here is from genome assembly GCA_029320655.1 of Mycena floridula. Taxonomy (NCBI): domain Eukaryota; kingdom Fungi; phylum Basidiomycota; class Agaricomycetes; order Agaricales; family Mycenaceae; genus Mycena; species Mycena floridula. Next base: position 359,936 of record JARIHS010000039.1, on the reverse strand, counting down.
TTGTACATTTAAACCACTGATTGATCATACGTCACAGCTACGTCTGCAATTGGTCAGTAGAGTACCTCGCTGAGAGACTGAACTGAACTTCTTTATAGACTATAGAACGGATGCGGTCATTCAACATTCTTTGCGCACCGAGGTCAAAAGTGATATGACGCTGATCACTATTGCTCATCGGCTTCAGGTGAGTTGAAAGAGTCCATCGAAAGTTTTCCAGCTCATATCTCCTTAGACGATAATGGATGTAGATAAGATTGTACAGTTGTTTCTCTTCAAGTTGGATTTTTTAACTGATTCACTTGTAGTTGGTGCTCGATGGCGGACATCTGGTACTTGAAACTACGATATCTTTGATCTTGACTGATCCTTGAATATAGGCCGAATTTGGTACACCAAAAGAGCTGCTTGCCAAAGAAGGCGGGATGCTGCGCAGCTTGGTCGATGAGTCTGCGGACAGAGAGATTCTTATTCAGATGGTCAAGAAGGGGGCAGGCAGGATGACATCGGGGACTTAGTTTCTGATGTCCAGTGCCAGTAGAAGCGGGTCTTTGTAGGATGTGACATCGAGAAACTTCCACCTGGTGCCATTTGTGGCACGAGTCAAACGAAATAGAATAAAGTCCTGGCCAGCGCAGACCTGGATCAAGTATATCTTCAAGATACGTTTCTCTCATTGTTGCTTTTACTGGGGCTTTACTCGTATCGGTCGGGCTCGCTGAAACCAGACAAGGCTCCTGCAGCAGATCGACTGAACGGAGTCTGTGAAGAGACACAAGTGGGTCGCACTTGACAATATCAATGACATTGGCGCCGAAGACTGTTGTGACGTTGATAAATCATCTGAAAACCAGTGCAGAGAGAAACGACAAAGAAATATGGAAACCACTTCGCGTTTTCTTCAAAATTTCATGATGCTGGTGGGAAAGCGTGTGACACCTGTGACAGAAAACGTTCCTTCTTCTGCCACAACCAACTTCAACTTTTCTGCCAATGGTCGCCCCACCTCATTACCAGATCCAAGTACAATTCACGTCAACGGTGTTTGTTGGAGACAGCACCAATATCGACCTGCGCTCGCCAAAGGAATGTGGACTGGAGAACGAAGCTCAGCTCATCGCCGAGATGTATAATGAGGTGCTGAATCACCTTTTCGCTCCTGGAGCAGAACAACAACCAGGCAATCGGCGCCTTCAGTACGCTTTCGCCGCTGCCTGTGCAGGTCTCAGCCGCGCAGAATGGGATGCTATGTCCACCAAAGACAAAGAGAGTCTTCGCTGCAAATACAGCCAGTCCTATCGAACTCCCAACCATCAATTTGCGCTAGAACCTCCAGCCCTGGTGGTGTATATAGGGCCCAAAAGGATATGTGGCAATTCTGGCTCCTCATCAGTCTCTTCGTCTCCTTCAGTGCAGGCACTTTCTCAAGCAACAGGCAATTCCGAAGACGGAGAAGAATTCACAGCTTGGGACAAGGCATGGGATGAAGCAGTTAATACCAGTGAACTTCCGTGTACGTGGGCATGGCATGTATGCTCGGATGGAGCCAGGGTCATATTCCTTTCCGGATTCTTTGCACTATGGCATGGACTCTATAAAACCACCAAACTTTCAGATCTCATCATCATGACCACCTTCCTCAAGCTGGTATTGTTCCACGAATTGTGCCATGCTACAAGATCTGTCGTAAGTTTCTTTATATCTTTTTTTTGTTCTGGGACTCATCACTCTAGTTGTATGGTTCAACACATCTTACGCCAGAAAAATGTGTCGACGCTGGAGGTCCGAGTCCAACTCACGAAGACGGCAGAATGATAGGAGACGCAGGACGATTGGCTGAGGAACTAGCCTTTGGCTTTGTGGTCGGTTTGTACATGGGTCAGTGAGCTTTCTCCTTGATTCCATATCTTGACTTATTCTTGCAAAGATAATTGCAGGCTGACCTTATATGCTTGCGACCAAGAAGATCCCTTGGATACAGCATACCGACTCACCCCTTCAGTTTATACAGATCTTTTCTCCGTTAGTCAGGCTACGCCTCTACCAGCTGCACAGCATCTTGACACACCAGCTATAGAAATCCCCTTCCAAGAGCGCCTCAAAAACCTTTATTGCAATCAGGTGCTAGCGCCCTCCGTTCGACTGTCTTGTGCTATTCCTTCACCGCTTTATACCTTCCCATTGAGAGCAGTCGATGGATTGGAGGCAGTACCAGAGCCCTTAGGTCGTAGCTTATTCTTGAAGGATAGAGGATGGAAGTCGTGCATAGGTTAAGACACTCTTGGTGCTAGTTTGCTACTTTTTGTAGAATGTATCTCTTTCTTTGTTCTTCCCGATGTTTCGTGCAATGTAATGACACCGTCCCAAGTCAGCCATGCTGCTCTTTTCAATCCTAAGCCCGTACATTAGAAACTAGGTTCCCGATGTCATTCCTGCCTGCCCCCTTCTCGACCATCCATAAGAATCTCTGTCCGCGGACTCGTCGACCAAGCTGCGAAGCATCCCATCTTCTTTGGCAAGCGGTACCAAATTCGGCCTATATTCAAGGATCAGTCGAGATCAAAGAGATTTAAAGCTCGAGTACCAGACAAGTGAATCAGTTTGAAGTCCGGCTTGAAGAGAAGCACTGTACAATCTTATCTGCGTCCATTATCGTCTATAAAAGTTTTCATTGAGCTGTGAAACTTTCGATGGTGTCTTTCGAAACCACCTTTCCTCAGCGAAACCTCTGGTAATGTTCCAAACGATAAGGAGAAAGATAGAGCCTTGAGAAGGGCAGCTTCAGTCGACATCCTGAGCAGTCGGGTTGAATGGATCAGCCTGAATATTGATGATTATATCATCGAGTCGCCAAACCTGAACGGTGATTTACCTGCTCATAATGGTACTTGGTTAATATTTCTCCACTTACTGGTCCATGCTAACTTCCCCAGTTTCACCACCATGGGCCGACTCTGCCGTCCAGTGCCGGTAGAAGCGGATCCTTGTAGGATGTGAAGACGTTGAACTTCTTTCAATACCAATCACCGACTTGGCTGGCTGTCTTCAGGCGGATGTGACATCCAGAAACTTCCTGCAGCACCTGGTGCTGTTGCGGCACAAGCCAGCTTCAGACTCGAACGAAATAGTATAAAAACCCAATGTAGAGCTCGTCGATCAAGTATCATCTTCAAGATGTGTTTCTCCCTCATTGTTGCTTTTGCTGGGATTGCACTCGTATCGGTCGGGCTCGCTTCGCCGCTCATTGAAGCCAGCCAAGGCTATACATATGATCCATGAGCCCAGCTCTTGCGCAATTTGTCTGCGGCCATCGATTGGAAGGAGTACGAACCTTTCTACATGGTCGACACAGTTGAATATGCTGTTTGTTCTGCGCAAAAAATAATTGTATTTCCATGGAGTAGGTAGCATTTCAGCTATATTGACCTAGAGTGAAAGCGGAAAGTCACCTTGAGTCACAGCGGAAAGTCACTCTGATCCAACGCGGAAAATGTTTCAAGTTAAGCGCGCGCATTGTTACAACCGGTGCGGTGTTGCCATCTTTGTCTGATGGCGGACATCCCGACGAGGCGGAAGACCATCAGGCGCTAACCCACGGTCATGTCTCATTGACGTGACTCTGCACTGTTATTCACAGCGACAAGTTAACTTGTGCCCTGTTTAACACTCATTGCATGAAACATGAGTATGCGACGAATAAGGATGGTCAGATGCAACCCAATGGGAAGCTGAACTACGAACAGCGATGCCTATTGCAAGACGGATTAGCTAGCTTTGCCAAAGAAGCATAGAATTCGGGTTATATATGGTACTAGTTGAAGAACAATTCTTTGAGTATCCGAATAGTGTCTTGAGGGTCCTTGACTGTGTGACCGATAGTTCTGGGGTCACTGTAGATTTCATGGTCATTTCCGCCCTGCGGCTGTCAGCGGACGAGACAAAAAGTCGACCAAACCATTCACCTTAGCCGTTTTGTCGCCAAAGAAGTGTATCTCTTCGAATCCTTCGTCTTCAATGTGTTTCAACGCGTAAGTCTTATCCCATCCATAGGGGAAATACGTCGAATGAGATCTGGCCTCCGATCGCGAAAGTCAAGCCATAATCGCCAAACTTTTCCTCCAAAACTTTAACAAATGCTCGACGCAAGCCATGTTCATTATCATAAGCTGTAAATGCAGTGACGTTCGGCCATACTGACGCGTCATGAAAGTAAGAAGTAATGGCAAGAAACCGACATACGTGGCATTACGTCCAATTGGACTGACATTGACCATTCCATTGCGAAATTCAACAAATGTGCCTCTAAATGAAAGAAAATGAGAGACAGTACTAGCATAGATTTGACAATTTGCTTGTTACCTTTTGATAGGGATATCCATGTCGGCGATATAATGGAGGATAAAGTTGATCAGGCGCTTGTACTTATCCTCGCCGAGAAACTTGATGAACGACTGAGATTCGAGTTCTTTGCCCATCTTGTAGGCTGTCAAACCGTTCTCCGCAAAGGCGTAGTCAAATTCGTTAATTGCTTGACCAGTGTTCAGTATACGAATGAAACCATTTTGCGACAAGACTCACCATTGCTGCCCAGCTGCTCAATTATCTTCTTGAGATCAGAGCCTCCGACGAATCCAATGACGACCTTTTTCCTTAAATCGCGCAACAACTGAATCATTTCTGGTGACGCGCTCTATCGCGAGTCTATGACAGGAGGGAGAAGGTCGAGATGGATGACTGACCTGTCGAGCAAGCGAAAGAGTTCCATCCACATCGAACAGGACGATCTTTTTCTGTGGTCTGTCTGCGAACGTTGAAGAGACCATCGTGGTACGTGTCCAAGGGGCGCGGCTGATTAGATTAGATAACATGAACAGTCATCCTGAATCTTCAAAACGGAACCGTAAAAGTCTTTACTCTCATCCATCATGTCTTCTTTCCATGTTTTCAGCTTGCCCCCAGAGCTTCTACAGTCACTGACGCCACGGAACCTCATAAGCCGACCAGAACCTCAGAGACGTTCCCCTTCACCAGAACTGCAACCGGCCAACTCTAATTCAGGAGCCAGAACCTGCACTATCTGCCTTGGATCATCATTCCCCGATGTTGAAGAGCAAAGAAATCATTTCCGCTCCGATTGGCATAGATACAATGTCAAGACCAAGCTCAATGGAGGCAACGCTGTCAATGAAGCCGATTTTGGCGAATTTATAGATGGTAGGTCCCGCAAATTCTACTTTCACGGCAACTTCTACATCATAATAGGACTCGAGGATTCATTATCAGGCTCCGCTTCCTCGTCAGACTCGGACGACAGCGATGAATCTGACGCTGTGGCCACATTGGTCAACAGACAGAAGCGTGTTGCTCGATCCCCTTCTCTAGATACCGCATCGAGGAATCTACCTCAGACAGCCCTCGCTTGGTTTCATTCCCCACCATCTACGCAAATCGGAATATATCGCGCCTTGTTCCCAACAGGGACGACGGAATCATCTTATCTCTCAGTGGTGAACGATATGCAGACCAGGCTCGAAGAAGGAAGAACATGGGCCATGTTCATGGTTGCCGGTGGCCATTTTGCTGGTGCAATTGTCCAAGTTAGCCGACCAGAAGAGACTGAGGAGGAACCACAATCGAAAAAGAAGCCAAAGCGACCAAAAGCCGACACCGAAGTCCTAAAACACAAGACATTTCATCGATATACGAGTGAGCATTGTTTTTGACTTGTTATATCTCTGCTGACACGTCTTCCAGCGCGTCGAAAGCAGGGTGGATCTCAAGGCCTCAATGACAATGCCAAAGGCAACGCTAAGAGTGCAGGTGCTCAGCTTCGACGGTACGGGGAACAATCATTGCGAGATGTGAGTATCCGAGAAGACTCCTGGCCCTGATTCTCAATTGTTCTATTAGGATATCCGAAATCTTCTTTCAGAATGGGCAGAGGAGATTGACGGCTGCGAACGAATCTGGATACGGGCTAGCGGCCAGAATCGTAAAATCTTCGTCGACTATGAAGGATGTGTAATCCCAAAAGGCGATGACCGTCTTCGGACATATCCATTCCCAACTCGCAGACCTGTTCGTAGTTTCTTTCGCCTTGTCGCATTAACTGACCCATTGGACAGACTCAATCAGAGCTTGGTAGATGCTTGCTTGAGCTCACTCGTGTTAAACAGTCACATCTCACGGAAGATGCCCTTCGCGCTCAAGACGAGGCATATCTCGCTTCTTTACCGAAACCGAAAGCCATTCCGACCGTCGTTGCCCCAGAACCTGAAAAACCCAAAGCTCCGAAACTATCAAAGGAGGAAGAAGCTCTGCGTGAAAAATGGGCTCGTCTTCTAGACATGATCATGAAGGGACGACTGGAACCTCTCAAATCATTCTGGGAGCGTGAGGGAACAAACATTGGTGGTATCGATGTCTCTATACCGGTTTGGGCAGGAGAGAAACACACCAATCTCTTACAGGTCGCGGTACATACTGGGCAGGAAGCGGTCACAAAATGGCTGCTTGAAGAAGCACATGCTGATCCGACGATTGAAGTTGTATTTCCTCGAGTTGGTGAAGAGGAGGAAGACAATGAAGGGACCGGTTTTTCAAAGACGACTCGACGAACTGCCTATGATCTTGCCAGAGTCCGGGAAGTTCGTGATGTCTTCCGAAGATGCGCAGCTGACCATCCAGATTGGTGGGATTGGTTTGGTGCCGGTCATGTCCCCAGTGGCCTGACCCAGGAACAGGAAGAGGAAAGAGATGAAAAGAAGAAGATCAGAAGGAAGGGTTTGAAGGATCGCGTCAAAGAGCGGGAAGCACGAGAGCGAGAAAAAGAGCCAGAGAAACCAATTCCAGCACCAGAGCCTGAGATGCGGCGTAAGGAGCCTGTTGACCCTTCTGCTCCTCGAAAGTTGGGTGGTGCTACTCGAGCTTCAGAAGGAGTCGCTGGTCTAACACCGGAGATGAGAGCTAAAGTCGAACGAGAACGAAGAGCTCGAGCTGCAGAAGCGCGTCTGAAAGGTTCCGGTTAATTACCATCATAATGATCATTACTTTGCTAGAAGTGTGGCGCGCAAGCCATGTGACTGCTGACTCACCGTCGCTCGTCATTAATTATTAATTTCTCTTGCTCTGTCAACTCTCATTCGGATGCTTCATTTATGCTGAAATGCCCCGAGCTCAGCAAATTGCCCAAAACGAGCAAGGTCTCGTCCTTGTTGGTATGCTAGAACTGCCCCCGCTCAAATATTTAAATAATAACTTGGAACTTGCCTAGTTCCGTCGTCAATGTCCTGGCACAATCAGAGGGCCCAATTTCGAAGGGGTCGTTGACCCAACGCATCCTGGTGCACGTAGTAAAATGGGTGAAATGCCATTTTTCGGAAGCAAGGCCATACGCATCACTGTGACGCCTTTTTCGTTAATGGCGAAACCACCATTCGTTTCAGAGCCTTTCCTTCGACCTATCGATACCTGGCAGGCTCGTATCGAACGCAGTGCAGAGCAGGGGCTCCAAGACCCAGTCAGCCCCATCAAGCTGGCAAACCAAAAGCCCGGCCGCACACCTTTTTCCTTTCTATACATTGCTTCAAAAGCAGGAGTTCACAAGAGCGCGGTCATTCGTAGTACGACTCTCAGGAGGCTCAGGACAGCTCTGAACCTCGTCTTCATACGCGACGCGACGGTACAAAATGGAAAATTGCGCTTGGAGAACAAGCCGTCAGCAGAGACACCTCTTCGAGGTGAGCGACGATGACGATGAAGAAGAAATACAAGGCTAACAATGCACAGGATGGGCCTACGTTTTCATACCGACCCTGGAGTGCTATCGCATGCCTTACACCGAACTCGTACCCCTTATCCGCAAAGCTATGATTACATTGCGACAAAACGCCCTGGCTTTAGAACAGAAATGGAAACAAAAATCTGTCATGGAATCCCGAAAAGTCCCTCAGCCCCGTCATCGTCTTGAGGTTCGTGTCTTCATTCAACCAAAACCTATCTTATCCCTTGCCAGATAATGGGCCCCTTGATACCGCAGAAACTGCTCCTTTGGCCCAACCGAAGCCCATTTCCGCCTCCGATGACATATCCAAGATACGAGCTGCAGCTCATTTTGATCCCTGGGCTTCGCCGGTACGTCCGCCTTGCAGGTGTATCGATTCCAACCCAAGTAATCCTTCTTGCAGTCGTCCAGTCCCGTTGATGAAACTAACAAGGTCAAAGCATCACAACGGCAGTCTTGGACTCCTTTAGTCCTGGTGAGCCCTGCTTCGCAATTCTTTTACCATTGTCTTATTCTCTCAAACAGCCTAAGTGGACATCGGCAGCGCGGACTAGTTCTGGCACTATTGAATCGGCGAAACGAAAGATGTTCCCGAAGCGACCCATTGTCAAGATTCCACCTCCTAGATGATCTGCCATAAATCTCTCTAGAATGGTGATGCGAGTCACTCCCAATGTATCCATACAACTGGCTTCATGTTTCACTCGGACTATCGCGCAAGACGAGTGGTTTTTGATTCCCATTTTTTCTTTGCCTGCAATGGGAATGATGCGAATGCTATGCGATTTGTACAGTTGTAGCAACATTAAGGTGTTGGAACCTTTGGAATGGTATAATAAAATCCTCCTTTGAAAGCAACGAGAAAACGAGCAGGTAGGCCTATTTGATTCAAATTAGATGAATTCAACCGGCAAATACTCACTTACCGGCTATGCAACCGATACGGCTGTTGGTGCTACTGCCACATCATTGGCGACCTCTGGTGCCTTTTCAGAGTCAACATCGACTGGTTCAATGTTGGCAGCTATCTTTTCAGACGCCTTGGCATCATGAACGATATCGCCGTCGGTGAGAGGCTCCTTGACCGCTTCGCTGTAGTTCCAAGGGCCAGCGTCGCTCATGGAGCAGCCGCCCGGGCAATCACATTCTCCTCCAAGATCTTTCGGCAAGTTCTCCTTGTCAATCTGGGCGAGCAATGTCTCCTTGTAGTTGGAGCCCAGAATGTCGACCTTGCTCACGGTGACTTCGTCCAGCCATGGCCTTATTACAGCCCATACAGCAGAGAAAGTCCATGGAGCGTTAATAATGTAGAACTTGCCCATAGTTTCAGGGAATCGGTTTTGGCCCATCATAGCTGCATGATACACGTAGTCTTTGACACGGTAGAAATTGGTCAAGGACACGTTCTGGTGAATTGGTCAAAGATGTTCCAAGCTAAGGATCGACTTGAATTACCGCGAGATCGAGAATCGTGCAAAATGTCTCCACAGGGTGACCACATGCGTCAGAACAGGCAGGTAGGCGCTCGTTGAACGACCTTCCATACTCGTACACAAGACGCTGAAGCAGACGCTCTTGAGTCGTAGCTTTGTACAGCTTTTTTATATCCAGGCCGCCAAGACGTTCGAGGTAGACTGGGCGACCATCCTGATGAGTGTCAATCAACGACGAGGGCTTCGGATGAATCTGTAACGCACCTTGTCCATCTTGTGGTAGTACTGGGCATAATACTTGTCTACTTCTTCCTTCTCCTTGAAGTCAAAGTTACTGAGGCAAGGGTTAAATGTTGGAGTGAGATGACGAGGACAGACGACTCACTTCATGATATCTTCGACGCCAAAGGACACCCGCCAAGATTCCGTGTCAAGGATCATTACTTTAGCCTTCTCTACGTCGAATTTGCGGGCTCTAAGATATCTAGCAGAACTGAGCAATGAGAAGAAATGAGAGGTCGGTCCGACTAACCTTAACAGAAGTGAATCACCCATTCGAGACTCGTTGAATTTTCCGAGTTGAATCAGGTCAGCCTTGAACTTGTCTAGAGCCGTCTGCTGCTCCGGTGAGAGGTTACCCAAATGACCAGGAGGTGTTTTGTATGAAGATGCGGCTGGAGCTGGGGCTGCCATTCGTATAGAATTAAAAATAATAAGAGATGGATAGTAGAAGGCAGAAATTAAAATATCAGGGGAGGATGGGAGGTGATGGTTGAGGAGGCGAGCAAAAAGCGGGGTGGCATCTATATAGCGAGCCCATCACTCAATCACTCCCACATTATGCGATCACAGGCTTTAGCTTGGCTCCGTCAAGATTACAACTTCAAGAGAATAATAATATTACACTACAGCAAAGATGGAGACGTCTCGATAATGGCATGAGGTCCTTTTTGTGAGTAGTCCACTTTTGATACAAAGCTCCTGTCTCTCGTCTCGCTGAATATCAACTATAAAAGCTTCAGCATCTTGTCTAGATGCCAGAATGTCAATACTGACCTTTGCGATGATGCTTGAACCCAAAAACGCCGCATAACCCTCGCCGGTCTCTCTATATTCTGGATAATACTCGGGAAGATTCAGAAGCCCTATCACACGTGGCTGGACCTCTGTATGAAGCTCTGGGTTCATCACGATAAAGGGTGCTAGTCGAGATTTCAGCGCATGGCCAATTCCTGATCGCAATAAGCAGATGAATCATAAAGTCAAGTCGGAATCTCACCTCGAACATGTCTTGTCATGTCACCAGTGACAAACAGCCCTTGCCAGATGTACAGTCGCTGATCTATATCTGCATTTTTGACCGCCAGTCCTACGACTTCCTGCAAAGATAGCCTGGGTTGATTGGAAGTGGAAGGGATGACCTGAGCAAAGTCGGCCATGGCAGAATTCAACAAAGTTGGATCGAAAAGCGCTTCACAGAAACGATGTCGCTCCTTGCCTAGAGTAATTGAATGCCCACGAAATTCGACTGTGAGGAGATCAAGAGCCTCGATTTCTCGAGCCCGCGCCTGATCAGCTGCGCTGCCTTTGAGAGTCGCCTTTTTACGCATCCCACTCTCGATAACAGCTTTTTCTCTGCCTGCGACGACAATAGCGGCAATGTCGGTGATACCCTCGTCTTCTACAATCAACGATGCACCGCTTGATGGTACTTTGACATGCCCTGCTTCCCATACTTCTTTCACAAGCTCGAGGAGAGCCGACTGGAGCTCTTGAGGAGCAAGAGGTGCCTCTGGTGGCGACAAAGCCGCCATTACAGACTGGTTTGAGCGAAGGATGTGGGCCAAGTAGATTTGACAGTGGCGAATGCCCAGTGGAGCGGTAGCAGTAGCATTTTTGACAATAAAGTTTTCGTAGATGCATGTTATGTCGGTCGTCTCGTATCCAATGTCGACAATGACCCCAGTGAGCCTTGTGGTGGCATAAATTTGTGATCTGGGTCGTTCAAGGATGGCGAAAGCAGCGACATTGAAGCGCTCAAAGAATAGCTGGCAGACCTTCTCGTAGGCAGACCTCGCTAGACCAGCGGCCATTGAGAGCAAGACGGGGGACTCGTTCTGGGCTCTTCTTCGACCAAGTTGATTAAAAAGAACATATTTCCTGCGAGCATCAGTTCAGAATTCTTCCTCTAACAGCAAGCACTCACCAGAGCGCTTCAGCCTGAGTCCAGTCACTGATATCGCCACCAGCAAATGGCCAAAAGACAGAAATGTCCTGTCCAGCAGCAAGAGCAGTGTCAAGCGCAGATCCGACGAGATAATCGTTTACTGCTGGTGCTGGTGAACTTTGGCTCGTAGAAGGAGCAGATTCATCAGCATTGCCCTCGGTTGTTGCAGACTTTCGCAATCCAACGCGCGCTGAAATTTCCTATCTTGATGGTTCAAATCAAATTATTCTTCAAACCAAAGGAGAGAAACAGACTACTGAGGGTGTTTTGAGCAGTTCATGAAGCCCGAGGCCTGCGCGAATGACGGTTCTTCCAGTCTCGAGAATCACGACCGTGGAGTCACGGTATGACATGGCTTTGCTGAGCAAACCAACAAAAAAAAATTATCCAAGTCCAACACAACTTCACAGCCTTCAGCATGAGATTCATCGTGCTGGGATACTAAACAATCGCAGCAGGCTTCCTGGCCCATGGTCACCTTCCGTTCGATCACTTCTCCTAGCGCGCGGCGCGCGTGAGGGAGAATAGCTGCTCATTCTCATTGGAGAGCCGATTCCCAGCGATCCTTTGTGGTCGGCATATACATGACTCTATCTGCTGCCAGAAGCCAGCGCTGGCGAGCGCCATTTTGTTTCCAACTATCATGTCTACCTTTGCTCCACATTCTCTAGTCAGCCCTTGCAGCAAGGTCGCTTAAAAATTGTCAGAAGGTCGGGCTGGGGGCCTCGGACCTCCGTGTAGTTGCTTGAGTGTGTGTACGACAGAGAGCTTGCAAACCTTGAAAGGACAAAACACGACGCGACATTAACGACCCCAGCGAGCAAGCATGATCAACATCTCGGTTCACTTGCATAATCTAGGATACGGTATGTCTTGGTCAAGTGTTCGCTCATTTCCTCGTCGCAGGGTTTCAGGTCAAGAATCCAAGGGCGCAACATGGGAGAAAGCAGGACAAGATCCTTCCATACGCACCAGACGCCATTTCAGGGATGGATTTTGTAGGAAGACTCAATTTCTGAGTCTCTGACTCTTAATCTCTTCGGACTTGGCTTCTTCTCACTGGCAAACCGCTCTTCCCTGGCGATTTTGATGACGCAGCCGATTTGGCCCGCATATCTGCATTAACAGGACAGGGTGAAGGCCTCGAGGAAGAGCTATGAGGTACGTCTAGATTGGCAGAAAAGGACGCCAAAGTCGCCGCCGCAGCCGTTCTTGCCAAATGTGTAAAGTTGAATCCAGCTCATCGTTCATCGGCAGACAACCTGAGACGCTTTGCCTGGTTGGCAAGCGGACGGGCTTGTTCGTGTGGATATTGCAAGGCCTTGTTGCCGACTTGTAGATCGAAACACTTATAAAGCGATAGGAATAGCAAGGAGAAAATCTAATGTTGATCTCAGTCCTGGCAAGCTGCTGAGCCGAGTGAATGACACTGAAATCGAGAGAGAGCCGTGAAAACGAACTTGGCCTGAGTCGAGATAGAAAATGAAGGGATCTTGAAAGTCACGATATGATGGGCGCGCTGATTCAACTCTTCATTTAATTCAGACCAACAGTCTCAGAAGTACTGTAATCTATCCAAGACCATCACAATCCAATTACTTAGATCCAACTGAACAAGATGCGGTTTTCCTGCACCAGCCAGCCGAAACATTAATCTGTCGTACGATGTCGGAATACATTTTTCAAAATACGCGCATCCGGCTCCTCCGACACTCATGGTCAACTTGCCAGATTCAGCCAGCAGCCCTTTCACCGACTATTCTCGTTGGAGATTACTTGTTCCCAGTGACAATGTTGGTCGTCATACATGGCACTATCTAACAGAGGAAGAATGCGACAAATGGCCCCAGAATGAGGTCGATAAATATTGGCTGGGGATGAAAACGGTAAGCACCTCCAGGACCGCGTTCGTCCCAGTTAAAAAGTCTCTACAGGGTCTTCCGGAACTGCCTCGAGCAAAAACTCCACTGGAAGCCGCGAAGAATGGTTACACCTTTTACAAAAACCTTCAATCTTGGGACGGTCATTGGGCAGGCGAATATGGAGGACCTTTGTTTCTAATGCCTGGTCTGGTCATCGGCTCATATGTTTCTGGAATGGACTTCAAGCCAGAGGAGAAGCTGGAGATGATGCGCTACCTGATGAACAGAGCACATCCGAAGACGGTGGCTGGGGAATGCAAGTCTTTCTCTTTTCTTTGATGCAATATCTAAACCTGGTCTAGACACATTGAAGGTCATTCGACGGTATTCGGGACTGCCCTCAACTATACTGTTCTTCGGCTCCTCGGTATGGACGCAGAGCACCCTGTTTGCGTCAAGGCTCGAGCTACCCTTCACAAACTTGGTCAGATTCCCTCGAATTCGACTTGAAAATCAACTCATTTTGTTTAGGTGGTGCAAAGGCAGCTCCAGCTTGGGGTAAATTCTGGCTCTCAGTGCTCAATGTTTACGACTGGGAAGGGAACAATCCGATTCCTCCAGAACTTTGGTACGCGATTTTCTACGCGTCAAATGTCATTAATTTTGTTTTTCAGGCTGTTGGTTGCACTTCTTGATGCATCATCCGTGTCGCTGACCTCGTCATTTTTCTAGCTTGCCCGAATGGGTCCCCTTCCATCCGCATCGGTGGTGGATACACACCCGAAATGTCTACATCCCGATGTCCTATCTTTATGCAGTCAGGTTCAAGGCCAAGGAGGACGACCTTATCCTCTCACTCCGTCAAGAACTTTATTCCGAAAATTTCTACTCGATTAATTGGCCGGCGCAGCGAAACAATGTCTGCAAAGCTGACCTTTACTCTCCCCATTCCTCGGTGTTCGATATGATCAGTGTTGTTCTATCGATCTATGAATCCTGCACGTTACCTCCAATGCGACGAGCTGGTCTAGAGCGAGCATACAAGCTCATCGTCATGGAAGATGAAAACACAGGATACCAGACAATCGGACCTGTCTCCAAAATGATGAACCTTGTCGCTCGCGCTCACGCTGAAGGACCGGAAAGTTTTGCCTACAAGGAGCATCGCAGAAAGAGGGATGATTTCATGTGGATGAGCGGTGAGGGCATGATGATGACTGGAACAAATGGCAGTCAGCTATGGGATACAGCTTTCATAACCCAGGCTCTGGCTGAGACAGGCCTGGCCGAACTACCAGAATATCAGGATAGTTTGACCAAAGCGCTCGAATGGCTCGACAAATCACAGATGCGCGATAACCCGAAGCACTACAAGACGGCATTCAGACATGCTACAAAAGGAGCTTGGGGCTTCAGGTATGCTTCCTTTAAAATATTATTTGAACAATGACTAGAATCTGCACAGTACCAAGGAACAAGGATACACAGTCAGTGATTGTACTGGGGAAGGGCTCAAGTCAGTCATGTATCTTCAAGAGCTCAGGTAAGTTACTTTCGTCTTCTCACACTTGCTACTGACAAGATCGACAGCTTCACACCAAAACTTGTCTCTGAGCGTCGGATGTGTGATAGCGTTGACTTGATGTTGACGCTACAAAATCCCAATGGCGGCTTCGCTAGTTATGAGCTGGTCAGAGGACCACGGTGGATGGAATTGCTGAATCCAGCCGAGGTTTTCGGTCAGCTTCTCCTTGATCGACTCTCGCGAGAATATATGCTGATTGCTGAACTTAGGCGACATAATGATTGAATACTGCTATCCAGAATGTACAACATCGGTCATCACTAGTCTTGCCATTTTCCGGAAGCATTATCCTCACTATCGCGCTCAAGACATCGAGTCAGTGTCTCTTTTCTGCACTTCTCCTTCCAGTTTTACTGATCGTGTTTTAGATCGACGATCCAGAAAGCAATCTCTTACCTGCATAACGTTCAGTCACCTGAAGGCGGCTGGCTCGGCTGCTGGGGCATTTGCTTCACTTACGCGACTATGTTTGCTCTTGAAAGTCTTTCCCTTGTCGGAGAAAATTATCACAACAGTCAACACGCGAAAAGGGCTTGCGAGTATCTTTTGCAGAAACAAAGGGCCGATGGCGGCTGGGGCGAAAGCTATCAGGTACATTTCTTCGATTTTTCAGCTAAACCGATTCTTGACCTAAGCTCCAGTCCTGTGAACAATCTGCTTGGGTAGAACATGCGAATACCCAGGTTGTTCAGACAGTGCTGGGCTGCTCTAGCTTTGATGCATGCTGGTTATCCTGAACCCGAGCCATTAGAGAAAGCTGTCCAACTAGTTATGAGCAGACAGTTACCGGTTTGTATCTGCAATATCCTTGCTTCATACTCGACTGACCTATGGCTTAGGATGGATCTTGGGCTCAAGAGGCGATCGAGGGAGTGTTCAACAAAAATTGCGCCATTTCATATCCAAATTTCAAGTTTGCCTTTCCTATATGGATGTTGGGCAGGGTCGGAGACTACCTGGCACAACTAGAGGCGAAGAAGCTCTAGATACATACGTATAGTACAAGAAATAGGCTTACTATAGGTGATGTAAAGTGCTGGTTGACGTTTCGGAGACGGTGCTCCATGCGGTGCGGCCGGGCTGCAGCCAAGATTCGGAATTTTCCAACCAGTCAAATCTCATGACGCTGGTTCATCGTCTTCGTCAGGGCGTAGTACCACCGTCCTTTCCATAATAGCCTGAAGGATTGTCTGCGGTGGCTCTGTATTGGCTATCGATGGATCTACCGGAGGTATTGGCCTGGCGACATCCATTGCGAATTGCGGCGGTGAAGACCAGATTGACATGTACTTCAAGAAATCTGAAGGTTCAAGTACCGGGAGATCTGCAAAATTGTATTTGCTGATAGAGTTCTCCTCGTCATGGTCAACATCGATAATTTGAGCACTAGGTGGAGGTGGACGAGGAGCAATCTGTCTGCGCTTCTTGGAAGGAGATTGTTGTGAACCCTGGCTCCATTGAGACATCGGTGGCGGTTCTGAACTCTTCAAGAGCTTGCTCATCGTCGGGGACAAAGGAATCTCTCCCACCAGTATAGAGCCAAGTGGGATGGAAGAAGGAAGAGGTGGTGGGTCTCTGAGCTGTGGTCGCGAAAGATTCCAGCTAGGGAGCAGCTCGTCGAGGGAAACCACCCCAATTTTATCTGGATGAGATTTTTGCACATGCTCGGAGAGACGAGCAGACGTATAAAACGGAGCATTTCTGCAATTTTTGAAAGGGCATGGAAGAGGGAAATCCGGCATATGGGCAAAATCGATGTGCTCTTGAAGCTTTTCACGATTGGACTGTTTGGAAGAGGTGCAGCCAGCGAAACAGCATCGAAAATGACTCTGCTGACTTTTTCCTGATTTCCTGCTCTACTCGATATGATGAGGTTTGGTCAGAGGCCAAATATTCGATGCTCACTTTACGGTCGACAGTGGCATGCTGACAGTGGTCGTATATGTGCTAGAGAAGCAGGTCACAAAGAGTAACAATGGATTGAAGGAAAATACCTTGTTCAAGACGTGCCAACAGGAAGCTACGACCGTGCAGGCCTCGCGCTGAGACGAAGAAGAGTCTCCTTGCAGCAAGATGGGACACTTGACGGCTCGAATCGTAGTTTTGGCGATGTCGATGACTGTTTCAGCTGTGATTTGTACGACAGCTGAAGGGTGCATTACACACCACCATCGAGGAGTCTTGTCCGGAGCAACCAGGAGCTGAGTTGCTGTCGAAGGAAACCCAATTTTCTGCAACTGTTACGCCGAACCGTCGCACGTGAAGAATGAATGGAAGTGACCGTGCAGTCATCCAGTACTTTTTTTGGCTCGAATTTTACAAAATTTTACAGTACAAATACAGGTATGCAAAAAAGAAACCAGATATCCAGTCTCTACCAGGTTTCTGGGTCGAATCGTTCCAGAACAGAATTGGCATCTTCAACGTCCTTCTGGGCCTTCTTTCTCATGTAGAATATAGGACAGTCCTTGCTGGTACATAGCACATCCTAGTCGACTGTCAGTGTCACGACCCAGGAATATCAGACAAAACCCACTTGATGCAATGAGCCTTGACAGCGCTGACATTGCGTCCAGAAACGCGAAAATCGGACTTGCAGATTTGACGCGTTTGACACCTGTTTTTGATACAGCTCGCCGATCCGAGGGCGGCAATTTTTACAAACAGCGCCATCTGGGAATTTGTGAGCCACATTTTCAGAAGGAAAAAGGAGCAACCATACTTTGAACACTATTGTTCGCTCGCAAAGGCGTCTTGCATCCAAGACAAGTGGCTGTCTTCACAGCAAACTTCATCAATCCACCAACGGTCGGCGTCGCGATTTGAATTGTTCGAGTGTGGTCACCAGATACTAAAATGAAGAATTCAGTAATGAACAAGATATCTATGGTTGCCCTCACGCAGAGAAGAGGCTCTTTCTCCAAGAATAGGTTCAAAGATTCGCATGAGGGGCTTGGAAAGCTGGTTGTCCAGATAGTATTTCGTGTCAATGGGGATGTTGTTTTCGAGGACAAACAGAGGATCTTCCGACTTTTCGTAGGCGGCAGCGCCTGCAAATGAGATTGGCGGCTATCATTCCCTACAAGGAATACTCACCCTTGATGCCCTTGACAATGACATAGGCGACACGATCTCCAAGAGCAGGAGCGGACCCTGACAGCCTTTTAGTTCAGTGCAATGACCATAAAGTTGTCTGCTTACCAGCATCACGCTGCTTCATTCGTTCAGCCAGTTCTACATGAGCTTGCTTTCCAGCATAATCTACAGACTCGAGTCAGTTGCAGCTACAATGAGGATCGTCATCATACCAGTCTTCGCCAAAGCCTTGGTGATCACCAACTGTGACAAGTCGACCTTGTTCTGAAGCAGATCAGCAATGGTCCGTTTCGTGTATCTAAAGAAACTTGTGAGCAGGGAAAAATCATCAAGTGATGAACCATACTCTTCGGCACCCTTGACGTCTCTGTCTATCAACATTTTATGAAGACATGTTTCGATAACAGTTGAGACGAGTCGACAATTGTCTCGGCGAACCGTCTGTCGCAGACGTTAACCCAAGTAGGAGAATGAGCAAGACAAGACCGCACCTCAATACCCTTGGAATCCATCTTGTCGTACTTTTCCGGCCGTGTCCAATAAAGACCTGCATACCGCTTCTTGCTAATGAGGAGATACGGAAAGTAGACCTTCTCAAACTCCAACTTTATCGGCTTAACGAATTGACCTGTAACAAACTCTGCTGCTTCGCTGCCTATAATGGGTTAGTACTGGAACAGAATTTGAGAACCAGACCTTGTACCTATTGCCATGACCTTTGTGAGGTCGGTTGGTCCGAATTTGATCATAACCGAATCCGTGTCACCATAGATGACTTCTGCATCATGGGAGTGACCATTGGCGATGCTATACTCATCTTCTACAGCCTAGCAGGTTTGGTTAGAAATGAAATGCCAAAGTAAATTTCACCGACCTGCTTCGTCCTCTCTATCATTTGACGACCATACGCCGTCACGCTCGATGAGATAGGCAGACAAGGCAGCTTGCCAATGGTTGCTCCAGTGAAGCCATAGACAGAGTTGGCGCTAATCTGTAACACCCAGGTCGGTAAAAGAGGAAGGAAAGACGGTGAACCACAAACCTTGAGAGCCAGTTGGCGACCGTCGAGAACAGCCCTTTTGAAGGGATCAGTCTCACTCTTCAAGTCAGCCTTTGCCCGCTTTCGCGCAGTAATCAAATCTTCAAGGATGATGGGTAGGAGCCCTTTCCGTTTCTTGGAAGTTGCAAATAGATCTGAATGCTTGTTAGTATTCCAATAGCATTTTCAACATTTAAACATACCATTGTTGGGGGTCTGGATGTAATCGACGTCTTTTACAAGCTGAAGACGATCAATGGTGCCTTTGTCGAGAAGCGTCGTATAGCAGAGATTGTGGGCCATCATGATGGACGGGTACAGCGAGCTGAAATCGAGTGTTGCGATTGGGACATCATAATATCCCTTCTTTGGCTCAATAACCGTAGCTCCTTCGTATTGTTCATCGGAACCTGATTGCTCTTAGCACTTGAAAATTCAGACGGTGGATTGACAATACCATCTCCCTTGAAGGCAGGAATCACATATCCTTCGTCGTTTGCTTTACGGAATAGCTGGGACAAAACTTTGATGGATTGACCGCGAGACAGCAGATAATTGAAAGGGACCCCGGTGACACGCGCCATTTCGGTATAGTTCACGAAACACATCAGCTTGTCAAGCAGCCTCTGAGGAAGGTAGGCATCCTGGGCTCCAGTTAGCGACGATCCCAAGTGATGACAAACTTTGAAAAACCTTTAGACAATAGATGGCCAGCCTGCGACGGGATTCCGGGGTACCATTTTGCAGGTCAGTGATGACTGAATGGTGGACATCCTCCTTTTGTTCGCCAAGGAAATGAGAACAGACAGAGTTGAGAGTGTAACTTCGTAGTTTATACTCCCGCTGCATGAACTGAAGAAGATCGAGCTGAAGACGACCATCTAGCGGTGTCTCTTTGGAGTCGCGCTGTCCATAGGCCTTGGACGAGAAATGGGTTTTATTCACCTTCGTCTTGTTGCCTGAAAAGAGTGAGATGAGGCCGATAAACAGGAGAAAGATGTATACCTTTCATCCTTCCCAGGAATGGGAATTTTTCTGCCTTCAGTGCTGCAGCGCGGTCCATCAAGTAGGGAAAATCGAATCCTCCGATATTGTAGCCAATGACTACATCGGGATCGACTTCCTCAACAAAGTCTCTCCAACCCTGTAGGAGTTGGGTCTCGTCTTGGTAAGAGATAACCTGGGAGCCGACAATATGTGAACATGTGTTGAGAGTGAAAACGTTGCGTATAAAAGGCTGCTGTTCCCCTTGGCGAGTAACCATATTCGCTATTTGGATCACTGGATCCACTTCTGCTTCTGGAAATATACCCTTGCGACCTGCACACTCGATATCGAAGCTCAAAATGCGAAGTGGTGCAATCTTGGACCAAGCTCCTTCTGGGGGATGTGAGGTGAATGCGTCATATCTACACGGGATTCAGTTGTAGCCAGAACCAAGAAAGAGACACGAACCGTAAGCTGATCTCAATCTGACAATGAGAAACTCTCTTCTCGTTGCCCTTCTCTCGCAATATCTTGTAGCTCCCGGCTGGAACTTCAATCCAGTTCATACCAACCACCTAATAAAAGGTTGACCTATTGCCCCTCAATATACTCATTGACTCACCTTGGTATCAATCATAAAGCGAAGAGTATAGGCGAGATTACTTTCGAAAGTCGGGATGGTTTCCCTGGCCGCATTGGCGAACAAGTCGTTGAACATACATTCATTTCTTTCAAAGATGCGTAAAGAGCACGGGAATAAGGCCGCGGTGTGAAGAGATCAAAAGAGTACTCATCTCTGACTTTGGGCAGACTTTTGGGGTCTCCAATGGTGAGCTTGATGAAAGGAACATAATCGTCGCCGCGGTAACCCCAGAGATTTCGCTTCTTCACAATTTCAGCATTCTTGACCTGAGGGTACTCCAGTTGGTTCTGTAGAAACGATGAAATTCGGGGAAATTGGTCATTGAGTACCACCACTGACATTGAGATATTGACAAAAGGGCGTCAAATCCTGTGACTGAAACCCTCGAGGCGAAGCGATGTAGAAATAAGGCTCGAAATCCGTGACATGGGCCAAAACGCTGTGTCCATCCTGTGGTGCTGTCAGCATCAGAAAAAGCGCAGAGACAAGGTCTCACCTCTGTGACCCCGAACATTCTCAGCTCCATTTTGTTATTCGAACCGTATGCTTCTTCGACATCTATCTGTTGGAAGACTGAAAGGAGCGAAAGTCAATCTGGGACCGAGGACACAAGCGACAGCGCTCATACCAATTGAGTTTTTCTTCTCGTCCATCACGGGGAGCGGTGGTCGAGCCCAGTTATCTGAACCGCCTTCTGCCTCTGTGAAAAAGTGTTCAGCGAGTATAGGACGCGGTACAAGAGAACCACGGACCAGCTTTGCTGTCTGTCTGACTCTTAAGACGCTCTAGAACGTCTGCAAAGGAAGAATCCTTGGTCTGTGAGCCAATTGAAGGTGCTGCTGCAAGCTTTCTCTTTTTTGTCGCGCGGTCGGCGTCAATGTCTGAGGCTGGCCTGGGCGACGCGTTCATTTGAGAAGAACACGGAAATTTAAAGAAAACGAACCTGGCGTGAGCTGCAGGCACATTTTCCTTTATCGTTGAAAGAGGCTCTGGCATGGTGAAGCACGACGAGCTCGAGGTCGAAGCTGAACAATGGACGCGCTGAAGAAATGTCGATTTGACAGCGGTCACATTGTGACACCCTTCATTTTTTCTCGTCCAGGCCGAACAGGAACCACCGCGCATAATTGAACCTCCCTTTCTTCTGTATGTCTATCAGTCGAGGCAGCCAGAGGCTTTGGTGCTACAGAGACCCTACCTATATCCAGGCTCGGTCTCTGAGCTCGACTGCAATTCTATCAGCGCCGAAACTGACTCGTCAACAACCAGTCTCTGCAGGTCGGTCGCGTTTTTTTCTCAAAGCTCATCTTGACCGAAATTCGACACAGAGGCCAAACTAGCTTTATTAGCCAGACGGGAACAGGCGCAAACACGGAAGAGGATAGAGAAATCCACCAGAATTGGCGTCCGTTTCTCTCCTGTTCCAGTTGAGCTCTGACTGAATACAACTAGTTGTTTCTGCCAATGAACAGGGAAAGGTTGACGGATTCTGTGCTCCAGCCTCCAACGGAGACGCTTAATTTACCAGAATTCAGTGCAGTAAGGCTACAAGCGTCCACTGGGCTTTGGTTGATATCCTTGCAGAGTCAACACCTTTTAAATCGCGTCGTTCGGTTCGAAACCTCAGAAACGGGACCTAGAAGGTGGTATGGTGTCCCCAAGTCCACGTATATCGAGGTATTTGGCTTCATCTCACATTTCTTCTCTAATGATTTGTGAAGCACCGGCTTCTGTCTCAACCTGCATCGGTGGTTCGGGAGATCACACTCGCGACAGCCGACCTGATGGATGACGCTCTCAACGAGGGCAGTATGGAGAATCGTTTTGTTCTTAGTGAGTGTCATGAGCCTGGTATGCCCGCGACTAGCTCATTAGTGGACAGCTGGAAAACCAGGGTGTGGCAAGAGCTATACTTTGATGCAAGCAGTTCATCATTGTCATTTGAACGATTGGATAGTCATATACATTCCCCGAGGCAAGCTAAATCCTCGTGTCGGTCCACTTCACTGGCTGACCACTGTCTAGCACAAAATCTCGTCAATTCAACTACGATGCACTCTTACGACCTGCGAACTCAGACGTATATTCAGCCTGAATTCGCGCAGCAACTTCTCAAGCGAATCTACGAGGTTAACAAGAAACACTTTCATGATCGGGGCGAGAACAAAGGACTACGTTTGACCCGGAATTACAGTGCCCAGGGCTTTGCGGAACTGTCTGGGGCAACAAGGAAAGATGTCAATAAAGGATCCCCGCTGGTTGAAGTCGTATCAATTGGCATTGAGAGCACCCAATTCGCCGCGAGTGCACTTCAATTTGTCATGATTGAGCTTGGTTCCCAAAATAGGTGAGTAATTATGTGCGCTCAAGACTGTTGCTTGCTGATTACTTTGACAGCATACCAGTTCTACTGGCAATCGACAGCTTCCAGTCTCTCTATTGTCAAACACTCTACCGAGACCCTCATTTCGCGAGGATTCGATCGTATCACCTTGCAATTCCTCGTCTACTGCTTGAGTTTGCTTCTGGGCAAAGATTATTTAGAAATGGTGCTGTTTTGGGCGCGGTCTGTTCAAGCGACCCGAACTTTCCTATGCCCCCCGAGTTGGAAACAGCGCTGGACATCGAGGGAAAGACCACTCGAAGTCCATACGACAAATTCGTACCTGAGCTAGCTGGATATTCCTCTGGACTTCAAACTATGAAGGTTCCAGATACATTCAATGTAGCTGAAGCGACTGCAATCTTTGAGGCTTGGATGAAGAATGGGGCCTCCTCTGCGGGTGAGTTGTATCCATTTTTTCCCGGATTGGTTTTCTCAACTTGATCCACTTTAGCGGCCACTGACGACTTTTTCCTCGCAAAATACACGGAAAGCAGTGGAAATCCGAGAGAGTTTGTATGGAAAGGAATACTGAGCTCTTTGGAAGGAAGCACTCCACCGAGTCCTGTACCGGCGCGCTGGCCGCAATTCACTTCGACCATCTAGGGTCTGCCTTGAATCAAATGCAAAAATCTGATAAAGTCAGCCTTCATGTTGAGTTACTTGCCAACCGTCAGCTACATGATATCTCGCTCCAATATCTCAATGATTTTTGTACGGAACTGGTCCCGAAGATTTCGAGCTGGCTCACCCTGAGGTATGTCACGTCAAAACACCGAGCTACTTGCACAACTGTTCTCATGGGTGGCACCATTCTATGCAGCTGCAGTACTTCTGAGCCGAACAGCGCCCTTTGAATGTCCTACTTCTGCATTCTTCCGTCCTCATCGCTTCTCTTCATTCAGAATGCAGAGTATCATATCTACTCCTACCTTGAACGCGTCGCTTAACATTTCGCTGTTGGGGTCGAATCTGGACAGTTTACCACAAGAGCTTGGACCAGAAATACAGCCAAATATGCTAGCCCAACAAACTGTGACAGAGGAACATTTACGAACAGTTGCTTCGCAGAACATCACACCGGGGACTAGTCTGGAAGCGAACCTCCAAGTCGCGCTTATGATCGAAAGCCCCCAGGCCTTAGTACCAGCCGGGGAATCCATGATCATGGTGGCACCGGTGAGCATGGATGTAGAAGGGTTCAGGTACGAGCTTTCAATGACTGAAATGGTTCGTTAATTGTCCTCAGACGCTAGGGTCACCAGTAGAACTTCTAGAGGAGGAAGTGCTCCCGCCTGAAGTCGCTACACTCGAGGAAAAGGTATCGGCATGTTATATGCGACTTGAATAACCTACCCTAACCTTGCCTCAGACTGAAAAAGATCCTCAACAGGTCGAATGGCATCGGTAGGCTTCTTGTCTGCATAGGGAATGTAGAATCAGACATTTCATCTAGTCTCGATGACATTCATAATGGCGTCGTTGCACACCTCGATGGAAAGCTCTGTCTGGAAAATATTATCGAACAACCTACAAAGATATCGGATCTCGGGTACGTCAGAATCATCGAGCCTTAGATAGTCCTGTTGTTAGCGCGCTCGAAAACAGCAGTAAAATGACCTTACATAATTTCGGAGTTTGAATTGACTGCTCCTCATCTCTTGGCCTATCGAGTGCCTTCTCAACGCGAATTGTCGCGATTTTAGGGCATAGAACAATGAATTGTGTACTAAAGCATATACTAGTCAAATAATATCCAGGATCATATACGCTGCGCGGTCAAAATGGTCCAAATTGACAATTGCAGAGTATCTGATTTTTATAACGCTACTGTGAGGTCCGACGAAGCTGAAAAGCAACATGGCATAGGGGAATGATATGATATATCGAAATCTGGGGAAATGGCGGGGGTGATTCCGACTTTTTCTTCGAATGGAGGGTCGGGGAGGAAGGTGTCTAAGCTCATCGTTACTGACGTCCACTGAGCGCGCAAAAATCAGCGATAACGGGTGAAATGTGGTTTGGGATATCACAGGGCATGGCATATTGACATTTTGAGCAGCACAGAGCCCTGGCCCGTTTGCAAAAGGCCGCTCGGGTCAGATCAGCAAAAAGGCTTACAACGACGCACCGAGATTCTAAGCTGAATTCCACCCATATGCCTTCAGGATCCCTATTCAACACCATTCCTTTCTGGTAGAGCGATATAAGTCTTCCAGCGAAGAAGGCTCACGTGAACGAAAAACCCAACTGTGGCAATTCGTGACATCCCTTTCTTGAACCAAACCAACATCATGAAAGAATTTCTTGGGCCTCCTCTTCCGTTCGCAGCGAACCCACCCGCCATGACGTTCGAAGTCAGTATTCTCGCTGCGAAGCCTATTACAAGCAGCTAATTTTTCTCACACAGAACCCCGGCACTGAAGTTATCATTCTCCCAATTTATAAAGATATACTCGTGCAATTCGCGTACAGATGGTATACCGATTACACGGGAACGCGTGTTGCCGAATTTCTCGACAAGGATTTGAACCCTATCACGCTCTCCAACGAATATATAGTCCGTCCGTTTGGACCGGCTCCCGGCTATGTCACTGCTCCTGAGGGACAATTCCTCCGACACTACCTCATAGACGGAGATTTCGAAGAGTTGGTTCTTTTGGACCGGAAGATGAAAATCCTCGGGCGTGTCCCTTTGCCCCAGTGGAAGCTGAAGCTTCGTAAGTCGAGGCTGGCGAACCCTCACGTTTCTGACTGATTCTCTCTCACAGTCGACGCTCAGGCTGCTTTTGATGCTCTAAACCCTGACGAGTCCAAGAAAATGTACTTTTTGCGCAGCGTAGAGGCAACACTACGCATGGCTGGCCAGCTCGATTTACCTGAACGCCGCACTGATTTCTATCGCTTCGTCGGACAACATACTCGACAACCGTTCAGTGAATTGATGGAGCGCTTTTAGACGAGAATTCATATTTATTTTTGCATCGTTGTACCACCACCACAGTTTAAATGATATCATGGACGGAGCGATACCAGCGGGGATAGCTCAAGGTTGATTGCGATAAAATAAGGTGGGCATCTGGATCGAACCATTGGATCCAAACTCTACCCTACTTAGGCAGGGAGGGCCGGCCATTTCATTCGGTTTTGCACAAGGCAGTCCAACGCGATATTTACTGAATCCCTGTTTTCAGTTCAAGATGTTGCCATTTTTGAGCCGGACATCTGACTTCGATGAGCTGTCTGGCTCTATGAGGTATACGACTATAACAGACTGGTCGATGTTTCAAGGGGTGGTACATTTGAATAGAGTGTTGTGGCAAAAAATAGAGGTAGAAGGCGGGGATGGGCCGCACGACTCTATAGTGGTGATCTAGACATCCAACCCGCGAAACGTACTTGATAGTAGAGGCAATCCTTACACTGTGTTTCCAAAATAATAATCTCGAAATGCTTCTGTTCAAGAGTGCAAAAAATATAGCTGCGGGACACTGAGAATTTCAAGTGGTTTGGTGGCGATAGAGGATGTGAAACGCCTTGGAGACAATCCAGAAGGACCTTAGACACTCATGAACATTTTTTTGGACCAGTAGAGGCAAATTAAACTGAGATTAGTGGCGCCAGCGGATGTGGCCGGCCTAGGCCATAGCTGTAGTTCGATGGATGTGATTATCTGTATTATGACTCCAGTATCTAAGTACCGGAACATGGTCTGCAGCCAATCTGCAGCCCAGTTGCCGCCTCCCAGTCCATAATATCGGAGTTTGAAACGTCACATGTCCCTTTGGTCCATCGCAGCGCTCCACCATGATCCTGGGCGCTTTTCCTCATTATTATTGCTTATAACGAATATGCGACTCATTTAACTAACATCTTCGTTTTTTCTCCCTCGCTCTGGCTGTCTCGCCTCCCATACCTCACGAACAGCAAACGAGAAATGTATCGACGCGCCGCAGCGTCGTCGAGGACGGTCCATCCTCCACGTAATGACCTTCTATTGCAATTAAAAGATTTATCTGACAATTCCTGCAGATTGGAGACGTGGGCTTCGCACATACCGTCGTTTGTGTAAAAGGCCACACCGATGTCACTTCTCCTTGGGAGGATGCTCGATTCACGCTTTCAGAAAATGGCACGATTGGGCCCATATCTGAACCCATCCTTTTGCACTGCCTCAAAATGCACCCAAAGGCATTCGTGTACCAAATCGGGAAGCGTAAGCTATTCTTTTAAATTGACGACATGAACCAGTGCTTAATCGGGGACCTAGCGGCTGACTTGCCAGCGACGCCTGACTGGAATGTTCTCAGTGCCGTGTTCTGTGAAGAATATGAAGTGAACCTCCGGTTCTGTCCTGGAACTGACGGCCAGTATCAGACTGCAATCCGAGAGTACCAGAAGAGTGTTCGACTGCTTGTCGAGAGCGCGCTCAAACGCCTAACACCTTTCATTGATAAAACGATCATTGAAACGGTTCGAAGACTGCTACAGGAGCCAATACCTACGGATATCCCAGTAGCTGAACCAGGTTCAAAAGATGATGAGGTTTTGTTCACTCTTCGCAATTGTGGGTGAGTG
The DNA here is from genome assembly GCA_029320655.1 of Mycena floridula. NCBI lineage: Eukaryota > Fungi > Basidiomycota > Agaricomycetes > Agaricales > Mycenaceae > Mycena > Mycena floridula. Next base: position 332,320 of record JARIHS010000039.1, on the reverse strand, counting down.
TCATCTCATACGATACGCCGTCACATCGATTAACCTTTGTTAGCCCGGTAATTTCATCCTGGAACATTTCACTATCTTCTAACAAATGGTCAAACAGAACACCTTTGCGAAGTTGGTGAGAGCCTGGGAAGGTGAATTTATTTTTATGTGTCTTCTTCGTTCGTCAATTGATGATATTTCAGAAACGGCTCGAAAAGCTGCATTTCCAGACGCTCCGAGCTCAGAACCCGGGGAAATAACCCAAGAGCATGGTGACGGGGAGCGAGACCGTGGTACTTGGCCGATCCATTCACAAAACCTATTCTTTTGCTTACTTCTCGTTGTCATAGATCTCCAGGGTATTACTAAAGGGAAACCTTACCGTATTCTGCATGAGTTCTCGAAGCCTCACAGACCCCTCAACCACGAAGACACGGAAATTCCTGACGGTACGTCATTCTCTCCACGGTCCTGTTACTTTTCTTGACAAAGAGTCAAAACGAACAGTTGATGAAGCGAACACAGATTCTCAGTTTAATCTGGGCGATGTTGGTATGGCCTTGTTCTCATTTGCCAAGGGATCTAACCTTTACTTTGAACGTCAAAGATGTCCCCCACGAAGACGGCCTCGCTTTGGAACAGCCACAACCCACAGCCAACGCGGGGAAGCGCAAGGCTCCAGAATCGGCTGATCCGATGTTGGCGGCCAAGAAAAAGCGATTCTCAGCTTCACCTACTCCTGACCGAGATTCCACTCCTTCGACTATCCTAACATATCCCACATCCGAGCCTCGAAGTCGAACGCAATCCCAAGAACCCGAAGGTCCGACAATATGAATGGAAAATAAATTTGTAAAGACATCCCAGTGGTTCTACGAGGGCCCTCGCTGTGTATTCATCTATCTATCTATCTATCTATCTACATATCTATCCAGTCCCGTAGTCGCCCTGACCGGTGGCTTGCATGAATGAATGAGTAATGTTTCATGCAACTAGTCAGCGGCGTACCGGGGCTCAATGCATGATTTAAATATATCCGTCTTCACTTTTGTTGTAGCGCTGCTGTCATAGGTTGGAGGGAGACGGGCAAATATTCTGTTCCAACATATCGCCCAATCTTCTGTCAAGCGGAGTTCCGGATCTGGCGCGTGCGTCTTAGGCTTAAACAAATAAGAGATAACTTGCTGGTGACACCGTTTCGCGATTTTGGAATATTCTTCAATCGAGGCCTTTTCCTGCGGGAGTTTACCGCTTGGGCGCAGAATCCTCCTCAATCGGAAGTGTGCACCGACAAAGACAAACGCAGCGTCAGTTACATTTCTTCACACAGCACTCGAGTCGGTGCACCATAAGATTTGTCATATAGGAACAAGGTTTCTGAAAAATTATTCTCTTCGAATTCAGCTGCTGGGAAATAGTCAAGTCATCTCTGCAGAATTTTACTGTTTGGCTCGACAGACCTTTCCTTGTCAGACCTCTCCGCTGCATAAAACTCTGCAATCTCCTTCAGGCTCTGTATTCCTTCGTCCGACGTCAGTTCTCGGAGTTCAGAGTCCTTTGTAATTTCCATCGTCTTGGTGTCGTATGTGTACAAGTAGGCTCTGACACCGAAGACGGCAAGGCCGTAGACACGCGCTGTCATATGGAGACGGGGTATTGCCTTCAGCGCGCTCTCCATCGCTGTTTTCTCCTCTTCTTTCTTGTCATTGTATTGTAAAGCGCGGATGGACATTTGCCGAAGGATAAGGACCGGAATTCCGTGGGCGATAGACTCGACCCCAAGCATCACTGAGTGATCTGGATCAAGTTCACACTGGCCGACGATACGGAATTTAGTGCGAAGAAAGATGTGTCTAAGGAACTCGTTATAGAAAGCAGAGACGTCATTATGTGTTCCACCACTATAAACTGTGAGCTTGAGAGCGTCAGCCTGCAGACGAGGGTCCTGCATGATGGCATTGTTTGCAGTGGTTGGATCCATTGTTGCACACGTGCGCGTGATCAGCCACGATTTTCTTATGGAACAGGTCCCGACACACCTCAAGCTCATTTTCGAAAGCACCGACGAGTTGACAGGCGTCGAAAATGAGCTCAATGGGATTATCAATGCCAGCCTATCCTACCTTTTTACGCCACATCTGATCCCCCTTCCTCATCGTACCACAAGGACCAGGGACGGACACTGACCGCAAGTCAATCGACTTCACGATCGAAGTCCTGATCAAAGTTTCACATGGCTGCGTCAGCCGCTGGACTAGTAGAGTCCTCATTGTTCAAGTCAAGACTTCGGCCATCGTCGAGGGAAGCTGCAGACGCGAACACGCGAACACGCTTCAAGGCTTGCTGGTACACCTCCGAGAATGTCTTTGTCCTCAGCCGCTAGGGTCACTAGTAGAACTTCTGGAGGAGGAAGTGCTCCCGCCTGAAGTCGTTACACTCGAGGAAAAAGTATCGGCATGTTACTTATATGCGACTTGAATAACCTACCCTAATCTTGCCTCAGACTGAAAAAGATCCTCGATAGGTCGAATGGCATCGGTAGGCTTCTTTGTCTGCATAGGGAATGTAGAATCAGACATTTCATCTAGTCTCGATGACATTCATAATGGCGTTTACTCCTTAGTGAAACCTCCGCTTCGTACTTATTGAATGTCCACTGACAGCGCCTCCTAGCGTCCAAGACTCGAACGACACTTTTTATCAAATGGACATTATGCAACACGAGTCTGATACAGGCAACGTCACTGGTCTGGTCAAGTCAGATGGTTGGCTTCTCATCGAAGACTCTGGTCATTGTCAATACCGTGTCACTCATGCTGCCAATGGGCGCAAGTTCACTTATTTTGAGATGCGCCAACGTCTTCTCGCTCAATTGGGTCTGGACAATATCGTTGGAAAATGCCTGAGATCATCTCTGGGGGAATGTGGGGCACATCAGCAAAATTGCAATTAACTTGTCAGCTTTTTGCGCATTTCAGCTTGTAAAAAGCGCGAGATATCCAATGCAGCTCCTGAAGGGCGTGAAACTGAGTTTATGCCATGTAGCGTCTCGACAGGGACGTGAGAGCTCTCTGGACACCGATCGGGATCTGTGGGATGCCGGAAAGGGTCCTGATCGTCGTCGCCGTGGTCACACTCTCACGGCTGTCATAATCCCGAACCGTGGCAATGAGCAGACCTGGTTCACAGAATGCACCTGAAACTAGGTGGTCAAGTACTATGGAAGTGAGCTACAGGCCACTTGACAAGCTGTGGGCAATATTCTTGCCATAGCCCAACTTTCTGCATTGTCTGCGGTGGTCCGCTTGTAGGTTTTTGGACATAAAAAGTGGGATTGTTGGCTGGCGCTCGATCCTGCCATTCTAGGAAAGGCTTCTTTTGATGTCCGGTCCCGGACCGTCTCTCAAAGTAACTTAAGTTGTTCGGATGCTGCACGATGTACATAACGACGAGCGATTATTATTAATTTCAACATTATTTACCGGTTCTTTCCTTCCTTCAATGTCTCCAGATAATTCTCCTAAAAATTCTGCGAAATCTCGCAAAAAAAAGTTCCAGCGACCACCGGATCATTTTCAAAATATTCGGTTTGTTTCTGTTGATCACGGAAAAGCCGCCGAAGGTTACGGCCGAACAACAACGCGTCAACAAGAGCCAAATCCTGGCCTTTCAGCACGTAGTTCAGTCTCAGAGGTTCATATTCAAGAACTCTGCATCTCAACAGAGCAAGATCATCAGATTTCCCAGTTATACGCGTCAGATCAAACTGAAGACCATGATTTCTTGGTAGCGGGTCCTGGCGCAGATTATTCCCAGCTATCAGCTGCTGCTTTGATGGCCTCTCATGAGCTGGATTTTGATTCACGTGAACATCCTGCTAACCGATGGAAAACACAATGGTCGCAGCTCTCAACATCTGTCAAAGGGCCAGGTCAGAAAAGGCGTGTTTTGTTGCAATGGTCCGTGTTTCTTCGTCAACGGCTACTATATTATCATCTGGGCTCAATACTTCTACAGTCTTTGTGGCTATGATCATACGGCTCGGGGTTATCGAAGTCGCACCGCAGCTAGACCATTCACAGGCTGCTTAGCTCATGCTGAAGTTACCTATCTGGTCGAGACCCAACAAATTCTCCGTGTTCGTGGCTATTTCAAGCACAATGAACAATGTGGAGCTTCCCTTCTCAGCCACATCCCACGACAGCCCCTCCATCCATCGGTGTTCGAGGTTGCCTTGTCACAGCTCGTCACTGGTGTCCCGCTCACACAAATCCAGAAAAGGAATCGCGACTTGATCAATTCTCGAGGTTATCCAGGGATGGATGATGACTCGAAACATGTGAAATGTCGGTGGTTGTTTCAGCGTAGTGATACCCGCTCCCTGTATCGACAATTCAGTCGCCTGAACGGGGTCAAGATGGAACAGAAACCTCACATCAATATCGACGACTGGCTGAATCCCGACTCGGCATCTTACAACAAAGAATTCGCCGAAGCGGTCTTCCATTATCATGCCCGAGCTTCAAAGGGTGAAAGGTTCGAGGTTTCTGTTGCGACGAAGGAGATGCATGAAGCGTCATGGAAATATGGTCATCACAAGCAGATTCTTCTTGACGGCACCTTTGGGTTGTGCGACAAGAAACTGCTCTTGTTCATTGTCATGGGGATCGATGATGAAGGACACGGCGTACCTCTGTCATTTATGTTCTTCTCAGCGCCTTCCGAAAACCGACATACCGCTGCCGGTTACGATACTGATGTTCTCGAGAAACTTATCGAGAAGTGGAAAGTCAGCGTCGAGAAGTTTGGTGGAGACAGGAAGTTTTGTCCGTGGGTCGCCGGGACCGATACAGATTTGAAGGAGCGAGCAGCCCTGATTCATGTCTTTCCGGACATTCTTCTCCTCATATGTCGGGCGCATCTGCGGCGGTCCTGGAGAAACCATCGGAACAAGTCTCTGAAGGGCAAGGCACCGGGACTGAAGGAGATGAGAAGCAGAATAAAGGCTGTGGAAGACGAACTGGTTAAGAGTACAACCTTCCTTGCAGCCCAGACCATCGTTGCCGAAGCCAAGGAGTTCGTCACGCAGAATCAACCAGATCTCCTTGAGGCTGCGTATTCTGGAGCGCTCGTTCATCTCGAGTATCTCTCGAGCTATTGGCTGACGAAGAACCTTTGGGCCAGCTGGTCAGACTATGGTCGCTACGCCGCGGCAAAGAAATTGGGCTGTACCTTCGATCAAGTCGCATCGACTACCAACCATCTTGAATCCTTCAATAATGTTCTCAAACATAAATATATCCAGCAGCAGCAGCATGGTGGACGTCGACTTCGAGTTGATGTTCTCTTGCACTATCTCATCACTGACATGCTGCCCTCTATTTTCGAACAACGACGGATGGAACGTGGTGAGAAGGAGCGTCGGCGAGCTTGGATTTTATCTTTGCCAGGAGGCAATGCGCTGTGGCAGCAGCAGCAGACCGGAAAAACAGTTTTCGGTCCTGTCGCGTACCTGGTTGCTGATGCGGAAAGAGATAGAGCCGCCCGTGATCTGTTGGAATTTCGGCAAATAGGGTCGCCAAGTTTCTCCGACGATGGCACACTCTTCACTTTCAGCTGCTATTCCTCACATGCAACTGTCCTGAATGAAAATCCCTTGATCTACGCAATCCGAATTCATTTAAATGGCCTTGCTTCATGCACTTGTCCAGATTTCCAGCATCGAGGTGGCGCTTGTAAACATATCCGAGCGGCACTACTCTATCTGGATCATCTACGCGTAACGATGGCAATTCCGAACATTTCACTGCCAGATTCATACGACAATGCACGCAGCTTGGTTGCTGGAATCAGATTCTCACCGACAGAGCCGTCAGAGCTGAGTCCTGTTCAACGATCGGCCAAAGTCTTAGACGATATGTTGGGTGGTACTGCACTAAATGGCATCATGATCAAGATATCACGTCCTGGGAAGGCTCCCACAATCTCTCCACCTATCCCTGAAGCGGCTTCACTTGATAATGATGGCGACAGCGACGACTCGGATGATGGATTGTCCTCATTACCTGATGATGCAGAAGAATTTGAATTTGTACGTTGTCTCTTCATATTATCCTTTAAAACTAACATACATATCTTAGACCATTCCGAAACATTCAGCAAAAGTGGCCATCAATGACCAAGCTCTCGCTCGAGTATCATCAGAGCTCAATGTTGCAGCTCCGAAAATGGCCGAATTAGGCCGTTATCTGCAGGGTGCTCAGCTGAACCCAGATCATTTGGGGAACTTCAAGTCATATTATTCAGATATCATGACCTTGGCTTCACAGCTGCACCGAATGATTGACGAGACAGGCTCGATAGCGCCACAATTGATGCAACCGGCGCCGACACCGAATTTCCAACGGCCGCCAAAACGGCCAAATGAGGAGATATTAGCACCATCACCCGAGAAGAAGAATAAGCGGAATGATTCGTTCGCTATCCATTAAATTGACTTGTATTTTATAATTATTGACTTGGTGAATTCTTGACTAAGTCCTTTTGCCGTGTTAAGCCGAAATCCGAAGAGTCCGACGTTAGTCAATGACAGGTTCTTCGGCAATTCCCGATTCCGAGAAGCATCGGACATCACAAGAAGCCCTTCCTAGAATGGCAGGATCGAGCGCCAGCCAACAATCCTAAAAAGTGGCGTGTTTCGGCTTTTTACGTATTTTACGTATTTCTGCGTGTTTTTTGCGTGTTTTTGCGCTTTTTTGCGTGTTTACAAGCGCAAAAAGTTATTTGTCATCTTGCTGATGCATACAGGAAGATCAAAGGCTCAAAGCCCGTTGTATGTGTCTCCCACTGCACGAATCTTCTGGTAAGTTCATTCCAATTCCAGAGAATAGGTACTGATCTATTTCACAGAGATCCGTCCTGAAGTACGTCCGTTGGCGGCAGCTATGCGATCGAGCATCTTGACCAAGCTAGCGGCGACACCAAACCAAGGCTTACAAGGCGTCGGAGTGACACAGGAGCAGCGCGAGATCTGGCTCCAAGAATGGGCAGACCCTGCATTTAAAGTAGAACACGAGTTCTGTTTCATTTCAGCACGCAAAATCTAATGCAACGACGTTCCATTATGTGCAGTCCAAAGGCTTGAACAACTGAAAGTTCATAATGACTCCCCTACTCTTGTCGTTTCCGTTGTAGAAATTCAGCTGTCCACCCGAGTCGTCAGCGGACACTCTACATAGGCTCTGGTCAGTCGTGGACAAAACAAGGTCGAAACACATACGATATCTCGCATTTTGTGTACGTCTTTTTCAACTGGCGGGTCCATTGCTTCAGTGCTGCTTGCTTGGAGAATTCCGCAATACAGATCGAGTTGGTACCCACGACGTTCATTTGGAGTTTCGACTTCCTGATAGTTGTGTTACAAAAGTTCGCATGCAGAGGAGGAAGGATGAACCTTGAACTAGAAATGAGGGATTTCAAAGAGCGGGGCTCCAGATCAGTCATATCATTGCGAAGTTCCAGCGACCTAGTTTCCATAGGCGCGGCTGCAGCGCCGAAAATCATGGCAGTGACAATAGCCAGTTTGGTGAAATGCATTATAGTGGGGGATTTAGGGCAGAGACCGGCTCTAGCGACGAAAAACCACCCGATCGCTGCTTTTTAAGGGCTGGTATCTGCTTCCGAGGATCGCATCAAAACAGTGTGATACCGATCAAGCAGTTAATATTATCGATATCTCTGCTTCAAGCTGCTTCGAGAGGGTTCAAAGGGGTGTGAGTCATCGGAAGACCTGGGAAGAATCTTGAAGAACAAAAATTCGTCAAGTAGGATAACTGACCTACAGCTTTGAGCAGCTTTGCCGTATTTTTCAAAAGCTTGGCGGCACACTGCTGCTATGGGGACAACTTAACGCCGGCGGCCGAACAAAGCAGGAAATTATTTGGCTTGATGATGCTGTTGACTCAAACTTGAGATAAATGATTGCCAGATCTTGCCGGCGTCACTGACTCTCTTGGACGCACATCGGGCGTCTGTTTGACACCAGTTTGAGCTGACATTGCGTAGAGCTGCTTGACACTTGACACTGCGTTATGTCTATCCATCTTTTGGAGCCAATAGCTGGGCTTCAGGTCACCGTAATATCAGGTGAGGGTTGTGGTAAATGAGAGGTAGAATTGGTTATGGGCAATTTTCTGGTCGAGATTTGTAGACTAGAAGGCAGGAATAGCCATTTCTAGCGCATGACGCTGTAAGTGGAGCAGCCGCTAAGCCGCGCCCATCGGCACCACTTATTTCAAACTCCGAGCGAACACTGCTACAGTCTACGCACTCTGCACAGATGAACGACATTTCCTCACCTGTCGTTGAGTCTAGTTTGCGAGACTAGAAATTTGCAAAGTTGGGTCAAGTTGGTCAGCAGCGCTCAACTTCAAGCTTCAAGGACGGTCTTCCTGAATAAATATCCTTGGAATCTTCCTCAGCCTGCTTGAATAGTCGGAAGCTTGAGGATATCATAGAGGCCCCCGGTAGGAGGATGGCTGGCTCATAGGGAATGAGTCCCGAGTGAAGAGTAACTTGATGAAAATGATTGTCGAGGGGCCACGTGCCAGTCTTCGCCCTCCTCAGATCAATGTAGCTCGAGCCTGAGGATGCTACCAACAACACTCGAAGCTGAGAAACAACCCAGACCCACATTGGAACAAACCAGCTCCACGAAATCCCACCTCGAGGTCCTCGAGGAGCTAGGACCACGGAGTTCAGGACAGCCTTTTGTTCTCTGAAGTGACACGGCCAACCCGACCAGAGCGTGTCCAGCATGATCTCCAACAGCCTTCGAGCCCTGAGGATGGCGGAAATTTTCGAAAAAGCTTACAGATTGATATGAAAGGCCTAGTCGGGGACGCTGTCGGCAATGTGAGTCTGCACTCGTCGGCTATATGCTGGGCTTAATTGGAATTCCAGATGAGCATCAGTCCAGCGTCTAGAGACGTGGTTCTTGCTGCGTCAGCTTCGTATTCCATTCGTTTCCAGTTTATACTGACGACTTTTTCAGGCGACGGGGGCTGTTCATTATCGATCTTGAGGCTGTATGTTGATCTATCTGACGTCAAGCTTCCACTGATGTGAGAAGCCTTTAGAAGTCCCTCGATTCTTGCCCCAAGGCGGCACTTGGGACGTGGCCGACGTTCAGTGGAATCCTCATCCGTCGCGCGCAGAGTACATTGTGTCCACGTCCAGCGAAAAATTGTCCGTCCATTCCTTTTCTGCCGCCTGACGAACTAAAACGAACCTTTAGGTTAATTTGGAACCTTCGAATCGTTGGGAAAACCTCAATAGAGCATATACTGCACTCTCATTATCGCGCTATCACGGACATTAATTGGCATACCACAGAGCGGGACACTGTGGTTAGCACGGGAATCGACTCTTGGCTTTGGGCTTGGGATTTGCGTGAGCCCCGCAAACCAATATTTGGTATGTACTTCGTTCATTCTGTCGCTGTCATGCTCAAGCACAGACCAGGTTTATCGGCGTTCAATTGTGAGTTCTGGACCTTGTCCGTCACGTCTCAATCTCATTAATATCCAGCTGCCGGGACTCAGGTCAAATGGAACCGACAAGACCCCAATATCCTTGCTTCCTCTCATGCCAACCATGTCTTGATATGGGACCGTAGGGTTAGCCGCATATCGATGCTTTTTCGGTTATTGAAGTTCCTTGTAGAAAGGATCCCTACCTGTAGCAAAAATACAAGGCCACACATCCAAGATCTATGGGATAGATTGGTCCCATAGTCTCTCAAATGAAATCGTGACCTGTTCTCTCGACAAAACCATCAAAGTTTGGGACCTGAACAGTCTTCCTGATTCAAGTTCACAAAGTCCAGAACCTCAAACGATGATTCATACAACATATCCTGTGTGGCGTGCACGGTATCTACCTTTCGGTCACGGTGTCCTCAGCTTAGCCCAACGAGGAGAAACAGCGCTCGAGATGTATGCTCAGTCCGACTCTAAAACTCCAGTGGAAACATTCGAAGGGCACACCGACGTTGTGAAGGAATTTGTCTGGCGTAAAGGTGCTCAAGGTCAGTTGAGTTATAACTCGACAGGTCGTCTACTTACTGTACTTCCTAGGGACCGAATTCCAGTTGATTACTTGGTCCAAAGACAGAACATTGAGATTCTGGCCTGTCGAATCTGAAGCAATGCAGGTAAAGATCCACATGCTTCGAGTTACCAATCTGATTTGCATTGTAGAAAGTAGGTCATACTGCAGAGATCGCTCGAGGTCGGCAGTCTCGTCCACCAGCAGAACCTTCTATATCTTTTCGCAATCCTCCCCAGAATTCAAACGAACCTCCACTGTTTTCCGCGCCCATTGGTCACCGGTCTATCCTTGCAGAAGTCAGAGCCGGTCTACCGATGAATGCATACACTTCTCAGTTAGGATCCGCTGGTCCATTGAGAATCAGCTTCCAGGCTCGATTAAACGACAATACTAGCATTCGACCAATTCGGATGCCGAGTCTCAAGAAAGGCGGTACGATGAGCAGAGGAAATATCGGAGGGAAATCGCTTTCGAGAGTCGATGCGCTCTCATGGTTGTCGAGTGTCAAAGTGAGCGAAGGACCGAGAGGCAGCAGTTCTGGACCAGGCAGTGGTGGCAACAGCGCCGAAGCATCCAGATTCAGTTCACGATCTGCTTCCGGAGAGCCCATCACAAATCGCAAATTGAGTGACAGCTTTCCGCCATTGGATGAGAAAAAGGAAGGAGAGGGCAGTCAATCGCTGCAAGACGAGTAAGAGGTCCAGTTCCGCAACCGCGACAGCTATTTGATACTACCCAAGGATTACATCAGTCTTGACCAAGCTCGCTTCTTCCAAGATCAAATTGGAAAAGGTGAATAATCTCCATTGAAATGGAGACCGTACTGAACTCCGTTATAGCATGACTTGATGAAGAAGCGGACTTGTACCCTTGGGCTACATGGACCTTGGGGTGACTCGTCATCGGTATTCATCCGGGTTACCTTTGTTTTCCCTCGCGATTATCCTCATAGCTCTGGAATACCCAGCATCGAACTAGAGCGCAACCCACTCATATCTTTGAAAAATCGTGCATTTATGCTTCGTCGCCTCCGAGCGATCCGTGAAACTCAACGACCATGTCTCGAGGCCTGCTTGAACTTTCTACTATTCCGTCGCGACGAAAAAGTGGGCCATCGTTTACCATTGGATTCGGAGTCTTCATCCGAAGATGAGGACGACAGATTCCGGACCAGTCGCGACTTTCATGTATCAGTCCACAAAAATCTCACAGAACCTAGGACTTCACAAGGATGTTTTGGTCCGAACGGTAAGCTTTTCTCATAGATTCGTATTTCATTTCTGACATTCCTGCTATAGGGGAGCTTGTATGTTTCTTCAGAGCTCCACCACGAATAGTTCGAAATGTTTTGCGAGGCGTATCAGAATCTCCCCCTGTTAACAGCTCTGGAACACCTCGTAGCCAAGATACAGAGGATTCATCTCAATTTAACCAACCTCCTTCATTATTATCAGACGCTATTCGACGGTTGAGCCTGGCCGCTGTGGATCGATATGCCAAAGTTGATCCACGGAGATCGGGTCATGCCGAGCATATGATCAGGACTATGACGAATCTCTTGACCTTTTCGCAAAATAGACTGAGGCAAAAGTCTCAGTCAAGCTCATTGGATGAAACCACCAAGAGTTACTCCCTGGTGGCGCCACTGCGACGTACTATCTTCATCACAAACACCGCAAATATCTCTGGAGGCGATAAAAAGGTCGCTTTGAAATATGTTTTCTGCGCGGATAGTCTTGCAGATCTTTGCAAGCGAAATGCAGATGTAGCTCGAGATCATGGTCGATATGATCATGAGCGAGTATTCAGGACACTCGGTTCTCTATTCCCTCCTTCCAAGCAAGTCAACGAATGCGAGAATTGGTGGACACGGTGTCGAAGCAGTGAACCCATCGAGAAAAAGATCATCAGTCGCTTGTAAGTTTATCGTATCTTCTCCTTTCGCTGGCTAATTTGCCATTTCAGTTATCAAGAGTTCAGCTCTACCAAAGATCTCCAGATGCTAGCAATGGTGTCGATGATTGTGTTGCAAGCATGTCACATATCTTCGACAGGAAAGGAAACAAAGGTTATCCAGTTCAGTGCTGTCACCACTCCGAGACCAGAACCAGGACCATCAGATTACTTCAGTATCGCTCAAAATCTTGCACAGGGCACCTTAAGTCCAGTCGCTTCTACTTGGCGTGGACCTTCCTCGCCAGGAGCACCGACAGTGATACCTTTATCGTCTTCGACGTCCTCACGTGGATCTTGGTCAAGCCTTTTCAACACAGGCAGCATGCGGCAATTCATGACTGGGGTACAGGACACCTTGAAGGATGTAATGCCTTTGGAAACACCGAATCTGGGTACCGCGATACCTATTGTTCTTGGTCCAGATTCCCCACTTGGTAAAGGCTGGAAAGGCTCGCCTCAGTATTTTTCGCCAGTCTTTGCGAAATCATGGAATGAAACAGCAGTATTAACAGCCAGACCTTCTGTTAAAACTCCTCCCCGTCGGCCTTTAAACAATAGACGGTACACGGCTACTGTCCTTCAAGGTCATCGCAATGATGTGGTAATCAAGCCCGTGACGCCACAAGTCATTGATGGAAAAAGGTTAAGGTTCTATAAAGGCGATATTGAGGAAGAGCGGTTGGTTTCTTTTTTTATTCCCAATCGAGTGTTCTGACAGCTGCGACAGGGTCCCGATGTTCACTGATTCGGAGATTAATGCTTATACTCGACATATTCAGGTTTATGCAGAGATGCTTTTCCGCTGGCAGTTATTCCACAAACGTCTAGAGATCCTCAAAATCATTCAGACAACTGCACTCGAGAATCAACATGAAATTGGTGAGTATCCTTCGTCATATTGGTGCCTTGTTTACGGAACATTCCAGGCATTGAACGCAGATGTTCACGGTGTCACTCTTGCCTTCCAAAGCGAGGAAATGCTTGCACGTCGTGCCATTTGCCTTGTTCCATGCCGTCGTGTTCGATCTGTCGCTTGCCTATCAAAGGTCAGTTTTTTCTCGTTGAGAATCAAGTCGTGCTTGAACTTTTCCCAGGTCTTTCGCAGAGTTGTGTTCATTGTCTCCATGTGACCCACATATCCTGTTGGAAGTCCTTAAACCTCGTCCAATGTCCCTCTGGCTGTGGATGTGACTGTACTCCATTTCGTGCTCCCAGTCTATCGCCGCTCGCTTCGATACCGCGATCTATGTCTTCGTCGTAGCGCTAGAGGTCTATTTATTCTGTGGCGCATGGGATTCCTCGAGCGGCCAGTCGCATATGGATAGATATACAGGACAACGCTATGTAATACAATGAAAGATAAACGTCTATAAATCTAACCCAAAGCTACTTGTTCGGCCTTTTGACCCAAAATTCTGAGCACATTCGCCTTTTCCTCATCCAGGACTCGAACCAGCTTATCTCGAGAGCCAATTGGGACCGATGGCGTGTATTGGAACCTTTGCCAAAAGTCTTGGTCTCGATATGGCTGAAGTGCCAGTATGCCAGCCTCAACAAAGGCAGTTCTAAGAGTCAGGCTCGATTGAGTTGTAAAGTCTGCGAATTCCAAAAGCGAATTCAACAGTTCTGAAAAGTCGCGAGCAGGACGCAATTCTGCGAATACAGGTGTACTGCAGGCAATTGTCAGTCTCAGGCTGAATAATGGAGATAAAACACATACTGTTCACCGAGAACATAGCTCATGAGGGAGGAAAGGATGTCCACAACCACATTGAAGGAACTGCGACAGAACTGGACGTGTAATTCGCGCCAGCCATTCCGATGAAAGGTTGGCGAGACGAAAAATCCTGATAAGATAGCTATTACGAATGCCTGGATATCAGAATCGTGACGACAGTTTCTGACAGACGTGTTAATTGGTGTCGGGAGGGTTACTGTGTCACTGACCTTGACAGGGATATTAATTCCGAGCATCCATTACCCCTGATGAAAGGCTCTGGATCGTGACGATTGAAGGCAGTACTCAAGGCCGACAGTCTACGAAGGATAAAGGGCCTTTCGAGGACAGCAATGCAGGGCTGAGGATACTGCGATATGACGCAATTGCAGTAGGCTTCATCGAAGGCTTGAAGGCAACTTGAGGCCCAAAATCGTCGGAGCAAAGCCCAGCGCTTGACTAGTGATGGATGATTGACAGGATGCGCGGCCAAGACGGATAATGTAGATAGGAAGAAGGCAAATATTGCGGGTAGAACCTGTCTGTCTTGGCTTCTCTCACAATCGCCGATTTGGGTTGGTGAAATGTCAGCAAATGCTGCCAGAGATACACAAAGGATGATATCCAGATATCCAGATTCTAGAATAGCCTGGGCGCAGGAGACAGATTGTTGACTGAGCGTCAATAGGAATTGAAGGAATGGTAGCAGACTGTGACCATGTGGCGAGGCTGCCAGAAATATATCCTGGAGCTGGATATGGATGTCTTGACGACGAGTCTCCATCCTTGAGGTTATTCAGTGAAGACCATATGATGTCTTTATGGATATAGCATACCACTTGTTTGGCAGAGACGCGATCAAATCAGATACCAGCGCCCTGATCTCATTGTCGGGTCCTTCGGAGATCATCTCAGCGAGGAGATTCGAGTAACCAGATTGGATTTGGACCAACAGCAGGGCGAGAGCTTCGGTCCTGGCCTTCTTGTTTCGAGACTCTGGGCTAGTACGGAGCTTTAACTGACAGAGCAAAGATGAGATGGTGTGAGACGCACTGGGCAAGCTTTAGAAGGTTGTCGAAGACGTCCTACAGCCTCAGGATCCTTCTCCCTTATGGGAAATTCAGCCTTCAGGATCTTCAGACTATGAAGCACAATTCCGTCGCGTATCGCAGGGTGAGATCGAGCTGAGGCGAGCAATGAGCAACTGGATGAAAGTGAACAGAATAAATTTACCAGCGGTTGAAGCCAGTGCCCGCAACAAGCCGAAAGTAAAGGTTTGACGCTTGGAAGGGTTCGGAGCTGGATGTATCCATTGGTCTGTCTTGATATTCTCGATAGCTGAGGTTGAGCTTCCTCCCAGAGCACTAGAACAATGAGCGAGCTGAAATCCTCGTAAACGAAGGAGAGCTCACGAAAATGCAGATACGTCGTCAGGGGCATCTTGAAAGTCGAATGTATGCTGCTGTGGCCGTCTCCTGTTCTGAAATGACGGTGAGGAATATCAGCGGGGTCAAGAGAGTAACTTGCCGACGTGAGGGCTCGCTTGACGCGGTCAACAGCGAGAGCAGCAGTCTCTACTGGAAGCAGACTTCGTCGACGAGCAGACTTGTTCATGATAGCTTCCGACACCGAGTCCCTACAGGGGTATTGCGCGATCTCTGTTTAGGCTGTCACCGGTGCGAAAGAAACGCGAAGAGCAGGTTCGGACCAACCGAATCCAGATGACTGTATTCATTCGAGATGACTGCATTCATGATTCATTCATTTGGCCTTTGAAAATTGGTTATCAGATACAAAGGCCGGTCCGCGTGACCAGTTTCGAGCGAATGAGGTGCTTGCAGTTTTCGCTGACCATGCTGACTGACTTCTGTTTCTTCCTTCATCGTGCTCTTTTACCAGTACACCATGAATTCCGAGGTCGTTGCACGGATCGCCTACCATGCCTCTGACACTCTGGTGGATTTGTCTCCACCATTTCCCGCCAGCTCCTCATTTCGACCTACGTTCAGCTCTCTTTCTAATGCATCCAGACATAACCCGACAATAATCACTGTCCCAAATGGCGGAGATCCGGCTGCAACTTTGCTTCGAGTACAGAGTCCTCGACTCGTCTCATTCACAGCTACATCGGACGCTCAGACCCCAATCAAACTCATTATGCGCATTGTGGAACTAGCAGAACTACCCCTCGTCCTTCATTTCGCAGTAGAAAACGATCTCTCCGATGTTTTGCTTCTGCGTTCAGCCATTCCCTTCTTTTTACTCTCTACCACCACCCAGCAGGCCCACGATAACGCCCTTTTGGCGTCCAAGCTTGCTAGGAAAGAGTCTAAAGCAGTCGTGCACGTGTTTTATGCAGCGTCAGCGTCGCAGGACCCAGTCCAGGTCCCCGATGACAAAATATTGCCCTTTGTTCTCGACACATCGCATTCAGTGACACCAGCAGTCAACGGAAAAGTCAATGGCCACAAAGATCATGTCCCAAATGGTGTCGACAGTCACGATCCATTGTCGAAACTGTACAAGGCATACGAACAGACTGCTTTGAGCACTCTGTCTCTCGTTCGCCGTCCATCAAAGCCCTTGGCGAAAACAGGCTCCCCTGATTCCCAGACAGTCATCTTCGTACTGGGGCAGTTTGTTCTCCCTGAAAAAGTGGACGGCGTCGCGTTTGTGACAGTCTCACTGGCGAATCCTATTCCCCCCACGACAATTCTCAGTGCCATTTCTCCCTCAGTCACCCGAGTCATTGTCCTCGAACAAGCCCATCGATGGTCCATGAAATGGACACCATTGTATCTCGATGTAGCCAATGCCCTGCAGCTCCAAGAGCGGGAACAACGTCCGATTGTTCAGAGCGGCTTGTTGGGTGAATCTTCACACCTGACATCGGCAGACATTCTCGAATTCGTTGATAAAGCAACAAATGCATCTCCCTCGGATCGTCTACTACTTGGCGCTGCGCTTTCAGTGCTCCCAGCTACCGAAGCCTCTCCTCATGTCCCGAAACATGAGCTCTCTTACACCACCATTCTCACGCATCTATTCGGACAAAGACTAGAGATATCCAATTCTCCGTCTCTTGTTCCGACACAGGGAAAACTGGCCACCAGTCCCGAGTTCGCATTGGGTCGCATCCGAGGTCAGCTGGAGCATCGAGCTAGTCTGGTCAGTGCTGTAGAAGAACTTTTGCGTCACGGAGACCTTGATACAGTGCTTCACGGTCTTCTTACCCAGTGGCTGTTAGCGAAAAATGACGCGATCAAGAGCAGATTGCTTGGAAAAGATATCGTAGCGAGATTACAGGCTTCACCGATCACCCATCCAGCGGCAGAGAATGTTTTGGCCCTTCGGGAGCATTTCTCTGCACTTTCCAGATGGATCATTGGCTCCGATGCCTGGTCCTACGACCTCGGTTCATCAGGGCTGCATCATGCAATTGCTTCTGGGATCAACATGAACATTCTGATCCTCGACACTCTGCCTTATTCTGCTCGAAATTCGGCTGATCCTCATCGACGGAAGCGAGATGTTGGTCTGTATGCGATGAACCACGGGGACGTTTACGTCGCCAGTGTCGCTGTGTACTCGTCTTACGCTCAAGTGCTTCAGGCCTTGGTCGAAGCTGACAAGTTCAACGGTCCAAGTGTCGTCCTTGCATACCTTCCTTACGAAAGCGAAAACTCGCTCGCTCTCGATGTTTTGAAGGAGACCAAGCTTGCCGTAGATGCAGGATATTGGCCGTTGTATCGCTGGGATCCAAGCAAGGAGAAAGCTGGAAAGGAACCATTCGTCTTGGATTCTGACGCCGTCAAGAATGATTTACAGCAATTCCTCGATAGGCAGAATCATCTTTCCCAGCTTGTTCGCTCGAAACCAGAGCTTCGCGTCGGAGCTCGTCAGCAATCTCGGTGACAATGTCAAAGAGGCCCGACGGAACAAGGTCCAGCAGTCCTACAAAAATCTACTTGTGGCTCTGGATGCGCCTCCTTTATTGGTGTTGTATGCGTCAGATGGTGGAGCTGCCGAGAAAATAGCGAAACGATTGGTTAACAGAGGGAAGACGAGAGGTTTGGAGGTCACCTTGGCGACTTTGGATTCTATGACGTTGGAGAGCCTGGCCCAAGAGGAGCATGTTGTTTTCATCACTTCCACAGCAGGCCAAGGAGAGCCTCCCCAAAATGGTCGGCAATTCTTCAAGTCAATGAATGCTGCTGTTACTCGAGGCGACGTTTCACTTTCCAAGCTCCAGTTCAGTGTCTTTGCGATGGGCGACAGTCACTACTGGCCGCGACCAGAAGACGTCCATTATTACAACAAACCAGGGAAAGACCTCGATGCTCGACTCGAGAAACTTGGCGGTCATCGCTTCGTCGACCTGGGGTTGGGTGACGACCAAGATTCTGATGGACCTGCGACCGGATACAAGCTTTGGGAGCCTCTGCTGTGGAAAGCGATGGGCGTAGACGCTGTCGAGGTCACCGAAGCTGAACCGGAGACCATCACGAACGAGCACATTAAAGCGGCTTCTCATTATCTTCGTGGAACAATCTTGGAGGGTCTAGAAGATACAACGACTGGTGCTATCGCACCTAGCGACGGTCAACTGACCAAATTCCATGGCATCTACCAACAAGACGACCGTGATATTCGCGACGAGAGGCAAGCTCAAGGCGTTGAACCGGCTTATAGTTTCATGATTCGTGTTCGAATGCCTGGTGGAGTTTGCTTGCCAAACCAATGGCTGAAGATGGATCAGATTGCAGATGAACATGGGTCTGGTACTTTCAAAATCACCACTCGTCAGACTTTCCAGTTTCACGGTGTCATTAAAAGACACCTCAAACCTGCGATCCAGGACATCAATAGAGCGCTGCTCGACACTCTCGCTGCTTGTGGCGACGTTAACAGGTTTGTTATTGAATGCTTGTGATCTCTCGAACCTCATTTCCTTTTTCAGGAATGTCATTTGTTCTTCGATACCGTCGCTCTCGAAACTTCACGCTCAAGTCTTTGAGTTTTCCAAGAATGTCAGCGAACATCTGATACCTCGTACAACGGCGTATCATGAAATTTGGTTGGACAAGAAGCTGGTTGCTGGTGAGGCGGTGAAAGATTTTGAACCTCTTTATGGAGAATTTTATCTTCCTCGTAAAGTAAGTTTATCCTTTCACAAAAGTCCTACTGGAGTTCATGTTCCACCAGTTCAAAATCGCTGTGGCGGTCCCTCCTACAAACGACGTTGATGTTTTCGCCAACGACCTTGGTTTCATTGCCATCGTTGAAGACGGTGCACTGAGTGGATTCAATGTCACTATTGGAGGCGGAATGGGAGTTACACACGGAAACAAGAAGACTTATCCACGAATTGGAGATGTGCATTGGATTCTGTAGCGTCGAGCAAGGCAAATATGTCGCCGAGGCGGTCATGTTGGTGCAGCGAGACAACGGAAATCGTGCAGAGTGAGTTTCTTTTAGCCTTGTTTTCGATCAAGTCTGACATGCTCTCCAGCCGAAAAGTAACCATTATCTCTTATACAAACTTGTCGATGCTAATTCAAGTCCCAGAATGCGCGGCTCAAATACACCATCGACCGGATGGGTCTCGATGTCTTCAAAGCTGAAGTTGAAAAACGACTTGGTTACCCCCTTCTTCCAGCTCGTCCATACACTTTCGATCGCAATATCGACGACTTTGGATGGCATATCGGAGAAGATGGAAAGCACCACGTGACGCTCTTTATCGAAAATGGTCGTATCCAGGACGAGCCTGGACGCGATTTCAAGACAGGGCTACGTGAAATTGCCAAGATACACAAGGGCTCGTTCAGGCTTACCACCAACCAACATATACTTGTATCGGACATTGCGAGTGAAGACGTCGCGGTCATCAAGGCTCTTCTTGCAAAGTACAAGCTGGACAATCTTGCTTACTCCGGGCTCCGTCTTTCTTCTTCTGCTTGTGTTGCATTCCCTACCTGTGGTAGGTTTCTTCTCCTATTCCAGCACCCAACTAACCTTTATTACAGGCTTGGCAATGGCCGAATCAGAAAGGGTTCGTCGATATGGTTTCCCTGTCCTTTCTCGATCTAACTTCTTTCATCCAGTATCTCCCATTACTCATCGATAAGGTTGAGAAGATATGCGAAGAGAATGGTCTCCGAAATGATTCGATTGTCATGAGAATGACTGGTTGTCCGAATGGATGCGCGAGACCTTATGTGGCCGGTCAATACAGTGCCTTGTCTCATTTATCTTGGCTTAACTTTTCTGCAGAGGTGGCCTTTGTCGGCAAAGCACCAGGGACTTATCTCATGCTACTCGGTGGCGGCTATTATGGTCAGAGGATGAACAAAATTTACAGAGGTATGCTAAAACGACCCTTATGTTGACTGGATGCTCATAGCCCTCGAAGAAACGGTCACAGAGCCCTGAGATTCTGGCCATCTTGGGGCCGATGATCAAGCGCTACGCTTTGGAGCGCCTCGAGGGAGAGCGCTTTGGGGACTTTACTATCAGGGCTGGTTACATTGCGCCTACAACTTCCGGGATTGAATGGTATGACAACATGGGAAACTAAAGCTATCGTTTAGAGTCATGATATTGGCCGTGGATGTTTATGCAGGATGTAAAGTGAAAGAGCTTCTATTTCGTCGGGGTAACTTCCTTGAGGACATCGGTCAGCGCAGATATCAATCTCTCGACATCTCCCCTTTCCTTATCGACCGCCGTGGTGCCCATATGTCTACCAGATGTCAGTGAAGTATGCAAGAGACGAAACCGAAAACTCACCCAATACGGAAATACTTGTCTATCAAACGTCGGTGAACTGTTTGAGAAAGAAGAATGATGACGTACCCTTGAAACTCGTGTGCAATCCTCCAGCCAATACAATGTCCTTCTTCGCCAGCTTTGGGAGAAGGTCACCAGCGGTGACACCTTCAGGATAGTAGAAAGCGGTCATCCCATTTGCCGCCACCTTGTCCTCGACGGGTACTTGTTTCAAGCCCAAGGCGCTTATCGCAGCCTTGACCTCTTGGCTGACTTGTCGATGGACTTTGAATCTATCTTGAAGAGAAAGGTTCGGCGACGACGTGATACGCGTTAAAGACGCGTGGAAGGCGTAAATGAGATTGACCGGAGGAGTCGCAAAATAAGCTGCAGTCCCAGCCTCGTACGCTTTCATGATTGGCAGCCACCTTGAAAAACAGGATCAGAGCAGTGAAAATAGAGAAAACAAACATACTTCTTCCAGCTGGCGTAATAAGAGGTGACAGGAGACTTTCTGGTAGAGAAAATCTGAAACTATTAGAACAAGACGCTTGTCAACAGCCATTTGAGATACAGTACCTCGATTGCCCTCTTGCTCGCCACAAGGATACTAAGTCCAGGAGGAGTACCGAGACCCTTCTGGGTCGCAGTGAGAACAACATCGAGACCCCAATCGTCAAACAAGATCTCTTCGCTAGCTACCGAGCAAACACAATCTGCGATAACAAGAGTATCGGGAGATACACGTCTGACTGTTTCAGCAATGGCCTTTGCGTCGGAAAGGACGCCGGTAGAGGTGTCTACATGGGTGAAGGTGGCGAGCTTGTACTTCTTGGATCGCAATGCCTTCTCGATGTCCTCCAGGGAAACGACAGAGCCGATTTCAGCTTTGAGCTGATCTGCATTGGCACCATAGGTTTGCAAGCTGTATGACTGGGATAAGCAAGGAATAGATAGATACCAAGACGAACCAGTCTGAAAAGCTGTCTCCGAAATAACCACTGTGGAGAACTAGGGCATTTTCCCCTGGCTCTATGAGGTTTGCCGCGACCTGTCAAATCGATGAGATTGGTTCAAGGGAGAAATGGAAGGAAGACGCGCCTGATCCCATCCAAGAGTACCGCTGCCTGCAATGAGTATCGGCTGAGCTTGATCTGTAAAGAGAACTTTGCTGTAAATCGATTGAGCAAAGGTCCAAGCCTACTTGGCAGACATACCGTATCATGCGAATGCAGTCACCGAATACTGGAATGAAGTCTGGAGAGACATGGCTCATAGAAGGATGAGCATTTGCAAACAGAACTTCATCTGTAACTTCAATCGGCCCCGGAATTCTGTCCAGCGAAATCTAAGATGCGTATGACAGCATGAAATCGGGACTGACACCAATAATCTGGTAGAAATCAGTGGTGCATCATATTTGGCCATTGAGCTTACTTGTGAGGAAGCTGCTTGAATGCAGCAGTGGTCATTGTTCTGGTAAAGGATGAGGTTGCCAATAAGCGGAAATGACGGCCCAGCATACACTGATACAGGCGAGCTTCATTCAGACGGAGGCCCGATCCGGAGGCGGAACAGCACACCCCGTGACGAACGGCGCTTTGGCTTGACCGCTCTTTTATTCAACAAGTCTAGCTAAGTAAAAGGAATATACAGTACAACATGGTTAAGGGATAGAACCGAAAGGGCCTTGGATGTAGCTATTGTCCGGCAGATTTCATAGTATTCTCCCAAGAATCCGGTTCTTCATCTGGTGGGTCATAATCATAATCCTTCGTTAGAACCGTGCTCAGATTGAGTCTTCTCATCGAAGGCCTCAGCATGAAGCTCGACGACTCTGAGTTCGTCCAGGTGCGGTGTAAGCTTTATCTCGATAGTCTCTCTATAATATTCCCAACAGTGAAGTCGTTCGGTGCCTCGGAGCCAATCGTGCATCGCTACTTTTTCGTCACAGTTCCAGAAGTTTGACCCATTCCAGTTTGGGAATCAAAATGAAGACCTCGCTGGCTTGTTCCTGATAACCGTGACGGCAGTTGGTAAATCCGCAAAAGATGAAAACTAGAATAGAGAGATCGATTCTTTCCGATTTTCCAAATTTATTCACTTCCTTCCTACCTTCGACCGCCATCGTGAGCAGTGAAAGGGTTCTGACCAAGGACGCAAATTATCTGGCAGCAAAGCAGTTAGTCCATGGAGTTATTCGAGAGTTTGGGCGAAGACGAAGGAACAAAGACAGATGAATTTCAGCCTCCGCCAAGTGCTTTAACAACAGATTGTCTATGCTTCTTTCTTTCCAGTGCTTCAGGACGTGGACCATACCAATCTTCCTTCCTTCCTTTTCCTTCACTCCTTCATTTCACACAATCGTGACGAAATCGAAGAGGCTGGATAAACCTCTTCTGTTCTGGTCTCGGAGTCGGCAAAACAATGTCGGTGTAAGCTTGAGGTGTCGGGGTCATAGGACTGTCGAAGATTCGAGGTTTTGGATGTTCTAGCTCTGGTGAGAGGCAGGTCGGACTGATGACCGGCAAGAGACCTGTGCTCTCAAGGCATCTCTCGTCGAGCGGTGTGGAAGAGCTGCGATACCGAATGCACCTTTTCTGCTCGGGGCGAGGTGCCTGAGGAAGAGCAGAGAAATGCGGGAGCTCGGCAGACATGAACCGCGCTACAGTCTCGCGCTCCTCCAGCCAAATCACCTCTAAATCATATTGCCAAAGTTCCGTGTCGAGATCTCTGGATTCCCCATTGCAGCCTTTTTCCTCCCTTTCTTCTTCTTCTGGGATGTCGGGACTCGCCGGTGGCTGCATAAACCACGACAAATGGCTTCCACCACTCTCGTCGCTGTCCTCGTCACTGGCACCTTGGCTGGTAGAGCCAGTAGAGCCACCAGACTCCTCAGGACCATCTCTATGGAAGAGAACTAGCTGCGAATCTGCCAAACAAGCCTTTAGATTATAGATAAAAAGAGAGAAGATTTCGACGCACTTGAATTGCGTGCTAGACCATATGAATGCCCAGTCCAGAGCTTTTCTGTGACAAGGCCCGACTCCAGCCTGCCATTCACTGTCGTGCAGTTGTTGAATTCAGGCCTTGAAGCTCCACGAGTGTCCTGCCGCATCGGAGAGCCGTCCTGGATCAATGAAACTGGTCAGCCGCAGACATGAAAATGTGATAAATCTCGAACCTCGGGATGCTTCAAGGACACCACATAGTGAGCCAACTCGTGCACGAATGTGAGTTTCAGAGCTGCGGTCACAGCTTCTAGAGAAACCATTCCATCGGTGTTCGAACTCGTCGAGTCTGCTGATATCAAGAACTGCTCCACTAGATCGAGACTGAGATATAGTCTACGGAGCTCCTCGTGGCTCCTATGCCGGATATGATGGCCATAGTCGCGAATGGCATCGTTCATCACTGGCGGTGCCGGTTTGAGCGGATTGTTTTGTCCAGTTGCTGACCGCGACAAAGCGCCAACGCGAGACGGGATGGCAATGGGTTCATCAATAAGGTCGAAAGAGCCCGTCGATACCTTGTTGTCGTAATTGGCGATGACGATAATTGGCGGAACTTTAGTCAGGAAGATCTGCCGCGTCTCCTGGACCGCTCGCTGACTTGGGCTCGACCTCAAAGTTCCATCTCGACGCCGCTATTGGTGCCAAGATCTGGACACCGTCGCCATACGCCAATGAGGTCAAGCAGTCCGAAATTGAGGTCAGGAAAAGCTGGTGACTTCGAGTGGCCTTGAATCTAGGAGAAACGCCTGTTTGTTGTCGCTGGCGAGATAAATTTTGGTATCCAAGCGGCGGCCCGTATTGGCGACGAGGTCCTCCAACTGTTTTGTAAATTCAGAAGCTAGAAGCGAGGTAAGTAGATAACCTTCTGAATGGTTGTAGCCCACCTCTCTTCCGATGTTCGAAGCCCAATACAAGCTGAAAGTCGTCGTAGACATTCTCTCGGGACTCGCTGCATGACATTCAGGCTAGGTGGAGCTTTCACAGTGGACAAACTTACATAATTAAGAAACTGGAAATTTGGGAATGAGCGTTATACGCAAAGTAAATTAGAAACTCACTCAAGCTCGCCGACCTCCTTAAAACAAGACAGCGGTAAGAGATGCAACGGCTCTGCAAAGATAATATATCAGTTGTCGTGTGATGATTTCGAGATAAGCACTGGCTCTGGAGAAGCGAGGTGGTTTGTTTTTCCTCATTCGTCTCTACTACAAAAATATCATGGCTTGTGACTAGCGGGATTTTCAGATGTTGATCTGTAACTAGAGTTGATTCACTTACGAACAGCCTCCAATGTTGTTCCACTGGAAGGAGTAACCTTTTCATCTTCGAAGTTAGCAAGAACTGGATAGTACAGCTTTGCTGATTTGAGACCGAAGCGAGCGAGTATGTCCTTGGGGACTGGAGCCAGTTTGGGCGGTCTGAAGAAAGGTCCAACAACGACCATGATAGTTCGAGGCAAACAAAAGTTGAAAGAAAAGGGTGAAACCTGAGTCATCGAACTAGAGACATGATAGGAGACCTCCGCGTCCACTTGTCCAGCTAACGAGACACGTCGTGCTGATTGAACCACGGATATTACTTGTGTCAGAAGACTGTCTGGAGTAAGATACTATTCGAGCTCGAGAAAGGTATTACAGCACATGGCCGTCGGGTCGAAGGTGGAAATTTCAGATTCCGACAAACGCGACTTTTTTTCGTTTTCGTTTTTTCCTTCGGTCGTCGTCGAGTTCCTGCGCTTGCAGTTCCATGATCTCGCATCTGTTCCTTGGCAATTTTGGCTTGACCGCTCTTTTATTCAACAAGTCTAGCTAAGTAAAAGGAATATACAGTACAAACTGTACAACATGGTTAAAGCCTACCCTACCACCATTAAGTACACTGAAAAGAAATTAATACGGAGAGTATCTGGAACAAAAAGGCTGAACCACTGCATAGACTTGGCCATAATTTCTCTTGCTACTGTTGGTGACCCTTTTCCAGGGAGTGTGTCGCCGACAATCGGAGCAGGTCAGGCCACCTGGTGGTGGGGAGGTACTTAATACCATGCTGGAGAACTACATGAACAGAGGTTCTGGACGGCGGGCTGGGCTTACATTGGGAAACACGAGAAAAAAATCGAATCGGATGTTGATCAATAAATATGGAAAGGAAGCGGCTGAGTGAAAGGGGAATGAGGGTTTTTTCAGGATTAATGACGTGACTCGCATCGATCTGCATATGATGTGACATTGATGTGACAGTCGTGTGGCTATTGCTTGGCCAGAGGTAGCTCTTCTACAACATCTTTGAACGCCATATACATAAGTACGATGTATTACGAGTACTAAATGGGTACTGTATCCCCTTGTATTCCCTGGGTATTCGAAAGTAGTCAAATGAATGTCTCTGGGCGGGAAACAATTCTTCCACTGGCGTCCCGAGATTCCCAAGTCACCATCCCGTCAGGATAAAATCTTGGCACAATGAATCAGTACTGTATCCGGAACATTTGAAAGAACGAGAAATAACACGAACTTGACCTGGACTTTGGCGACTCGCGAATTAGGGTACCTTTTCATGACTTGCTTGGCGTGTTTCAGACAGGCCTCGCGTTTGGAATCACTGGACGGTTTCCCGTACAATTCAATTCTGTACTTTGGACGACCATCGTTGAGAGAAACTTGGTATCTATCAAACTGTCATTTTCGGTCGCCAAAAAAAAATAAGTGGACCCACAGTGGCAGTTCCGAGACCCGCCCGCCGTCGTGCGTCATGTCCCTCAAGGGGGTCACTTGCGAAACTGAACTCTCAGAGTGTTTTGCCCGCAGGTTGGCATGGCCAGGCTTCTTTTTGACCAGCCTTCCATTCTGGACCTCAGGCAACTGGTGTCGCAAGTGCCGATGTGCTGTATCTCGTTCCAATAGTTGACCATTTGGCTCCTAAAATTGGCTTAACACAACGTCATCAAGAGCAACTTTTGGATAGAAACATACGAGAAAAGCACGTTGTACGATGGGATCATGAGAAACAGCCGCAGCTGAAAGAACAAGTGTCAGAGCGATAGTGAGCTTTGTGAACAACATTTCTGTGGATGGTAGTGATGGGGAGACCAGCTCGCAAGGAAAATTCTTCACATTGCCGCCTTCTTATCATGTTAAACAAGCGGCGGCGGCCGTGTTTCCAAGTCGAGCACATGGCATTCAGGGACGATATAGGGAAATCAAGCTGTTTCGACTTTCAAGCAAGTAGTTGCACTGCCCTTGTTCCTCCTTATTCTGTATCGAACACTGCGACGATAATCTTGTTATATTGACCATTGAAATTGCTTATCAGTGGGCTGTAAAGTTTCCCAGGCGATCCCTGGTGATCCCATGGATTTAGATATGAATATTTCAACCATGTGAGATGTTTAGCAAGCAAAAGAGAAGGAAAAATGAGGCCGGACTGCTCTGAGCCCACCAAAAAGGTCCCAGATGTATTCCTGAGTTTTTCAACAACAGATGCTAGATACTGCCTAAAACTTCTTGAATTCAACTCCAATGAAGTTCATAATGTTGTTACATATCTTGCTGATGCTGAAAAGCGACGGGACAGGTCAAATTTTAGGTGTGTAGGTGGTCCCTAGTGAAGTGCACCAGACGTTCTACCGGTCGCGAGCGATAATGTTTTCATTCTCCGCTCGCGTGGTCGCCACGCGAGCACCGGACCGGTAAACGGATGGAGCCGAGACTAATGGATTTATGTACACGTCTGATGTCCTCTGATGTCCGTCTAATATACATGATCTGATGTGACATAGATGTAACAAGATGTAACATCGTCCATCCATCTGATCTACCCGAGCTCAACGATCAACCAGCCTCAGTGAAATATCAAGAGTCTAATGAAAATGAGACTCGGTTCATCGGAACAGGGTATAGTCACCAAAGTCATTTTTATACTGAAACAAGGTAGAATTCTCGCTAGGCTATACTTATGAGCTGTGGGAGCCATGAACGTTGAACGTTGAACCTTTATGGACACTGCTTTATTATTCTTATCAAATAAATCTTGATGGTTCGACATGGTTTCCAGATGCGTCAAGGAACTCCGTGGTCACACTTCCGTCAGAGAGACACCTTGTGGAAAGAGATATCAATTCAACGTTCAAAATACAAGGAAGGACACGACCGAGCCCGTTTCTGTTTTTCCGCATTATTCACTGCTTTTTTCCCGTACATTTCGATCTTGTACTTTGCGCTCATGATGGTTCCGTATCTATTTGTATCATTATCACGCTGTCGGAAGAAAAAAGCGGCACGACTTACAGCGGAAGATCAATGGTGGGCTTTTATGTCTTTTCGCTGGGGCAGCTTCTTTGGCCCTTTTGTTCTGAGTCTTAATAGTCTTGACCAACTTTGCGGCCCTGAGTCTATACCCCCGGCGCGATTACCAGTGAGGTCTGATCAAACCTTCGCCGTCTCTTTCCTAAAACCATTTTAGCACAACTTCAATGATCAACTTGGAATAAACGTACGAGAAGAACATCACGTTCCATGACAGATGGCCGAGAAGCAGAGCAGCTGAGAGTGCAAGAGCGAGAGAAATAGTGAGTTTCATGAACAACTTGTGAACAACATTTGGGTTGAAGATGTGGTGAATAGCTGTGGGTGGGAGACCGGCTCTGAGAAAGATTTCCTCGCTTGAGTGGTTTTTATAAGCTCAATAACTGGCCGCCATTGTGCCATAGGGACCAAGCCGATATAACAGATAAGAAAGAATTCGAAAGTACGGAGTAATTGTCAAATTTTCAACCGAAAAACGTACGTCTTTGGGATCCATATTCCACGGACCATTGCCTGTCATTGCTAGAAGTAACCAGTACTGACTGCTGGATCTCGCATAGCAAGGAAAACCGACTTGAGAGTGGAGATGCAACAGTAGAGGCACATACGTTAAAATGTACAGGGCAATCACCCTGAGCCTGCGATTTAACTTTTAGGGCGACGTTTGACGTTTTAACGCGGCAGGCTCTCCACAAGGCCGCACGCGTGACGGGTCGGCTTTTGCCATTTCGGTTTGTTCGGTATTATCGGGTCCCTGGGCCTGCGTCAAAACGAATACTCAATTAGTTCCCTCGCTCTCATTGCTCGCGTCAAAACCACTCGCTCAACCAGGTTTTGATACAGCCTAGGTTTCATGATAAAAGGCGGCATTCTGCCCTGACCCGCTTTTACGGTGCTTCCTCCGATGTATTTTCATCTTTCCTTAGAATGGCTTAGAAACGTCTGTTGTATCTTGATTCTCCAATATTGTGGTATTTCATTAAGAGTTGTTGATTGTCCTGAAGCTCTCAGTTTAACGTTCTAATAGTTGTCTTTTCCGGCAGACCTTCAACGGCTTCCGGCCAAGTTTGTGGCGCAAAAACGTTGACAGTTGATACAGATCATGGAGTCGAACAGATGATACAATAGGTAGATCCTGTTCAGTATGACTTTTGACAGGCCTTCTGACAATTGTGCTTTATGGTGGGCCGTTCATTCTTTTTCTGTCAACAGCTCCTGCTCAAATGTCAATTCCATTCAGTACTTTACATGTAAGCTTTTGTTCACAATGCCATGAATAGCTCAAGCCTGTCTGATCAGAAATTCATGGAGAATAGTCCTGTGGAGGACATCTGTCACACTAAATTGAGGACCCCAAGAAGCTGATTCAAGACTCAGACTCATTCATTAGAAGGTATATATGTGTGATTTTGCAGTCTCGTGACAGTCAAGCTCGTATTTGTTGGGCATAGTGTACGTGTCCGTTTTGCCTCGGAGGACTCTACCGCAATGGAGCAAGGTATTCACTGAAACTCGATCCATTTTTGTTATTGCCTTGTACATACATGATTCACTGACCGATTGAGGCCTGCTCTCAAGTTCCAAAGCTCCAGAGAATTGAAGAATCGGTGCATTTGAGGCTTAGTCATCATGTCATTTCATATGTCGCAAAGCTGGTACTGTCATTCAGACACCTAACCAGGCCTTCTCACTTGTCCCTTCATGTTCAGATAAGGTTTATATACAGTTTTTGACATTTTCATATTTTTGTCAGGTTCTAACCAGGAATATGACCCTGGAGCATATACAGACTGTGGTCTCAATGGCGGTATTGGTAGGATACAAACAGAAAAGCACCACCCAGTGCCTTTGGCTGTGAAATTCGAGGAAGGCCACCTGGCATCTCAAGTTTTGAAAGGTTCCGCCGACTCCAGAGTCTGCCGTTGGCCTTCGACGGAGTTTTCGTAGAAAGTTGGCGCCCTCAGGGCGCAATGCCCGCTCGGTTAAATATGTCCATCGTCAAGTTGCAGGGCTGCGGGACACATCTATGATTTCAATGCCATAATTTTTCCATGGCATAGAACATTCCCGGACTGTTGGATCTTGCCCCATGCTGTGCAATATTGTCTGTATTTCATCAGTAGAACATATTTGATCTATAGCTCTGTGCTGGGGTCCGATAGATCTGGCGGTTATTGGCCAAAGTATTATCAATGTGTTGTGAACTTGTTTGAAGTGCAAGCGCCCCTTGCCTGGCCCCTGGTATTCGAGCAAGATCACTAAGCGGGATTGTGCCGTAACAGGCGGAGCTCCCGCCTACACAGCCACAGATCAAAATGGAGATCACATGTCAACCGAACGTCCACTCCTGTATGGACACACCAAGGAAAAGCAGAGTTGACCAAGTAATTCCAAATATTAATTGATTGTACCGCTGATAGAAAAATGAAGTGATCGTGAAATATTTTAGTCGCAGCGCAAATCTTGACTTGGGTACTTTGGACTTACTACATACAGACCGTGAGGGACCCGGACGTTCCCGGGTTTGATTAGTGCGAGAATACCTGTGGCCGAGTACAGAAAGTCAACCGCAGGGCTGACCATCTCCCGGAATCCATTGTCCTGGCAGCCCAACATTAGTGAATCTATGACTCTGCAGTCTGAACCTCCATTTTTTAACTCAGAGCTCCAGATGAGAGTGTCCCATATTCAGTTCTAGGAGAGCACAACAATGGTGCTCGAGCCAAATTCTGAGCTTGTATAATGTTTCATCAGGAAGAGGCTGCATCAAAACCCAGGCACGGGATGAGTTTTGAGGCAAGGAAAGGGAGCGAAACAACCAAACTAAATGCCTGATTTTGACGCATTGCTGATTGAGTTTTGATGTAAACTGCCTAGTACAGCAGAATCGGACCATTCAATAATCAAAAACCCGCAAATCCGCCCTGCAGCTCCCGCTGGATGCCGCATTAAAACGTCAAGGGTTGCCCTAAAAGTTAAATCGCAGGCTCAGGGCGATTGCCCTGTACATTTTAATGTATCTACATGTACTCCTCGGAGATGAGAGATGAATTGCCAATGATGCCTTCTATGATCGATTGACCCACTGTGGCACGCCTTTGTAAAATTGTCAGCGAGAAGATTCAGAGTCGCCGACAGAACACACTCTTTCTTCTGCAATCTGTCAGGCTGGAGGTAGAATATGAGTCCCACGTATGAAAGACAATCAAGTAAGACGAGACGAATCCAATCCATGGTTGATTGGATGAAAGAAAACTTACCGCGTATGCCATTTGGAAAACCAATATACATAATTGAATGGCTTCAGCCTCGACATCGGGTCAATAGCGACCACTGAGTTCCATTGAAAGAGTTTGCATATTATAAGATTCGAGTGTAGGCCTGTCGATGCATCGATGAAGTGGTTGGATGAAGATGAGCCTTCGGATAAGTCAGCGGATCTGCGTAAGGCGAATAAAAGTCGTTCATGGGTTGCACAGAAGCCGCGTTGAAGCCTCGTTTCAGCAACTCGGCTGAGATTAATATTCTAGTATATTACAGTCGTTCGAATATCGATACAGTGTCTTCAATAGTTCTCGGATCCCGCCGTTGGCGTAACCGACGCCGTCAAAATGTTTTTGGACGTGCTCGAAGCCCTGGCCATGGCTTTGGAGATGATTTTTGCTGCTTGTTTCGGCGAAATGGTGCGCGTCTCTGCGGGTAGAGTGATTTCGGATTGAGAGGGATCGTAAGACAGTGTAATGGTTGTTGTTCCGCGAGTCGGGGTCGCAGTGACAGTAACTGTTTTCGTCTTGGTGGCATGAGAGTCGCTGTCGGAATCATCGTCGCCATTCTCTTCGTCACAGTCTTCGTCAGGATCGTCTTCAGCCTCTCCACTCTCGTCGTCATCGTCAGAGCTGTTTTCAGCAGCACCACTGTCGTCGTCGCAGTCGTCGCCACTCTCATCGTCGCCTGCGACCGAAGAGTCGTCCTCGCAGTCGTCAAGTTTTGACGAATCGCGAAGGCGCAAGCAGTCATTGTCCTATAAACTTGTCAGATCTGGCATTCTGACTGGCAAATTTACTCACTGTCTCCAGACACGTCAAGCTGTTCGTTCCAGTAACAGCCATAGCAAAAGCAGTCTGGCTGGACACTGCGAGCAAAAGAAATACAATAAAACCGCGCATGATAAGAATGAGTGGAAAGAGGTGGTGATGGTTCAGGTTGAAATAGAATTAGTTGAAGGCCCTTCGAACACAATGGAGCTCATAACCGACACGTAAGTGGAGAACAAAAGCGCGTGTCACAAAAGTCACGGCGCCATTGTTGTCCGACGTCCCGGGCCGAAGCCCGAATGTGTGGCGCAGTGAAAGAAATATTGAGTTCTGCTCTTCTCGATCTAACGGGTTCAAAATCTTTTCACTCCTAGCTTTGAAGACCATTCATTCAGTGCTCAAGCTATTCATACACTAATCGAAAAAGCAAGCACAGCGAATCCCAAAGCCAAAACCGGTGAAAGGATGCTTACTTGCTGTGCAGCATTACCCTTGGGGGTCGGAGCGGCCGCAGTACTGGAATTCGAACCGGTCGTAGAGTTGGAACCCGAAGGTCCAGTGACAGAGCTGATGACAGTAGACGAGTTTCCGACGCCGCCGCTGCCGCTTCCTCCAGAGTTGGGCAAGAAACCACCAGAAGAAGAAACAGAACGCGCTGATGCGATATAAGACCTGATCATGCGTTTGTTCTTATTCTGCGAGTGCGAGTTCTTCCACTGTTGCTTCTTCGGTCTATGACTCGGAGTCGCTTTGCTGGTCGTCGATGTTGAACTCGAAGAAGCGCTAGTGCTGGTAGCAGATCCAGCATCAGGGTTAATCGTTGAAGAAACCTCGGTACCACTTGGAGCAGCAGAATCGGTGGCGCTCGATGTCTCGCTAGAAGCAGCAGTGACTTCGGTTCCACTGGGAGCTGCAGAAACCTCGGCTCCAGTGGGAACAGCAGAATCAGGAGAACTCGCTGTAGGGGTCGTACTGGAAACAGCAGCATCGGTGCCACTGGGAATCGTAGTAGCATCTGTTCCACTGGGAATGGCAGAATCGGTGCCACTGACGACGGCGGAGCTTCCACTGGCACTGGGAGCTACAATGGGAGCAGTAGCACCCAAAACAGGGCTCTTGGTGCTCATTTGGATTATTTGCTTGCTCGGCGTCGACCCTTCAGCATAGACATACGACAATTGGTCCGCTGTCGGAGTATCTGCACATTTGACGGAAATGGATTTAAAGTAAGGCTTTGAATTTGTTTCCTAGATAGATGATGAAAAAGTGAGACGGAAGAAAGAAATGTCAAACGAACCTGCAGCGATATAATCCGGGTTTTTCCAGTCGATGGGACCTCCAGACCATTCGACGGTTCCGGGATAAGGAGAAGTACCTGCAGGCCACAGGCTATAATTGACAAGTCAGATAGGGCAATCTTCTGGTGACAGTTTTGTACCTCAGTTGAATCCGAGAAGGCGTCGATGGATACTGGCCCGGAAACTGTGAAGCTTTGAGGGTCCTCACAGTCTTCCCATCGATTTGGAAAATCAGGGCCTCGGGTGTCCAGTTAATCGTGTAATCGTGGTAATTGTCATGGGTATTCGTGAGCCCACCAGAGGTATCTCCATGAGTATTGATGCCTTGCCAGAAAAAGTTGGTCTGGGCTTCAGTGGTCTTGCTGCCAGGGAACTCCCAATCGATTTCGTCTCTGATGCTAGTAATGGTATTGTTAGTAAAATGGCAACAGATCAAGCGAATAACTAACTTGCTCATCGTGATGAAGCCTAGTACGACGCCATTCCATTGTCCGGTCTTGACTGTTATTCTGGAGGTCAGTATCTATTGAAGAAAAGCCCGAAGGACATACGTGTCGCCGTGATGGTGCCATACTGGATGAAACGAGTCGACGACAGGCGAGTTCCAGAGTTAGTCTCGGTCAGACTGTCAAGATGTCAGCGCGCTCAATCTGTTCAATGAAAAAAACACTTGCATTAGAGCGAGATTCTCATCTGCGACCTCGAAATCTCCACCTTCGACAATCCAGTCTATGAAGCAAAGTCAGTCCCTGTCGTGGTTGGAATAATCAGCTTTTACCATAGGTATCTGGACTGCCATCGAATTTCGTAATATCAGTGAGAATACGAGAGCCGTCGGTGAAGGTGTAATCTTGGGTCTTGCAGATGGCATTCGGTGCACACGAGCTGACAGTCGTCGAAGCGAATGGATTGCAGCCACCAAGGCAAAACTCGGGACCAGACCCACAGTAGCCATACTGGCTACAGCATGGCGCTGATTCGGGACAAAGATTCTTGGAATCAGCTAGATAAAATGTCTTTTGAGTCAGAGCATGAGATGGGTCCAGACGACGAACCAGGCCTGAGCATTGGCTTGAAATATGGTCAAAGAGAGCGAGATGAATACTACCGCCAGGGTAAACATGTTGTAGGCCAGGACAGAAGTTTAGGGAATCAATCCAAGAGAGAGGTCCGGGGAATGGAATCAATCCACAAGGTAGGCGCACGGCGCGAATGGGAGATCCTGTGTTTCGCTGGCCATTTCTTATATCTGTAGCTGCGTGGCATTAGGTCACGTCGGTGATGTGATGACAAGAGCCATCATGATGCTGTTACAGCCAAGAGTTCAGATCTCAGTCGCAGACCTCGCCTTGAGCTGGAGAAGACCTTGAACCACATGAGAGCGAAAATCATGGAGAAAAACGAGGAAAAAATTGTGGAGAAACAGAGTCCATGTGGAATAATAATAATTATCGAGCTGTCGGGTCAAAGACAATGGTGGGCTCGGCAGTTTCAAGTGTTTCAGCGGAAGATGTAATCATGTAAGATATGCTATCACTGTCAGATTGGCGGACGTGTGCCTTAGATAAGATAAGATAAGGAGGCGCACCTGTAGCACGAGTGTATATTCAACTGTTTACATTGGGATATACATCAAATCGCCTTTGTACTGTGACTGGAATACCAGCTCTAGTTTCTTGGAAGACTTGTGGATCTGATTTTGGCTTAGCATGCAGTCCTCTATCGTGAAATCAGTATTACCTATATCTGTGTACAGAATCTCCTCCGACTCTGCAGCTTCGATGAGTATCTTTCCCCTGCAATATATGAGTGGCAATATATGAAACAATGCGGTCAAAACTCACATTGGGTCGACTACCATAGAATGTCCCCACTAGTCAAGTTATGAGTCAGTGAGGATTTCAGGAATCCAACAGACGAACAGCATGATATTCAGCAGTCAAGTCTCTCGCAGGACTGCACATCGAGAAGAAAATCTGGTTATCAATCGCACTGGATATCGTAAGTTGCCATTAAAGCTGAGCAAGCACAGGCTAATCATACCGGGATCGCTGGAGCAGCTCCCAGTGCAGTGGGCCGGTCGTCATATTGAAAGCGCCGGGATAAACAAGGACATGACATCCTGAAGATACGGTTTGAATCGATTTATCATGGCAGTGAAGGCGAAAAAAACCTTGACGAGCAGCAATCATAGCCATTTCTGGGAATCTAACATCATAGCAGATGCCGAGCCCGATACGAGCGAATTCTATTGTATGAATCAGGGTTCAATATCGTGGGGTGAACCGAGAAACGCACCAGTGTCGAAGTAATTGAGCGTGGTGCCTCCAGTCAAAGTTTCGCTTTCCTACGTATGGCACAGTCAGAAGAGAATCAAGTGACGCATCCCCCAACCTTGAACTTGATTTTGCCTGGGATATCAATGTCGAACAGGTGCACTTTACGATGCATTGCAACCAGGTTGCCTGGGGTGAAACGAGTGAGCTAGTGCTATCCGTGAATAGAAAAAGTATCGACCCTTTGGGGAGTAAACCGTGCATGTATTGTAGACCTTATCTGTGGCGATATCGCGTTCGGGTATGGAACCTGCAAGTCGTTAAACAATGAATGTAGCCTGACGAGTGAGAAGGCTACCGCCAATTAACCAAATTCCCGTCTCCTGCGCGACAGATGAAAGCATCTTCACAGATTCACTCTGGCTTTTTACAGCGTCGTACGGTTTCCCGGGAGTGAATCCGATGTTTTCCGCGTACACGGGAAAATGGACGTGCCCATAGGGAGAGTTGAAACATTCCTGGCAAGAGAACAAGGTTCGGACAGGGCAAACAGACCAAGAGAGGCTTGAAATGTACAGGCAAGACAATCAGATTAGGCTTCTTGGATGCATTGGCGGCCTTGAGGATCATTTCGCGAGCATGTCTGAGATTTTGAGCCTTGTCGGAGCCGACACTACCGAGCTGAATGAGAGCCAGATTGAAGGGTTTGAAGACTGGTCCCTTGAGAGCGGCCATGGTCATGACGTCGACGAAATGGCGATAGAGTAAGGTGTGACGGTCAACGTCACCGACGACTCATTCCACGATCTTTTTTGACAAGATTCTCTCTGTTCTTCACTGGCCGGGCCCAGGTTGGTATTTGCGGCCCAGAAAAGAGGAAACTATTCTGACCATGGAGTCACTCTCACATCCCGCTCCAGAACAGCATCAGATCGAAACACAAGGCCGCAGAAGAAGTGCTCATATGTCCGAGCAAGATAATACATATGTACGTGCATGGGAGAGCTACATATGATTGACAATGACAATGACAAAGATTACAGTTTTGTTACAACAGAGTGCAAAGGAAAAGAAAACGTACAACATAAAAGAAAATATTGATGACAGCTGCCTCAATGAAGATACTTCTCATTCAGAGAATGTACTTCTTTGGCAAGATATGGCCAGCTCAGAGCGCTGGAGAGCTCCTTGCGAAGCTTTTCGGGATTATCGCTGGCTCTTTCTTTGGCGAGCTTGATCTCCCAACCACATAGATTGTACAAGAGCCGCATGTTGGGCTGAATTAGGACAGATAATCGCCTGTTTGATATGTGAGTTGGCGAATATAGCTGGTTAAAATATCAAACCTAGATCTCACAATCAAATAGGCGTCCACAAGGGACAGACCTAAATGCTTCATCACATAGGCAATCTGGTAGTCC
This sequence comes from Mycena floridula, assembly GCA_029320655.1. NCBI lineage: Eukaryota > Fungi > Basidiomycota > Agaricomycetes > Agaricales > Mycenaceae > Mycena > Mycena floridula. The sequence continues at coordinate 295,440 of JARIHS010000039.1, read as the reverse complement.
TTTAGCTGATTTGAGAGGGAACAAAGAGATCAAAACTCACAGTAACAGTGGCGCTTCTCGATACACCGACTCTACAATGGACCAAGACTTGACCGCCTTCTTTGCGAGCCTTGTCAATCCATTCGCAAATCGGTTCAAGCTGAGGCTCAAGAGTGTCAATCCCGTCGTCGCAGACTCCTTGAATATCCAGCACTTTGATCCTTCCAGCTCGCTCTTCAATCCAAAGTGATCCTTGGTGACCTGGACCTTTACCAGGGATAAAATGACCATGGGCGGAGGAAGAGTTGCAAGAAAATGTGGAAGATCCGTTTGCCGCACTGTTCAAGAGGCTTTGCATATTCGGCGGAGGTACCAAGGCGCATTCACCGACAGAAACGACATGAGTAATGCCTAGAGCGTGCAGCATATAGGCGTTGGAGGCATGTGCACTGAAAATAAAGGTCAGTTTCAGAAAAATATAAACCAGCCAGCGAAGCGACTTACAGATTGCCCAAGTACAAAAATGGCAATACGCGACTCGGAAAACTTCCGTCAAACCGCGGATCATTGAACCAAGCTTGGTGGTCTCCGCCAAACAAGGAAGGGAGCCAAGGACTTGTACTAGCTCGAGGTCGGCGATTCTTTGTTGCCAGGCTCATAGTTGTAGCACCCGGGACGGAAGAAGATCCAGTTGATGGAGGAGTAGTGGCACTAGATTTGGGAACAAGATGGTTTTGAGACGGTACGACCATCGGGGAAGAGCTTTCTGTCGCCGGCGGCGGCTTAGACGCATCAGCATTAGCTTGTTGCGGCATCGGCGATTGAGCGAAAGAGACACTTTTGGCCGGAGGTCGACCTTGTGCAAGTCGTTGATTCTGGACTGAAGGAAACTGCGGTAATCCAGGACGGGACCGGCCCTGATGATTGTATTCCTCATGACCACTAGCACCCCAACTGCCAGCAGCATAAGGATTAAAACCAACACTAGTGCTGATACTCCTTCTACCACCGCTTCCCCCTCTTTCTCTTTCTCTATCTCGCTCCAACTGACGCTCCCGCTCTCGTCTTTCTTCACTAAACTTGCTTTCAACTCGTCTCAAGATGCCCAAATCATACTGATAGACAAAAAAGCTCCTTCGTTTGACCACCTGCAGCTCTAGATAAGCCTCAGGAAGACTGAGACCTTTGACTGCCATAAGCAGACAAAGAGCTGGAACAGACGATTCTGTGTATCCATCGGACGAGTATAACAAGATCTTGAGAGGTCGCGACCAAGGAAGTGAAGGAGCTTCCGAAGGCTCTTGCTGCTGTGATGGCTGCGGCGATGTGAATGACCGATTCCGAGAAGAAGAAGAAGCGGTCGCCATCATCGGGAAAGATGGTAAAGACGGTATAAAAGCTGAAACAGATGACCATCGTCTCGATGAACTTGAAGAAGAAACAGCTCTGTTTGTCTCGGGAGCTGTTTCAACTGGTGGAGCAGCTGGCATCAAGCATCGCTCCAAAAAGCTGATGACAGGAACAAGGGCTGCCATTGTCGCAGGACTGCTAACAGGAGAGCTGGGGAAAGGCAAATGAATGATAGAATTGGCATGAGGTGGAGGTCTGGGTCGGGCTTTCCATCCAGAACTGTCTTTTGCGCGACGCTGGGCTTCAATCTTCGTCCACATTTCCTCCAGCATAACCACCTTTTCCTCAGCCGCCTTCATGTGAGCCTCGGACGGGAATGGCGCCATGTCGTGACATTCAATGCAAATATCGTAACCAAAGCCACGTTCAGGTGAATTGGTGTAATAGGAATTTAATGGATGAGCACGAGGTAATGGCGGTGGACCTTGCTCTTTGGACGCAGAATTGGAGCTCATCATGCCACTATATTGGTCTGAAGTGTAAGACGATATGGAAGAGCTGGGAGACCCTGGACTGAAAGGAGAAGGGTCGGAATATTCGACACCATTCATCGCTTCCGTCTCGTCATAGTCTTCCTCGGATTCAGGCGAAATTGGGACGTCGTTGGAATTTCCCAAGAAGACTTGACCAATAGCTGGGTCAAAGTGGGTTGCAGTCGTTGAATAATCAACAAGAACTGAGCTGGTAGAGCTGGGCAGGACAGATATGATTTCGGAAGCCTTTGTCAGATCTCTCATTTCGTCCCTTTCTCTCTGGGCGAAATCGACTGTGTTGGGAGATACTGAAGGAAGTCGGAAGGGTGTAACGTCGTGATAATCGACATCCATGTCCATGTCGAAAGCGTCGGCAGTAGGCGGCGGGGAAAGAATCGGATTCCAGCTCTTTTTGCCTCCAGGACCTAATGATCCAGGGACTTGACCGCTTGGACAGACCCTCATGACGAGATGGGGAATGTCGGTTCTGATCTGCTCTGCTGTAGCGTCGAGGATGAAAACATTATATCTCAATAGCTCATCATGGCCATCCTGGATACCCAGTCGCGTGCACCTTTCTCGTCTTTTCCGCTCAATCGCCATTCTAAATCTCTGGGCCAATCGGACTGCATTGTCGGAATGAGCAGCACCTTGAGAAGTAGGCGAGTATATGACAATGTCAGATAGAGTTGCAAGAATAGGCTAATGGACTGTTGAGATGCGTTGAAACAAATAAAGTGTTTGGCTCACGACTTGGATTCCAAAGTTCCTCAGTGATATTCCGTCTGGGACTTTGGCAGGTAAAAACTCGCATTCCTCGTCTAAGCCACCAGAGACCGGACGAATAAGGTCCTTTTCTCTAAAGGTGGAGGTTAACAGGGGCGGTTGGGATGTAGGGCGCTTTTTGCGAGGAGATCTGATGGTGGAAGAAGTAGCCCCGAGTTTGCTTTTGGAAAGTTTTGGTTTGGGAAGAAGAGAAGGAGATCTGCGGACAATAAGTTCGAGTCCGTGAACATCACAGAATGAATAACGAACGGTGAAGTTGCCGGCGTGTCTGCGGTGGTTTCTCCAGCTGAACTGAAGACAGAATAGTCTCCGTCTGTACTTGTAGAGCTCGAACTGATATCTGAGGGAGGATGGAGATTTGTCGTCTGGATTGGCCTGAGCCTATGGCTGACTGGATGCATGTGCTTCGAGTCCGTGCCAATTCCGACAATCTCTATGGAGTCATGAGCACTAAATGTGATGGGAGAAGTCTCTTGAGCGCTGTCAACGACGTCTACGTCCATATCGACCGTCGGTGGAGGGTCTTCAAGACTTGAGTTTGAGGAGTCCTGACCCCTAGAGCCATATTCATCCACAAGTTCGTCCTCGTCCTCGTCGAGCTCATAGTCCTCTTCGTCGTCGTCAAAGTCGTAGTCCGAGTCGTCCTCAGAGTAATTGGAGGATTCTGCTGGAGAAGGTTTGGCCAAGAGACCTAGTAGTGATGGATGCTCCAAGTCTTCCTCACAGACAACCCACATAAGACCGCGATATTTGGGAACAGGGACGGTATTGTTCTGCGGTTGGTCAGACGACTTTGTCGATACGACGCTTTGACCATGTGAAGCGAAGAAGATGTTCTGGGCTTCATTGTCGCCTTCAAGGCCGTGAAGGAAGGGAAAGAGGGCTCCGTCTGGTGGATGAGCCACAGTATGCTCTAGCTGTAGATCGGAAAAGGTTGTTGGAGGAAGTAAATGAACATTATTTCGTGAATCGAGGGATGAAATGAATTCAAAGGAATATTTGAGGCCATGCTCAGCAGCCATTCAAGAGAATCTGGTGTCGTTGTGGCAGACGAGGAGGAGGGAATATGTCGTTGGTCGCAGCGGTGAAAGAGAGAACTTGGAATGACCAAAAAGGCAAGGCTTCGATTGATACCCACGGCCAATAAAGAACCTTATTATCTTGCAGTTGCACTGCCTTGGTTTGATGGGACCAACTACTCGGATATGGCGCCATAACGAATTTATATACTCCGAAAGGTCTACAAAACAGCTATACTCCTAAATATCGTCCAAGTCCCTGACCAGCTGTTCGAGTTGCTCCTGCTCAATTGGGAGAAGATCCCATGTCGCGGCGATCGATCATGGATGCAGAGAAAAGCCGAAGCCCCGATTTCTATTTTGTACCCGGGTAGTCATCATTAATCATTCTTCGTGTCTCTAGATTGAGCGCCCAGAGCAGGCTCGTCTCCGTCGGTCGCCTGACTTCGTTATGTTTCCAAAATTAGCAGGAACATGTTATCGTCCAATCCGCTTTCAGTTGGAGACGATCGCGACCAGGTACGTCTTGTTTGTCAAGGTGGCGCCTCTTATCCATTAGGAGAACCTCGACAGCTCAAGATCAGATGTTAAAATGGTGATCAGCCAGTGGCACTGCAAGCAAGCGCTAGAAGCAGACAAGCGTGGCTGTGTCTGTATTTGGGAGGAGAAACTACAATAATTAACGATTGTCTTGATTATTCGTTGAGGCTGTTTACGAGACTACGCCCAGGGACTTTGCATGGAAAGGGAAGTTCGAAAGCATCAAGGGTACTAATAGTCAGGAGCTCAAATCGGAGCTTGAGCGCGAAAACCATAGATAGAGAAAAGGTAAGTGGCGAAACAATGAGTAGAGTGTTGGGGTGAGAGGAGAGCAACATACCAATTCGAATCGCTAGCTCAGAAAAGGACCAAGGTGGAGCTCAAAAGAAGACGGAAGCAATGAAGCGGTAGCATTCAACAGCTGATTGAACGCGGCAAGGACAGTGGAAATCTGAATCGCTCTCTAGACCTTGAGCCTAGGGTCCTGTTCACGAACCTTGGAAGGCTAGTGAAAACGTGCTTGTAAACAGTTTTTCAAGAAACAGTGTTTTCAAGTTTTTAGATCTTGGTATTGGAGCTGATGGGTCTTTATTACACCAGAACAGGGCAGAATATGATGCTGGAACTCAATTCAGCTATCTTCCCGGCATGTATGCATGTCCAAGACGGCTTTAGACGAATCTGGCGCAGGGCTCTATTTTTGGAAATGCGCCCTCATCACATGCTCCCGATGGGCGTGGGAAGTCGCCATCATTGTCGATTGGCCTTGCTTGATCCTTCAGACACCAGTGAGAAAGCTCCTACATCAACCGAAAATGAACTGACTGGATATAACGGGGTCAGAGACACCTTCAAACTGCATCCAAACTGCCTAGATGTGAGCCTTGCACACCTATCTAAAAACCAAAAAACAGGACCTTTTAAAACAGGACCTTTTCCGACCAAGTTCAAGTAAACATCTGTTTATAAACGCAGTTTACAAACCTGAGATATAAACAGGACCCTAATCGAGGCCAAACCGCGTCATATCCAGGGAAGGTCTGGCTGTAACTAGATGAATCCGGTGGCCAAGAACAACAGCCTTGAGTATACTCTCATATACTTTTCCAACAGCTGTGATGTGATGTTAATAAAGCCCGACGATGAGTAGAAATGACATTCGAAGAAACCATCCCGCTACCAAAATCCAACAACCTTGAATTTCATGGGGAAAAAATTCATTGCATAGGAAGGAAGTAAACCGTGACGGCGGTTGGTAAATCCGCAAAAGATGAGGCGAAAACTAGAATAGAGAGATCGATTCTTCCCGATTTTCCGAATTTATTCACTTACCTTCGACCGCCATCAGCAGTGAAAGGGTTCTGACCAAGGACGCAAATTATCTGGCAGCAAAGCAGTTAGTCCATGGAGTTATTCGAGAGTTTGGGCGAAGACGAAGGAACAAAGACAGATGAATTTCAGCCTCCGCCGAGTGCTTTAACAACATGATTTCACCGATCGTCTGTACAAATAGATTCTTTCCTTCCAGTGCTTCAGGACGTGGACCATACCAAATTTCCTTCCTTCCTTTTCCTTCACTCCTTCATTTCACACAATCGTGACGAAATCGAAAAGGCTGGATAAACCTCTTCTGTTCTGGTCTCGGAGTTGGCAAAACAATGTCGGTGTAAGCCTGAGGTGTCGGGGTCACTGGACTGTGGAAGATTCGAGGTTTTGGATGGTCTAGCTCTGGTGAGAGGCAGGTCGGACTGATGACCGGCAAGAGACCTGTGCTCTCAAGGTATCTCTCGTCGAGCGGATGTGGAAGAGCTGCGATGCTGAATAATGCATCTTTTCTGCTCTGCGCGAGGTGCCTGAGGAAGAGCAGAGAAATGCGGGAGCTCGGCAGACATGAACCGCGCTACAGTCTCGCGCTCCTCCAGCCAAATCACCTCTAGATCATATTGCCGAAGTTCCGAGTCGAAATCTCCGGATTCCCCGTTGCAGCCTTCTTGTTCTTGTTCTTGTTCTTCTGGGATGTCGGGACTCGCCGGTGGCTGCATAAACCGCGACAAATGGCCTCCACCACTCTCGTCGCTGTCCTCGTCACTGGCAACTTGGCTGGTAGAGCCGGTAGAGCCACCAGACTCCTCAGGACCATCTCTATGGAAGAGAACTAACTTGTGATTCTATCAAACAAGCCTTTAGTTTATAGATAAAAAGAGAGAAGATTTCGACGCACTTGAATTGCGTGCTAGACCATATGAATGCCCAGTCCAGAGCTTTTCTGTGACAAGGCCCGACTCCAGCCTGCTATTCACTGTCGTGCAGTTGTTGAATTCAGGCCTTGAAGCTCCACGAGTGTCCTGCCGCATCGGAGAGCCGTCCTGGATCAATGAAACTGGTCAGCCACAGACATGAAAATGTGATAAATCTCGAACCTCGGGATGCTTTATGGACACCATATAGTGAGATAATTCGTGAACGAATGTCAGTTTCAGAGCTGCGGTCGCAGCTTCTAGAGAAACCAATCCATCGGTGATTCGAACTCGTCGAGTCTGCTGATATCAAGAACTGCTCCACCAGATCGAGACTGAGATACAGTCTACGCAGCTCCTCGTGGCTCCCATGCCGGATATGATGGCCATAGTCGCGAATGGCATCGTTCATCACTGGCGGTGCCGGTTTGAGCGGATTGTTTTGTCCAGTTGCTGACCGCGACAAAGCGCCAACGCGAGACGGGATGGCAATGGGTTCATCAATAAGGTCGAAAGAGCCCGTCGATACCTTGTCATCGTAATTGGCGATAACAATTATTGGTGGTAGTTTATTCAGAAAGATATCCCGTGTCTCCTGGACCGCTCGCTGATTGGGCTCGACAGTCCAAGTTCCATCTCGACGCCGCTATTGGTGCCAAGATCTGGGCACCGTCGCCATACGCCAATGAGGTAAGACAGTCCGAAATTGATGTGAGGAGAAGCTGGTGACTTCGAGTGGTTTGATCTAGGAGAAACGCCTGTTTGTTGTCGCTGGCGAGGTAAATTTTGGTATCCAAGCGGCGGCCCGTATTGGCGACAAGGTCCTCCAACTGTTTTGTAAATTCAGAAGCTAGAAGCGAGGTAAGTAGATAACCTTCTGAATGGTTGTAGCCCACCTCTCTTCCGATGTTCGAAGCCCAATACAAGCTGAAAGTCGTCGTAGACATTCTCTCGGGACTCGCTGCATGACATTCAGGCTAGGTGGAGCTTTCACAGTGGACAAACTTACATAATTAAGAAACTGGAAATTTGGGAATGAGCGTTATACGCAAAGTAAATTAGAAACTCACTCAAGCTCGCCGACCTCCTTAAAACAAGACAGCGGTAAGAGATGCAACGGCTCTGCAAAGATAATATATCAGCTTGTCGTGTGATGATTTCGAGATAAGCACTGGCTCTGGAGAAGCGAGGTGGTTTGTTTTTCCTCATTCGTCTCTACCACAAAAATATCATGGCTTGTGACTAGCGGGATTTTCAGATGTTGATCTGTAACTAGAGTTGATTCACTTACGAACAGCCTCCAATGTTGTTCCACTGGAAGGAGTAACCTTTTCGTCTTCATTGAAGTTGGCAAGACCTCGATAGTGCAGCTTTGCTGATTTGAGACCGAAGCGAGCAAGTATGTCCTTGGGGACTGGAGCCAGTTTGGGCGGTCTGAAGAAAGGTCCAACAACGACCATGATAGTTCGAGGCAAACAAAAGTTGAAAAGGGTGAAACCTGAGTCATCGAACTAGAGACATGATAGGAGACCTCCGCGTCCACTTGTCCAGCTAACGAGACACGTCGTGCTAATTGAACCACGGATATTATTTGTGTCAGAGGACTGTCTGGAGTAAGATACTATTCGAGCTCGAGAAGAGGTATTACAGCACATGGCCGTCGGGTCGAAGGTGGAAATTTCAGATTCCGACAAACGCGACTTTTCTTCGTTTTCGTTTTTTCCTTCGGTCGTCGTTGAGCTCCTGCGCTTGCAGTTCCATGATCTCGCATCTGTTCCTTGGCAATGCCTATGGGCCAGATCTGATGAATATTAATCTCTGGGGAACATCTGCATGGATCACATGGACTGTATCCGCCACCAAGGAATCCAGCTCCGGCCCACTCTGAACCATCATGGCGGCACAGCAGCCCATTCCAGTCTACTCCAATCTACAAGAAGTCTACGCGATTTTGGGCACTTCGCTGGATCACGCTACCCGATGGAATAGTTTGACTGAAGAATTCGAGACGCGATTTGGCAGAAAACCAGCTTACATCGCCAGAGCACCTGGCCGAGTAAAGTGTGTATTATCTTCCGATTGTCTTATTCATTATTCAGACCATTTTTAGCATAATCGGTGCGTAGAATTGAGAAAGAAATCGAGGTAATGGCTCATGGATCTTTTCAGGAGAGCACATCGATTACTGTCTCTTCGGAGTACTTCCGGCCGCTGTCGAGCACGATGTACTCATTGCCTGCGCGCCTCGTAACGTCAAGTCATCAATCGCAGAGACCCATAATTCTCCAGGCAGCGTGATCGCGGAAAATGTGCACCCGAAATACACAAGACAAGTCTTTGCCCCCAAGCGCAGAGAAAGCATATCTAGCATCAGTGACGAAGTAGTTCACGCTGAAGAATGGCATATGGATATTAATCCCAAAGAGTTGAGATGGGAAAGCTATGTGAAAGCGGGATACTTTGTGCGTAAACTACTAGATCCATTGCTTCTTATAATTTTTTTCTTCTAGGGTGTTCTGAATCGCCACTTTTCTGGTGATGATGATATATCTCAACCAATCCCAGTCGATCTGCTTGTAACTGGAACTGTCCCTGCCGGATCTGGACTTTCGTCGAGTGCTGCGATGGTTGTGGCGAGCACACTGGCATTCCTCGCGATCAATGGCAAGGTTAGCCTCTATTTTTGTATTCTACCAGGATTTCATCCTTTACAGCTTGATGCTAATATGGAAACCGAGAGTGAGAGTAAGATCAGCAAGGGGGAGCTCGTGGCCATGTCAGTTGAGAATGAGAAACGCGTCGGTGAGTCTCAGATGTTCATGATGCTCGATGTGTCTGAAACAGGTTATCAGGTGTCAATTCTGGAGGGTTCGTTCAGGTCTATCTTCCACCCTCAGTGACTAATTCCCATCTAGAATGGACCAGGCAGCATCTGTGGTCTCCAACCCATCATCAGCGTTGTATATTTCTTTCTTCCCAAAATTGGACGCTGTTCCAATTCCTTTGCCTCCTGGATCAGTGTTCGTTTGCGCCAACTCTCTGGTCGTTTCTGATAAGGCTGTCACGGCCAAGACAAACTACAACTTGCGCGTCGTTGAAACTCTCGTTAGCGCCAGGATTCTGGCCAAACATCTTGCGATACCTGTAGGACCCAAAGAGAAGATCACTCTGCGAGAAGTTGTAGGCAGGCTCGGTGGAGAAGACGTCAAAGGAGAACCAGAGATGGATATAGAATCGCTAATGAAAGGGCTGGAGCGCATGAAAGTGGAAGTAGAATGCCTGAAACCTTCAAACAATGACGGTCAGCTAGGTGTTACCTTGGAAGAGATGATCCAGATGACGGGGCTTTCATCTGAAGAGTTTCACGATGTCTACCTCTCGTGGGTAACAGGTAAGCTACCCGCTCGAAGTTCTCTTCTCTCCACTGACCAGTCCACAGTAGAAGCAACTCACTTTCAATTGTACAAACGAGCGCTGCATGTCTATTCTGAAGCTCTCCGGGTTCTCCAGTTCCGCCAAATTTGTCTCGATGCAGCGGCCAATAATTCCTGGACTCCGGATGTCATCCAGGATCTCGGACGAGTCATGAATGAATCCCAGACAAGTTGCAACGAGCTCTTTGAATGCTCTTGTCCCGAGCTCAACGAGCTCACCGAGCTTGCGAGAAAGTCGGGGGCGATTGGGAGCCGGCTGACCGGTAAAACGATCTCATTGCTCGCAAAGTCTTTGAACTGATCCTTTCTTGTAGGTGCCGGATGGGGAGGATGCACAATTTCGTTGGTTGCAGAAGCCGATGTTCCGTCTTTCATTCAGAAGGTCAAGAGCGCCTATTCGCCATTCAAAGAATTAGAAGGAGAGCACCTGCATGAAGTTATTTTTGCCACCAAGCCGAGCAGTGGTGCCTGCGGTATGTTTCGTTAGCTGTGCATTCAAGTCGGCATACTGATGGGATTTTCAGTGTATAAATTCGACTGACGTTATCAGGAGATTACTATTAGTTATGTAGCGCTCGAAATGAAAGTTGTACAGTAATGAGGGCCGGGTTTCAGGACTGCACAGCGTCGAAGAATGTGGTCAGTGAGAATTCAAAGTCCGACAGCACCGACCTTGCCTTTGACTATCACGATCACCTTTCGCGCATCCTCTATCTACTACTAGATCAGAAACAATAATGGCTGAAGGTAGCAACTACGATTATCTCTTCAAGGTATGTTCATGTGGCAATCTTCTGAAAAGCAATGACAGCAACCGCGTTGTTTAGGTCGTCCTGATTGGTGACTCTGGTGTCGGAAAATCGTACGTTTGTTCTCTAAATGACAATACTAAAAAGTCGCTCAACTGTTTCCAGCAATTGTGGGCTTCCATTCTCGCTTTGTTCTGTCAATCTGACCTGGATACAGTGCTCTCTCGATTCACACGCAATGAATTCAACCTCGAGTCCAAATCGACCATTGGGGTGGAATTCGCCACGCGATCAATAAATGTTGACGGAAAGACGGTCAAAGCTCAGATTTGGGATACAGGTGAGCAAAATGAATATCTGCGGTTCAAACCTGAACCGTGTACAGCTGGACAGGAGCGATACCGAGCAATCACATCTGCGTAGGTGGATCTGGTTCAACAAAGAATATTCATTGATAACATCTACAGTTACTACCGCGGTGCTGTTGGAGCTCTCCTGGTGTACGATATTGCAAAGCATGCGACATACGTGAATGTTACGCGGTGGTTGAAGGAGCTCCGGGACCATGCTGACTCGAATATTGTTATCATGCTAGTGGGGAACAAGAGCGATTTGAAGCATCTGAGAGCTGTACCCACAGACGAAGCCAAGGCATTCTCCAGTGCGTTGATTATCTCGCTGCCGCCTTCCAAAGCTAACATTTTGCACAGCCGAGAATGGATTATCCTTCATAGAGACTTCAGCGCTGGACGCTTCGAATGTCGAATCAGCTTTCCAGACAATCCTCAGCGACATCTACCGCATTGTATCCAGCAAATCGCTTGAATCGTCAGCCAACCCGGTCGATGTTCCAGGGAACAGCATCAGCGTCGGACCCAGTGATCAACCCAACGCGAATGCAGGAAGCAAGTGCTGCTGAGTGGTACCGATGACAATCTCCATATCCCGTATTGTTTTTCTTCGACTACTGTAGTGACATCTCTCGTTTCAATACACCTTGTTTCATGCATTCTCATGGCTTCCTACTGTTGTTGTGGGTCCTCTGACTGGAATTCAACTCGACTGGCCATCATTGTCGATACCGCTGACGTGCTGTATCCTTCCGGTGATCCATAACCGTGTTTCTCGTCATCGGCGCTCTATGCTTGATTTATTCAAAATATTTTCTGACTAGCCAGCTTCTCTTTCATCGCATGTCCTTACGGTCCCAAGAATTCTGACAGCAGCTTATCTAGCCCGGTCATTTCTCCTCAGATCCACCAACGACAACGACATTTTAGCAGCAAATCTAGAGGCTCGGATGAAAATTCAATTCTCAGACAACTTGTGGCAGGTGGTCCAAAGGAGCGCCTTTTCATGCTTTTCTTGTTGCTTCCATTAATTTCAGGACAGAGCAGGCTGCATTCATCGGCGACGACACCTGGATGTCGGTATTCCAAGATGCGTTCGACATAACCTGGTCATACGACTCGTTCAACGTCCAACCTTCTTACTGTCATGAAGCTGTCATCTCACAATTTGTTCCTTCCTTCCTTCTACTCCGGGACGAGAGCAAGCCCTTGGGTTTCCTACTAGCTTTGTTACCGTATCGCACCTTGTTCCGTTCAGCAATCTCGACTCTTCTACCCCAGAACTTGAAGTATGCAAGACGGATCCAAACCATCGCTTCTCCTCGAATCTTCCACATAATTTGCCATTACAAGTGGACACCAGTCTGCTTTCGTTGATGCAGTACAAATCGCCAGTTACACTTTTTCCTTAATCACAGCACCACTCGAGTATGAGAGAGAAAGCATTGGAGTCATCCTAGCTGAACTTGAATCATCTTTCTCCGGATGGTCTGCAGATAACGAGCTTTTCGGACGTGTTTCGTGGAAAGACATACAAAATAGATTCTAAACTCGCCATGCACGCCTGGATGTCGCTTTCCCGAGTCCACTACTTGATCTTTTTTTTTTTGTGACAGGTTGTTGTTGCCGACATAGTCGGGTATTCCGGATCACCTGGACCAGCCTGGACCCCGTTTTGGTCACTGGCGGAATGTAACCGCCTTTCGTAGGTGTACTTATGCATTTACGCACCCCGGAGGAATGGACCCCGCGGCCTGTGTGGGACTCGACGGCTAACCGTAATACCCACTAGCACCCCCTTCCGGCGGTGACTTCGGTCGCTCCCCCCCCCCGTTGGCTCGTAATTATTGAAATTATCACCATTGAGAGTCGGAACCTGGGACCGCCAACACGTTTGACTCATCACCAGGGAGCCATGGCCTAGGAAAGATAACCACTAATCCATGGAGCCAGTCCACTACTTGATCTTCCAAATCCGCTTTCTGAATCTTTTGAGAGTGCTGGATATAGTAGATGTCGAATAAGTGCGTTTCAGCTGGAGATTGTACGAAAATGAGCTGGTATTGGGTGCAGCGGGAAATTTGTTGTCCAAGGGATGCTCGCACATAAACGATAACTCATCATCCGCTTCTTCCATTCTTGTCAGAAACTGATTACAGTCCCAGCGTTCAAATTCGGGCTTCGAGTTTTCAAAGGCGAGATTCGGATACATCAGACGAACGGTCTGAGACGAGAGAATCAAGGTTGTCCAGCATTGAAGAGTCGTCGACTGACTCGGTAGTAGGGTATCTTTTGTGAGAATAGGACTACAAACGTGTCAGCTAAAGACATTTCTATGAATATGAACAACATACTGTATAGTTGGCTGCTCTGATTCGCTTCACTTTTCGACACTCAGCTTCGGGCGAGACGCTCCAATAGCCTGAAGGATGTATCAAACAGTCAAGGATGGCGTTGGAGATTGTGATTTTAGAGAAAACGAGACTGAGCATGGTTGTGCGATTGTAGAAATACCTTGATGCCTAACATGACCGGAAATTCAAGTTTTGCCAAGTCCCGCCCCGACACGTCCCAAAATGGAATGTCGGGATTTATCCACGACAGACAAAACCCGCCGAAAGCGGTAACCATTCACTTTAGAGGATACGGGCAGCTCGGAATACTCGGAAGTGCAATATAGGATGAATCGGAAATGCGAAATCTCGGTGCTCATTACTTTCTCACAAATCCCTCTGGTTCTGGTGGTTGCCCAGAGCTTGATAGTCACCGTGGGGTAACTGATTTGATTCTTGGGCGATGGTAACTGTTGAATGAATGCTACCATCTGCAACTCAAGACTTGTGGGCTCAGAGCGTCAGGGGAAACCAGTGATTTGGGAGCCGGGCTCTTGTCCTGTGGGACACATCTGCTCAGTATAGCATTGGTTTGGCACCCTCGACTGATGTGAGCCCAAGAAGAGCCTAGTAGAGGATATATGCGTCAGTGTTCCTGAATACTTGATACCCGCTTTTGAAGAATCTGACTACAAGTCCAAGACATGACTTTGACCTGTGCGCGGTAAACCTCTTCGAGCTTATCCCGTTGCATGAAACGCCCTTTCGCAGTGGGCGGATGTCCTGGCTATGCGATAAATCAGCGCCCGACAATGATATAAATTGAGGTATGTTCCTTGTGAATCCCGCAGCAAGCCAGGAGCTTCTCAGTGGCAGGACCACCCGCATTAGATCACTTCGCAAATGTTTTCCAAATCATTGTTCATGATCTTAATGCTCTCCGTCTCGACCTTCGCTGCTCCAGTGCGACGTCAAGCGGCACAAGTATCGCTGAAAACTACAGCCGCTAGTACTGGTAACTCCTCGAGCTCATCTTCGACAGGACCACATTTTGTGATCTATGGCGATGAATCTTCCGGCGGCGGCACAGGACCACCTCCTGCTGACCAACTCAAGGGCTACAACGTCTATGCTTTGTCTTTTCTGCAAACCAACGGAGCACAGGACAAGGTGAGAAACAAATTATTTCAAATCCAATTCTCTGCCAACTCACGGGATCCATTCAGGCTGATGAATGGGCTAAAATGTCAGACTCGGATAGGTCAAAGGCAAGTTTTTCACATTCGTGGCGTACCAGATTCTGATTCGATTGATACTCAGATCAAGTCGGACTATAACGCTGCTGGAATAAAGATCATTGTCTCTCTTTTTGGCGGCGAGGAGAAACCTACTACCAGTGGAGTCGATGCCGTCGAGTTTGCCAATATCGCCGTAGACTGGGTCAAGAAATACGGCGTCGACGGTGTCGATGTCGACTACGAAGATGAAGAGGCTTTCGACAAAGGCGACGGCTCTGCAGAAGCTTGGGTTACGACTCTTACAAAAACTTTGAAGGCCGGACTTCCAGCGGGAAGTATCCTCAGCCATGCTCGTAAGCTTTCATATTGCTTTCATCCATATCTCAGGTGACGTATCCTGCTTGACAGCGCAAGGCCCTTGGTTCAGTAACGATTTCAGCAAAGGTGGCGGTTACCTCAAGGTTGACAAAGACGTCGGCGCTCTGATTGATTGGTACAACATCCAGTACTACAACCAAGGAGAAACATCCTATACCACGTGCGACAATATGTTGAATTCCTCCCCCGATTTTCCCGGCACAGCGATTTTCGAGCTCGTCAAAGCTGGAATCCCGATGGACAAGTTAGTCATTGGTAAGCCAGGATCGAAAACTGCAGCCAACAATGGCTACATGGACACGGAAACACTTGCCGATTGTGTCCAACAGGCCAAGGGAAAAGGGTGGAGTGAGTCTTGGTGCCGTTCAACCAAATAACCACCTATCTGATTGTTATAGATGCAGGAGTCATGGTCTGGGAATTCCCCGAAGCTGATTCCGCCTGGATCCAGGCTGTACGAGGAAATGCATATCCTCTCGATCAATCGAGCCCCCAGATTTCATCTGACCCGGAAACATCATCGGGGTCCACGACTGGAGACAAGTCCTCTTCAGAAGGGGGTGACCCCTCATCGAATGGTTCCAGTTCAAAATCATCTGATTCAGACAGCCCATCCGCGTCACAAAGTGGGGGCAAGTCCTCTTCCTCTTCGGATGGAAGTCCAAGCGGGGACGACGCCTCATCGGATGATTCCAGTTCGTCGAAATCATCTGATTCAGACGCGTCAAATACTGGGGACAAGTCCTCTTCCTCCTTGGATGGAAGTTCAGGCGGCGATGATTCCTCGTCAGATCAATCCAGTTCGTCCGATTCGTCAAAAACTGGCGACAAGTCCTCTTCAGACGCGGCCGACTCGTCATCGGCTGACTCTAGTTCGTCGAAAGCCGGGGATAAATCTTCTTCTTCGGATGGAAACTCCTCAGATGGAACCAGCTCCCAGAAATCAACTGGGGACGACTCGGGCTCCTCGGATGGAAATTCAAAGGGCGACCAGTCCTCTTCAGATGGATCCAGTTTACAGAAATCATCTGGGGACTCCTCATCTACGGACGCTTCATCCGATACATCTGCTACCAGCTCTGACACCAGTGATCAGTCCGAATCCAAAGACGTCTCCAGCTCACTGAGTTCTTCCATGGATGATGGTACCGAAAAGCAGAAAATGAGACGAACCGTTCAAAGAGATCTTCCGGTCAATTCCCGACCTCAGAAACGGACAGTACATAGGCGCCATTACAAGCGTGCTAGAGTCCCCAGGAGACGTAGAATTGCAAGAGGGACACGTCGAAGACTTTCAGACAACTACTAGACCTCGAGTGTAATGTCCCGAATTCCGATCCGAGGTCCGCAGGTTGAACGCAGCTCGTCATTCAGTTTTTCCAGCGATATAATAGACAATTATATTCTTTAGTATGCATATATGATGTAAGAATGTCCGACTCGGTGTATCTAAGTGTTTGTCCATCTTAATAGCACAACTGCCGAGGTCCAAGTCGGCAGCAACCAGTCTCGGACTCAATCTGGGCCCTCAGACTTGGGTTCGAATGAATGTTATCGACATAGAATGAATGATTTCAATGCTTGTCCAAAAGTCCGATGGCTGGATGAAGTTGTTAATTTACGACAGGGCACGAATATTCGAGGACGTACTCTCTCCCGCCGTAAAACTCGCCGACTCTGCTTGTCCGTCTCGATCTGAATTCCTAGAGGAGGATTGTGAGCTCAAGGATATGAAATGATGTCGATTTGACGCACTCTGCGATCCAAAGTCCTTTCATAGGTCACAAAAGCAACCACAAGGAATCCTATGACCGTCAAGCCCCCAACTACCCCGAGACCTATCGGTAGGACAAGAAGCTTCTCACCCGGTATCTTCAAAGTTGTCGAGTTTGACCTGCTAGGAGCCGGTGTAAGATCCGCAGAGACAGAAGAAACTGGTGGCTTGGCCATGTTCATGTTCATTGTCATCGACGGAAGGGCCGTAGCAGTTGAAAATGAGCTTGTCTGAGTAAATAAATCTGTCAGGTGCACCGAAATTCGAAAACAAGCTCTAATCACGGTTGTAACAGGCGTTTTCGTGAATGTCCTGATCTGAAACCATGGCCAAATGAGCAACAAACAGTAATTCAGGGATTCAATGCCGATACTTACCACAGAGAAGGAAGAGCAAGAGATGGATATGGTTTCCGCTATCGTCACAGTAATGGTAGAGCTGCAGTGAAGTCCCACAGGAGCTGCGTTGAGTGGATTCCAGAAGCTCAGGAATAGTAATATGAGGCCGATTAAACGAGCCATAGAGTGAATTATGACTAGGATGTAAAGTTGATAAGGAATGGCTGTGAGGAGAACAGACAAAAATGAAAACAGCGATGTCCAGCGCTGCAGTCATATATGTCGTGGGAGTACTTGATGCATAAATAAAGGCTAAAAATGGTCTCTATGGAGAAGAGAATTGTTCAAGCTTGGAATCTCGGATTTATTAGAGGATTATACTTTAACGGCACCTACCGAAGCTTCGAAACTGCCGATGTTCCAACTCCTTGGAGCCGGAAAGACAAAGGGTACCAACAGTCTTGATTGAACAGCAGGCTCATCCAACATTCTTATGCTTATGAGCAGAGCCAATTACTGTCCTATCTTCTCACTAACGCTGTCCCAGAAGCTGATAACCTCGATCAATGGACATCACATTCAAGTTGAGTAATAAATCTTACCTGCAACGATGTATCAGGGCTTGAGAAGTTCCGATGACCTTGACGATAGGCTCTTCTAACTCTGATTTGCTGAAGAGCATTTCATGAGTCTCTTCCCAGGGAGGCCAGAGTGGCGTGATCGTTTGGCCAACAAGTTTCTGGTTCACGTCAGAAGATAACGCAAAATCTGCGAAAGACTGCGAAAACGCTTTCATGAAGCTCGTATTGTTGAACACCGGAGCGAGGGGGATTCCAGGAGGCGCACCAGTCCCATTCATACTGTGTGGTGTCAGCTTCTTTAGTGTAGATACCAACAAGAACATACGAAGGGAAGTAATACGGCAGATCATCGAGATGCCTTGCTGGAAAGAGCCCAAACTCTCCCTTTCATTTGGTGAGATCCGGCTGTTTAGGTCTGTACTGTGAATTACCTTGAACGATCTTCCAGGAAAAGCCCTAAGAGCTGTGTACGTCGGACAAACCAGTATTGCTACTACAAGTTCAGAAGGAGCATGCTGGGACAGAGGTGAGGACCATACATTCACCCATGACAGCAGAGACCTGTGCCAAGACATTGTCAAAGTCAGATTCGTACAACTTTGCTGCTTCTGCTACTTGAGCGATTGTCAATCCGGGGAAAAGCTGAGATATATAGTTGGCGATTGTTGTAATGATGGCCGGGTTGATAAGTATGTCGCCTTCAAATGTGTTTGTAAAAGCGAACAGCGCATCCTTGAACCAGCCTTAGAAGATGAAGAAGACACGAAAGAATTGTGGCGCACTCCATTAACCTTCCGTTGTCTCAAAGCCATGGAAGGACTTTGAGCGATAAAAGTTCCATCCACAACTGGAACAAATCCGACCGTTCCGAAGAATCCACTTCCTGATACGTTCGAGTTGACGGTTTGCAAAAGGCTTGTATCAGTTGCAGCGCAGACACTCCAACGTATCGGTCTCATGGGCACAGCTGTAGGACCTTAGCTCAAGCCTAAATCGGGAATGGAAGGGACTCACTTGGATTGCGAGACGACTTGTTGATAAATCGCCTCTGGGATGCGAGCATTGTACCAGTACTGTGATGGAAGGTACGTAGAACTCGACATTGCATTCCTGAATAAAGGCGGTTCTGTCTGTCCATTGTTCGCAATGATGTGCTGAAGAGCGGAGCCGCCGCCTAGCAGTAAGAAGTCAGGCATTTTCGATATGTACTGCCTTGACAAACCTGCAGATTGGCCCCATATGGTCACTTTTTGTGGATCGCCACCGAACTTTTCTATCTGTCTCAGAATGAGCGAATTTATCTACATCTTTGCGAGCGAATGATACATGGTCCTGAACCCAGGTCAGTGCAAACTGTTGATCCACTACAACGAGGTTGGATCAATCTTCTGAAGGTCGATCTCGAATCAAGCACTCACGGAGACCTGCATTTAAAGCACCACCTTTCTTGATTTTTGTTCCGGCCAAGAAGCCAAACAGTCCCAGGCGATACTGAATAATGACCACGATAGCGTTTCCCCCTAGTTCACGCAGGAGATCATCACCGGTAAACATGGAGGCACTACCAAAGATATAGCTAAAGCGACGATGAATTTCGGGCCATTAAACCAGCAAAGGGATACGAACGCTCCGCCATGAATCCAAACGAGGACGTCGCGACGGGTCGTGTTGTCCAAGACTCCCGGAACATAGACACTGAAAAATAGTATATATCTTCTTTTTCATTTATGGGAACTTACTTGAGGAACAAGCAATCTTCCGTGATAAAAGGAACTTGACGCTTTGTGAATGGGCTTGAACTTGCTCCGCCGGGAGGACCTTGCGGACAGCTAGGTGGCTGAGAATCAGCGCTCTGTATATCTGGTACGAACGACGGTGCCTGTGGCGCTCTCCATCGGTGTTGACCTGTAAATCGGTTGGGAAATATCTCTCAATAGCAATAGAAAAGTCACCTGTTGGAGCGGCTCCATATCGCAATCCAAAGAAATGTGTAGCATTGAGTGAATCGTCAAAGCTAGCCTGGTATCGGGAATATCCGAGGTCTATGACAGAGGTCCTTCCAGTGGACAAGCCACAAGACATGAAGAGCAGGAAGCACAGAGTCAAAAGAGACATTCTAGTTGTATGCTATACATGCTATGAGACTCTGCACTTTTATCAAAGTGTCAAGCTCGGGCTCGGTTGCTGGGTTGCTCATCGTCTTGGCTTCACGAACCCGATGCTGAAGGAAACTCTTGTTGTTGGGTACAAATGGAGGTTGATTGCAAGGATTTTGTCATGAATCCGATCTTGTAGGTCGAGTAGCGAGATCAATCACGGGTTACTGCTGGGATTGTATGGAAAAACGCGTTCGCTTGGTAAAGAAAGAAAAAGATCTGTCATGCTCGTGAGAGCTCGTGACTGCGTACGCGAAGTCGCAGTGGTGACTCTGTTGACGAAGTTATCGTCCGGACTCCTCCTAGAATAAAGCGGTCGGCCAAGACATGCTGTATAATACTCGTCTATCGTGGTTTGAACACCAGAATATTCTTGCTTGACCAACATACTTCCCGATGTGTTCTCGAGAAAGGGCAGCGATTCAAGCTTGAATGAATGAACATCATATAGCATTTGGCAGCATTTGACAGGAAGGGAAAGAAAGCTTATCCGCAAATCGAGATTGAGGTCGTCCAATATTCGGATTGAACTCGGTGATAGAGGGTGAATTATTCCCTGCCTTTTGTAAGGGCAAGCAGTAGAGAATTTGGGAGGTGACCCGGTTCATCTCCTAGACCTGAAAACTGGTCCCTCTACTCGAATCCTCATAGAGGGACCAGTAAATATCATAATTGTTGGCGGGTGATAACTTTGATGGGACCGGGTTAAATAAAAACTGCCTTATATGACCAGAATCCATATGCGGAAACCACATTAGGAATTATATCCGGGTTGCACTCGACCACCACTGCTAGTTTGTGCAGCTTTTTTAGTAGATTTGACATGTTCAAGACAAGCAGGACAAGAGAGATGATCAGACAGACAAAGGCCTACATATGAAGGCAAGAAGAAATGACGCGCTCGGTTATGATTCCAAAAGCGGATTTCCCCAAATGGATTCTGGTCATATAAGGAAATTCTTTATTACGAACATGCCGTCAAAATTATCACCACCCGGATATAAATGAAATTTACCAGGCCCTCGACGAGGAATTGAGGAAGAGGGCTGGTATCGAGGCTAATTTCGGCCAGGGAATTACTTATCTGGGATGGAGAAGGTGTCTAGCTTTGTCCATAAGGAGAATCTGGCCACTGAAATGGTCCTTCAAGTAGGCTCTGGACTGAGAAATGTGAAGACAGGAGGCTTTTGTACCGTTGGGACACAGTAGGCTGCTGTTTTGCCGCTTCTGGTGCGAGCACGAGAAAGGATATCGCGACCTTGAGAGCTGGCAGAATGGCTTTTGTTTGAACAAAGGTCGCAAATCCCGAGTCTGCGAGAGCTCTGAGGAGTCGAGCATCCATTCGTGGTTCGATTCTAAGTCCGCTGAGAAGTCGTCGACACCTGCAGCTCTCAAATTACAACAATCGACGGTCAAAAACCTGGTTGACGATTCAGCTTCAGAGTTGGCAATGTAGACATCTCATGCAATTGAACCCCTAGCCTATTGGAAACGATCTCTCAGGAATTCGAAGTTAAGCAGGATAAGGTACGAGGATATTCAAGTTCTATGTATCAAAGCCACCAGTCAATCAACTCTCGCAAAAGCTGTCGGTACTCCAGCCATTGCAGAGCGGTACCAGGCGAGTCTTGCGATCCAGTCGTCAATGTCGCGGAATTTGCGATCAACGATTGACCTAACATTGGGGTTTGGGATCCAGTATGACCGATTGGGATCCATAATAGAACGGTTCGAAGGTTGAAGACGAGCCGGTATTCGAGCGTGCCTCTGTTCACGGTGACACTGTTGTCGAATCAACCCCTGCGAATTGTTAAGCATACGAGAAGTGAAATATGGTTGAATCTGCCATACCGGAGCAGGATCAGTAATTCGGTCGTCGACAAGATTTTGATCAGTCGAAATCACGAATAATAATCCTCCAATATCTCTTCACACTCTTCCGTCATTCTCATGACTCTTGCCAGATTGTAGGGCCCTGGAACTATAACAAAAGTGTCAACTCAATATGTGTAACTGGAAAGCACATACTTGGTGGGTCTTCCCCGTAAGTTTTGTTGTAAAATGCAATCAAGATTTCTAGATAAAAATCAGGACAAGCGGTTGCGAGCTGCGATGAATGAATCCTGACCTCGTTTTTTGTGGTCTTGTGTCATTGGACGATAGCAATGAAGAAGGGGCTCCTCTGATTCTCTCTCTTCACGCCGCTTTTGCCGCTTATCGCCACGCTTACGGTTCTTCTTGGTTGTTTTTGTTTCGACTTCGACTAGCGTTTCGACTGGTTTATGAGAAATGTTTGTGACTGACACAGTCAGCGGGCTGCTTGATGACAGAATCGAGAGCTGGATGACCTGAATCCCAATTAATGAACAGTAGAACGATGGAGAAATAAACCTGCATAACGATGGGACAATCTGGCAGGTGAAAGGCGAACAGACGAACAGAGGAGAATGGCCCGTGAAACCTCAATTACGATACAGTCACATGCACTTGAACTGTTGCCTTCTATGCCTGTGCCAAATGCAAAGACTCGAAGCAAGATTAGCCTGACAGTCTCGGAAAGTGCCCTATCGTCGTCGTAAGTGGCCAGAATCAGCTCTTTAGTTCAAATTTGACCTCAATCCATGAATAGAAGGATCCCGAGTCGACTATTACCTAGGATATTTCTATCCAATGCTTTATTCGTGACCGGGCTGCATGTCGGCAAGGAATGGCTACTCGACTTTGACGTTGGCATATTATGGGTCGTGATGAGAATCCTGGCTTGTGGCGGCTTTGCGGTTCTCGTTTGGGAGGCTCTGACAGGGCAGACAGCGAAACGGAAATCAATAGAGGTCGGCTCCATTCATTAATTCTGATTTGAATCATTAACAAGTCCTACAGTGGTCAGCGCTCGGTATAACATCTCTGCTGGTCTTCATTCAGCAGGCTTGTCTATTCACTGCCCTTTTTCGGCTCTCTTCTATCCGGCAAGTCTCCCTTTACTGTCAAGAGGCTGGTCTAATTTACGATAACAGAGTGATACTGTTCACCCAATTCTCCACTCTCTGGCTCGATGCTCTTATGAATCCTGGTTCCGCTCGCAAGGCTCTTGCAGTAGTAACAGCTCTCTTCATCTGTGTCGCAACAGATACCCACCTTGCTTCTGAAAATCTAGCACGTTTCTTGCCAGGATACGTCGCATTAGCGCTTCATGCATTATCTTCAAGTGCTCTCAACCACACCATACAAATTTTGACGCCGTCACTTGGTTCAACTTTTACTACAGCTGCCAGTGTCCTCGGTGCTTCAATCTTTGCGTTGCCATTTTACATCTTCAGAACATTCGCTGTGAGCAGTAACTGCCTTATCGACCTAATTCAATCTCATCGATTTTATAGCTCAATGTTCCACCAACCCCACCTCTTCCTCTCGTTTCGCTAGCTGTCATTCCTTTCCTCACCTACTCGCTCCTTTTCCTCGCTCCAAGCACAGCCCAGTCCATGATTCGCGTCTCTCCCATTCCTCAGCACTTTGGAATGTCATTTCCGACTTCTTCATTATTTGCTGCTGTCCTTGGTCCTTTGGCATTCTCGCAGTATCCAACTTGGTCGGATTTCGCAGTCGCGTCGCTTTTATATATGGGTCAGTCGTTATCTGTTCTTCTCCTACTTTGTCTCTAATTTGCTTCTAGGCATGTATCCTCGAGCAATCGAGAACCTTGTGATCACACCCCGGACGCCGGCTGCTCGCCTGGCGCGCTCTTACCTCAAAACTATACTTTCCAACCCCGAATCAAGGAAAATATTCTATTTTCTCTTGCTCAACATGTGCTACATGCTCGTGCAAATGTTATACGGCGTCTGGACAAACAGTCTGGGTCTCATTTCCGATGGTATGCTTTCAAAGCTAGCTTGTCATAGCGACACTGACCAGAATTCAGCCATACACATGGCGTTCGACTGTATGGCAATTGGAGTCGGTCTTTTCGCTTCTGTAATGGCCAAATGGGAGCCAAACCAACAGTTTACATATGGGTGAGCTAGTTATCTATTGGATTAGCGCTAGACGTGACATGTTGCTCAGCTATGGCCGTATCGAAACCCTTTCAGGATTCGCGAATGGTATATTTCTGATTTTAATTTCTATCTTTATTGTCTTTGAAGCGATACAACGCATGTGAGCCTTTTTTCTCTGCTTTCCGTATTGAGACTGACTTCTTTCAGTTTGGATCCCCCCGAGATGAACACCAGCCAGCTGCTGCTAGTTAGCTCTCTGGGTTTGGCGGTAAACTTGTTTGGGATGTTTGCAATGGGCGGTCATCATCATCATGCAAGTGCTTCGTCCACGATTTGGATTGTAACTGACTTGAAGCAGGGTGGTCATTCACACTCGCATGGTCATAGCCACAGCCATGAAGAGCACCATGATCATTCGCATAGCCCACCTTTGGCCATAGAGAAATCACATTCACATTCACATTCACCTCCAGCATCTCCTTTATCTCCTCATTCTCACTCTCATTCTCCACCGACACCGGTGCCAGTTTTGGCGCTTCAACCACCGGAAGTGTCACATTCTCATTCCGAACACAGTCATTCTCATTCTCATGGATCTGACCAAGGTCATTGTGAAGATGATCACACTGATCGCTTTCCACCGACACCGACTGAAGAGAGCCATGACCATGACCATAATCACAGTCATGACCATGGATCTCACTCTCACGAGAGTCACTCGCATGATTCTCACTCGCATGATTCCTCGAAACGCACTTTCAAAGGAGAAGCTTTGAAACTCAAGCACCGAGAATTACTTGGTGTTGAACATCTCGATTCTCCGATTACTCCAAACTACAATTTTGGTCACGATGATCACTATAGCAGTGCTCATCCAGTTCACACCCCGAATGCTCATAATCCAGCTCCTTCTCATTCTCATGAAGGCCACAGCGACAACATGCGAGGTGTCTTTTTGCATGTTATGGCGGCAAGTGTATCTTCATTTTCGCAGCTCTATTACTGATCAACTCTTTCAGGACACCCTTGGTTCCGTCGGAGTAATCGTTTCGACCTTGTTGATCCAATACTATGGATGGACTGGTTTCGATCCTATAGCGTCGCTCTTTATTGCCATCTTAATCGCAGCTAGCGTCTTCCCACTTGTCATTGACACTGGAAAAGTTTTAGCACTCGATGTGAGCGACAAAGCTTCCAAGATTGAAAGTGTCTTGGCAGAGGTATGCCGATAAACAGCCCTGTGAAGTCGCGACTTATTTTGTCACAGTTGACTTCAGTGGAAGGGGTGTTGTCATATACCGAACCTCGCTTCTGGCCGAAAGACGCCTCAACTTTGATAGGATCCATTCACATTCAACTTACACCGTCCGCGGCATCATTTGATCCCTCTGGCCCTCATTCCAACAAAAAGACGACTTTTTCAAGGGCAGACCGAGTCGTTGAACGAGTGGACATTTTACTTCGACAAAGAATATCAGGGCTTGAGGAGCTCACGATACAAGTGGAACCAGGCAAGAGGAAGAGATAACATTGATGAGCGCTGGTTGTAAATTATATTTCCCTCTTTTTGATTTGACAAGACAAGCGCATTACAATCATGACGGTAATCTACAACAAGAATAAGGATACAGGTGTACGATACATTTTAAAGCCAACAGCCGCTTTGCAGTGTTCACCTGATTCAGGAGAATATCATTGCACCTCCTTTCGAACCACCATCATGAATGCCACCATGCCCTGCGTAACATTTATATATGCTCCTGATCCGCATAAATTCGCCTTCAAAAATTTCTTTGATGGTAAAGTAACTGCAGTAACGATTTTCATGCATCTATTCACCATCCTTTACCAGACACCTCCCTTGACGAGATGATGAGGCGGGTGACATCTCGAATTCCGGAGTCGATACCCTTCGACTCGGACTCGGTCATTATTCGTATGAAGGACACCACATGTTTTCCCGAACGCTCACTCCACACTGGTGTGTATTTCCCTGATATTTCCCACTTTTTTCTTTCCTTGACACACACTATTTTAGAGGCTGATTTTACCCGCTTCACTGAACGGACAAAGAGCAGGGAAGACTCTACCGTAAAATTCACCCTATACCGACCGGTCGAATTTGAATATTGGCGGACCTCGGACATCACCCAGCTTCAACCCCAGTTGTGGAAAAATAAACTTGACATAGGGCATCCATTATCGCGACTCCATAATCTCTACTGGAACAACCCAGAGATGGTTCCTGAGACTCATTCTTTCTCTTCCCCGTCATGCACTGGATGCTACGATGTGTACTCGTTCGACATCGAATCACTGCCATATCTCGAGAACACATCAGGGAGAATGCTGGTCAAGGAGGAATATTCCCGTGTTCAAGCGAAAATAGATGAGTACTATATGGTTCATGTCTCATCCGAGAAGCCAACACCAGGAGGAGTCCAGCTAGTAGCTATAGGGCAGTCCAGTAAGTCGTTCGGCGCATTTCCTTGTTCCGTCGTGACCTCTTCAATAGAACCTTCACTGCAACTCCTCTATGGCACGTTGGAAACGATGAAGAAGGGTTGTTCAGTCTTGCTCTTTTACCTTGAAATTGGTTACTTTTTCTGTGCGGAAGGTGTCTTCGCTGTTCCCCCACGAATTATCGACTGCGACTACAGGACTGTTGCCCAATTCCAGGAGCCGCCCTTCACCTCGCAGCAGAAAATCGTTGCTTTCATCGAATGTCGCGACCCGAGAATGTCTCCGCCTGCGGCTTTGGTCGAGAGTCCATTCTTCCCTGTCTACGCAGCGACTGTCACTGCACAAGGTTATCATCAGTGCCGCGATTGGTCCGGGAACCTCGAAACTGAAACCATCAAAGTGACGCCTTGGACTCCGGCTCAGCTCGATATATTGTGAGTCTATATTCCTGCAATGCCATATGCAAGCTTATCTAGTGTACATTAGAAACCAGCTGCAAGCCCCCAAAGTGCAAGAATATCCAGATTTGAGATTCGCCTCGCTCACGATGCGGTGAAGCATAGCGGCCAAGAAACTAGCCTGGCTCAAACTGAAGCTCAAAGACCGATACAACATCAAATAAACCGACTAGCCTTTCCCGAATCTGTCTTGAGTCTCAAGAAACTTCCACATCGCGACTGTCACGGACGAGCCAATAGATTGTCAGGAGGATGCGTTTGATCCGGCTGGTACCAACAAAAAGACTCGGGCAAAGAATATCTGGCGGAGATAACATTGGTTGTAAATTATATTTCCCTCTTTTTGGTTGGACAAGACAAGCGCATTACAATCATGGTGATAATCTACAACAAGAATAAGGATACAGGTATACGATACATTTCAAAAACTAAGCAGACACCAGTCTTGTAGCGTCGACTTTCCAGCGTTTCAGTCGGGGGTGTCCACACGCCAAGGGGGAGAATACTGGCAAGAGATAAACGAAATTCGTCGTATGCCTTTTGATCTTCTGGTTTTAGGTGCTGGAGAAGTGGTAAGGGACTGAATAGAGGAAAGTCACATTGCAAACCTGGCAAATCACCCGTATCTCTTCAATAGCTTGTTGATTATATCAAGACACCTGCTGGCGCCAGCATGGATACATTGTATAGGTTCGGTCAAAACAGCATCTAGGTCGTCAAGAATGACTGATAAAATGGTTTAGCAAGTTTGTTGGATTGAGGCCACCGATCGACGTACCTCCCAAAACAATACGTATGAAACAACAAGGCGTGTGTCGGAAAACTCTTCAGGTTTGATCTGACGCTCAGTTCGGGTCCAACATTTCGAAGCAATAAACAGAACGGTCAAGTCTGGCGAATCGAGGAGAGATATATGGTTGACCGGCAAACCATGGTGCGACCCAAGCGCTCCAAAAGTTTCCCAGTCTCACATGGGATCTGACGTTTTAAAAGCTTAGAAGTCGTCAATTAACGTTGAAGAAACTTCTACGTACCAGAATCCGCCGAGGATCCAGGTCACAGAGCAAAGCTGAAATCTCAAGGCGACGCCTTTGCCATATTGTTGGAGATGGTGGAGTGGCAGTGCATTCATGAATACGCTAGCCGTGGCTCAGACTTGGGCTGAGTCAGCCTGACTTGCCCAATAGTCTTGTGCGGCGCGGGGCCAATCGTCCCTCCTCTTCGGACGGCCATCATGAATGCCACCATGCCCTGCGTAACATTTATATATGCTCCTGATCCGCATAAATTCGCCTTCAAAAATTTCTTTGATGGTAAAGTAACTGCAGTAACGATTTTCACGCATCTATTCACCATCCTTTACCAGACACCTCCCTTGACGAGATGATGAGGCGGGTGACATCTCGAATTCCGGAGTCGATTACCCTTCGACTCGGACTCGGTCATTCGTATGAAGGACACCACATGTTTTCCCGAACGCTCACTCCACACTGGTGTGTATTTCCCTGATATTTCCCACTTTTTCTTTCCTTGACACACACTATTTTAGAGGCTGATTTTACCCGCTTCACTGAACGGACAAAGAGTAGGGAAGACTCTATCGTAAAATTCACCCTATACCGACCGGTCGAATTTGAATATTGGCGGACCTCGGACATCACCCAGCTTCAATCCCAGTTGTGGAAAAACAAACTTGACATAGGGCACCCATTATCGCGACTCCATAATCTCTACTGGAACAACCCCGAGATGGTTCCTGAGACTCATTCTTTCTCTTCCCCGTCATGCACTGAATGCTACGATGTGTACTCGTTCGACATCGAATCACTGCCATATCTCGAGAACACATCAGGGAGAATGCTGGTCAAGGAGGAATATTCCCGTGTTCAAGCGAAAATAGATGAGTACTATATGGTTCATGTCTCATCCGAGGATCCAACACCAGGAGGAGTCCAGCTAGTAGCTATAGGGCAGTCCAGTAAGTCGTTCGGCGCATTTCCTTGTTCCGTCGTGACCTCTTCAACAGAACCTTCACTGCAACTCCTCTATGGCACGTTGGAAACGATGAAGAAGTGTCGACCAGTCTTGCTCTTTTACCTTGAAATTGGTTACTTTTTCTGTGCGGAAGGTGTCTTTGCTGTTCCCCCACGAATTATCGGCCGCGACTACAGGACTGTTACCCAATTCCGGGAGCCGCCCTTCACCTCGCAGCAGAAAATTGTTGCTTTCATCGAATGTCGCGACCCGAGAATGTTTCCGCCTGTGGCTTTGGTCGAGAGTCCATTCTTTCCTGTCTACGCAGCGACTGTCACTGCACAAGGTTATCATCAATGCGAAGGTTGGGCAAGGAACCTTGAAACTGAAACCATCAAAGTGACGCCTTGGACTCGAGCTCAGCTCGATATATTGTAAGTTTGTATTCCAACAATGCCATTATGCATGCTTATCTAGTGGACATTAGAAACCAGCTGCAAGCCCCCAAAGTGCAAGGGTATCTAGATTCCAGATTTGCCTCGCTCATGATACGGTGAAGCATAGCAGTAGCTCGTTGAGCCCTCAAAGACCGATACAGCATCAAGTAAACCGACTAGTCCTTTCCCGAATCTGTCTTGAGTCTCAAGAAACTTCCACACCGCGACTGTCACGGACGAGCCAGTAGATTGTCAGGAGGATGCATTTGATCCCGCTGGTACCAACACAAAGACTTAGACAAAGAATATCTGGCGGAGATGACATTGCCAAGTGCTGGTTGTAAATTATATTTCCCTCTTTTTGGTTTCACAAGACAAGCGCATTACAATCATGGCGATAATCTACAACAAGAATAAGGATACAGGTGTACGATACACTTCAAAATTAAGCAGACACCAGCAGCGGCGTGAATATCGATCGCCAAAAGTTGAGTCGAGGATGTGCCCAGACATGTTGATGGCTCTGGAAGATTTTGGCTACTTGAGTACGGAAACCTTTGTAGCACGTTTCTGTCGAGTTCAGATGCTGATGAAGAAGCGGTCAATAGCGTCCAGACAAAGAGTTGGCTGATAAACCTTGTCAATCATCCTGATCGCCACGAAGAAATTGATGAGCTCTTCGACGCATTCTCCGCTGGTGGTATTGTCAGGTTGGGTCAAGATATTCTCTAGATTATCGAAGATGACTGTAAAGAGGTTAGACAAGTACATAATGGAACTTCGGGAAGCATACTTTTCAAAAAGTCAAGGCGCAAAGTCAGAAAGTCGTCATGGTCGATCTCTTTACACGGAATCCCTCGAAGCAATGGTAGATCGAGGCTGTCAACGATGTGAATGAAGCGGGCAACATAACGATGCTCGTTGATGACCCATGGTGCTGCCAATGCACTCCAAAAAGTGTTGAAGAATTTCTTCTTCAATTTCTCGTCCTAATCAAGTCTGTCAGGTCGCAAGAGGCAATGGATCGACAGTTACAGACCAGATATAGCTTAGGGTCCAGCTCCAGCATACATAGAAAGGCTGGGATTTCCAGGCGTCGTCTTTTGTAGCGATCCATAGGCTCAGCGAACCAATCGAGGCATGTTGACCACCATGTCTGGGCGAACATCAATTGACATACAATTCGGTATTTCGAATAGACACATACCTCTTCTGGATCCTCAGTCGTCTTGAATGTCAGATGTACAGATCTAAACCAAGTTTCCACCAGTGCGGCGAAACTGCGCTCATCCGTCAAATCTTCGTCCAACAACAACTGATAGATTGGTTCTCTTAGACCGAGAATTGTCTGAAATCTAGTTAGCGATGAAATAAGGCACCGATGAATACTGACTGGGTATATTGTCTGGCCGTCGACCTCCAATAAGCTTAGTTCGGGATCATTGCACAAGCTGGCCAGGTTGAGATCAAAGTCGCTAAACTCGTCTTGACTTTCTGGATCTGGCAGCGCCACTGGGATGGGAGGCCATATAGGAGGGTTCGCTGCAACTCGAGCCTCCAAGCAGCTTTTTAGAATCCATATCACTCGCAGGCGAAGAGGTCTCTGATTTTCAAGCTGCTTGAACCACCGACCTAGCGCTAAAATGCTTGTCAGAGTCGAAAATGGTTGAACGAGCAGCTTGACGTACTATTCACAAATGCTGCATTGGGACATTCAGACTGACGCTCCTCGATGATTGATTGGACCCCCGAGAGCATCGCCTTGAGGTTGAAATGCTCCGAATTGGGATTCGCAACATATTCATCGACCAGTACGTCCAAAATGTCCTGGGCCCACGCTATGGTACCCTTCAGTGTAAGCTTGCGCTGAGCAATTGACGCTGCAATGAAACCCCAAGCCCGAATGATAACATTGCGAA
This sequence comes from Mycena floridula, assembly GCA_029320655.1. Lineage (NCBI taxonomy): Eukaryota > Fungi > Basidiomycota > Agaricomycetes > Agaricales > Mycenaceae > Mycena > Mycena floridula. Next base: position 264,419 of record JARIHS010000039.1, on the reverse strand, counting down.
CATCTTCGTCCGACTCTTTGAAATCCACACATTTTCGTGCACGCTTGAACCATTCCCAGAGGTCTCCCTTGTCCAAGTGCAAAACGACAAACATCGCCGAGTAGCGGTTTATCAATTTGGATATGTCGGCGGACGATGGCGATATATCTTTGGGGAATTCCAATGATTTATCCGGAATAATGTTGGAGCACAATTTTGCCAAAGAGGGAGCGTCGTAGGGGTAATGGACAGACAGGTTCATGAAGATGGCGAAAGCTGTGTCGGCGGGATCGCATATTCCTAGTTGAGAGCCGTCATGCATGAACTTGGGGAATTTGCAATCTTCTCCATCCAGGTTGGCCAAGTCGTTCGCCTTGAATCTGCTATTCAATGTTCGCATCAATGACCACCCCTCCTTCCCAAAAAGCTCCCATTTCCATCGGTCACGGAGGCAAAGACACTGATGAGTGATGAGAAATAGGTCCTGATCATCCTTTAGCGCCGTCTCAATCAAGGACCAACAAGTCGGGAGTGTTGACGTCGCTCTAGTGAATCCATGAACCGAAAATTGACTGATCGCGCAGAGGTGGAAGATGGTTTCCCAAAAGGTCCCTGCTGAGATCATCGGAAAGACAAACTGCCAGAAAGGATGTGGTTTTTTCGGATCCATCGTGCCACAGGAATCGAGGACATGGATCAGGAAAATCCAAACTTCGGCCGTCCGCTCTTCCAAGGAAGCACCGTCGAGGGTTGGTCGCACCGCTTCATCATCATCATCATCTCCTTGTGCAATCTCCAGGAGTGGCTTCATCGTCTGACGCGTGCCAAATACCTAAAAGATATCGGATCAACTGTCTGATCGCAGGAGCAAGGATTTTATCGTCTTGAAAAGAATCGGAAACATCAATAGGTAGTCGTTTACCCAAGCGAACCGATAGTTCCACTGCAAACCAACAAAGATTTATCGCTGCTCTGTCCAGGGAAGCCCTTTCGAAAGCCGCTTCTCTCATCGCAGTGAGAATGCGAATGATTTGACCCTCTATGGCATCTTTGAAAGAGATTTCAGCGCCATTGTGAATGTGCCAGGATATCAGACGTCCAATGGCGAGCAGAAGCTTCTCCCAGTCGGTCATGATATCGTTAGCCGGGTCAGGAAGACCAGAAGCCATATTGATGAGAGCGGTACAGACGTTGATCAAGGTCTGTAACAAGTCGGTTGGAGGAAGACTAGGATCAACATTGAAGCCCAATGCACTGAATGGGCCAGGCATGGTCGGTATCGTCGAAGAAGAGACGACTGCAACTAGATCGTATAGCCAGCCTTTACTGCAGTAAAGGGTATCAAACTGAATTCCCGCCATCAAAGGCGGCATGTCTTCACTTCGAATAGAGTCATCTTCTGGCTGCTCGTCTTCCGTCGATTCCTCTGAAAGAACAACGACATTTGTTGGCGGTGAAGCCTGTCGAAGAGCTGGTGTATCAATTCGAGGACGAGGAGGACGAGTACGAAATGGGCCTTCTTTTCCGTGTCGGTCTCTTTGATCTATCCTTTACCGCTTTAGACGCACGACTGCCTGCGACAGATTCAATTCGGGTTTGGTGATCTGGCCTCATGATAAAGATATGCGGATTCGGACCACTGACACGGAAAGATTCGTCGTCGCCGTCTGAACCGTCATCATCCAACTCGATGTATCGTTTCCGAGCAGAGGTTCGGGCTTTTTCCTTTCCCTTTTCCTTTTCCAAGGTAAGACGGAGCGTAACTGCTGGAGCTCGATTCCGAATTCTGGAAACAGCAGGACGAGGTCGACGAGGATGGGTCGAACGCTTGGGTGATGCATGTCGCTCAGTTGAACCACTTTTTAATGCTGTAATCATCGGTGGAAGATGATGGTCGAGGTCTTGGAGTATCGTCATAGTCACTCTCGTCGCTCAAGTGGCTGGTCACGCGTTTCGTCGGTCTCCGATGAACAATACGTCCAGGAGATCGACCTCGGACGGTTAAAGGGTGAACATGGAGGTTGACGGTGATGTGAGACGGGGAATCTTCGTCAGACGGTACCGGGGTTGAGCGTTTCTCGTCTTCGCTCTCGGAATCACCAACAATAGGTCCTTTAGTCGGATTCGCTGTACGTGTTTTTCGACTTTGTCCTGCGATAAGAGGAGCATTGGAGTCGGGGGTAGAATGTCGAATCTGGTGCCTGGGACGACGCGTCTCGTTGGATTTGTCCAGCAAAGGTAACATGGAATTGGGAACCATTTTGGTTATCACTTTTTGACCTCTAGGCTTTGGTTTTGGATTTGCCTTTTCCTTTACGACTGACGCTCTCAGCTTCACTGGCCTCGTCGAGGTGATTCTCGTCAATGAGAGCATCGTCGCCAGTGTCAATATCGGCAGTGAGATCAATATCGACATCCATGGAAGAAGATCGACGCGACCTGGGATCATCTACGAGTCGCGATGGGCCAGCCAGAGGTGGTCCGCTAGATTCTCTCTATAGACGCGGTCAGCACAGCAAATAAAACTGAAATCGAGTTACGCACCGAACTACCTCTTCTGAGCCGTTTTCTTTTCTGTGGATTCACCTCTTCAACTTCTGGAGTTTTCTCCTTCTCCTTTCCCTTGTCTGTTGTCTCCGGGTCGCTCTCATTGTTTATCCTCATGAAAAAGTCCGACTCGTCAGAATCAGAGTGAGAAAGCTGGTGCAGGTTGAGGTTCTGCAGCTCGTGGTTGCTTTTGTCTACGACGCTCCTCTCGGATGACCTCCGTGTCCGGCGGCGCTACGTCGTCGTCGTCGGCGTCGGCGGCGCGGTCGACGCGTTGCAAGCGACGAAGCTCCTTCGAGCCAACCCTGACGTCTGGCAGACCTTCTGTTTGGATCAAATATTGACCATCAAGGATGCTGAATGGCTTCTGCTGAAGAATAGTGCGATCTCTTAGTGAATATCGACGTTCAGGCGGAATATCGGGAATATCCTCTAGTTTCAGGTAGAGCAGGAGGCGGCCGTGGACTTGGGGAATGGGTCAGGAGGATCTGGGGAAGGTGAATGTCGCTGGGACAAGGGTGATGATGCTGGAATAGAGGATCGACCCTTGAAAGGTGAAAGCTGCTGCATATTCACTGCAAGATCTGCGACAGGAGATGACGATCCTCTTGTCGGCGAGGTAATAGTCGCAGTCAGGAAGATCACATCTGATATTATCAGGACTGGGAGGAGCAGATCCTGGAGTCAAGAGCAAGGGATCCTGCGATAATTCTCGTGCATTTTCCTCTTGTTTGACAGTCATTTCGACATCGTCAGAGATGACAGGAGTCTCCAGTCTCGAGCTGCTGGATCTGCACGAGCTAGCATCTGTTAGGAATGGAGTTGAAGGTGGCAGCGAAGCACAGGGCGACCATTCTGGCTCCGTTTCCTCGATTTTGTGCGAATGCTGCAGAATTACCAGTAAATAGCATGTTCAAATAATATCAGTGACTCTTGCCTTGGGCCTCTTGCGACATGGTGTATCAGAGCGAGAGCCGCGAGCTATTCTCACTGCATTTCTTTCCTCGAGCTCCTCGGCGTCTGATGTTTCCACTTCATCCTCGTTCCATGGTGCTATCTGCTCCTCCTCCACCATTGGCCGACTCGGTCGTCGAATAATTCGTGAAGCCAAGTCGGTCAACGTGACCGTCACAGTGCCGCGTACGTGATCTCATCGCGCATGACCCGGCTCCGTGGCGTTCACTCTCTGAGTCTGTGCAACCTAGTGTGCATTGAAGAACCCCGTTGAATCTACTACCTTCCTTATTCTCTGAATGCGAGTTGGAGCTGGCGATTTATGGTAAAAGTGATGCTGATGGCCGCGCCGTTGGCCCCACTAAAAGAAATTGCAACAAATTAAGGATCAAGTATCATGCCGACCCTCAAAGCAATCCGCGCAGCAAATTTCAAATTCCTTAATGCTTTTCCTACGCCTCCTGTCGCTGTCATTGTTGGAGGTGCTTTAGGTCAGTTCTTAAACAGGTGTGATAGAAAGAGTCATTCGTCGGTTTCAGGTGTTGGTCTAGGATTCGGCTCAGGCATTTGCGAAAAACACCAACGCTCGGAATCTCCATCCTCGGAAGATCGCGCCGCCGCTGACAGAGCGATTGTTTTATTTCCCAAGCCATTCATCTCCAGATGCTCACCACGAATTCATTCCCTGTGACGCCCAAGTGACGCCACTGCGTTGATGAAAAACATCGACAGTGTTGCAAAAGAGCTGCCTTCTCGTGTTCCCAGGATCAACTTTCTCATCATGACTCCTGGATATCTCTCCTTGGGTGGGAGAGACGAGACTGAGGAGGGTATCGACAAGCGCATGGTCTTGAATTACTATGCTCGATGGAAGTTGACCAAAGAATTGGTGCCTCTACTGCTAAAGGCTCAAGAGGCTGGGGACATGAGCCACCTATTTTCCTGGGTGGAATCTATAGATTGAAGATTTCAGTGACTTGGCGCGCTAAAAGTCGCCATGTTCCTTCTCCAAGGTGGAGGCAGCAACCACAACTTACAATGATATGATTCTCGAAGTATTTATTTGATCTCCTGCAGCTCATAATACTGATCATTGCTCAGGAATTCTCTCGACTGCTACCCGACTTTGACCTTCATTCATGGATTCCCCGGGACATTAAGTAGTGCGTATCGGTCTCATGAGCTCGTCCCATTCCTCAATCGTCATGGGTCCCCTTGATGTCTCCGTTCTCGGTTTCTCACGAAACATGTGGCGAGAAGATGTTTTACGGAATAACCACAACCTCGAAAGGGCCTGGAGTCTTCGACTTGGGTTCTGAAGGTCAGAATCTTCCGGATAAACGATACGATATATCGGCACAAACGAGCCGAGAAAACAACATTGGGACCATACGAGCGATACAACGCAGACCAGGGAATAATTACAGGTTCGTCCAGGAGGAGTATGAAAAACCTGTGGGTCTCACCAAGAGATTCAGGTCACTAGAGGATATAGAAATAGAGCCTAGGTTGGAAATCGCTGATAGCGCCTGTCTAGAAAATTATAAAGTGTAATTTACATCCGATTCCTTCTACTAAGGCTTCCGAGTAGCCAAAGGTATGATACCATTCCGTCCTGTACGCAAATCTGCGTTTTTCTGGTTATTCTTCGCTATCGCATACAGCACCCCAGCGAAAAATCCGACCCCAATGGCAGAGACCGATCCGAATGTCACTAGGTCGCCAAAAAAGATCATGCCTGATGCTGCGACAGGAAGCTTGTTCAAAGCTCCAACCATGCTGCCAGGAGATTGTCAGACGTTACCCTGATGAAGTAATAGGAAACTTTACCTATAAGTCGTGCTGCTTGTGGCACGAACACACCATGCTGTAGGTATATGATATTCCGACAGCTGCTGCTCCGGAAAAGGCTATGGCTAACAGCAAGAAATTTCTTGTTGCAGGAGGGCTGTCTCGCTGTGAGCGAAGATCACGGAATGCATCACATCACTCACAAATTTCGTTCTAGACTCTCGTAGCCCCAATCTTCTACAATCAACGACGCTGCGGCAAGGACAGGAATTGATAACAAGTTTGAATAGAACATGGAGTCCCAATCTGAGAATCCGGTCGCTTTGATCTTTTTGCGCATTGACAAGACCTGGGATCTACGTTTAGACAGCAGCCGAATCGGTGACGGGAGATCGACGAACATATGTTGCGCTTGTAAGGCAATTGAGGAACATCCAAAAGTAACCAACGTTGAGTTGGTGCACGACGCCAGTGACTGCTTCAAAGCTGCCCAGGCTTCCGAGGCTTGGAACAGAATCTCCGAGCGCGCCAGTCACGTCAGCCCAGGCCGCGATTACGGAGGAAACGACCTGGTTGATAAATATGAGCTGAAGAAACAAAAGAAATAGAGTTGCTTTGACGCACCATGAAGAGGAAGGACACAAATGTCAGCGCAGTGACTTTACCGCCAAACCAAATGACTTCTCCATAGGCCTAAGAGACACTGAGCCACGTTTCAAGGCTTGAGAGAGTGAGGAGCTTACGATGAAGTATGATGGTGAGGTTTTTGAAAATGGTGTATACAGGGATACTGAGAAATTGCTAGACGTGAACTGATAAGCTATTGGACTGCTAGGAGAGATATTGTCGCGTACAAGACTCTTGGACCCAGTATAGATCACAGAGACCAGCATAAAACTGACGGGGAACCAGGTCCGGGCATCTTGCCAGTCGAATGTTCGGAATGAGATGATCCCCATCCGCTTTACAATGGAAACACAAACCACACAAACAGTCGATTGGATGCATAGAAGGAGGAAATTCATAGTAAAATGCGCTCCCGAGCTGAAATAGTGTCAATAGATTCTCTTTCCGAGACTAAGATAATGCTCACACAACGAACTGTGGACAGGAATATTATAAATTTATCTTGGACGCTGAATATAGGTCTCACCTTGTTCACGACGGTCATAAGAATAGAGGCGAGACAGTAACAGAGAATTGGAGGAATTGGAGATGAAGATCCAGACTCTTCTTGATGTGAGCCCGTAGCAATGGCCTTCTTCATATCAGCGATGTCGGGTTCGCGTTCGGTTGACCTTGTCGTCGTCGTCGAGGAAGAAGACGCCATGGTTGGTGTGTTAGCCCGTAAAAGAAGGAGAGCTTGGAATAAAGGTCGAGTCGGGTGGACACTGGGGAGAGCAATCCAGAAGCGTTACACGTTACATCCAGCGTGTCACTCTTAATTCAACAGCTTGTCACCTCTCTAACGCCACGAATTCATCGAAATTTCAGGCCACGACAGTACTTGCTGCGCTACTTTTGGGTTTCTATTGACTCTCGCTCGGCCTTGCAACCAGGGCGACTGCCATTGTCAGCTCTGACTCCCAGCTTCAACTTCAAGGTTGTCGAGGTTCACCTGCTTTTGATTTCTTTCAAATTCTGGTTGAGCTACTTATTGCTATATTTGTTGTAAATCCTATGTATGCGGCCTCGGAATGGCTGGTTCCACCGGGCTTGGGATAGAGCGTGGTGTTCAGTGTCGAGTCCAGGAACCAAAGGTTGAAGGTTGAAGACACTATTACACCGCTAGCTGGCCGGTAGATGCAGTCAAGACTCCATGCGACTTCAATATATAACTTTTAACGCAGTAGGACGTATTAGTTCAGGCTACGTTCGAGAAAAGAGGATTTGATAAATTAGTTACCATTACTGGCTTACGGCGTTAGACCGTTGGTTGATCTTGCCCTCATGAGCCTTTTGTCGCTCTCTTCAGAGGGCAGTCTCTCAGACATGGCTAGTTCTCCAAATCAACTTTCGCCGCCTGTTCCGCGATTCCCTCACACCAGGGCTCAGCTCTCCGCCTTTACTCGTCAATACAAGCCGCTGGAGAGTTATGACAGCGACTTTGAGGGCGACGAGTTCGGGCGCGTATCGACCTCTTTCGTGAACAGAATCGTCGCCATGCTAGGTGAAGAGCAAGAGGACGAGCTCAAGGCCTTGCTCAAGGAAACATATAGTATTGACGACGAAGCAGTGAGCTCAAATCCATTTGTTACTGTTCCTTTTCCAACTCGATTTCTAGGTAGAAAACAGTCTCTTGGACCTCATGCATAAACATAGAGACGATATCGCAGGAGTTCCTTTCCTTTTCCTTACCCCGACGCGACGTCCGATATCGCGTCCGTCGTCGAGGGCATCGACTCACTCGACGAGGTTGTATCCTGTTAGACCAGATACACCTCAATCAGCACCCAGTTCTCCCTTGGCCTTGCTCTTCAGAAGACCTCATACCCCTCTGACATCACCTCTTGCTGGGGGTGTTGCTCAGCCATCATCTTACATGTCCGCCAAGAGCGAATATTCCAGTTCTCCTTCTTCTTCACCAGTCCTTACATTTGCTCCGACTACCCAGTTCACTACCAGTCTTCCCGCTTCGCCCTTATCTTCACCCAGGCTTCTGAATGCCAAAGCTTCAGAGTTTAAACCGATACAGCGTCCATTGTCTGCTGCTTCTTCGAATCCTGGACCTCGGACAGAGACCCCTTCGCCAGATCTCTGGTCCCACAGTCCATTCCGGGCTACATCGAATTTGGCCATAGCGGCTCCCTTACTCCCCGACCAGTCGCATTCGAATTCATCCCTTCGTTCATCACTTCAACCAGACGACAGTGACGAGGAAGATCCCTTCGACCCGTTCCCTCACACCAAGGAAGCAAATCCGTTGTCCTTCAATTCCATCGGGGATCCCGACTTTGATCTTCAGTGGTCAAACTCGTCTGCTTCATCACGCTCGCCGGATGACCCAAGATCCCTCGAATATTCTTACCTCAACAACTACGACCTCGATTCAGCAGGCCTTCCTGATGATAATGAAGACCTGGATGCAGATACCGCGGGAATGTTGACAGATGGAATGACGCCTTTTGACGTATTGAGCTCTGTCTTTGGCACAACACTGGCTCCATCAGAGCTTGAAGAGGCTCTTGCCGCCAATGCATACGATTTTGAGCGAGCTATGGCCTGGCTTGTCGATCGAGCCCTTCCTCCAGCTCAGACCCCACAGATTCGGACCCAGAACATGGGCGGCCGTCTGGCTTTGGTCTCTCGAGATCCTGTACAAGCCGGTAGGGGAGCTGGATATCCGAATCAGACCTCTCCCGGTCGCGGTGCACCTCGCTACGTTAATGGAAGGCCTGCTGCAGGCGGAGGAAATAGAGTTTGCAGATATTTTGTGGCTGGAGAATGTTTAAGAGCCGACTGTCGATTCAGGTATGTCTCCAATTCATGAGACCAACTTCAGTGCCTTCAATTATTCTTTATAGTCATGATCTCGAGCGCGCTTTATGTCGGTTTTGGCTTCGTGGTACCTGTGCAAAAGGAGAAAACTGCGAATTTCTACATCATCTACCCAAGGACGTCAATATATCTTCACTCAACATCACCATGGGTCGAATGAACATTTCTCCGGCTCCACCGATGCATAATCCTCCTCCAGATGATTTCCCGGCCTTAAGCTTCGATAATGTCGTCGGTGGAAAGAGTCGACGACCATTTCAGGATACCAGATTCGCTGCAGCGGTCAAGAAGCCAGCTGTTCAAAGACCTTATCCTCCTGACCCGAACCTTGCTGTTCGTAGAGAAGTCATGGGCAATTCTGCCGATAATATTCACCACAGGTCCGCCATTATTGCTCCTCGACCTTCTCCTCGAATGAAGCTTCGGTTACCGACTTTGGTCCCTACTCTTCCGACGGGTGAAGCCATCAATGCAATGTACATGTCATACAGGTCTCGAGCTCTTCAACTGGGAGCTGCCCGTAATGCTTGTCTCTCTCGTGCTGCAGATGCTTGGAGAAGAGGAGACGGTGCTGCTGCAAAAAGATTCAGTCGGGAAGGCCAAGAATTGAATGCCAAAATGGCTTCTGAAATGGCCTCTGCTGCAGGAAATCTTGTTCGCGAACGGGCCAAGTTGACGGAGCATGCAGTCAAAAGTCGCGATAGCGGTTGGTCAGACGATCCGGGTGACAGAACCAGTCGTGGTAAACCCTGTGGTGGAGGTCTGGGAGTCTGTCTTGGTATCGCTAGAAAAGATACAACTGAAGCCACTCTCACCGCTGATGAGAGGACAGAAGTTTTGCTCGATTTGCATGGACTTCATGCGAACGAAGCAACAGAAGTTCTGGAACAGTTTTTATTGGCTGTGAGTATCTGATTCCTTGGATTTGGATTGCTGCTGATGCTTTTGAATCTATAGCTCGAGCAAGAACATTTTTATGGTTTGGGTCAGTTGCTTTTGCTTGAACTCGACAGTTTTGCTGAACATTTCGAAAGCGTATGTCATTGTAGGCGAGGAAAAACATGTCGGAACCCAAGACGTCGGACGTGGCGCATCCAGGGTGCGTCTCGCCACTGCGGTTCGAGAATATCTACATCGCTGGGCATTTCCCTGGAGAGAGAGCGATGGCATTATTTGCGTCGATCCGCTTACTCACTCGGAATAAATGGTGGAAAAAAATTTGGTCTCATATGTTCTGTCTAGCATATTGTAGTATTTTGTCATGGAATTTGGAAGCGGAAATAAATGTAAGATATATCGCTGGAGCTATCTGCTGTTGGAGCCCGATCATTCTGCTCCTTCCAGCTCATTCTTCCCTTCCGATATACGATGTCATACAAAGACACCTCGGTTCTGGATGGAATAATAATAGAAAGTGGCAAAGGCAGGTCATCTTTCTTTCCTGCGCTTTGGGCTAGTTGTCGTTTCCTCTGTCTGCGAAGGAATTCCACCTTCCGACTTCCGTTTCCGGCCTAAAGTGCTTTCTGAGTCAAGCATAGGCGGTGGCTCGACGGTCGACACTGGCTGAGCGATCGGAGCGTCGTCCAAGAATGTATTGGTTACAGAGTCAACGGCGGGGCTCTGAGGAAATGTACGCAAATAGTCGTTAAAGAAATCATCCGAATTCATAGGTAGATTGTCAAGAAAGTTGGAGTCGATGCCAAATGTATCCATGAGGGAATTGATACTCTCATTGACAGAATCAACCTCCTTACCAATGTCCTCTGCACCCTCCCATTCGTTTGAGAGCTGATACTGAGGGTCAAATGAGATCAAGCCGTTGGGATCTGCAAGCTGAGTTGACGATGGAAAGCCCGCGTTAAGCGAAGGTGGAGGAAGGGATAAAGGTGGCGGGGAAAGACAACCAAAGTCGAAAGATGACTGGAATGGAGATATCTGCGAGCCACTGGATTCACCGGTAGCTGGTTTAGAAAGGAGAGATGCCATGAATTGCTGAAGCTCAGCAGGAGTGAATTGGGAAAGTGCTGCCTGCATTTTGGCTTCCGCTGTTGGTGAAGGTGGGACAAACCCAGAATTAGAGTTCAATACAAGGTCATCGTCTACATTATCTGTCGGAGCAGGAGTCGTCACAGAATCTGCGGGTTGTGGAGAAGCTACATTCCAGGGGGTCGATGGAAGTGAACCCTGTTCCGATGAAGCAACAGGTGTTTCGACTGTCGAGAACCGGTCTTGAAGAGGAATAAGAATTAGACCTGAGAGGAAGAGTGTTTACTCACTGCTAAAGGGTGATGTGTCGCGTAAAAAGGGCAGATCGTCCACACCTGCTTTCTCTGTATCTCTCTTTGCAGCTTCAATCATCAACCTCGACTTGGGGACGGGAACAAGCGAAGAAAAGCCGTCTTGAGACACCGAATTGACTTGATTGCCAAATGCTCCAGCCAGGAACTTTACGATCCGGTTTATGGTGTCTTCCTGCTTCTGGTGTCTGAGCCGGGACTCCATAGCCTCTTTCCACAATGCCTGGTTCGACTGCTTCAGCTCTTCCAACTCTGATGATATTGTGTTCTGATGACGTCGGATAGCAGCAAGACCGAGGACGACCGAATGCATGTCAATGGGGGGAAGTTGGGCTTCTGAGATAGCTGGGATCAGAGAGGGCTGTTGATGTGATTTTTCTTTGACACCGGCTTTCTTTTTGATGCCTGACAACAGCTCGGGGTGGCCACGACGAAATAGATCATGCGTGAACTCGTATACTTCAGAGGCCGAATCGCTTGGCCGCATGACACCCTGTTGTAGCTGAGGGACTTTGTGGAAGCCATACCTGCGACATTTCTCAGCTATTTTGTAGAGGACGAGGGATTCACACATACATATTGAGTTGCCGGACAAAGGACGTGAAATTATTGTGCTTGAACCAAGCGCCTAGTTGCTCTTTGGCAAGTTTATCATGGTCCAGTATGATGAGGGAATTCCCGCTGGTGGACCAGCAGATAACGTCGTTGGTTGCACTATCATCTACAATTCTGAAATGAAGGATGAGCAACGATGCCAAGTGAATTTAGCCATTCCTTACTTGTACAGCTTTTGGACAAATTGAGCGACTTTGCCATTGTCTGCTGATGAAGGTCCAGTGTTTTGAACGAGCTGGGAGACCTTGCCATTGTCTGCCAGTGAAGTTCCAGTCAAAGTCAAGAATGACATGGAGGTTGCGATTCGAATGAGCCAGTCACGAGGTCACGATTGACGTGCGAGTCTGACTGGTGCCACCGATAATGAGATAAGATAAGATAGTAGATGTGGCGCTTTTGCTTTACATGTAAATTCGTTATCGCCAGTCCTACGCCGAAGCGATGGCCATTTGTGACTTGTAGGAGGATCTCCAGAGTAAAAAATGAATGAAAAATTCCCTGTCTTTCGGGATGTTTGCTCATAAGTTGTCTCTTCCAGTTTTATACTTGTCCGACGGGCAATGTAGCTTGACGGTGGCTTTTCAAGAGGTCACCGGCGTAGTTTCACAGATGTTTTACAATCAGTCAACGATCGTGTTCCCAAGGAGAGAATGGATTTTTATGAAAAAATTTGAGCTCAAGGCTCCGGATCACCTAGACGGATAACATCGCAAAGTTTCGAGGTTGAAGCCTGCTTGTGTGCCTTCCTAGCGCCTTCCTCCAGGTTTTCTGGACTGATTTCCGAATCTATCTCATGGCAGTTGCATCTTGACCTCGATCGATCATGAGTCGTGCCTTGATACTCCGCCCGGACCTCGACACCGTTGCTCCGTGGGTCGGCGACACGGGACTGATATATCCTTAGTAGCTTCCGTCTTTGCCCTTCTTTGCCCCGCTTTCTTCTATTCCTCTATTCACTCGGTCCTGTATCTTCACTCAAGCTGGCCGCCCTTTAATCTCTATGATTGGATCTCCTTCAACATATCTGCTCTGGACGGTCCTTGCTTCCATCGTATGCGGCCCTTTTCTTTCGGATTCTTGTTCGCTTACTCGACGACCCATTAGTTCCAGTCGTTTCTATTCATCCATTTGTGGCTCTATGATCGTTTCCAATGCATCAAGTGGGATTCTGGCAGACAGCCAGGTGCTTTCAAGCGGGTTATGACGTGCGTCTTCAAATTTTGCTCCTGCCCAATGCGCCTGACCTTTCTTCCACAGCTATTCGTATTTGGCAACTGTTCCACTGCTGCTGCTGTTCAGCGCCGCCACTACGGTCATAAAGTATAAAGAAGGTATGCAACGCCTGCCGTGTTTTCTGCGAGGTTTTTATCCGTTTTAGGTTTCATCTACGACGAGGCCACGAGAACAGGTTGGTTTCATATGACATTTCCTTGGCCAGAACATTGACGGTGTTTCTATAGTGTATTCTACACCGCTCCAACTATGGTCCCCAGTCCATCAGCGTTGGGTTCTCCCGTTGTATTTCATTCTCAGCTTTTCTTGGGCATTCGAGATGTAAGCTCTCCGACACATTTCCGACTTCTCTAGTCTAATTCTCCGTTAAAGCATGACTCACCTCGAAGAGTTAACGTTTTGGTTGTTTCTGCTGCATCAAGGGCCCAGCCAGCGCAGCTGGTTTCAAAGTTGTGAATTTCGGGTTTGGTATATGGGTGGGTGTATCTCTAGGACCAGGCTTTCAATTGTCACTGACCTTTCTTCCAGGTAGTATGATCGCTTTTCTTGGGATGCCTTTGACAGTACTGATCAGGCGAAATGACCTCGAAACGGTACTGAAACTTGGTTTTTCCCGTCTTTACATCTGGCCTAACTCAAATCAGTGTTTGGCCTGGATATTCCTAGCGGGATCATCCGCTGGATCGATTACTACGCTCTGCTCGACATATGTAATTGCGCGATTTCCGCGCTTCATCCGCCAGGTCAAGGCTGAAGGGGCGAGTCCCGATGTTCTTGTTCGTCTCGCGACATTCTACCAGTTGAACGTATGCAAAACCCGTGCTGTTATGGCTTCTGACTGACGAAAGATCCAGCTTGTTCGCATTGTCTTCCGGGTTTTCTTCAATCTGCCAATGCTTATTGTTGGCGTTGATGGAGTACATGGCAACCATTCTATCGTTTTGTCACCGTACGTTCTATTCCTTTATAAATTTGTTCGCCGCTAATAATGGAATAGATTCTGGCCTGGTAAGCTGCCGAATCGGCACCAAACCATCTGTCCTTGCTAATACTTTCGGGTAGATTTCCTACTCATGTGTGGAGGAATTGGGTGCCTCGTTTCTTCCTCTATCACTTTATTGGTACCGTCTTCCCCTCGTCATTCTCGGTTTTATTTACCATCATCCAGATATTCTTCCCCCGATCCATAACCCAAGAATCAGGCTTCCATGCCCGGATTGCCTCAAAAACTTCGGCTCCAGAGTATCAAACTCCACCAGCAGCTGACAATATACAATCTCCAAAATCCCCTGATGGGCAGCCTGTTCAGAGGCATTATTCGGAAACTCTTGATGCATTCCGGTATCCAGCTGAACCGACACCAGTCTATGAATCTGATCCGGAAAACGACTTGAATAAAGCGGGACCGGAGATGGCGGAAGAGTCGCTGCACCACCGCAACTGGAGAGACTCTCATTCACCCTATCCATATCAATTTCCTGTTCAAGTTCTCGAGGAGGAGGCAACGTCGTCGCGTCTGTCTGTCGTCCATCCTTATGTATGTTCATCTTGCGGCTACAATCCGGATGCTGAACTTTTTTCCTCTCAGGTTATGACTTTCACATCTCCCATTGATTTACTGGACTTGCCTGATGCTGGGAGCGAAGTTCAAGCTGGTCAACCACATCGAGTGGTTTAATTTTCAGCCCTTTACGACGCCCAAGCCTTTCACGACTGTAACAACATCCAACCTTGTCACGACGCGACACAAACCAATGTATTTCCTCATGATTCCGTTATCTACTTGCTGTGCTTTCATTATCTATTCCATACCCATCGGCACCAGTAATCCTTTAGGTCGGTTGTTGTATTATAGTGTACCAAACCACCGTGACGCAGACAATAGCGCGATAAGATTAGATCTTCGCACTTTGCTCAGACTTCGATGCCCGTCACTCGCTCGACTAGCAAGGCCAATGCTGGTCCAGCTGCTGAAAAATCCATTCGGAAATCAAGCATAAAAAAATCTTCCACCATCACGCCTCGCAAGAAGCGTGGTAGCAACCAACACCATGAAGGGTTTGGAGAGGGGTCGCAGAGCCTGACAAATGCTGTAGCAGAGCTAGAAGAAAAGGTATCTCTTCTTGAACAGGTCAGTCTTCGTTCACCTTTGTTCACTATCTCAACTTGAAAATATTTGCAGGACAACGCGCGACTCCGGTGTAAAAACAATCAATTGAAAGCCGCAAATCTTGCGAGTGGCATGGTCGTGGTTGACGCCATGAAGCTAGCAGAAAACATCGAGTGCGAAATATGCACCTCTTCTCTTAAAGATCCATGGATGTCAGTGCACAACGTCGCGTCGGCCTTGCTTGTTCGTTGACTTATCTACAGCTTGAAAGAATGCGGACACTCTTTTTGCCTGTCCTGTCTCGATACCTGGTTCTCCAGAACTCTCGCAAAACATATCGAGGTTCATCCACATTATCGGATTGTCCACAACCTCGATAGGCACTTGCTGCCCCAACCGAGCTATCGTTGTCCAAAGTGTCGCGAATCAGTGACAGAACGACCTTCGGAAGATTTTACTCTCAAGGCCCTCGTTGATATTTTGTCTGAGGCCATGGGAGAATCTCGTGCTCCAATACAACGATCCGCTTGGGAAACCTTTTTCGGTCCCAAGTAGTTCACCTAGATTGATGATCTGTGCTATATTACTGTATACAATTACCCCCAGTGTCCGCAACCTGTACTATTTCTACATACCACGAGTCCGAGAAAGAAAAGAATGGCGCTAGTATTATTCTACTAGAGGGTTCGTAAAGGGTAAAGAATGACATGTCCGTGAGAGGTTGTTCACAAAACTAAAAGAAGAGCGAGAAATGAGCAAAAGAATATTCGCGTCGAGACAATGGAAGAGATTGCTGCGTCATTGGTCAATTTGGTGGGTGACTGGTCTGAACTCGACCCAGGGGTGGATGTAGTAGTCGGAGAGCCATTAGGTTGATACTTGGCTCGGATGATTTCGGCACCCTTTTCAGCCAAACCATAAGTTGCAGCCATAAACTAGAAATGAGTGTCAGACTGATACTCACACGTCGAAACAGAAAACCCACATGAGCGGACATCGATATTGGGAATATCGAAGAGTCGATGACGCGCAAATTTGTTGTCCCGTAGACCTGAGTAAGTAAGTAAGTACGGAAGTGAATTTTATTCATGGAAACAAACCTGAAGTTGGGCATTTACGACGCCACCTTGAGCTGTTAAAGATAATATCGGTAAATTAATAAAGAACCAAACATTGCAACAACTCCTAACCTAGAGGGAGCATGGAGCAAGATGATCCAGGATGATATTCGGTCGTAACTTGATTGGTATACCAAGCGTCCCAGGCAGCATCATCGTCTGTAGAGACAGTAGAACCAGGAGACACTTCGGTACCAATCGACGAGCTGAGTGGCGCAATTGCTGCAAGACCTCGAGCCATTTTCAAAGCCTCGCGGAAAATGACCTTGTCGGTGGGATGCGAAAAGTAATTGGGGTCGATGACGGGAGGTACAAAGACTGATGAAGAGTTGATGTATAATCTCCCTTGTCTAAAATGTACCTGTCAGCCCATGAGACGAAAAGTGGACGAGAGACTCACGAAAGTGGATGTTGAAGTCCAACGATCACGCCGATAGTTCCAGCACCGATGAGATTCAGGATCATCTCTATAGCACCAACAGGACTGTTAAGGATCGCAGCGGTCGCGTTATATGTCGCTTTGAAACCGGCAACAACAGTAGAATCGGTGCTGGGGACAAGTGAACTTGCCGAAGAGTCGAGAGAATCCATAATGTTGCTGATAACAGAAGATGCTCCGTCACCGAAAATGGCGGTCATGTTGATATAGGAAGTCGCTGAATTAACGTAGGAGAGTGACTCTGGTGTAGCCTGAAAATTATGAGCAAGAATAACTGATATAACTTGAAAACAACATACAGTACCAGCGTTATACAGGTCTCTCGCCGTCTTTGTCGACGTTTGCCAGGTGATCGGGACACTGAGGTGGTCTTGAAGATGTTGACCAACGCCTGGCAGTTCACTCAATACTGTAACTCCTGCTGCAGTCAAGACATCCTTGGGACCGACACCAGACACCATCAATAATTGCGGGCTTCCGACGACGCCTGAAGAAAGGATAACTTCTTTGTTGGCCTGGACTGTATGCAAAGAGCCTCCGGTGCTGTACTCGACTCCGGTGGCGGTCAGGCCTGAAGTGTCCTTCTTGAAGGTGACACGAGTGACAGTAGCATTGACGACAATGACTAGGTTGGACCTAGGGGGGAGAGGGTCGATGTAAGCCGACCGAGAGTATGACCGGGTCCAATTGGTCGGGTTTATCGCAGAGGTTGTAACGAAACCTCCCCAAGTATTTCCCGATCCAGCGTCCGTGTTTTTTGACACGCCAACATTGACCAGGCTATTAAGGAAGTCGCCGATGACAGGGAAGGACCAGGCCGGATAGCTGGAATGAAGAGGACCACTGTTTCCGCGACTGGCGGCATTGTACTCGACATCATCCTGCGATTGAACCGAGGCGATAGGAGCGGTGAATGTTTCTGATTTGTCCATCGCAGCTTTGAATGAGCTCCAGCCCCAAATGGCCTCCGCGGCAGCTTGATCATTTGGCGCGATGAGGTCCCTCATGGCATTCATCTCAATCTCGCTCGGGCGAACAAGAAACATGCCTAGAATCGCCGTCAATTTTTTTTTTAGAGGCTGATTTACGATTAGCACATACCATTTATCGCAGACGAACCACCAAGGACCTAGCTGTACATCAACTTGTTGACTTGAAAGAGCATGTTTGAAAATCACCTTTCCTCTTGGCCAGGTCAGAACACGGTTTCCAGCGTTCGGTTGAGCAACAGTGGTGTAAGACCAGTCGTAGCTCGATCCTGTCAGCCCGTTGTAATAGGTCAATCCCGGAGTATCTAGTAGAATTATTCAGTGGATTGCAAAAAAAAAAATTGTAAGATCAACGAACCTATTCTTGATTGAACGAGCTCCCCAGAATCTCCTGCTTCGAGTACCAAGACGGTGGTGTTGGAATCTTCGGATAGACGAGCAGCTAATACAAGTCCGGCCACTCCGCCTTCACAGTAGTCTCGTAAACCAGCCTCAACGAATAAGACAATCGCTAATTACCTCCACAAATTATAAAGTCGTAAGAGCCAGAGACAGAAGTAACATAGTTGTATCGTGGTCGAAGAGCATCAGCGGCCGACGCTATGAGAATAATGGCCAAAATGGGGGGCCACATGAAGAAAACGGGATAGTAATAATGGATGAAACATGTCTGGCGAGTTCATTTTATAGTCAATGGGCCGACCTGGACGAGAGCGAGAACAAATCGGTGACATTTCACCGTCTTGAAAATGTGATATCCTCGTGGCAGTGTGGGGCAACGGAGAAACTCGGAGCGATTTCGCCATCCTGGAGTGATCCAGGTAGTTGGTCCGTGGAGGTCTGGAACAAGTGCAAATCTTTTTCCCGGCATGTCTAAATTCACACGAATAACTGCTTTGGCGGTTTGATGCGGCCTCCTCTATTACTCAGAGCGCTTACATAGGCAACGCTTACTATGCAGGCAAGTTACAAACAGACCTAAGCCGGTCACCGCAAATGTGCTCACATAAAATGAAGGCGAAAAAGATATTTTTGACCAGTCAGAGATGTCGTTTCTCAATATTCCTCCCTCTTCGAAAACCGTAAATGTCCGCGCCATCGACGTCACCAACGATTCATCCATTCCAGCGGCCTTCTTCGTCGACCCTGTTCCTGCAGGAAAAGAGATAATCACATGTGTGCCAATCTATGCCTTTGTTATCGAGAATAAAAGTTTGAACAAACGAATCATGTTCGACTTGGGTGTTAGGAAGGATGCAGAAAACCATCCACCTTCCCTCGCCCCAATGGTCAAAGGGTATGGTTAGTTTATTATCTCCAGCATTTCTGATTATTGCATAGAGAATCTGGCTTCGACTTGACTGTCAGAAGAGGCGACGTATTCGACAGGCTGGTTGAAGGAGGTGTCGATCCAGCGACCGTCGATGCTGTTATCTGGAGGTTTGTCTCCCGCCATTCACCACAAAGGCACTTTCTGATTGATTCAGCCACACTCACCTTGACCATATCGGTGATATGGCAAAGTTTCCATCTTCGACTGAGCTTGTTGTCGGTCCAGGCAGTAATTTGAAGACTTACCCCACCGACCCAGAGGCCACTTTGCTCGAGAGCTACTTTGCGTACGTCCAGTAATGTCCCAAACTATCTAATCTTATTCGATTACAGAAACAGGAAAGTGACCACATTGGCTTTCGATGGACTGAAAATCGGCGAATTGAACGCCTTTGATTTTTTCGGTGACGGGAGCCTCTATCTCTTGGATACTCCAGGTTAGTCTCTCTAGACAGACTTGTCACGATCACAAGTGACGTATAGAACTTCAGGTCATTGCCCCGGTCATTTATGTGCCTTGGCTCGCACTACACCCACCACGGCACTTTTGCTGGGTGGCGATGCCTGCCATCACGGCGGCCAACTTCGTCCTAGTGTTCACCTCCATAGAAACCTGCCTTGCCCGGGACATCTTGTTCAACAGGCCCGCAAGTCGGTCTTGCCGGAGACCCTCTATTTCGAGACCAAAGAAGAACTCGAAAAGGTACAGTCTTTGGGCGATTTCGACTTGACTTCCAGACATTCTCCATTCCTGTCGATCCCAAAGGGGCCATCAGCATATCACGAACGCGACGAGGCGCTAAAGACATTGGAAAAGCTCGCTCTGTTCGACGCCGATCCAGATGTTATGGTCATGCTTGCACACGATGTCAGTTCGTCGACATCTCAGTCGTATCGTTATTGACAATGAGATATCTAGGGCTCTCTCATCGGGGTCATCGATCTCTTTCCAGCCAATCTCAATGATTGGAAAGCAAAGGGATGGAAAGACAAGGTCCTTTGGGCTTTCGTCGACAAGGACAAAGACGGATATCGGTTCGGAGAAAAGTAATTTAAACACTTAGCAGACCAGATATTTCACTCCACAGCTCACAAATATAAATGGTTCCCTGCGAATACAAAGCTCCGAAACTACGATCTTGGTTTACATATAAATAATTTCCGGCTATAACCAGCCAATGCAACTCCAAGGCGTGAACTTTTATAGTTTGGCCTTTCTTGCTGTACGTCGCTTCCACTCCGCTGTAACTTGTGCGCGCAAGATTTGTTTGATGACCTTTCCTGAAGGGGTATGCTCTAGAATTCACATCAGTATCGCGGCTCGTACAAAAGATACCAACGAACCAAGGGGAGTATTCTGAACAAGGACGAGGACTGGTACGGCGTGTTTCGGTAATGTCTTGGCCGCGGTTCTGATCAAGGATTTCTCATTGACCTTTTTGCCACGCTTCACAGAAACCACCGCTGCGACCAGCTCACCCAGCCTTTCGTCTGGCACTGCAACTGCCGCCGCCTCCAAGACTGCATCGTCAGCATACAAGGCATTTTCCACAGAGACGGAATCCTGGACAATGATGATTCAAAGCTAGCTCGAAAATATCGAAACAAGAGCGTACGATGTTCTCCCCTCCACGAATGATGCTTTTGAGCCTGATGAGCGCCATGTCTTTACCGAGTAAGTGTCAACATACATGTCTTTGAGTCTGTCTTTGATATAGAGGTAGCCCTCTTCGTCCAAGTAGCCAAGCTTTTTCGGTCCGATGAGCGCGATGTCCTTTATCGAGCTAATTTCAACTTACGTCGCCAGATTTGAAGAAACCGTCCTTGGTTATGACCTGGTCGAGGTTAAGATAGGAAAAAGGCAGTCTACTTATCACAGACCTTGTCAGTGGCCGCTTGTATGCTAGTCAGTGCAATTTCAAGCAGGCTAGAAGGAAAATACCTTGATCTCGTACATATCCTAGACATGGTCAGGGGCTGTTACAGGTTTGGATATAAGGATACCTTTCATTATATTGGGGCCTCGCATCCAAACTTCACCGACTTCACCAGGAGCGACACTTACTCCTTGGTCGTTCATGATGACAATGTCATTCACAAAAGTTGCCCGACCACTGCTTGAAGTTAGAAAAGTCGGTCTGGATGAGGTTTCAAGCCTTGCCAGACGGTTGGACGAGTCAAGTAGTCTTCCCCAGCGATACTGACAACCACAGAATTCGTCTCGGTTAAACCATATCCTTGACTCCTGCAACGACGTCAAAGTCGAAGAAAACATTAAATGTCACTTACAATGTTGCGGTCGGTATTTTTGCCGTGGTATTGGTTGTAAGCGTCTTCGGAGCAGGAGCACCACCGAAGGCGAAGGTCTCCAAGGGATGATTAGTCAGATGTTCGACTATATCCACCACCATCGAGGGCACTCCTCCAGCAGCTGTTACTCCTTCTGCTTTAATGAGTCTGACACAACCATGAGCATGAATCTTTCTGTATTGGTAGAAATTTACTTAGCAACTGGCGAAGCAAATATTATGAGCAAATTCGCGTCCGAATTGAAGGATGATTACCTTCTTCTGGGACCCATTTGCGAATGAGAATAGCTTTCATGCCATTCATGGTAGCAATCATCTAGAACCCGAAACGCGTGAGTGGACGGCGTCAAATGATGCAAGGGACAAATACCAGATGACTTGTTAACCCTACGAGTGGATTAGAGCTTGGTGCCACCAATAATGCTAAGAAATGAGGTTACCTGTTACATGAAATAGAGGGACTATAGGAAGAGAAGTAGTAGTTTATTACACGGCACAGGTCCTGAAAGTACCAACCTGATATGAGGAAACCCTTGCAAACTTTCAGTTAGATCTCGTCGTGATGTACCCAGAATTACCTTCTCAGGGTCATTGGGTTTGGGTGGTTCAGGAAGTTCTTCTCCGCGACGCAGAATGGCTCTGGGACCCGCAATGAAACACTGAAGCCAAATCAGATGGGTTCAAGTCTCAGGAAGGAAAATGAGATACATTTGGAACGTTTGTCAAGAACATTCGATGTGTCCCCAAAACTCCCTCTGAATTTTTCAGTCAACGGTGGTCCCAGGGCGGTATAAAACACTCACTAGGCGTCCCAGTTGTTCCAGAAGTGAAAAAGATAGTGGCATCGTCTTCTGGCAAGCAATTTGGGTCTTCAGCCAGAAACTTTGCCTTGTTTACTTGATGATTCGGGACCACAGACTTCCAAAGCTCCATCCCTTTCCATCTACCTTTACCATCCTCGCCGGGAAATACAAGGAAACCTCTAGAGCCAGCAGCTTTCCTGAGTTTATCTGTCATGGGCTCCAGGAGATCAGCTCTTTGCGAATCGAGAATGACCAGCTTGCACTCTGTCAAGACTATACACTTGAACAAGGGATCGGCTGGAAGCCATGCGTTGACTAGAACAGAAACACCACCGAGGAGATGAATTGCCCAGAAAGCGACGATATACTCTGGGTAATTCCGTGAACAGATCGCAACACGGTCACCTAGAAAAGGTTGTCAGTTGACCTATACAAAGGCTGAACAAGGGACCTTTGGAGATGCCGTATCTGGTTCGAAAAACGCTCGCGGCCTTGACTGAGAGATCAACTATTTCGGCAAAAGTGTATCTCTGGTCTTCGTAAACGACACAGGTCCTGTTCGAGTGTAGTTGGAAAGCCCAGAGGAAGAATACACGGATAGAGGGCCAGAGATTCTTGTAGACCCTTTGAACTCTACCGTCAATGACCTTTGAGTGGAATCAGGACAGTAATTCGGATTGTTGAAACAAATATTACTCGTGTTTCTAGCTCGTGAAGACCGCCTGGAGCACAGAGAATCTTGGCGACTAGAATGATATTTGAGTCTGGGAAACGACAGAAAGAGCTGCATAAAGAACCTTCTTCATGAGTGCGTTTAGGAGTCCACGACATATGGGAGAGGAGATCAGAGATGACCAAGTGTCCATTTGTTCTCATTCGTCATTTTGCGGGGCGGCTATCTGACAGCCGTTGAACCGGCTCCGGAGCTCAGGTGGCAACGAGAGTAACGACGCGTCCCGACGGAATTGACTTGTTATTCAAGCCGGTAAATGTTGGAGACAGGGCGTAAAGACAACCCGCTGCCTGCCTTACAGAGTTTGAATTAAATAAACCACGTACAAGATGCTTCACGCATGGCACTGCAGATGAGTCACATCGATTGGTCATTTCCCAAACAGGAATCTGTCTTTGCTGATGTGAGACTACCTTTTACCGACTCATTCTCATCAGACATAAAATTCCATGTCAGCGACCGAACCATCGTCGGTTTGGCATTCGATTCGGCCCTGGATGCCGCCACCTTTGTCACTGAGCGTAAAAGAAATCACATCTGTCTCGACAACCTTTGTTCTTTCAGCAAGGGTTTCAGATCTTACTGAAAGCGACCCAATACTAGCCTCTCTTGGCATCGGAGAGGACGACTTGCACGATGAAGAGCCGGATGAAGAAGACGACGATGACGAAGGAAGCTCTGACTCACCAGAGTCCAGAAAACCTTCCTTTGTCGCCACCGCGTTGGCTGGCGGTCTCTCAGTAGAAGTGGATTCGACTCCATGGCGCAGGGTCCTTATTCGTGTAGACGAAAAGTCTGACGAGGCCGTGATAATTATCTATGGTCTTCTCCCTGGTCGTCAGTACGACATTGATCTGGAGCTCGTCCAAGGCAGTCACAAGAGCAGCACTCGGAAACAGGTCGTTACAGAAGGTCAGTATTTTCTTCGAAAATCAAATAGAACATTCATTCATTTGCTGCAGTGGATGTCGAGCAACCGAACACGGAGTCACATCCAGATTCTGAAGCCACGAACGTCGAATCTGGCGCCTCAGATACTGCTACGACTACAGTCTCGGTATCTCCTGGACGAGCAATGCCCACGACCCCGCCTCGGGTAGAGCCTTCCCCAGGTTTTGCTCCTCTAACCCTGGAAGATCGTCTCAATCAACTTCAGCATGCACTGGCGCTCATCACTACCGAACGTGATAATCTCAGCGTCTCCTTGAAGACGACTCGACGAGATTCTCAGAAAGCTGATGCAGCTCTACGCTCCGATATCGAAGGATTAAAACGTGCAACCGAGAGAAGCAACGCAGCCGAGCAGCGAGCAAAGCAAAAGGCGCTTGCTTTACAAGAGGCGGCCAGAAGAGCACATATAACCATTAAAGAGATGGAAAAGCAAGTGGAAGAGCTGGAGAATACCTTGCCGGATTTGAAGTCGCAGCGGGAAGAGAAGGAGAATGTTTATGTGGCGGTGAAAACCGACGCTGACCGAACTCATGCGGAAAAAGAGGCAGAGGAAGAGAGAGAAAGGAAGAGGATAGAGACTATGAAGGCAGAGTTGTCCAGCCTGACCAACAAGCTGGAGCGGTTGAACACCAAGAAAGAGAAGCTTGACGCTGGGATTCCCGAGTTGGAAGAACAGCTTCTTGCCGTTCAGCGGGAGATCGACAGTGTTGCAGACTCTTATCAGCATTCCTCCAACGATTTTCTCATGGCCCAAGAGATGGATTTCTCAAGTCGTGGAGACTGGACGGCTGCTGATCAGGCATTTTTGCCATTCAACGGCAGAACTCAGAACAATTCTCTTCCTGGACCGATTGGCCGTCCATCACCGCCTCATGGTCAGAGAAACGGTACAATCTCAGCGACTGCCGCTACATTCCACCAACCATCTTGGCCTGGAGTTGCACGACAAGGACACAATCCGCGATCGTCTTCTGTTCAGCACCAACCACAAATTCTTGCGAATCCACACCGCCAGTCGTCTTTGAAATCTACAGGCAGTTCCGGATCCTCTTCTTCTTCTCCAGCAGCTTCTCCAGCTATGCCGCCACCTTCCAATTCGACCTTGTCTAGTCGTGCTGCACCTTTCGAGCCAGGGCGACCTTTAGCGCGAACGACATCATCTGGTCTGTCGACTCCTTCACTCCATTGGACGAGTGCTGCTCGCGCCAGTCAAAATCAAACTTGGACATCGATATATGACTCTTCCGGCAGAATCACTTGAGGAGATACACACGAGCTCCAAATATTAATCAAGGGATCTCCGGGCCCTTGCCCCTGTCGTCTCGATGACCTGGCTCATATAGCCTGCATTGTAGATACAGACCATTGGACTGCGAGTTCTGCTGGCATTGTGGGCGAACCCGAGCACAATAGCACTGATAGATTGAAAGGCGCCTAGCGGGCTTGACCGAGCTGATGTCTTATGTAGCCCCTTATTCAACTTTGAACCTGCTATCATGTCTGAGGAAACCTCATTCTCACATTTATTCGCTACAACCTCCAACTCGTTGGCGGACGTTAGTCTGCTCGAAACACATTCTTTACATGACGATTTCCGAGCTGCCGGTGTTTCAGAGAATTCAACCAGTATAATTTGGGTTTCCCAGTTCGAGGGAGAGACTTTGTTTGACGCATCTATTCACCTCGATGACTGGGAAGAAGCTTCACACTACCAAGACAACTCGTTGGTCATTCGCCCTGTTCGTCTCTCCCAATACGAGGAAGAGGACTCTATTTCGGTTTATTCTTGCGACGACACTCAGGCTGGGACCTTTGCGACGAACGATCCAGCCTCGGATAAATCGACAGACTTTTACGGCGAACCGACAGTCTACGACATTCTTCCTCCTCCAATGATGACTTTGCACCGCAGCTCGAGAAACTCTACTCCTGCTTTTGAAGATTTCGTTGGCGGCTTGGAGTACCATCCAGCGGATTCATACTTTCTATATCCTCTGCATATATTCCCAGAGGAGGTTGTCGAGAATTTTCCAACAAAAGACACAAAGGGCCTCAAGAGGATATCTGCACTAGCAGGTAAATTTGTTGGAAAGAAAGCTCGCACATCCAAGTCCATTTTCAAACACGACATACGAGTCATTCCCAACAAGAAGAAGTGGTGAAGGAAGGGTCTTCTGGGGGCTGAGAAGATGGATTGCCTTATGCTTGTTCAAGTTTTCAACGTAGCGCTACAGTTTCCATCTTCGTATAATGATATATGATACAAAATTCTGTTCTTCTAATCAAATCTGGGCAACCATAAGTTTGGGAGAACAGGGCTCAAGAGTCTCACCTGTCTGGCAGCAGAATTGGGCCTAGGAGCGACCACACAAACATCGTTTTGAGCACGTGTAAATAAAACTGGGGTTTGTGGCGCATTGCTCAACTCAACCTAGACTGCAATTGCAAAGACCGGGAGGCCACTTCCTTTGAGACATAGACAAGAAGTTCAATCTCAAGACTATCTAGTATGAGTCACCAATTTCATGCTCGCCTTTGCGTTCTGAGCCTCAAGTTATCTTGCAGGAGTCTCTTGCTCAACTGAACTCGATTTGATAGTTTCCCCTTTATCTGTCAAGACATTGAACCATTTGTACTATTGGGAACTTGAGCCTTGTTTGCACTGTAAGACGTAAAAGCCGCGGATTCTTTGGAGGTCCCAAGGCGTGCCATGCTTCGGCAACTCCCCAGCTCTTAGATAACCCCTGCCAAACTCACTACTGTTGAAAATTTGACTCTGATTATCGTTCAACCTTTCGCTGCCAGAGGGATGAGCTGGAACCTGCGAATCAGAAAGCAGAAACCCCAACCTTCCTCTCCCTCCACCAGTAGACAAAGTGAATCCGATCATGAAGCCCAGTTCTCGAACAACCAACAGGACGAACCCGCAGAAGACCAATCATCTATCAGCAGGAACGCTGCCAGCACCAAAGCTATAAAAAAACTCCCAAGAGGTGCTCGAAAGATCTTGGCAGAGGCGTTGGACTGGACGAAGAACAAATTCCAGAAGCAGCAACAAGTACCTCTTGCCTCCCTTTGAACTTCCATTTGCTCACTGGTACGACAGGAGAATGATACCGAAGAACAAGGAGCCACAACACATACAAGTGACCAAGTCTCTGACTTTCGGCTTTTCATCCAGGAATATGTCATCCAAGTTCGTCTGTTCAGTTCCAGTCTTGGATGACAACTCACTTGTAGAACAGACCACGTACCAGGAAGAAAGGGAAGAAGATGCAGATGAAGAACAAGGTCTCAGCATAGAAGACGAGGAGGTGAGTTTGATCAGCCTACAACATTCTGGAATGAAAGGAAACACTCAACATTATCTTTTCAGCTCAGACAGCAGATCTTGGATCGATTTGATGATAAACTTCGCCTTCAAGGATACCGCGCAGCATCAGAAGAAACCAGAAAAGTCATCTCCGCCCATCTTCTTAATACATCTCTCAAGATTCGAACGACCTTTGCGATGCAAGGTCGCAAACTTGGAGAAATCACCATCGACGAATACAAGGGCAGACTCCCCTCTCCACCGCTAGAGCCAAGCAACCCAGGCCAGATCTACATTCGCCTTGGGCTAGTCGAGCGATCCCGGCTTGTTGACGGTTTGACATATATCAGCCAAACAGTGCCAAAATGGAAAGCATTCATAGCGGAAAAGCTGGAAATTCTGGGCGACATTCCGGATGGCACTATAGTCGACTCCCATGTCCTTTGCTTGTACAAAGGCTACACCAAGGACCAGGTCTTTGGCCGACTACGAGCTGACAGATTGTTTGCCGCCCGCTCGCTGCCTCCGAAGCCAGACAGTCAACGTTTCGTTGGTTTTCTCGATTACCTGACGACCTCCGATTATGTTGCAAACGCACCTGCTGTGGAAGACGCTGCCGAAACCGATTTGATGGAAGAGGACTTGCCCGAGGCTCACGAGGAAGATGAAGAAGAAGATGGGAAGATTACGGAGCTGGAAGAAGCTGTATCGGATCTCATACCATGGCAGGGGGTACCTATCGTCGACACAGCGACGCTCACCATGACTCAGTGCGAGTACACTGAGATGTTCGAGACGTTACTCGAACACGAAACAGCTCTCGCCAATCGCCACATAGGCGGTTGGAGAACGCATGCCCTGCTCCCTGACGGTGTTGAAGGATCCTGGACTGGTCCAAGAGTACAACTCCTTGAGGCAAATCTGAAAAATGGTGATTCCTCATTCGATATTGCTAATATATCTTTACTAAAATCTTCACAGTCATGATTGTTCTGCCCTATGAGAGCTGTTCCAAAAAAGCTGGCACGAGACTGAATCAGCTAGCCGCTATCATCGAGGATGGCTTGACCTCCTCTCAGATGGACTGCCGCAATATCTTTGGCACTGGCGACCGCCAGATTGAGATTTTCTATATCTGGGATGCCAAAGAGAACAAAGTCATGACCATCGCAGCCGCTGAACGGCTTCTTCTTCGCATGAAGACCAAAAAGTCCGTCTTGTTCATGAGCCGAAGGTCACGAGAGTTTTTTCAATACGCCTTTGCTTTGAATCTGGGAGCGTTCCATGGTGGTCTGACTAAGGTCGAATATGGTCGTGAGTACCAGGTATTTGCGATTCACCAGGATCATTCAGTACACTGGCTGACTTCTTATAATAGGTGTCTGTCGGTACCGGGCTAAACACCAGTATCATCTTCTCACCAGATGCAGTAGGCTGTGTCGTCATGCAATTCCCCTTCGAGTTCCAGAAGTTGCTCTGTCGCGTCGTTGGCGCCTGTCTTGGATCATCATTTATCGCCGCATGTGGAATCCCTTCCGACGATCCTACTTCGGCTGCCGCCAGTGCTGCTGCCAAAGCTATGTGCCATGATCTTTGGGAAAAAAAGCTAGAATCCTTTTCACGAACCGGGCCGGATGCCAAAAGGGCTGCTACCTTCAAACGGATAGCAGCAGCCTTTCTCGATATCCCAGTTGAGGACGTCGAGGTAGATGAAATCATTCAATATCGCTTGGAGTCTCAGAACAAAGCCTGGGACGAGGATACTCTTGATCGAGTCGCTCAGGTTCTCCATCAGAAACCTTTCGAGCAACTCAGCGAACTTCAAAAGACCTCCCTGCTTCGGCCTGTTCCTCTGTATCCACCAATTGTTCTCCAGATAGCAGAAGCTCGCCAGTTGGAACTTCACCAAGTGACTCTTTGTCACGTAAAGAACTATGTATACACCCAACGAATCATCGACCGTATTCAAAAGTCAGCGGGTGCCCTGGCTGCTCGTTCCATGACTCACGCTGAGCTCCTCCAGAAGGCCTACCGCAACGGTACCGGTGATGCCCAGATGTTCATACGAGGCAACCTGCATGCTCATCAAGCCAGAGGAACCGCCAAAGCTGTGGAGTTCACTTTTGCCAAACCTCGGAAGGGCCACCCCTGTGTTATCAAATCCAAACAAGTTGTTTGCGATTACAGTGGCGCAATCGTTGGTAGTTTCGTCCTCAAAATCAGAGACAGCAGCCACACATTACCGACTCTCCCGAAAGAAGTGTCTCCCTTTGAGACGCTGCGAGGGTCTCCTTACTACGACCCCATCAGACACATCCTTGCCTTTCACAATGTCGACACCGGCAGAGATTATTGGCCCTTCTACATTCATTGGTACGATATCTGGAAGCATCCTGAAAACTATGATATTCTCTATCCAATGATACGGGCAATTGCCCCAGAAGTCTTTCCAGAACACCGCCTTCCAATCGTTGAGTCTCTTGACGCAGCCGTCAATGGAGCAGCTGGGAAATTTTCAGTCATGCTACCCAGAGATCCAGGTCGTAACCAGCCCTGCAGAAAACCATCTTGGGCGCCAAGCCCCGGTCTCAGCTTTCGTATGCTGTTGGATGGTGTTCTGGAGACGGTGACGTTGATGCTGGGCTCGCGTGCTATTGACCAATCGTCCAACAAAAACATGTTCTGTCCAAGATCAGGACCTTGTCCAGACGTTGGTGTAACCTGGTTCTGCAGTTTTGGCATCGCTCGGACGACCGAGCATGACTACTTCATTTCCTTGGGCATTTGCCATGAAGGCCGGTGGGAGACCCTTGAAACTTGTTCAGAGCGGAGAGGAGTAATGCATTCAGTGGCAAGGCGCTCTGAGATGTTTGAGGTCAAATTGGATTGGAAGACTGGTGATGAACCAGACTGGCTTCAAATGCGATGCGACAAGCCTGACATACTTCGACAATTTATCAAAGCAAATGCAGAAGCAGCCCCAGTTTTCTATGATCCATGATTCCTTTCATTTCTGATTCCTGTTACATTTCTTGAGCTTGTATAATCCCCACCGTCTTATAGTCCTTTACAGTTCTTCATCGTCGTCGATATCCGCTTGAATTTGCTATAGAAATATAGTCCATTGGAGCTGCAACGGATATAGGATTCATACCTCGAGCGACAGCGACCTATACAAAGCCATAAACTAACAGAAGGTTCAGTAGAAGCTGAGAGTCCACGAAAGCCATGGAAAGTCACCTCGTTACTTTGTTCAGCAGTGAGATGCCCCAAATCTTTGGTCATCTTCATATACCACACCTGGCTTTGCGTATATTCGATTTCTAAAAAGAATGGTCAGCAGGATTGGGAAAGGCAAACAGAAAGGATACCATGCACCTTCTCTGGCGCTAGTCCTTGCCACCGCAAGCCGTGACTGTGTGTTTTTTTGAGTACCCTCTTTATCTCTTACATTACTCTTTCTATCCTTGTGCTTATCCTGGAGCGCGACTCGAGCAAAGTGCCTCACAATGCTTGCAGAGACTCCTGCTCTAACCTGCAGATGTAAACTAGAGCGGAGCAAGGCAGTTGGGTAGTTTCATCACCTTCTTCAAAGGCGCTGGATTGACGTCTTCTTCTTCTCCTCGGTGTCTGCCAAGGAATAAGTCTCAAGCCGGCAACGATTTCGTGCATCTCACCGTTTCGTTTCGAGTTGCTGATGGGTTCATAGTGCGTGAGCAAATAATGGAGAAACAAATTCACGGACCTTGTGTTTCTTCCTAGACCCCAACGGTTCATCTCTCTTTCTGCAAAGGATGGTAAATATTCGAGCATATACGTCAGGTCCTCAATTTCTCACCGCTTCGTACCACAATGATCATCATTCTCCTTGTCGGATCGGTCTTCTTCATTGGACTCATCTTTATCCATTTGGTCCTGGTTGCAAGTGAAACGGTGTTGTGAGACAAGCGATGGCCACGTACCTTGTACTCTCCTTTTTTATCATCGATTTCTCCTTCCAAGTCCTCTTCAATGTCGCAGTCAATGGAGTTTTGTTTCTGTGCAAGTATCAGCGCGCATATACATAGCTAGAGCAACCGCCTACCGTGTGGACTTTGGCAGCGCGGTGGGCCTAGTAAGCATATATAACATGTTAATGAGATATATATCGTAGAGACATGACTACGTACCCCCATTCTCGGCTTCCAAGAAGCGGTGCGCTCCAGTTTCTTGACCATCGCTCTGCGCCAACTCGAACTTTCCTGATTTATCAGAGATCGTTGACAGCATAGGATAACAAGAGTTAATACCGTTTGTGAAGCTAGTTTCTTAATGTCGAAACCGGATTCCAATATTTCGCCCAGAAAGCAGGAGAAGCGTGACTGAGGTTCCTGTGACCGGCGCAGTCACATAACGTGGTCGCGTAAATGATTTTTTGCTGCGTATATTCTTTTTTGCTATGAGCTAGGCTTCCAGAGGCGTGGTCAGGAACAGAGTGAGTTCCTCTGCTGAAGGACCAAGCTGATTTGTGATGACGAGCATTTTGGAGTGGCGGAGGTATGCGATAGGTCAAGCCTTGAGCTGCTGATATGAGCCCCAGCCTTCATCGGGTTGCTGAAAGCGAGACAGTATAAGGGACGATGGCGGTATAAGAGAAGGTGGTGGTGGTATAAGAGAAGAAGGCGGTACAGGACAAATTGTGTAATCGCCGCAAACTCGAACAGCGTGGTTCATAACCCCGGCAAATACGTAGACTAATCCAGTGATGAATTCGTGAGGCTCAGAACCTGTACTCAAGACGTTTCAATGCAGAAGAGACTCGAGCCCGTCTTACTGCCTTCCATGTTTCCCAATCGCCAAAGCCAGCAAAAATATCAGCATCCGAGAAGCCGCCATTTTCGACCCAGCGGAAAAGGCCTCCGGCTGAGTATTGGACGACTGAGCATCGGGTCTCACCCTCTTGGATGGGAAGGTTCGAATGCTCGATAGCGGCCGACAGCAGAAAGATGCTGCTTCCAGGCGGAAACTCGATCACCAGGCCCAGATCCCAAAGCACCATATGCCCGCCTAAAGTCGGATCATTGTTTGCGATGTTCGTAACAAGGCAGTATCCTTCTTCGAGATTCAAGAAGTCCTTGTGGCGCAAGCAGCAGGTCCGGGGACCAAGGTTGAACGTACAGGCGGCGAAGCAAGATGTCTCTGCTGGAAACAAACGCTTGGGCTTCTTCGGACTCAACTCGTCGTCGCAAATTGCGTCGAGCGTTTCTTTGTAGTATTGATGCATAGCAGGATTGTGCATCATCAATGACTCTATTATGAAGAAGATTAGATTGAGAGAGGTATGGAAGGAGACGGACTCACTATTGCCAAAGCCAGCAAGCCGTTTGGTGTAGGGAAGCTTGGCGAGCCGATCAAAGCTCTCAAGCAGGGGCTTTCGCATGTCGCTCAAGTTTTGTGGGTAGATCTGACCGCCGCCAAAAGATATGCCGCCTGTGACAGATGCGTAAATGCCTCGGCGATGGTTGCACTCATCATAGGTGAAAGAAACGCGCTCGCGCTCGTCTTTCATTGCTTCAAGAAGCGGGTCGTGTACCTCCTTCATCCAATTTTCACCCTTGGGACAACCCGCAAGAAGCCCCACAAGGCGATAGTCGCTGTCGAGGATTGGAGTCTCAGTCCTAAAAGACAACTAAGCCGATGTCTTGGGTGAAAAAAGTGCAAAACATACTTTCCATCCCACTTTATGAGGCCCATTCCCATCTCTGGACTCAAGCACTGCGCCAGACTGAAGGTTTCAGAATTGACGCCTTTTTCGGGAGGTCCGGTGAAAGCCCTTGTCGGAGTTGGACCTGGTGTATCGTACTCGACAAAAATCGCCTTGGCATTCTCAGCAGCAGCCTTATGGCAAGCTTTGAGTCCTCCAGGGCCCCCACTCTCCTGGAGTCTTTCCGCCCTCCTCTTGTTTGTGCTGCGTCTGTGATTCCGAGCGGTTTGTTTAACAGGATCGCGCTTGGGTCGTCTACGAGGACCACTTTGTTGACCTGCAAGAAGATCGGCTTGCCCTTTGGAATTTACATCGACTGACTCGTGTGGCGCGTCAAGGGATTCAAAGGGCCGCTTTTGTTTGAAGGAGGAATTGACTGAAGGCGATGGGTCTGCAACTGAGATGGGCTGTGGCTGCGTGGTAGAAGGTCTTGCAGAAGAAGATGCAGAGGGCGTTATAGCAGAAGAGGCAGAAATGCCGACCTGATATCCACCTGCGGCGGAATCAAGCGTATTACCCAACAAGTCCTCAATTCGGCAGTTGACTTTGATAAAATTAGTTTTCGAGGAGCTCTCTGAATCGTGTTCGATACACAGAGTTCGATCGCTGAGATTGACCTGGTCTGATTCGGCTGTTGGAATTTGCCAAGTGGCGTATTTTTTACCATCTTCGAGTTGGCTGTATCCTTGGGATAAAATTGTTAAAAGGACACGATCAAAAAGAAAGGCCAAAGAAAGAAAGAAAAAAATAGGCCGACAAGGAACAGCGCATTTTTCGACAGAGGATGAAACGCAAAGAGGAAAAAGAGCATCGCTTTTCGCTTGTCCAGGGGCGGTTTCGCGTACGACGATGCTCCTCATGGAAAGATGTAATACAGGAAACCAAAAGAGAAAGCTACTCACCTAACATCCTTGGTCGCTGGTCGACTTGAAAGTTGATGCCAGGGTCGAGATCAGGGTCGAGATCAGGATCCAGTATCCCGTCACACGCTAAGACGCGTCTCACATGAGAAACGCATGACCAGTGTCCCGAACGCCCAGGGCTTCACTCGGGTCACGACCCGGCCCACGCTCATTCGAGATCTGTTTCGGACGCTCAGATGTCCTACTCCAGAAGTGCCTTCGCCTTAAAACTCCAGAAGGGCTGGCGCCTTCCTTGTCGCCTCAATCTCTCGACGCTGAACTCAGTATACTGATTGAAAAATACACTCTCCAGGGTTTAAATGTCCTGGTCCATTGCAGAGGTGGTGTCGGCAGAGCTGGAGTGGTTGCTTGCTGCTGGATGATCAAGCTAGGACTCTGCGGATGGTTCGCACAGGAAACACCTTCCACCACATCGACTTGGCCCTTCAGCTCAAGTCAGGATGTTACACCTAACTCTGACTCCTCGACGGGGCCAGCGAGACTGGACACTCTTCAACTAATTGAACGAGTGATCCATGTCGTCCGCAGACGCAGGTCGGTCAAAGCGTGAGTGTCATGATGAATTCTGTTTTCACCTTGCTGAGGCTGTTCTTGCTAGAATCGAGACATATGAGCAGGGAGTCCGATTCCTTGTCGAGTTTGTCGAGTATTTGAGGGCTGGACCGTCGACTGAACGCCCGACTTCTGTTTGACTGGACCACACCAGGACGGAATGCAAAATGTATAGTAGTTAATATATCCTTAAATTATTATTACTATCGGTCGGTACATTTGAAGCTGGATACAAACAAGTATATGAGTACAGAGTCGGAGCAATTTTCATACAGTTTCATAGCCTCGATACTCTTTCATCGCTGGCCGCTGAATCGGAGGTTCCTCACCCTCCAACTCTTCCTCTTGCGTTTCACCAGCGGCGGCAAGGCGTCGTTTCCGTCGCCTGTCGAAGAGAAAGGCCCTACCGTTTCAACATCGGTAACCAACCACTTCGAATTGACCAGGAGATCATCGTAATGTATTCTAGTTGTGCAAGCCCTTGAGAATTTTCAGACAAGAAGCTTGAACTTGGTGTGAAGAAATCATGCATACCCAGCTTGAGACAATTCGCATCCACATTGCGACCTCGGATTGACCGATGAATACACCAGAATTTGGATCCTGTGGACTAGATATTGGATGCTTGGAGACGACATTCCTGCATTCGGTCAGCACAAATGAATATCTATGAAACATGTTCGTACCAATCGGTCAGCAGTGTCGCCACATACATTGCCGCTAATGCAAAGATTACGTGAAACCAGGAGTACTAAGTTGTTCAGTCAGCAGCAGAGCAACAGTCGAAGATTTGCTCACATTGTATCTTGTTCCAGAACGTTCGTCATCTCGGCTTTCCCCAATGACTTCATCTTCGTCGTCTGATTCGTCTTCGTTCAGGGCAGAGGCCGGAATTGCACTGTAAAGATGTTAGAACAAGAAATTGATCAACTTGAAACAAACGAACCCAGCCTCTACAGCAGCCAGAAGCGCTTGGTATCGAGGTGTCTCGGTCCTACTAGGCTGTGTATTGACGAAATTCATTTCGGAATGTCCCTCATTTTCGCCCAAATGTATTGGTCCATTTTTCTTCTTCCCGACCAACGCCCGACTATTGGTCGCCGCACGAGTGGTCGAGTATGCAATGGCCAAGAATGTAAAGACGCCACCAATGAGGATGGCAGTTGTCCTGGTTCCTGCTGCTGCGGTCCCATTTCGCAATGGATTACAGGATTGCTGCTCGTGTGAATGGTTCGAGACAGCTGAAAAAGTCAAATAGGTGCAATACGCAGCGACCATTGCGGATTGCGCAAGCCCAGATCGTGGATTATGTTCTTGGACCACAGGCAGGATACATAATATCGTGCTGAAGACGCATAACGCGAGATTGAAGGAAATGAAAAATCGGTTGAGCGTGCAACCAGAGCTGGCGAAAAACGTGTACAGCAGCGCTGTTGTGACGATGGTAAAAATGTACATTGAGCCCGTTGAGCCCAGGAGTATCCATTGCCAGAGATTGGAACCTGAATTTTCCCAGTTTTCGAGACAGGTTTCGGACCAACTGTGTGCAAAGTCGACGAGAAGCACCAGCCCCAACAATATGAATGCAGTCGAGCCAATCAAGGCTATGTAATTGCCCCTACAGTGGATTAGGAAGATCCAAGGGGTCGAGTTAGCACTCACCAAAACATGAAGAAGGGATTCGGGATGAAGAAGGACACCACAACGAGAACTATCCATAGAAGAACCTTGGGTCCCCACCAGCCATTCTGAATAGCAGCCCGTTTATCCCGCGTGTCCTGAACATCGATGAGAGAGAGTCCAAGGATGAAATGGAAGAGGCAGAGAGCAAAGCAGATCCTGTGGACCTGACCTGTCGTTCAGCAAGTCGCACAGGTCAATGGCATGGACATACCGCCAGGACACCATAACACTTGTCGTCGGCGCAGCTCATCCTGATATAATCGTAGCTCCATTTCTCGATGAGCTTGATGACTGTGTCCGTCTTCATCAGCCAGGCCAACAGGGAATTCAGACAAAAGATGATCTAAAAGTCGATGAGCTTTATTCAACATCTTTCAGGATATACTTGCAGCAAATCCCACACGAGTAGCGATGGAAC
This sequence comes from Mycena floridula, assembly GCA_029320655.1. Taxonomy (NCBI): domain Eukaryota; kingdom Fungi; phylum Basidiomycota; class Agaricomycetes; order Agaricales; family Mycenaceae; genus Mycena; species Mycena floridula. The sequence continues at coordinate 228,089 of JARIHS010000039.1, read as the reverse complement.
TATTGCAGTTACAGGATTTCACAAACATGGACGCTGTGAAACTGTAAGAATTTGTCGGAATAGACGCAATAAATCCCGACCGGCTGTCGAGGTGAAGCAAAATGCAAGGCCTGCAAAGCAGGATGACGCGAGGGGGAGAGAGAATAGTAGTCCCATGTTGAATAGAGCTTCAGGTCTCACTTCAAGGCCTCTGAAATCTCAGGGAATAGAAGTTCCGGTGTTTGGCGGCGCAGGTCAAGTTTGGAAGGGCATGTGACGTCAGCGAGATTGAACACGACCACTCAAGTCACTCAAGTCCATTTCCTTTGGATTGCCATGGACCACCACAATTGGGAAATAATGTGAAACACTTTTGGTTGCTTCCTATGGGCCTCAACCTGATTGGAATGACATCCTTCAGTTTGCATTCCGCAACAGTTGACACAACGCAATTTAGACACCAGAATGACTGAACTGTGTGCCCTGCCTTAGCAACCTGGTGCTCATCTTTCCGAGCTGTCAAGGTAAGGCCTTAGTACTTGTCCGCTTTGTGGCTCATCTGTGTTGAACGGTACGGTCCGGTCCTCGGCCGTTGTTCCTGTTTAGAACGCTATTTAGTCATCTAGTTCACAGCTTTGTCCCCCCCTCATATACGTCGCGCATTGATCATTTACATAAACTCCTCCCCCTTGAGCGCATTTGACTAGCCACTGCGCCATATTGTGGTTAACGTCACTCAGCGCCATTTGAATTTGAGCCAGCCTACTCGACATATTGTGTACAACTTCATTTACGTGGCTGACAGCTCATTGTGGTCTTGTCAAGCTGCCAGGCCAGTCATTAAAATCAACCACCACTGAACCTATGTCCAACTTCATTCTGTTCTTTCCTTCGCGTATCTCTTGACGAGACCTTTCTTTCTTTTTCAAGATGCTGTCATTCATCCCACTCCTCGCTCTCTTTATCTCTGGTGCTGCTAGTGCCCCACTTTCTCTCTCTGAACGAAACTGCATCGGAGCCAGCGAATGTGTGCTCGGTCCATCAGCTGTTTCACTACAGGTATGTGTTTTGCAGTGAGGTTACTGTATCTTTTTTTTACTGATCTTTCGCAAGGCCTTTGTGGTCCTTCTCTTGTTAGGAAATCTGACAATGCCTTTTCAAGCTTGAAATACGCCAGGCAGGACGATTTCTCGGATTTTGACAGTGACTCGGGAGATTTCGGAGATGATTCTGGAGATTTCAGTGACGATTCTGGAGACTTTAGCGATGATTCTGGAGACTCGAGTGACGATTCTGGAGACTTTAGCGATGACTCTGGAAGTTTTGATGGAGATGATTCTGGAGACGTTGGGGACTTCAACGACGACGATTCTGCAGCTAGCGCAGACGCTAGCGATGTTGGAGACTTTGGAGACGACTCTGGGGACGACTCTGGGGAAGCAGATGATTCTGCCAACCTGGACGACACCAACGATTCCACTGACACTTCGTTCGGTGACGATGACGGTTCATTCGATGATGGTTCATTGGACGATGGTTCAGTTGACGATGGTTCGGTCGACGATGGTTCGGTCGACGACAATAATTCAGCAGACGCCACCGATGTTGCTGACGATACCGACTCGACCACTGGCGCAGACGATACAGACGATACCGATTCTGCTGACAGCACCGATACAGCAGATGATGCGACTTCCTCTGCTGCAGCTGATAGCACTGATACAGCAGATGATGCGACTTCTTCAGATGCAGCTGACGCGACCAGTACAGCAGCTTCGAGTACAGCCTCAGATGCGACAAGTGATGACGCTACGGATGCGACTTCCACTGCAGCTGCAGCTTCCTCGACGTCAGCTAGTTCTGCCTCGACCGACGATGCTCTGACTTGCGGTCAACCAGGACCCAACGCTGCTACCATCAGCCTGATAAAGTCTTTCGAAGGTTTTGTTCCGAAACCAGCTCCTGATCCTATTGGTCTGCCAACTGTGGGCTTTGGGCACAAATGTACTTCCAAGGGCTGTGCCTGAAGTCACTTCACAGGGATTCAGTTTCCCATTATCTCAAGCCACCGCCTCGCAACTCCTCCAAAAAGATCTTCAGCAATTTACTTCATGTGTGAACAATGCTGTGAGCAACTCTGTTACGCTTACGGACAACCAGGTGAGCCTTGAGTTTCTGCCGGGAAACGAGAGACTGACTTGTGAGCTAGGTTGGAGCATTGACTGCATTCTCTTTCAATGTTGGATGTGGCGCTCTTCAGAAATCCACTTTGATCAAGAGGTTGAATGGTGGCGAGGATCCTAATACTGTCGCGAGCCAAGAGCTGCCCAAGTTCAACAAGGCTGGTGGTAAAGTTTTGGCCGGCCTTACTAGACGGAGAGCGGCCGAAGTTGCCTTGTTCCAAAAAGCTTCGTCGGTCAAGGCTCATCCTTGCTGAGCGCTGAATGTTTTTTGTATGTACGGACTAGTTGAAGACCATGTACTTGATTCGCTTAGCAATCAATTCGAGCTACTAGCGAGGTTCATTGTCTGCCTAGGGGACTCGTAAGCACGCTCGTTGTCTATCGAGTTGACACTGACAGGAAAACAAGCGAAACACAGGCTCGTATCACATGACCAACTTCACGTCGCCTCAGGCTCTTGCACATTCTCGCCGCATAATGTTCACATAGCCCGACATCCGGGCTAGCTGCTCTCGACTGCTTTTATCTGCGTGCCTGCGCTTATTTTTGGTTGTCAGGCCCGCCACTTGTTATTGTTCTTGTATTCTTATCAAAAAGGTAACAAACAGTCTGACAGTGAGACTAAGCTCTTTCTTGAACAATGGATCCTCAAGACAACGAACTTGACGCGGATGCATCCTCTCCGGTACTTCTTTCCCTTGTTGTCTACAGCTATTCCGCCCTGATTTAAATAAGAGCGCACCGAGGCGGTGGCCATCATCTCACAATCCCCGTTTCTCCTGCCCTGATGGCTTCCCGGTGAGTAGTTCTGTTCTAGAGGTTGTTTTGGCTGATTGCTTCAAGACGGAACAGCTGTTGCCTGCTTAATCTCTTCACGAACGTCTTCCGTGGCCAACCCCAGGAAAGGAACCATTGCAGAACATGCGGCGCAACTGTAACCCTTACAGACGAGGAAATGTCGCGGATCATCAGAGAGCGAGCTGAAATGACGGCGCGAGAAGCACAAGGTCTTCAACCACCGAGACATGTTCCTCCTGCTTTTGATATCCGAAACCCTCCAGCCCAGGACTTCACCCCAGTCACCCTCGAGACGTGTCATCATCCTTGAACCTCAACCAGTGAGATCAGCAGCACCGCCTCTTCGTTCGCCGTCTCCCGTCTATGTGACTGTTCAGCCTCCTACCAGGACACGTTCTCCGCCAGTCCAAGCTCCCATTATCTCGTCATCGGCTCCGGAGGCCGAAGTTCAACCTCCCAGGGGACTGTCGAGAAATTCTCTCCACGGGAATATTCCGGAAGGACAATTGCCTACACTCCAGGCATGGCGTACGATTGCAGAATCCTTTCTTCGCAGTACCGACGAAGCTGTCACGCCCAGAACCGCTCTAGCTGATACCTCGAACATTCCCCCGAATCGACACGAACCTCTTTCTCGCAGATCTGGCATTCGTCGGGAAGAAAACTGGGACTGGGGGCACGAGAGACCCGAGTCACCATTTCGACTTTCAGTGCCGCGTTTTGCGCCACCGCCCGCATTCAACTTGACCCAAACCTTTCCTCCGAATTTTCCTCCGATGACTTCCGGCAGCAGCGATGGCGCCTGTAATTCCTGGATGGGATACACCTTTGTTCGGAGTGCCAGGGCATATCCCGACTTGGGATTTCCGACCGTCACCTGCATCTTGGCCGACTGTGTCTCCTGTGCACAGTGGTAGATCCTGGATGTTTCCATCGCCGGTCATGCCCAATGTCATACCTCACCAAGGTGAAAACAGCAAAGTGTCTCAGATACAACAATTCAGGCTACAGCAATCCTTTTCTCGGATGGAATCTCTTGAAATACGCAAGTTCGGCGCGATTACGACAGTACCGTCACCCAGATATGGACGAAACAGCATTCGAGCCCAGTCCGGATCGCATCCACATCTTTCCTGAGCTCAATAATGCGAGCCCATGGCTCTATTGGATTGCCCAGTGGGGACCTATCGTCATCGAGAAACGGGATGAAAAACCTATCAGCGTCGGAAACGTCCTGGACGCGATCTATGCTTACTTTCGTCAACCACTGACAAAAGAGGAGCAGATATTGGCTAAAAAAACGCCGGGGAATGACACCAACTTGCTTCAAGCTATGGAACTTAGGTATGTTCATTGCCAGCCGGGTTAATTCAATCCTTGCTAATGCTGTGTTAGGGCAGCTGAGGGACCAGAAGTTCGAGATTATGTGATGAGTCGACCGTCTAGGGTCGATCTGCTCGGTAAAATTCACTGGTTCTGGGGAATGCGGCACTCTAGCCGACAATATCCAGATGGAACTATAGCGGTGTACCTCGGCTTGGCGAGCCTATAGGTTGAAATTTCTTGTTATATTATTTGTAAATTTCTCGGACTTAATTGTTGTTGTTGTACAACAGTGTATCATAGATCTGTAGAACCTGTACTTGACGGGACAAACTCCAATACTAGAATGGATGTCATTCTACGTTGAGTGTACTCCAAAATGTCCTTGATTTTCAGATACCGATAACTACATAGTAGGTCAGCGTCAGAGTGCGAGCCATGCTAATGTTTTCTCTCTATTTCGTTTGCTTTGCACTGCTGCATGATTTAAGGTCATCCATAGCAAGCTTTTCTGTTGCATGATGCGTCTTTATGCCCGGACGACGATGGCCGGAGCAGTGTCTGCCACCTTGTGACCTTTCTGGCAGTGCTCAAACAGGAAGATCCTTCAGATTCGCCCAGGAGGATAGATCGGTTGTTCAATTTCGGGAGCATTAACCTGTTATCGGTCAAGAAATTTAAATATTGTATTCGCGAAAGACTCAACAGGTATCGGGCAAAGGAAGTGACGAACGTGCAGTTCAGTGTCAGGCTGAATTTGAATATGATGATTGCAATGATCCTTTGAAGATTATCAGCGAAGAACAGGAATATGAGGTTGAAAGCTCAAGTCATGATGGTGGTGATGGAACCGTTTCTGACTAGCGGAAACTGAAAGTCGCCTAGGTTAGATCCATGAATAAAATGTGATAAAATGACGTTCAAGGAAACATAGTGCGGAACTTGTAGACCAGAATAGTAGTGATGTGGGTATCTGCGGCAATAGAACCGCCAAGCCAACTTGTAACCCATCTTTGAATATGGGCGATATTCAGGATCTGTTGAAAAGACTCACTGAACCAGATCCGCTCCATCCGTGAATGAAGAGTCGATAAAAATTAGGGCAGCGGTACCACCATTGATAATACCGATAAGGATAAAGACTCAGTGGTAACCAAATTCACTGTTCTGTCCTGCCAGAAGGATCAGGTTGAAGAGATGATAAATCGAAGCCTTAACGCACAGCATAGAGACCATCCCTGCTAACCAGGACAACCAAAGAGCTGATAGCTGTACTCATGGCATATACAGGATTGAACCAAGGTCTAGAACCAATCATTAGCGTCGTTCGTCGACAAACTGATAGATGCCTTATTGGGCGTGGATATTCCTCGTGCATATAATGGTATCCAGTTGAAAGGGTTCGAGTCTTATTTACTACTCATTGAACTGGCTATCATTAGAAATAAAATATTGCGCCGTTAATGGAGAATCAACGAGGATGGTGAGCTGCTTACCCAGCTTACCTCAATGCTATTCGACGGTTAGACAGGAATAATACATACTGAAATTGCTCACCGTGAGCACGTACAAGTACGAGGCACTCAAACAGGACACGATAGTCGTCAAATCGCTGCACATGGCAGGGATGACCTATCCCTTGTTGAGCCAAGTGTATGTGAGAGCAGATCAGATAGATAATAGATGAGACATAGGACCAAGCAAATTTTATATCCGTCAGGATCCGCGTCGATCAGGCCACTAGATGGAGGGAAATATATCCATATTGTTAGTGTCAAACTGGAATAAATATGAGTCCTGTAAAGCCATCAACGTTTTGAGTCAATGAATACAAGAAACAGCTCGAGAAACTCGAACATTCGACTGTTCGTAATTCCAAACATTACCATCGTAAGTTACAAAGCGACGACTCGTTTAATGACGAGATGATTTGAAAGAAGCAGCTTTCTGTTAGAGGGCGGATGAGCTCTTTTCCATGTCCTTGTCGTAATAGCTTCTTCATGTCAAGCATCGATCCTGAAGCAAATTCCAACGATGTTCTCAAATTTGAAGCTCTCTCGATGGCCTTGGCGAGTCTCAAAGGGGAACGTGACTGATCGGCTTCAATCCCGTTTAGATCACCGCTCGGCTGACGTTGAGTAGCTTGATCTCGCACGACCACGCAAAGCGCCTTCCATCGTACTCTCAACAGTATAATCCGAACGAGGAGATGGAACAATCCGATCATGTTCAAGCTCAATCGACATGCAGCGGCGCTCAAACTGGGCTTCCAAAGAAAGGCAGAGCTGGGAAACTGAGACTGTTACCGAACATGCCTCTGGATATATTGCTTGAAGTAAACTTCTTTTTTTATAGCGCCCGGAATTTTCCAAAAAACTTCTATTTGTGCAGATTTTCGGCTGGATGGAACCCAAAGGGCTTGTCAACCTCGTTCGCGTCAACAAGGCATGTCGCGACACCCTTCTCGCACCGAATTCAGCTTTCATCTGGAAAGCCGCTCGCCAGAGGCTCGGGGCTCCAGACCCTCTTATTGGAGGATTCACTGAGGCTGGGTGGTGCAAGTTCATCTTTGGTGGTTCTTTCTGCGAGGTTGGATATCTTCAACTTCCAAAGTCTCTGGCTAAACACGATGGCTGTAGATCTGTGGTGTTTCTGGTACTCGAGGTCCCGACTTTGGAATAATGAAAAAAGTATGTCGACGCTGTCAGGATGAAAAGTGCGTACATCCTTATTTTAGCGCCAGTGATGTTCAACTTTTTGGAAGTGTTGTGGTCGAAGGCGAAGATTGGTCGACGCTCAAATTGGTACAATACACCACCTGTGAGTCTCTGATATAGCAAGTGACGAGTTTTTTTCTTCCATTCAATGTATCTAGATGCTGGTATATCGAGTAAACGCGCAGTGTTATCTACTGGCAACAGGCGATTCTACTGGAACGATCACGTCCAAGAGGTCAAGAAATCATTGGAGGTGCTTCAACAGGCTTGTTTGAACGGCGAGGAAGATGCGCAGATCTGTTTGGACGCATACCGCACAGAGAGATTAGAATTCGTGGCGGCAGCAGAAAAGGTGTGAAAGCCATCCGCATCAAGTCGTATCTTCGAGCCAAAGCCATATTTCAGCACAGAAATGACTGCCAGGCCTGGTATTTCCAGTGGTCGGACTCACACAGAAGAGAACAACGAGAAGAAATTCGAACACGGGAACTTCGCAGAATTGAAGCGTACGCCACGAAACCATCTTTTGCTGATTTTGTCGCTCACTTTCACATAGTATTCAAGCTAGATTTCTCAATCTCGGATACATCCAATCGGACCTGGCGCAAATTTTTCTTCAGAAAGAGGTCAAAATTGGTTCAGCTCTTGTAACGGATCACGGTGAGTAAACGAACTGGAGAACCCATACAAAGTTCATCATACATTTACAGGCTGGGAACAGCTGCGAAAAAAGTTTGAGCATCTTGCAAAGCATGCCAGAGATCAAAGGCTCAGAGATGAACATGCCAAACTTGAAGCGAAACGCATCCAAGAAATATCTGATTCCATCCCTTCGCGTTATACCGCATATAAGACGATGGTTTCACCCAGGGAATGGCCTTTCCTTCCGCGGTGTTTCGACCTTTTGCAGATGTCTGGCTTCAAGGATGCTTTTTGCGACCCCAAATACTCTGACCAAGAATCGATATTCCCACAATTCATAACACGATTCCTAGATCAACGCAGAATCAAGCTTTGGGACGAGGTCAAAGCTCAAGGCCTCTTCGCGTCGTCTTGCTTGAGTTTCGCGGTTATGGACGACCTAGACTCCAAGACCTCTTTATCAATCTTGAGCTTGGCGACTGTGGTCTGTGCCTGTAAGACTCTGGATTGTTCTGGTGGTACTCCCATAATCGCATGGGATGGTGCCCTACGACATCAATGTGTCGACCGACTCAGTGGCGCACCAGGGATTACCGATCTGGAGTTTTCCCGACATGGAAGCACTCTCGCAGCCTCTCTTATACGCCAAGCAGGATTGGATCCATATGTGGCGAGTCCCTGGGACATGGACAGCCTCGAGATCTACTACCGATGCGAGTTTTGTGTATCTCAATCCTTGATGTTTGGGACTTCTGGTGCCGCCGTCTATCAATGGAGGGAGGCGGTGAGTGATGAGACTTTTATTGTTTGTTTTTATACTCAAGACTGAAAAGATTCATCATCACCTTGCCTGCAATCTATCTCACAGTCGATTCCTTGTCGTCGACAAGAGTGAACTGATCGCAGTAACAACAGTACCATCGCAAGAAAAAGACTGGATGTGTCTTTATTGCACAGAACACCTCAATGTCCTCGAGACCTACGAAAGAGTCCTGGATCACGTCAAGTTCTGGTCAGTAAAATCGTTGATAGGTTGAACAGTCGTTGAACTTTTGGCAGCCATGGCATTGCTGAACCGATAGTTGAGCAAGATTTTGTTCTAGGTCCCGGGAGAATGCAGTCACCAATGACCCCTGGCACCCTTATGCTTGACCTGTCTGCAACTTGTCTAGATACTCAACTTTTGCAGTACGAGTATGCAATTTGATTTCAGATTGTGCCCGATCAACCCCCGATTCCCGAAGTTCGGCATCGCGTCGCGTCATAGCCCTGACAAAGTTTGATAGATTAGCAGTGACGTCATACATCACTCACCCAACCGTTACCATCATCATTCATGTCTCTTGGAAAATCTGCCCTGTTGCTCGGTGCGACTGGCCAGACTGGTCGACATTTACTGCGGACGCTTCTTGCCTCACCGTATTGGACTCGCGTCGGGGAGTATGGCAGACGTCTTACCGACCCGAAATCGCTAGAGGGAGCTGAGAAATTGGAACAAAAGACCATTGACTTTGAGAACCTCAGTGAATCTGGACTCAAAGACGGCAAGTGGGACGTCGTGTTTATAGTGTTCAAGATTTTTTTTTATTTTCCGTTTATTTCGCTTATTATTTGCAGTATGGGGACAACCAAGGCTATCGCAGGGAGTGCCGAAGCGTTTGAGAAAATAGATAGGCAGTAAGGCCAAATATTTCATTATCTTTCTAGACTAACTGTTATAGATATGTCATCAATGCCGCTAAAGAGGCCAAATCGTCGGACCCAGCAGTTGAACAGCGTCTGGTATATCTATCGGCTATTGGAGCCAACCCCAAGTCTTCACTTCTATATCCCAGGTAGGTCTTCGATTCTTCCATGATGATTTCCTCATGTTCCACAGAAACAAAGGCTTGACTGAACGTGGTCTTGCGAACCTTGGCTATCAAGAGACAATCGTGTTTCGTCCGGCTTTTCTGATAGGTCAGTGTTTAATGGTCTTCAGACGACGCGTAAAGTTGAAACGGATATCCTATCCTCAGGGACGGATAGGAAAGATTCCAGACTGGCTGAAACAGCCGCTACGTTAGTCTTGGTCTTACAACGTGTTCATAACCTGACTCTTCGTTAGCTGGGTGACGGGTGCTCTATCATATATTTCCGACTCAATGCAAATCAAGGCAAGTGACCACCTCGCGGTACAGATCGATAACTCATTTTCTTAGGTCGCGATTTTGGCTAAAGCGATTGCCGCTAGTGGACAACTTGGAGTTTCAGCTCTGCCCCCTTCTGCCAAAGCTTTCAAAGACGGCCAAGAAGGATCCACCTATACGGTGATACAGAATTCAGGAGCTCTCGCGTTAGCTGAACATAATCTTTAAGTAGTGCTGTCCTGTGTTTCGAAAGCTATCGCATTGGGCTGAGGTTCCGTTCACCTTGTGAGGCAATAACCGTGACGCGAGACACGTTCGCCGGACCGAATGACCCGAAGTCAATACGTCTTAGCCTCTCATTATGGTCTTTGTCCAAATTCGTTTGCGCTTCATGAACTGGCAGCCACGACGACGATCCCACTTGATGACTCTGACCCAGTCTGCCGCCACCCAGCCCGTCGCCATCGTCCTCTTTCTGGTTACACTTGTGGCCTTTGTCCTCGAAACCCAACTCACACAAGGTGAGACGACAGAAGCCTCCTCTGAGAATCATACTGAAAGCTGTCTTTTAGTGCGAGCACTCTTCTTTCATCATTGACTTGGTATCTGAACTGTGGACAGCATATACAAGCAGATCTTGGATATCGACAACCATTCTTCATTTTGTAGGTTGCGATGTTGCTCAGTGAATGGTCTAATCTTTACTAGTTATCTGGTTCACTCTTCCTTCGCGCTCACTCTTCCTTTGCATCTTTTGTACCTGTCATTGACGAAGAGTAATCGAGGACCTATTCAGTATCTGAGAAGGCTTCGAAGAGCTGTTGTCGACCAGGCGTCAAATTCAGGGCTTGGGTTCATCTCCCTGGTTCTGTGGCTGACTTGCGGGATCAACATGCCCGCTTTGCTCTGGTTTGCAGCGGTATCGCTAACGTCGTGAGTTGAGTTACTTTTACTGCTCTTGCCTGATATCGGAATTCAGGATTGGAGATGTCACAGGTCAGTTCAATAATCTTTCAATACTATCCGTCTAAAATCCTCAAAGCCATTTGGAACACCAACGCGGCATTTGCATATCTCATCTCGGTCAAAGTGTTCCAACTTGCTTTGGATTTTCAAAAGCTCTTTGCTGTGATATTGGCCACGATTGGCGTTTCTATTGTGGTTTATGGAAGCATGGACCCAGGCCTTCCTTCCTCAGCGCCATTACTGGGGGATTTGCTCTGTTTGACCGCCTCGATTGGTTATGCGATCACTCAAGTCTTTTACAAAAAGTTTGCTGCTTTACCAGAGCCTACTTTGAAGGACTATGATCAGCTAGAAGACGAGCCGCTGCCATTTGGGTTACATGCGAATATGTTGACCTCGTCAATTGGCGTCTGCACCTTTGCCATTCTATGGATTCCTATACCGTTTCTTCATTACTATCGCATCGAGCCATTTCGGATACCTCCAGACTTGGCGACTGTCTGGGAGATTATTGGAGTCGCGGCTGGAGGAGTTGTATTCAATGCTGGAATAATGGTATGCAGGTCCTTTTAAAGCGTTTAAAGCTCATATGTATGATCATAGATTTTCATTGGTTTATGGGGCCCGATAGTTACATCCGTCGGAAGTCTGCTTACAATAGTTTTAGTGTTCGTGTCAGATATCGTCTTTGGGGCAGGTCTGTCAGTTTTGACGATATCGAGTGTGTTGGGTTCGACAATGGTCGTGGCAGCTTTCGGGTTAATGGCATACAGTGTATTTGTTTAATGGCAGGATATTCCACAGCAACTTTTCATGCAGTCGACTTCGCGCTGAGCGACGAGAATATGGAGTCATCGAATTTAGTCATGCGGCGATTTCCGCCAACTGTGCAGTTGGCCGACTTTTTTTCGCACACTTTTCTGCTCTCAACGCTCCGACGAGGCCTCTCGTGTTATTTTTCTTCGTCAAACCGGTAAGTTACTGCTTTTGCATCGTCTGAGACTCTCCTATCAACACTTTGTTGTACCCTGCCTGGTTTCACGCGAAATTTGGCTCTAAATTGCTGCACTTTCCATGTATGATACTGACCAGTCTCTTTTCAGATTCGGTCAATATGGCGTCCAAGCTACCATCCGTGTTGAGTGCAACCGAGGAGGAGATTCAGCTATTGCTGTCTGCTCAATGCCATATTGGCACCAAAAACTGCGACAAGCAGATGGAACCGTACGTTTGGAAACGAAGGGCTGATGGTGAGCAAACTAGTATTTTCCACAATGAATTCTGCTTGAATTGAACCAGGTATCCATATCCTTAACATTGGAAAAACCTGGGAGAAGATTGTTCTTGCCGCCAGAATTATCGCCGCCGTCGAGAACCCCAACGATGTGTGTGTTATCAGTGCACGTCCTTACGGTCACCGTGCAGTGCTCAAGTATGCCGCCAACACTGGTGCCCAAGCCATTGCTGGTCGTTTCACACCTGGTTCCTTCACCAATTACATTACTCGATCTTTCAAGGAACCCCGACTGATCATCGTCACCGACCCCCGTGTCGACCACCAGGCAATTCGTGAGGCTTCATATGTCAACATTCCGGTCATTGCCCTCTGTGACACCGATGCCCCGCTCAAATTCGTCGATGTCGCTATTCCCACCAACAACAAGACGAAACACTCTATCGGTCTCATCTGGTGGCTCCTTGCCCGTGAAGTCCTTCGTCTTCGTGGTACCATCCCCAGAACCAGTGACGGTTGGAATGTCATGGTCGATATGTTCTTCTACCGTGACCCAGAGGAGGTTGAGAGGCAGCAAAAGGAAGAAGAAGCTGCCAAGCTCGCTCTCCAGCAGGGTCCGGAAGACGCCCAGGGTGGCGCAACAGAATGGGATGTTGGAAGCGGTGCCCAAGGAAACATTAACCCTGCTTTGGTTCAGGATGGTGGTACGAATTCGATTTACTTGAATAAAGCTTTTATTCTGACTTTACTTTGTAGCTGGTCTCGACTGGTCCGCAGACCCAACTTCGACAGGTCCTACTGACTGGGCTGCTGAACCATCAGCTGCTGGCGGATGGGCGGCTGAGGGGCGCGGCTACTGGAGCTGGTGGATGGGATTAATATTGCCCTGCTTTGTTCTTCAAAAAAATATGACAATTTCATCGTCTTCTGAACAATGAGCTGGTCGCGGTTGTCTGGGCGTTCTTTCATTCAGTCATTGATCTTCACGAAAACGCCAACAGGGTGACGCGTCAAAGGCCTTTTTGTCCCACGGCGCCTGTCGCGTCCGTCTTCCATCATGCTCGCCTTGAATCTAATCATTCGATTTCTGCGAGAGCAATGGACGACAGTTCCTCTTTTCTACTGAGGACCTATCCAACCGCACCATACTTTTGACTGGGGCTAGCGCTGGCCTTGGTCTAGAAGCTGCTATCCATCTCGCAGCAATGGATCCAAAAACTCTGTTGCTGACATGTCGAAACACGGAAAATCTTATCGATTCCTTGCCTAAAAAGGCCGTAATCTGTCCGCTTGACCTGTCCGCATTCGACTCTGTCAAGGCTCTTGTCCAAGACATTCTCGAACATCACCAGGACCTTGATACAGTTGTCGCGAATGCGGCCAAGGCAACCCAAATTTACTCTCAGACTCAAGATGGATGGGAAAGCAGGTTCGTCAACCTCGGCAGCATCTTTCATTCAACAACCTTTTTAGTCTTCAGGTCAATTACCTTTCTAATGCACTGCTATGCATCCTATTACTTCCACGGCTGCTCGGCCAACCGTCACCGACAAGAATCGCTTTGGTCTCGTCCGATGGCCATGTCTTTATTGATCAATCCAAACTCCCTAAGGAGGGAAATATTCTCGAAGCATTGAACGCGCCACAATACTGCGCTTCGCTTTCGTAAGTATTATTATCACCATGAAGCCCGATTGTTTGATCTAACATTGGACTCCAGTGCCATGAAAGATCGATACAACGTTACCAAAGGCAGGTTACGATTATAGTATGCCACGTTTTTCTGGTTTTTCTTACACGGTTGCAGTTTTACTTCTGATGTTCGCTAAAGAATTGTCTGCGAGAGCAGACACCCGACTCGCTGTCATGAGCATCAACCCGGGCTTCTGTTATTCAAATTTGACCCGGGAAGCTGAATCACGGTTCTCCAGCAAGTGGCTGATACGATTCTTCAAGTGGTTACTCGGTCGGTCAACTGAAATGGGGAGTCGGACAATTGTTCACTCTGTCGTTGAGCCCGAGCCCCATAAGTTTCGCGGTCGATATGTTTCCGTGTGTGAACTATCGATGGAGAGCGATTATATTTCCAGTTCTGATGGAGTTCGTTTCTTCAAAACAGCTTTGGGTGAGTCTCAAGAGAAATTTTACACTCACCTCATTGGCTTTGTGGCGTAGGATGATACGATTCATGTCTTGACAACAGTGGACACTCGGGTGGGCGAAATAGTAGAGAAGTATCTGCCTTCTATTAATAATATCGGTGCGCTGTCATTCCCCCTGCAAGTTGACGAAATACATCAACTAATTTGTGGCGTGAACACAGAATCAACCTCCCATTAGGCATGATGCCACCATGATTTTGGAGCGGGTTGTCGCGCATGATGTTTGAATTTAGCGTCTCCGAAGTGATGTGAGAATGCCGGACCACTAGAAGTATCAGAACAGCGACGAATCATATTGTATTAATTGCGGGACTGGGCCGTGACTGAGCGCTGAAGTGCCTTTGACAGTTTGAATTATTGCATCAGAACTTTGATCCTCCCGATCTGCCAGTCCGTCCGTGGAGCACAGCCACAGAGACCATAAACGGGCCGCAATAGTGCCGGAATCAATCACTGCCAGCCGGCATTTCCACGATCTCGATCGTTTTGCCCTCAACCGCCATGTCCTCCGGTTTGAACCTCAAGCGAGGAGACCAGACGATGCTGAACAATTCTGACGGCGGGAACCAGAAGAAGCGCAGAAAGGGAGCAACAAGGCTGAGCTGTGCTGAATGTAGAAGGTCAGGCCTTTTCTATCTCGACATCGATCGAGGAAACTGATTTCTGGCGCAGACTCAAACTACGCTGCGACAGAGCAATTCCTTGTAGTTCCTGTGTAAAGAGAGGTTTGGAATTCTCCTGATTATAAAGTAACTCTTTTAACAGTTTAAAAGGTTGTGGTGCGATTTGTCCAGACGGTTCGTTGACAACTGGACAAGGAAATCGGTGGGCGCACTGACTTTTTCCAGTCTCATCCAACTAATCATTTCACATAGTTTTGTTCTTGCAAGTACAGAGGTATATCTTTTACTTGATGACCACAGCAACCGTCCTCATCTTTTCCCCCAAGGTCCTTCACGAAAAACTGAACGAGCTCGCAAACCGGGTTCGAGAACTGGAAGATGCTCTCCGGGCTTCACATTCGCGTCTGTCTTCAGAACAGCATCCACTTCTCACAGAGGAACTGCTTCGAATAAAGGCTCCTCTCCAGAGGGAGGTCACTTCACAACGAACTTCTGCTCTCGCTCCAAATAAAGAGGATGAACCCAATCCAGATGTCGTCGACGCCTTTGGATCTTTGTCACTCAGCTTATCGGGTCGGGCCAAGTACTACGGGCAAATCGCAAACTCATGGGCATGTACCGTCCCGTTGTTCCGCTGAATACCTTGTTGGCTAACTCCGCCTTGATACAGTACTTTCTTCAGGTCAGCATGATTTCAATGTTTTTGAAGCTATCTGACGGTCTCTGCTAGAATGAAGTAGGCGACGACGAAACTGTGGACGATCGAGTCATCAATCTCCAGTCGATTCTCCCCGCAAAAATTCTCGCCCGAGCTGCCGCTTTCCCCATATCCCCTGTGACTCAACCAGCGCTCGACTCTGATCCCGTCAACTTGCAGAGTCTCTACTGGTACTTACCCCCTGCGGATAAAGCGGCAGAGCTACGTTCAATCTACTATCAAAAAGCGGCTTGGATGTATGGAGCTCTTTTTCCAGTGATATCAATCTGTTTCTGATCAATTTTCAGGTACAACCCGATATCTCAAGAGTCCTTTGACTATGAGGTCTTTAGCCAGTTCTACGATCCAAATGCTGCACCGCCTGTTGATGATCCATTGCTCTCACATCGCCTTTCCCTCATGTTCATGGTTCTGGCAATTGGAACCTTAATGGACACCGAGCAGCCCGCATACAGTCTGGAAGCAGAAAAGTACAATCAACTTGCCAGAGCCGCGCTCTTTCAGAGTGCCTTCTTCGATTATCCCACCGTAAACGCCGTCCAAGCTTTGGTTTGTAATATTTCGCAAAGACCAAGAGTATAATCGCTGACCTTGCTTTGATAGTTTTTGATGACTTTCTATCTTTTCTTCGCGGACCGTCATGGTTCTGGATCTGGAACACGGTGGGCTTTGATGGGGATAGCAGTGAAAGTCGCCCAAAGTGCAAGTCCATTTCGCTCGTCCGAGGTTTACTTGACTGATTCGTGATTCTTGAATAGATCGGGCTGCGTAAGTGGTCGGCCGAATAACAGCCTGTTCGGGAGCTTACTTTGAACAGATCGTGATAGTGGACGCTGGAAAGATGTTGACCCAATCGAAACACAACGTCGACGGGAGCTGTTCTGGGAGCTTTTCACCTATGATTCTTGGCAATGCTTCACTACTGGCCGTCCACCTTCATTCTCATTGCCACATGTCGATTGCAAGATGCCACATGGGAATGAGGCGTCGGATGAACAGAGCTGTGGGTCATTCACTTCTAGTCTTAATGTTCCGCCTGACGGCAATTTCAGTCCATGCTTGGAAGCATCGTTTTGCCTCCGAGTGTATGAATCTACTTCATGATCAAGCATTTAGCGCCAAGACTCCAACCTACGCCACGGTTTTGCAATTGGACCGCAAATTGAGGGCTTTCCCAGTGCCTCCAGTCCTTCAAGTCGCTGGATTTGGCAGTTCGGAACCCCGAGCTGGCGGTTTCCCTGAAACCATCATGTTGACACTTCAAAGACATATTGTCCTTGCCATTCGAGAAATGAGTGTGTTACTTTTTGACAATGCGGCTTGATTGCTGAAGACCCTGTAGATCTTCTCTACCTGCATCGGAGCTTCTTCGCCCGGGCTATTAGTGATCATCCAAAGGATCCGTTGGGAAGTCCTTATGGCACTTCAGTTATCGCAGCCTATCGCAGCGCTGGTTCTCTTGTCGCCCTGATGAGAAATCTACATACCCAGCTTAAAGAGCCCAGCGAACGAATCTGGTTTTTATGGACGCATATGTTCTCATGTTCCGTGAGTGAGAGGCTCTTTCGATTGGCAATTTCTGAGATTTTCATAGATTGTTCTCGGGTCAATTGTGACCAGATGTCCGTCCATGAGTTTGGCGCCATCAGCTCTGGTACAGTTGGACTCGGCATGCGAACTGTTTGAGCATGCCGCTCCAGGTTTTAAAGCTGATAAAGTCTTGGTGAGCTTACTTCACCATCTCCGAGATGACATCCACTGACGCTGATTAGAACATCATGCAAAAACTGCAAGCGAAGGCGCATATGTCTCTCAACGAGTTTAGAAAAGGAAGGAGTCCAACTCTTAGTCGTCACGGGGAGCCTTCTTCACCTGTTGATGAGAATGACGAACTCTCGATGTTGGGTGGAAAAACTCGATTGGTGAAGAAAGAGCCTACATCGCCTTTGTTGATCAACAGGTCGCCCAACTCACGCAATCCAGTGGTTCCTCTCCCTCTTCCTTCTTCAGCTGGAGCTCAGGTCGACGCCAATGTTCTCGAATACTTGAGCTCTTTTCAGTCTCACCATCACCATCAGCCCCAGCGGCCACCTTTGTCTGCTGGAAGTCACGGCTCCTTTTCTGATGCAGACATGTCTCCGGTCTCGATGTATGGAATGTCTTCGCTGTCTTCATTCCAATCCGAACCAGGGTCGTACGGTCAATCCTCGGGAATTCATCATTCCCCGACCCATGCGACTCACAGCAATGGCTCGACTTCTTTCCCCCAATATTTCCCAGTCTACGATTATGGGATGAGCTCAATGGAAAACGGATATGGGTCGACGCCTATGCTGAACTGTGAATCCTCAGCCTGGAACCCAGAGAAGAGGCAGCTCTGGGTCTCCTGAAGCCAATACGATGCATTCGACATGGCAAGAATTTGTGGATACCCTTTCCATGAGCCAGTGAGAGGAAGAGAGAGCGAGCGAGAGAGCTATCTTATTCTGATCTTGTATATATGTGCCTGTATTTGACTTGTATCTTGAATGAAACTGACGAAAGAAATAAAGTGTCAAGCATGTCAAGTTCCAAGTCGCACGTGGGCCGCAACCGGTTGCCGTTTGAGGAATCAGGATCTCATTAAATTTCCAATTCTGCTTCTTCCCATCATGTCACTTTGCCGCAGTTCAGCCAAAGCTCCCTTTGGCCGTAGATCAGTGAGTTGCTCTGGCTCATTTTGTTGCAACAATTTCTCAAACAGCAGCAGATTCAGAGAAAAGTAGTCGGTGAGTTGGCTATTTGGGAAAGGGTTATCAAAAGCTGAGCGAGCTTTCAGTCTGCGGTGATGGCGCTTGCGGTACGTCTTTCCTGGTTGCTGCTTACTTTCATTAAACCTTATAATAGTTCGACCTCAGGAAAGACATCTCTTTTGAATGTCTTTACTCGAGGATTCTTCACACAGGTCTAGTGAGCTCCCGCCTCTTGTTTCTCCTTCATCCGGGCTCAACAGCTCTCTCCAGTGAACCGACAGTGTTCGAGAACTATGTCCATGACTTATACGTGGATGAACAGCCAGTGGAGCTGAGCTTATGGGACACGGCTGGTGTGTGGCTCGTTTCTCTCTTATCTCATCCGGCTAACTGTCGCCAGGCCAAGAGGAATTTGACCGTCTTCGGTCCTTATCTTATGCCGAGACCCATGTCATCATGGTCTGCTTCTCGGTAAGAGGAACTGGTACCGAGAAAAGGCAACACCTAATACCTCCTGATAGGTCGACAATCCAACATCATTGGAGAATATCGAGTCAAAGGTGCGCTCCATCGTCACAACGTCATAAATGAGCATTAACAGCTTCACAGTGGCTCGACGAGATTTTAGAGTATTGTCCAGGGGTCAAGGTGCCTTTTGAGCTGTTGTTCCTTTCTCGTTGAACTAATTCTGTCCCCCAGCTCGTCCTCGTTGGTTCGTCGCGGTCTTTAAGCCTCACTGCTACCCTGATGCCATATTTAGCATTGAAATGTGACTTGCGTGAGGACCGACCGGTGAAAGAGCGCCTACAACGTTACGGAACACATCCTGTTCAGTATGAGGAAGGTCTGGCTGTCGCTAGGCGAATACGAGCTTCTAGATATCTAGGTGAGCTCGCTTTTTTCTCGTCCATTTCTAGTTCTCATCTTGCTCGCAGAATGCAGTTCGAAACACAACAGAGGCGTGAAAGAAGTGTTCTACGAAGCAGCTCGAGTCTCATTGAGCTCACGACCGAAGGAAAGCTGCATTATAATGTAGTAGCGGACTGGCAAGTGCTTATCCTACTTTATGACCATTAATCATCCCTGCTGTCCTTACCTACTTACATGCATCTACCCGTGTATCTCGCCTCTTGTATACAAGTTCTGATTCATGCTTAACGATCATCTGATTCCTTTATTCTAGCTAGCGCCTTGCTCTAATTTACTTCTCTTATTCCGACACACGCATTTGCTGCGAGAAGGTAGTGAATTGGTAAAGTAAGTCATGCCACGAGAATCCAAACAAGGACAGTCGAGGCCACGAGGCTTGCTGGCCTCTTGTCGTCGATGTCGATAGCTTCTTCAAGGTCGGTATCCCTCCTTCCAAATGCCGCTATCTTACGACTCTCTTCAGCAATGCCTACTTGGACGAGACCGAAGATCCGAGAGATTCGACTTCCTCCCATGTCCATCTTCAGACCATTGAACAAAGAGCTTCGAGTATACTGCTCTCGTTGGAATGCTAACCTTGATGAACTCAATTCTCGTCGAATGTTCCATCTTATTATCCACTTGTGCGACAGGTACCCTAGATGATGTCGCTGCCGTCCGAGCACAGTTTATGTTGGACCAACTTCGTCGAGCACAAAGTACTACGATCGGAAGAGAAACCGCTTCTGATTCTCAAGGGCTGAAGGCTCCTTCTCCAGTACATGTAATCGACGAGACGGAACCAGAACCACGAAGCACTGTCTCTCCTTCTCTGATTTCACCAGACACAGAGATGACTCTAAATCACGCGAGAATCCAGGAGATTCCTGCTACCGCGACTGGTGGGGGAGCTTTTCCTTTACGCTCAATCTTGCGCGACCGAGCTTCAACGCCACCATCCCCCAGGTCGCTCAGCCCAAGTCCTGAGCCCTTCACTCCTCCGACCATGAACTTTATTCCAGCACCATGGCCGTCGAACAATCGGGTAATTCCTGCTGCCAATATCCCTGAAACACCAGTAATACCGTTCGTGCCGCCCAGTGCTCCAGTCGTCTTGCCCAGCCCTTATATTCCTTGGACATACTGGAGTCCAGCTGTGTGTCCAGCAAGGTTCGCAACTTTGCGGCCGACTTGTCCTTTCTACGATCTCCGTAGAAGTATCCTTTTGCGTGACACTACTGGTTCACCATTACATGCATCTTGGATTGCAGACGATCCATGGCCGATCCAAGTACATCCTGATCTCAGTTACAATTATTTCAATCAACTGTGGGACATCATGTTTCCACCAGAATCCAGCACGAACCACATTCTGAAAAAACTTCAGTTCAAAGACAGGGCCTTCTTTCCGACAGGCATAAAGTCAGTTCGGATAGTAGGTGACCATCCTGTCCTGCGGTTCTGGATGATTGCCTCTTGGGGTCCCTATTATCATCGAAGCGAAAGACGACCTCACAGTGCTGGACATCATGAAGGGAATCTACAGCTACTTCAATCATGATGTGAGCGATCCAGGATAAAGAGCTGCTGCTCAAAACCCCAGAGAATGCTGAGCGTGTACGCTTTGCTAAAGCTCAAAGAGCTGAAATGTCCTTTGTACCACTAGCGGTTATGAAAGGACCATTGAAGAGAATCGATATATTGGGTGGTCCATCGTAGATTCCAAGGGCTGAAGCCGGTATTCCTCAGGGATGGTAGATGGGCGGTCTTCTTGGCTCTTCTTCCAGATACATTGCCTCAGAGATAGAACATGTTCCAATCTATGCAATTAAAAAGTAATCTTGTAGTTATCCATTGCTTTTCGCAGCGTAAAATGCAATCATTCGTAGCTCAGCTACCGTTGGAGTTCTACCGGTCCCCTGTGTCGTTAATGGCTGGTCCAATGGATTGGTCGTAGTTGGTTGCTTTTGAAATGACAAGGGAAGCAAATCTAGGAGCGTATCACTGTCTGAAATCAGAGGTCGTTCGATGAAAGCGGCAGGTCACTTACAGGTACTTGCCTGCTACTTGAGTTCTAAGGGCAGAATCAGTCTTTGAATCACATTTGGACAGTGTACGAACCGTTTCTCGAATCTTCGGAAAATATCAAAAACTTGGTCAATATAAACCATGTCCGTCGCAGAGTCTGATGAATTTTCGACCGCATGTATGATCAATATGGCCGCAGAATCGAAGAGAGCAGCCTAAAGCTTGTAGCGTCAGATTTGTATATATGGCGACGGGACAAACTGACATGGATCCAGGCTATTGGGGTGAAATCGCGAGTGTATTGTACTGCGGTATTGATGCACTGCCTTCGCAGCGTCGACGCAGACAGAAAGATGACGAGTCAAAAGCCCAGGCTGGTGAACAAGGATGCGGATCTCAAAGAAAGCAATATGGAGATAAGAGCTTTGATTGGAAAAGGTGCGATTCTTCTTGAGATCAGGACTTTCTCGTTGCACTATTCAGTGTTAGATCTATACGTCTCAGTTGTTGAACATAACGAACGGTGGTCAGGAATTTGGGAATGACGCCAGTGGTTCAAGCTTTCGTGGATCTTGTTGATAGCTTGTGCTGATGCAGGCTTGGCAGAGTACTGGACAATGTCAGCAAATGGAAAACTGGTTGACACGGAAATGTACCAAGGTACTTTGGGCTTGTTCGAGAACTTGCATGAGCTTGATATAACTGATGAATAGGGCCAGAGTTGAAGGCTGTCCCGGCGGCTGGATAAAACTTGGTCGTGATTCATCTTGGGCCCAATATATGTCGTCACATTCCGCGGGCAAATCTTGGTCAATGTAGTCTGACCTCAACATGCGGGGTCGACCCGACAAGGCACAAATGAGGGTCTCCACACAGAAGAGCACCCACAATGCTCGTTTCCGTAGTTCGCCTTCGGCGCTGAGATCTCCAGGTAACTTTCGATGCAATCCAATCTCTTCAGACAAGCGGATGCAGAGGCCCATGACGGTCCAGGCGACCTCGTTGGTAGATGTACCAAACAAGAAGAGAGTGCATAACTTATAATCCAATTAATCAACAAGACATGAAGCCAAGATTCAAACTCACAATATAGTATTGAAGCTGATAGAGCGTTGGTGGAGAGCCAAAAGCAGTGTCTTGCATTGGAGGGACAAACCAGGGCCAGCCACAGCTGTGTTCTGTGTTGACTCCTCTGACAAAGACTCTTCCATCATTACAATATCGAGAACCAAGCGCGCAGACCGTTAAAAGTGTCGCTCCTGAATGCAGACATGAATCAGTAATTCAGAATAATGAAAAGAAACAAGTACCGAAATAGTAATCTCGGAGGTGTAATCCTGCCCAAACAGCTCGCTCGAAGGTATTTCGATGCAGCAGTGGGTGCAGAATGTTCACATTGGCAAAATATGCGTCTATTAACGTGACCATAAGATCAGGGTCGGGAAAGACAAGCGCTGGGCGGGAATAGTGAGGTTTTTCCCACTAGGACAATGTTTCAGGATTTATACAAAACCTGGAAGTCCTAGGTGACACACCTCGCGCATTATCCACATATCCGGCCGAGCGGACTTATCCCACTGCATATCGAGGGATTCAGAATCATATTCGAAGCCTTTTCTGAAGGTCATCTTGATGGGACTTCAAAGAGCGCTCTCGTGAACCAAAAACAGGAAACGCACCTTGAGGAGTGTAATGACAGCAGACTCGCCATAGAAGCGATCCAGATAGTTCTCTGTTATATCTAGGTCAGTAGCCCCAGGGGAGTCTGCAGGGTGAACATCAGCACAAGTCACACCAACGTCAGCATCATGGATACACACCTGGCGCTGGGCCAGGATTTGAACTCGTCGTCGCCTTCAAAGCCAACCGGGCCTCGAGCACTCGAATGTAATTCGCAAATTCGAAGACCAGCTCTTCCGGGTTTTTCTCGTCCGCCAGGTTTGAGTAGACTTTTGACCGAATTGAGGCATATGCATCAAGTCCTAAAATCTACTCGTGTTGGACGCGACTGAAGCTCAAGATACACCGGAAATTACCTGAGAAGGCTTCTGTATTGTCCGCAGATAAGGATCCAAGTCTTTTGGTCTTATGGGCGTATTTCCCGAAACCTGGCCAATTTATGTGAGCCGCAGTTGCCAAGTGAAAACAAGGGCCCACCTGAGTGGCCAACAAATAGGTGCACTTTGCGCCTAAAGATGAGATTCATGGTAAGCCACAAGCATTGATAGGAAAAGATAGCGTATACCGAAAGCGCGGCAATTCGTACAAATGTTGTCACTTTGGATGATTCTGTCGCCTGTCCCAGGTCATTTTTAAGGCATCTAGCAGAACAACCACAAACATTTGACTGTCAACTGTAAGCTGAATTCAACGAAAAGATAATTAGAAGTACTCTTTTTGTGGCGACAAATGTCGCATGACCCTTGTAGTCGCTGCTGCCGGACATGTTAGTGCTGGCAAGCTGATGGGAGTCGGGTGAAGATAAGATTAGATCATTGCCGTGTCCAACCTGAGCAATGAGGAATGAGGGCGTGACGCTCTCGCTTGGCTTTGCCCAAACCATTGGAACATTCTTCAACGTCAACTTCAACCACTGTCTGACAGTTTTGCTTGGCTTTACTTAAACCATTGGAACCATTCCCTTCTTCCACTTGAACTACAACCACCATCATGGCGGCCCCAGCATCCTTGCATCCTCCACGGCTCGCCAGCATGTTCGTTGCCTCACCAAGTACTCCTGGAACTCCAGTCCATTCAATTCAAACGATGAGAAGAAAGTCGGCTGGTCATGGAGGGCCTCTTACCAAAATCCTTGTCGCCAATCGTGGGGCAAGTCTCTGTTTAGACCTCTCCCTGTTCAAAACTACTCATCTCAACTGTCATACAGGAAATCGCAATCCGTGTCTTTAGAACGGCCCATGAGCTAGCTATGCATACCGTCGCTATATATTCCTTTGAGGATCGCTTATCGGCTCATCGTCAAAAGGTATGATTCCATTCTTTGACTCTTTTCTTCTGTTTTCTTACCCAACACAATAGTCTGACGAGGCATATCAAGTTGGCAAGGGCCTCACTCCAGTCGGAGCTTATCTCGCGCAAGACGATATCATCAGGGTCGCAGTTGGAGCATGGTGTCGACATGATCCATCCTGGTTACGGTTTCCTTGCTGAGAATGCAGAGTTTGCAAGAAAGGTCGAACAAGCCGGCATTGCCTTCATCGGACCAACCCCTGAAGTTATCGATGGTCTTGGTGACAAGACAAAGGCCAGAACCCTTGGTAGCATTTCCTGATGTTTGCTCCATCCATTCTGTTAACACGAATATAGCCATGCAGGTCGGTGTCCCGGTGGTCCCTGGAACTCCAGGACCGGTAGACTCTTATCAGGATGGCGATGCTTTCATCAAGGAATACGGGTTTCCAGGCAAGGACATTATTCCTTGAGCCGCGTAGAATTCGACTGATCTGGTTACCATAGTCATCATCAAGGCCGCTATGGGTGGCGGTGGTCGCGGAATGCGCGTCGTCCGTGAACAATCCGATTTTGCCAGCGCCTTTGAACGCGCTGTTAGTGAGGCAAAGTCTGCTTTCGGAGACGGGACCGTCTTCATCGAACGATTCCTCGAAAGACCACGACATATCGAAGTTCAACTTCTTGCCGATGCTGAAGGCAACACAATTCATCTCTTCGAACGCGATTGCTCCGTCCAGCGAAGACATCAGAAAGTCGTCGAAGTTGCACCGGCGACCCATCTTCCCGAGGAAGTCAGACAAGCCATCTTGGCAGACGCTATCAAGCTTGCCAAGAGCGTTGGATACCGGAATGCTGGCACCGCAGAGTTTCTTGTCGACCAAATGGGAAGACATTATTTCATTGAGATCAACCCTCGTATTCAGGTCGAGCACACCATCACTGGTCAGCTCAGAAACGTATTTTTCTTCTTGTCTTGCTCATATTTCTGCAGAGGAGATCACTGGAATCGACATTGTCGCTGCTCAGATTCAAATCGCAGCTGGTGCCACCCTACCTCAGCTCGGTTTAACCCAGGATGCTATCACCAAGCGTGGATTCGCGATTCAATGCCGTATCACGACTGAAGACGCGTCACAAGGCTTTCAACCTGATACTGGAAAGATTGAAGTCTATCGCAGCGCTGGTGGAAACGGTGTACGTCTCGATGCATCGTCGGGCTTTGCTGGGGCACAGATTACGGTGAGTAAGATGCAACGACGAAGCTTGACACTGACTTGTCTTCCAAGCCACATTACGACAGTCCTCTTGGTGAAATGTACCGTAAGCGGTACGAACCTACTGAGGTGGCCAGAAGAAAGATGCTCCGTGCACTGGTCGAGTTCCGCATTCGCGGAGTCAAGGTAGGATTCTTCGCTACGACTATACTTGCCGCTGACCTGCTCAGACCAACATTCCCTTCCTCTTCCGTCTGCTAACCAGTGACATCTTCATCGGTGGCAAAACTTGGACCACGGTCAGTCTCACATTATTTCTTTCGAGCTATCCATTAATTTTCAACAGTTCATCGATGATACTCCAGAACTTTTCAAGCTTGTCCAAAGTCAAAACCGAGCTCAAAAGCTGCTGGCATATCTTGGCGATCTCGCTGTGAATGGTAGTTCTATCAAGGGCCAAGTTGTAAGTCTACCATGCTTATGACGTTTTGCTCACCGCTAGCTGTCCAGGGCGAACCCGGACTTAAGGAAGATGTCGTCATTCCCCAATTCCAAAACCGTGAAGATCCCGATGGACCTCCGCTTGATACTTCATTCCCATGCGAAGTTGGCTGGCGGAACATCATTGTCGAGGAAGGTCCAGAGGCATTCGCCAAAGCAGTCCGAGCTTATCCCGGTGTCCTGATTATGGATACAACTTGGCGCTGACGCTCATCAGTCTCTTCTTGCGACGCGTTTGAGAACGAATAGACATGGTCAATATTGCAAAGGAAACCAGCTATGCTCTGGCAAACGCTTACAGTATCGAATGCTGGGGTGGCGCCACTTTTGATGTAGCCATGAGATTCCTCTACGAGGATCCTTGGGAGAGATTGGTACGTGCGATGATTCCGATGAAATAAGATCTGAGACTTGTTCCAGAGGACTCTCAGGAAACTGGTGCCGAATATTCCTCTCCAGGCTCTAGTTAGAGGAGCAAATGGTGTAGGATATACCAGTTATCCGTAAGTCTCCAAATTTTCTCTAGAAAGAAGACTGACGGGACCTTTTCAGAGATAACGCTATCTACGACTTTTCGAAAAAGGCCGTTGAGAATGGTTTGGATATCTTCCGAGTCTTCGACTCTTTGAACTATTTTGGCAAGTTTTCTCTGATTTGCGTCCTCGGACTCTAGACTAATCTCCTTTTTTTCCAGAGAACGTGAGTAGATTCCAAAAAGCGCGAGTGGAGACTGATTAATACTGTTAGATGAAACTCGGCATAGATGCCGCTAAGAAGGCAGGCGGTGTTTGTGAAGCAGTCGTTTGCTATAGCGGCGACGTAGCAAGTCCCAAGGAGACCAAGTATACCTTGCAGTACTACTTGGACTTTGTGGACCAATTGGTGGGAGAAGGTATCCATGTCCTTGGTGTCAAAGACATGGCGGGATTGCTCAAACCGGAGGCGGCCAAGATGTGGGATTTTCGTCTTTCATTTTCTACCACCAGCTGACAAGTTTCTCCTCCTAGACTCATTGGGGCGATCAGAAAGAAACATCCAGACCTCCCAATTCATGTTCACTCTCACGATACCGCGGGAATAGCTGCTGCTAGCATGATTGCGTGTGCTGCGGCTGGCGCAGACGTCGTTGATGTAGCGATCGACAGTCAGACTTGTCATTTTATTTCTCTTACTCTGGCTCATTCATTCTTTTCCAGGCATGTCTGGTCTGACTTCGCAACCATCAATGGGTGCCGTATGTATGGCTCTCGAGCAAACTTCGATGGGAACTGGCATCCGCTATCAAGACATTCAAGCCTTGAATCTCTATTGGAGTCAAGTTCGCATGCTATATGGCTGCTTCGAAGCTAATGTTCGAGCATCCGACTCGAGTGTATTCGATCATGAGATGCCTGGAGGACAATACACGAACTTGATGGTACGATTTTCTTTTCTTGCGTGGACTTGAATTGAACCGGCCACAGTTCCAGGCGGCACAGCTCGGCTTGGGCACCCAATGGACAGGTAACTGTTGTTCCTGCCTTTGCCTAATCAAGATATCTATATACTCTTTTTCTTCTCAGTCATCAAGCAAAAGTACATTGAAGCCAACGAACTGGTATGACTTTCTACTTCCTTTTGTTGAACAACCGTTGATCCAATTTAGTGCGGAAATATTATCAAGGTCCAGTGTTTCACAGTCCCATGGGATAACCTTTAATACCTCCGTCTAGGTCACACCGTCGTCAAAGGTTGTCGGTGATTTCGCGCAATGGATGACGTCGAACTCGTTTTCCAAAGCAGATGTCCTGAGCCGTGCTGAAAATTTAGATTTTCCATCGTCTGTGGTCGAATTCTTCCAGGGTTATCTCGGGCAGCCTGTAGGAGGCTTCCCCGAGCCCCTTCGTTCACATATCATCAGAAATAAACCAAGAATTGACGGGCGTCCTGGGGCGACCATGCAGCCCCTCGAATTCAAGAAGATCAAAGCCGAATTACGGAGCAAGTTCGGGAAACATATCACAGATGCAGATGTGACTTCTTATGTGATGTACCCCAAGGTTCGTGCTGAGGGCTGTTCTGACCCGCTACTGAGAAGCATTGACAGGTCTTCGAAGAATATCAAGGTTTCATCGAGAAATATGGGGACCTTAGGTCGGTCGAGCTACTCCGCCGCTGAACTTGAACTAACGATTGTCCCAGTGTTATTCCCACCCGCTACTTCTTGGGGCGACCAGATATAGGGGAAGAGATGCATATTTCTATTGAGAAGGGCAAGACTCTGATAATCCGTCTTATGGCCGTTGGACCGGTTGTGGAAGGCCGGGCCCAACGAGACGTTTGGTTCGAAGTGAATGGAGAGGTAAGCAAAATTTGTCAATTGTTCGGCGACAGGAACAAATTACGCCACTCCTACAGGTTCGTGCTGTTTCGGTCGAGGATAAGAATTCTGCTGTAGAGACAGTATCGCGGGAGAAGGCCACTTCTGATCCTGGGTCTGTCGCGGCACCCATGTCTGGGGTAGTCGTGGAAGTTAGAGTCAAGGAAGGACAAGAGATCAAGAAAGGCGACCCTCTATGTGGTAAGTCTTTGATCGTCTTTGGTCAACAGCTGTCTGATTCTCTCTTAGTCCTCAGTGCGATGAAGGTAGATCTTTGACGCTGGCTTTGTCAGAATCCTTTTAACCCTATGTTGTAGATGGAATCCGCAGTCACAGCTCCTGTCTCTGGCCACATCAAGCGTGTAGCTGTGCAAGAAGGTCTGTTCTCTCATCCGAATCAGATATATTTTGGGTGCTGATATCGGCCTATAGGCGACTCTATTGCCCAAGGCGATCTGACGGTGGAGATTGTTCACTGAGAAACAGACTGGAATGTATAGATAGCTGAACAAATTACTCAATGTAACATGAGGATCAAGAGTTGTTTTGATTCGTCTTCTCCTGCAAGCTGATTTCGCACTCTTTGTGAAGTTCTTCTACGATTTCCTTGGATGCACGTCATAAAGGTTTTGCATTTTTGCAAGGCCTAACTCACTCTTGCTGGCTGTATTCTCGTCATTGATGCGACTCCAGTGCCGGCCCAGACCAAGCAACGATTTGTATCACTGACCCGGACCGCTTCAGCATATTTATCTTTGAGGGTTTGCATAGCTTCTGGCGGTGAATTAGAAGTAAAGGCCTCGAAGTCGTCGACGGTCGCTAGCGATCATGTTAGAGCACCCTGTTTCCAATGAAGGGTGTCTTTACATACCATTCCGTAACCCACGGCCGTTGACTCCTTCAGGCCATTCTAGAGTACCTCGAGCGTGGTCAAAGGCCATAGTACGGACAGTTGATGAACCCGAAGCTGCAATGAGAGCTTTTCTCTGGGAATCTGTGTAGAAACTTTCGGGAGCGAGTAAAAACCGTGTTCCCAGGACCGCCGCTGAAGTACCAAGATTGAGAAACGAGGCAATGTCTGAGCCATTGGATAGACCTCCTGCCGCAATTAAAGGGGGTCCAGTCTTCTGGTAGAATGGCAAGAATTTCATGAACGAGGTCCCGAAGCGGGGGAGCAGAACCAGAACCATGGCCTCCTGAGACCTGTCGTTGAATTGCGTCCTGTTTCGCGATACAAAAGACGATACGAACCGGATTCTATCCCTATAAATTAAAGGATCAATACCTCAACAGGCAGTTAGCAAGATGTATGTACCTTGAGCGACAAGAAAGTCTACTTTCCAATCGTTGATCGCAACTTTAGCTTCCTCGACACTAGTGATTTGAACAAAGATATTGGTTTTGTGGCCCGTCATCCTATCAGTGATCTCGGACGAACTGGATCCAGTGAGGGATTGCTTTACCAAATGCAAACCAGACAGCTTGGACTCTGTTTTCAAGAGCTTCTTCTAGTAGCTCTTTGGCCGGAATCCCAGGCCGTTCGAGGTACCAGCAGAGATAACCTACGCCAACAGGTAGCAGAGAAGCACCTCTTTCAACGTTCAAGATGTTACGGGCGATATTCAACTGAGACTTGAGTGCGTCGAGGGTGCCATGCCCTAAAGAAGACTTGAGAGAGAGCTGTCGTTCAACTTTTCTTCACAAACCGGAAAGGAGCCCGAACCCGCCTGCGAGAGATACTTCTGCAGCAAGTGCACCTCCGCTAGCTCCAGCCATTGGAGGAGCGATTACAGGCGTTCGAATTCCTAGACGGAGATTATCACTTGATTTGGGCACAAGTAAACCCTGTATGATTTACCCAGCCTTTGAGTGACTTTGGTATGGATTCGCGACATGATAGAAACACCAGGTTTGGGAAAAGACTTGATTGTTTGTAGAGCACTCCGTTTGACACTTGGTTTGAAAGCGAAGAAGAGCATGATGTTTGGTTCTGTTTGACGCAGCACTTCGTTCAAAATCACCCACCATGGCAAGTTGTCTCTTATTCATGTCCACTGCAATGGCTGACTGGATTACCTTTAGCCGCCTCCAAAATCGAAAGGGGGAAAAATGCTCAGTTTAATCAACTGGAGACTGAAAGTAACGATTAACGATGGACGAGCACTTACTGGCCAGATGCTGGCCTTTGACCGTCATATGAATCTGGTTCTGGCTGATTGTGAGGAATTCAGAAGGGTTAGGCCAAAGAAAAAGGCTGGCGAAGAAGCAGGTCCCGAGCAGGAGCAAAAGAGAACTCTAGGTCTGGTCATCCTGAGAGGCGAGACAGTCGTCAGCATCAGCGTCGAAGGACCGCCGCCTGTAGTGGACGACGACAAAAAGAATGCGGTATGTTGTCTAATTCTTTCTCTTTCCTTGCTATTTACTAAATCTTCCTCCAGCTTCCAGTTGGTCCAGGACGAGGTATGCCTGCTGGTCGTGGAATGGGAATGATGCCACCAAGTCTGTCCTTTTCCTGTTCCAGTTTAGGAATCTCTTTGACGCGTCTTTTCCAGTGGGAGCTCCTGCTCTAAGTCGGCCTCCGATGGCTTTCCCTCCAGGAATGCAAGGTCCTCCTCCCGGTTTCCGTCCTCCCGGTTTCCCTCCTGGTATGCCATTCCCTCCTGGTCCTGGATTCGCTGGACCGCCACCAGGGTGAGTAGTCGCGCCCCCTATATCTATTATCGACTCACAAACTTGGCTGTTTAGATTCCAACCGCCTCAATAGAGCATCTAGTCTCTTCGTTTCTTCACGTGGCACAAAAAGGCAAGTATTCGATCCTGGGTGTTTTACTGGGCCAAGCCTATTGTTGTACTGTAAGTCGACACACTGAATGAAGAAATTTGTAGCACCTGATGTATGATATACAGTTTTTTTTTGACAAGTGTGCGTCGAATTCGAAATAAATATCATCACCCAAAGTCCGTATAACTCGCGAATTCCTGATTAAGACCCATTGTCGGGGCGCCTGACCGCTCGCTGTCCGAGTACCGGTCCAGTGCTCCGTCTTCTCAAGGAGATGCGATATCTGCGTGCTGATTGTGAGTCCAGCTGAACCTGTTTCGAAACTTTGAATAGAAGATTTAGCTTTTTCTGTTTATATTCCGGACCCTTGATGAAGACAAACATCGACATGCGCTGACCAGATGTTTTATTACTTCAATTCCTGGGCCAGAGATTGTGTCCAGAGATTGCGTTGTGCCTTGCGCCCCATCACCGAGCGCGCCCAGTGACCGCCCTTGTTTATCGGAAGCCACGACGAGATCTCAGTGTCGTCGATCCAGTTCATCATCGAGGACCAAGTCGAGCTAAATCGCGACATTTTCGGGCCCGTGCTATCGAGAGCTGTCGACCTTGGCCTGGTAAGTTACGGAACTTGTGTGTCTATGTGGCTGAATCGCGAAAAAAAAATTCTTGACAGGTTTGCAAGTATGCAGCGTCAAAGGGACAGCGGCAAGAATGTTTGTTGATTGTTCAACAGCCAAGCTTGTTCGCCATGACGAGCCTTGCACAAGAAAAAACACGGAGCATGGAAAGGTTAAACTTCCTTCTAAGAGCTCTTCGCGACGCGGGAACAGACGGGCCCGAGTCGGTGGCACAATTTGAGATTAGCTGGCTCGAATCGGTTAGCTTCTAGTGCGGTGATTGTTCGTACAGACAATCAGTCGTCTCTGTTTCTTGCGTCTGTTGCGGCCCTGTCTAATTGGTCTTGTGGAAGCCACGATCTCGGTAGCGTCAGGAGTCGCATAAATTGATTCCCTAGAGTCTAATGTCGCCTGAACCTGGAAAATTGCGAACTTTAATTAATCTATCACAAGCAAAGACTTTTTTCGAATTTCAGTTGACAAGTCTCCTAGGCGACTCATCATCATGTGGCGCAACCTAAGACTCTCTGTTGGAGAAAAAATCCGTGATTCTTCCTGTGGAAGGAAAAAAAACTAACAATAGCCTAGGATCCACCATGTTCCAGATTTTCTCTTCGATACCGACGTCACTTGCAGTCTACGGCATGCGCCAGCAGGAAACTCCCATCATGCTGCAAGCCTTGAGGCTCGCAGAAATATATTGGTCTGGTCCATAAGGAAATTTCACAGAGGTCAAGCTTTGTCCTGGTCTCAGGTGCAGACCAAGACTCTTTCTGGACTCAGGTCATTTGGCAGACCCCAGGATTTGGCGGAGATAGGAGGCCGTACAGTCGGTCCACGGAAGCTATTTTAGCTGCTTCTCTCAGGGAAAAGGATACAATGAGAAAACACTTCGAAGCACAGTTCAGCCACCAAAGTGTTGGAGCAATGCCCATGATCTGGGGTTTCAAGAGAATGATTCATACAACACTTGGTACAGAAGCTATATC
Source organism: Mycena floridula (assembly GCA_029320655.1). NCBI lineage: Eukaryota > Fungi > Basidiomycota > Agaricomycetes > Agaricales > Mycenaceae > Mycena > Mycena floridula. Next base: position 195,508 of record JARIHS010000039.1, on the reverse strand, counting down.
GTACAGGAGTGTGGAGTCTAGTTTATGCGAGCAAAAAATGAAGGATGTAGGGTTGGTCGAATGAAAGGCAGGCAGATGTATGTAAATGCAAGATACAGAAATCGAAACCAGTGGGGTTTTTTTGGTCGGGTATGGTCAAGGTAGTTACAGGGAATGTTATAGGCGAAAGCATGCGAGGAGAGAATGAAAGCGAGAACAAAAAATGCAATTGATAGCGTCCGATTCGATGAGTGGTGGTCATAATAGAGGCCTTTTGTCGTGGATTCCATGATCCCTTCTGCAGTTTGTTCGAGGTAGTGAAGGAAGCTGGAGGTTGTCGAGAAATTCTATGATAATTGAAAATGCGGATCTCGCAGCGGTTTATGCCACGACTTTCGAGGTTTTTCTGCCTCGAGATCTATACTGCCGGATGATCGTCTTTCGCTCGCAATGATGGAGCTATTGCAGCACCAACAGCGCGTGTACGATGCTCTGTTCGAGGGTTTTGGATGGCAATATTGACGACATGAGATCGGGAAGGTGAATGTGATGGTGAAGTCTCCCACCAGACCTTGTTCAGGTCGATAGCGGAGGAGTCAGAGGAGAGATCTTCCTCTTCTAAAGAGATTTGGATATTTTTGGAAGGTTCATGACATTGGGCGAATACTGCAAACGGCTTTTTCGAAGCCTGGAGAGTAGCTGGAGAGGAGACTTTGCGTGATGAAGGAGGCGACCCAACCCATGAACGAACGTGAGACGTGAGGGTCCCAAGAATGGACTGGTTTGGGAGGACTAGGAATCTGAATTGGGTCGGTTGGAGTTTCGACTGAAGATTCTGTCGCTGGAGAATTAATGAGAGAGCCTCTGTCGGCAATTGAGCTAGAAAAGGACATGGCGGAGATGTGCTGTTGCGGCGACATGACACGCTTGGAAGCCTGAAAAGGCTTGTTGTGGTCGGGTATGCACATGCACAGGGAAGGCATTAACGGCTTCTCCTTCAACAAAGCCGGGATGGAATAAGATGCTGAGGCGTTAAAGTCGGCTGAACTAGGTGCTCCAGCAGCACAACCGACTGGGATATCAGCAACCCAGGCAGAAATATCGTCTTTGGCTCGCCATGAGGCTGGCTGAACGTCGTGGACGTCGTGCAGTAGTATTTCTTGGTCATCGTCATCGTCTGAGATGGAGAATTCTGTGTCCAGAACGACAATTGTGGGCTTGGATTCACCACACTGCTTGGAGCAGAATGCTCCTGGAGAATCCTGACCAGAACGATGAGCAAGGATATGGAGAGGCGACAAGAGAGGCTTTACCAGGTGACGTTCGCAAACTAGACACCATTCAACGTCCATGATTATTTGGTTGGTACTGGTGGTGGAGGGAGACAGGGACCTGAAAGATTTCGAGCCTTCTTATATCTACCTAATGTGGATTTGTTTCCCAGCTGCAGGCGGTAAGATTCGATCTGGGCAGATCTAGATCATTTAATGTAAACGGTCATGACAGCGAAGCATCGACGAACTGGGATGAAATGGAACCGAACCAAACCATTTGAGGCCAGACGGCAGACATATGTATCCTGGCTAAAGTTGAAGCGCCTCCAAGGCCAGTCGGAAAGCATTTGTGGCCTCTTAGTCAATCACATTCGCTTTAGTTCCTTTCCTTTGACAGGACAGTTCGTTGACTCGTCCACCGCTTATGGAACAATGGCCCATCAATTATTTATTTTTCCTTCGTTGACTCGTCGATCCCACAGTTTTATTTTTCTCACCAATCAAGTCATAAAAACCTGCAGGCATGCCGTATCGAGTTTCATTCAGCGCCCACTGCTGTTAAAACCGACATACTTCTTGATCCCGGCGGCGAGACTAGGCGAGACTCAGGCATCGGTTGTCAAAGAGTTTTCAAGTCGATTCCAAAACAAGCTCGAGTCTGAAAATCGTCATTTCTGCTTCAAACCTCAATAATATGTAATCCTGTTGGTACGGAAATTAACTAGCATCAGTCCAGAACCAGGTTCTGGCTGCATTCAATTCTTACGACAGGTCCGACTCGAAGAAATCCTCATGCATTGCTGACAGCGAAGCAGAATGCTCGACCCACTCGGACGCAGCAATGCCTGGGCCGTAATAATTGTGGCCACATTGAAGCAGCGAAGCATACCGGAAATTCAGTCGAGCCTCATTAGAACCCAAAAACTTTTTTGCTGCTGTTAGAGAGTAGTGACGCAGAGTGATGCAAAAAGCATACTGATGGAAATTTTGATGCCGCCTCGTCGGCGGTCCAAAAAAAGCAAAGCTTCCACGTCGCAGCCAAGCAAATGGCTGCGGGGGCACGGCGGCAGCTGGCGGCAGTGTCCACCGACGACAAAGTCTTCTTCATACGGGTCTTGTAAGAGGATCCAGGCAGGGTCCAGAGCCCAACCTTTGTTTACCCGCCTCACAACGGGAGCTGGACAGATTCTAGATGACCGGAGTTTGACTTATCGTCCATTGAGCAACAAGTCGGTTCGCGGCGGACAAATATACAATCACCTCGACTGAGAATTCGAAGAACTGTTAAGCGGACAGCTTGGGAATCAAAAACCCCAAAGCCAGAGCACAAACTGTGATAATCGTTTCCTTCCATTGTTTCCAGGCAAACAAATTTCACAGAAAATAGGGATCTTCTCTTGACAATCTTCTATGCCAGTTACTCGTCTTTTTTGGCAGCAGCTGCGACGCGCTGCTTCTCCTGTTCATCACTACGTCTCGCGTACTCTTGCCCGGCCTGCCAGAACATTCAGACCAAAGGCGAAACAATCTCAATATAACATACCTGAAGCGCAAGGATTCCCACCAGGCAACCGACAACAATGACATTTGCAGCTGAAAGGACTCGCATGGCCTCCAGTCTGTCTTCCATCGAGTCAATATCCAATGGAACTGCGACCGTCCGAAGCATTGGAATGATAACAGTCCCATAGATGCCAATGGCAAAGACGTAGATACCTTTTGACAGTGTGTTATTTCGACGACCTGGCCGCAGTAACAACAATAATTCTCACCTAGACAGGTACCGTCAAAGTACATGGCACTGTCGTCCCAGCTATGTAGCTTCGCTAGCAAACCAATAATTCCGACGCCAACCATTCCATGTAGAAGGGCCTGTGAGAAAATGTGATTTCATAGAAACACAAGCCACGAGACGAGTTACCTTTATAGCTGGCGGAGAGTTGTAAAACGTCCTGTAGAATTGGAATCCGTCTTGGACCATCTCGTCGGTCAACTTAAGCCATAGTAATTTGTGGTCGACGTTGAAACATATAAACAGTACACCTGGAGGGAAATCAGCTGCAGCTTTCAGGTGTCATGGCAAGACTGGCCCAAGAAGAAGGAAACTGGAGCTAGGACTGCCGCATGCTTGAATCCCATGTTACGAACAGACGTGTGCGGTGTCGTGCAAGTTTGGCTAGGTCAGGTGACGAATTCTTCCGACTTCGACCAGGATCTATTCAGAATTCAGAATACATTGTCTATACAGCGATTGGGATTGGAATAAAATCAGTCTACATCTAGGACAGTTCCTCGTTGTACACTACCCCAACCTATGATTTATGAGCTTTCGAACCAGAGACAAGACAAAAATACTCACCAACAAGACGCCAATGCTTTTCAATTCGTCGTGACAGTGCGACTTTCTCTCCAACCTCTGTACATGCCGGCTGCTGTTAATTGAATTTTGGCCAAATCAGCCTTGACGCTCAAGACACGGCCGCCCGTCGAGGTGGAGCCAATGTTGATCAGCAAGAGCTCATTCTTGACAAGTTTCGCAACTTTGGTTTGCTTTTTGTCTTCTGTTTTGACTCCGAGGAGACGACGGAGCAGGAAGAGACTTATTTCCAATTCTAGGTAATGGTTCAGCTGCCCATTAATACACTGAAAAAGTGGCACTGACCTGTATAGATCCGAGGAAGCTTGCCGACGGCACCCAGAACTTGTCCAACGAGACGATCCGCGCGACATAATGTGGGATCAATCTTTGTTCCAACACCAATGAGTCCACCTGGAACTGCAAATTGCAAAAGATTGTTTTCTGCGTGCAGCGACATGATTTGACTGAAGATGGGTTGACATTTGTTGCGTCCCGCATTATCCTTTGTCACGATGCCAGGTCGGATTTCTACACGTTGACCTAGTCGGAGCACCCCAGTCAAGATGGATCCACCAGCGACACCGCCCTTGAGCTCATCAACTTCAGCTCCAGGCTTATTAACGTCGAAAGATCGAATCACAATGAGACGAGGGTCCGAAGTAAAGTCGCGAACGGGTATCGGAATTCGTTTGACGATATACTCGTTGACGGCGTCAATGTTGTACTTTAACTGGGCCGAAATGGGGACGATAGGTGAGTTTTCAGCCACAGTGCCTGGTTCGAGTCAATCATGGAAGGAAAAGAATTATAGTACAAGACACACCCTTGACGAACGCAGAAATACTCTTCTGGTGTTCTAATGCCTGGGCCTCTTTGATCAAATCCACCTTGTTCTGAAGAATGATGATATTTTCCAACTTCATAATCTCCACCGCGGCCAGATGTTCTGATGTCTGTGGTTGCGGACATGTCTCGTTTCCAGCGACGAGTAACAACGCGGCATCCATGACCGCCGCGCCGTTCAGCATGGTGGCCATGAGAATGTCGTGTCCTGGACAATCCACAAAGGAAACATGGCGAACGAGTTTCATACGGTGACCGCATCCTGGTCGTTCGCAAGGAGGATTCTCTTCTTTGTGAGAAGGGTAAGATCTATAGCAGCCTGGTCTTGGACATGCTTCGTTTTCGCATTTGTATATCTATCCCAGAAATCAGCGTAAGAGAAATATGGGTGAGAATTAGAATACTTTTGCATTGGCATAACCGAGTTTGATGGTAATGTTTCGTACGAGCTCGTTTTTGAATCTGACAGTCATAACTCCAGATATTGCCTTTACGACTGTCGATTTACCGTGAGCGACATGTCCGATGGTGCCTGCGATGAAGCTGGATCAGTCTGCTAAACCGAATGCAACGACCGAGAAGTTTACCCAGGTTTATTGTAGCCTGGACATTGATTAACGGCTGAAGGAGGCTATTGAAATGGTTCACTGACTTGTTTTGAGATGACTTCGGGAGACAGAGGCGTCAGCTTGGACGGGTCGATGTCCACCTTTGGGACATCCATCAACTCCTCCTCCTCCTCCTCCGAGTCGGATTCTTCGTGTTTCTTGTCAAGTGATTCGTCGCCAGACATGTTATTCGATGAGGCTGGATTCAAAATAAATGGACGCTCTTAAAAAGCAAGCTTGGTCACGCTTGTGACACACCTCGCAGGACTCAGACTGACTCGACTTTTGACTCGTTCGATCGTTTTACAGAATACAAACATCGGATTGCAGGGTATCACAACAGGAAATGGTAAAAAAACTAATAGCAAACGCCTATGTATATACACATAAAATATTAGAAAATGCAAGAATTTGAAGAAATTAAAATCAAGTCGGTGAACCAGGCGGTGAAGTCGTCGGTCTGGGTGATGCAGGGAGACCTCCCATTCGTGAATACCGATTACCTCGATCTGACCGCGTAACAGAGACATTCAAGCCTCGAGAGGCGGCAGCAGTGCTGGCTTTTGTTGCTTTTGCCATCGGAGTGTCTGGCGGGCTAGCATGAAAACCAGTCGTCGGACTTGATGTTGGCGATGATTCAGCTGCTGCATCTTCTGCTGTTGAATCTGTCCCGCTGCCATCTATCATCGATTCATCGTCGCCATCAGAGGGGCCTTCTTCTGCTGGAGCTGCGAACAGGATCAGAGAAACAACATGATATCAGAAGAACAACATACTTGTCAATGTGCGACCTGCCAGTCCAAGAAGCTGATCTGCCGCTGTATCTGTATACTGGCGACTATTCCGCCGACTGTCTAGCACATCCGAAGGACCATTGTCGTCAGGCGTCAAAATGGCATCATCGACATTGAATACTCGGTTGAACTCGCCGAGCATCAAGCTGAAGACCCCTGCTGGTATCCCCAAGGTTGGGCTGAATACAATACCGACATTTCTCATCGTCATCTTGTTCACAGCCGAATTCTGAACAATCAGAATAAGATGGGCAGTGAGCGCCCGAAGTAAAGTGTAGTTGGCCATAGGAAGCGCCGCTATGAGGCGCGAAAGCTCTTTGATTCTCTCTTGGGGATCCACAAAGTCTAAAACAACGCATCAGAGCTATCAGGAGAGAAGAGATTGAAGCTAACCAATCACAGCGAGAAATCTAAGGTGAAGCTCTCGGGTGAGAATGCTTGCAGGTAACTCGCGCAGAAAGCTCTTCAGAAGACCAGCAATGGCGTGGGGATCCCAATATTCATCAGACGCCAGAAGGTCAATGTCACCCTCTGCAAGTGAAAGTCTGAGCTACAGATGAATCTGCGAAAAAATGCTAACGTACCCATATTGAACCGGTCCTTCAGACTCTTGATCACCGCTGAACTACCGCTGAGCCGATAGATACCCTCTTCTTGGTCTGCACTCTTCTCTTCAAGGTATTGAATAGCTCGGAAAACGATTGCTGGAAGATTCGCGATTTGCACGACGTCGAGAGACTCTTCTAGAGGTACTCCAAAGACGGCTCGAGGAACATAAGTCGCAGTAGGTTGTTTTTCCCCTCCTGTCGTAACTCAGAACCATATTCTGTAGAAAGAAAGTAGGATGCTTGCTTACCATTCGGGCGACCAAAGCCCCAGAAGGAGCGCGACTTTGCCTTTTCTCGTCTATCGTTGGCAGCGGCTTCAGCTTGAGTAACTTCCTTGCCACCAAACTTGTAACCCGCTGGAATTGGAGCACCATTAAGTGGTCCAGAAATCTTGACCTTGCCATTCGCATCAAGCTTCTCGGGCGATGGAACTCTATCTGGTGGCGGTGACGGCGCGACCGGATTCAAGCTTGGGGCGAATGTTTTTCGGTCCGACGGGTCTCGGATACGTCGGCGATCTGGCGACTGCTGTCGCTGATTTCGTTGCGGCGAATAGTCCTGTAAATCTGGATAGTATCCTTGTTCCGAAGCTGCACGTTGGCCTGGTTCAAAGGATCCTGCGTTAGCTAAAGGAGAGCCAGAATCAGGAAGACTCGAAGGCTGTCCTTGACTTCGCTCCAAAAGTCTTCTAGCCATTTGAGCATCAGAGAGTGCAGCACCTTGCGGTTGACGGTCTATCGGTGAAGGAGCAACAGACAGCGCAGGGCTGGCAGACCGAGTATAGTCTTCTATTGTCGGTGCACTTTGGAATAATTTCGCATTGGCAGCATCAGGCGGGAGTTGAGATATGGGAATCGCAGGACCTTTGGATATCGAGATATCATCTCTCGAGGTGCCTCTACGAGGGGTGCTAAGACTCGGCCGAGGTTGAGCTTCAGATGAGGCGCCATTCGAGCGAGACAGCTCTGGTGGAGGAGCGCCGTATGCCACAGGCTCTTCACTATAAGTCCCAGAGAAATACCGGACCAGCATCTCCACCCAGCTGTCTCGGTCATCATCGCTCTCTGCACAAAGTACATGACGAGGATGATTGCCACCAGGTCCCTTTTTGGCTTCAACGATGAGGAATGCATGTCGATATTCCTTCTCCTCGTCTGTCACTGGGGTACGTTCGCTCTTTTGCTGACGACCAATCTGTGCTCCAGTCACTTGAATGGAACCGAGATGGGCACCTCCCCGCTGTAATTTATCCATTAATACAACCATAAAATGTTTCGAGTTCACTTACAGTGTCAAAGTACTCCAGGACCGGTCCGGATAACACAAAATATCTCGTTTTCCATCCACCAAAATTCTTTCCCCTCTTCGTCAAATATCCCTCCTTGTGTCCAGCTTGCATGACAGGCTGTTTCGTGTCACGAACGATATCCGATGTAAAGAAAGCGATAACCTCGTCATTGGTCTTGACTGGCAGGTTGATCAAGCTCTGGAGATAGTTCTCGAGAACAGCCTAACCAGACATGAGCCAAGCATAGAGGATATAAATATGGAAAACTGACCTTTCTTTGGTCTACTTTTGCAGGCGCGTGATCCTTCCAGAGCTTGCCTTCTGGGAGATTTGCAATTTTCTTTCCGACACCTCTACCGACGCTGCTTCTGACGCGCTGGTCGAGTCCTAAAACGTCCGAATACATCTTTTCAACACGCCAACACTCTTTCCCATGACCAGGATTCACATAGACCACAAAGGAAAGGACTTCCTTACCACGGTCATTGGGCCGAACGAATGAATGGGATACATTGATCTTTGTATGCGGAAGATCGCTAGAAAGCAAAGGAAGAGCTCGGAAATTTGCTGGAAGATTCTGAGGTTCCTCTTCGAGACGCTTTGGTTGCAATGGTGGGAGAGATTGCTGAGGAGGAGGTCGATAAGAAGGAAGGGTGTCGGTATCAGAATCGGTGTACTCGGGAGATGAACCGTTGACGCCGGAGGCCTGATGAGCAGCTCTCGCTTGAAGATCCTGCTGGATGATCGTTTGATGTTGAATCGCTTGAGGATTCGAGAGAGAAGGTGGAAGAGGAAAGTCATCTACTCCAGCACCTAGTTTCGTTCGCTCAGAATTCTGGGGCGGCGGAGGTTGAACCAGCTCATAATCATCAACTTCCATATCGTCATCATCGTCTCCTGCATCTTCATCCTCCATATCCAGGAACTCTCCTTTAACGATTTCCAAGGAAGGTTTCCTCATCATTGATGAAGGAACGGTACCATTCGGAGGCACTCTAGGCGCAAAAGCATCTATCATGGGACTTGGTGCAGGTGAATCTGCCATCGAAGCAATGTATTGTCTTGCTTCATCAGGTAGAGATATTCGTGAATCGCGTGAAAGAGCTTGAGCTCGACTTTCGTTGAGAACTGATAGCAAGCTGTTATTGCTTCCAGAAGGTGGAGGAGATGGTTGAGCAGTGTTCATGTTGGCATAAGTTTGGGGATGAATAGCAGAAGCGACAGATGTTCCAAAGCCTGGAGGTGCTGTCTGAGGTGTCGAAGCATTCGCTACAGGCTGAATGACTCCCCGGCTTGACTGGATGCTCTCTGTAACACTAGCCTTTCTCGGATAAACGAGTGGCCTTGTGCTGCTGTATATCGATTCTGGCTTCATGGTGTCTGGAGAGGAAGATGTCGCTGAAGTGGGGAAAGGTAATGATTCTGCGCGAGGTGGTACATGCAGCGGGGTAAGCTGAGATTTGGATGCACGTGATGGGGAAGTCGACGAGGAAGACGAGACATTCTGGACTGAGCTGGCCAGAGACGACGTTGAGCTGGCGTAATTTGGGTTTGATGACACTACATCCTGGGATCGTGAAGAATAAAGGGCCTGCTGTGATCTCGGTGTCGCTATAGATTAAGAGCCCTCAGATGGAAAGAAATAGGTTTAAAAACAACAACCAAAATACCTAGCTCGTCAGAATACGTCCTCTTTGGGCCCGCTTTTGCAGTTTGAGCATGCTCGCTACTGGAAGAGCTTTGGCCGCCTAGACTAACAGTGCTGTCGCTATGTTGGCGAACTTGTACTCTTTCTTGACTGCGATGCCGTCGTTCGCTATGAACTGGAGCAACTCGAGCCTTGTAACTGTCGCGCTCGCCCCGAACACGCTCAAGCTCTTTCAGGATTTGGTTGTATCCAGCCCGCTGTTTCTCGATTAGCTTCCAGAGCTGAGCATTTTGGGAAGAGAGCGTATTCCTGTCCATCACTGCTTGATCCAAAGCTGCTAGCTTGGGATCTGGTGCGTTTGCATTGGATGCAAGAAGCGACTGAACAGTGAGAATTTGCGAGTTTTGGGCCGTCGAACGCAATGGTGTCGAGGAAGATGAGGAAGAAGCTAAAGCCTGTCGCTGGTCCCGGGGCGGTGTCGCTATCGAGGACGACGAGTAAGGCGAAGCTGAAGCACTGGGCATCGTCGTGACGGCGCCTGCTGGACGTCGACAGGCGAAGAGAGAAGAGAGTCGATCACGAGATATTTAGAATCGGTTGCGCTGTTACTCGAAGATCTGAAATATCCACGGGTCACTTCGGTCATGTCTTTCAGGCGACTTGTCCTGCCACTGCCAAAGCACTTCAGATACTTCAGTCAGACTCGTATATCAACAGTCCAGCAGGCCACTCATGCAGTTATATCAACTTTTGACCTATTCAGTATCGGAGGTACATTTCCCAAGTCTCCAACGCTAGCACGAGCTTATCTTGAGTAAAGTGGGTCCGAGCTCGTCACATACAGGTACTGTAGCCTACCTATGTGCTCTTTATTGGTCTTATTCGAGAAAAAAGTTGGTCCGATGAGAGCATCGTCCATCTTCATTAAAGACCTCGAGGAATTGAATCTTCTTCAAAAGGCAAGATTCTCATTCCAAATACAAGTTGCTTATCATTCTACCAGGTCAAGACGGTAAAGATACATCTGTTCGGTTCACTGGCAGCAACTGGTTAGTTTTCCTCATGTCAAAATGAAACAGTTGACCGGTTTGACCGTTTCTACAGGCAAAGGGTAGATCGGTCTCCGACGCGTACCAAGATCTGACATTTGTTTCAGACATCATACTCCACAAGCGATCTTACTTGGACTTGAAGGTATGTACGCCCAGCAGCAAAGCTGTGTCACTCTGAAACCGAAAAAGGGTCGGACCCCGAGACAATTGACTGTGGCACGATACCCAGTCGCTATGATGCTATCGTCGAACACAAATCCCTTCTACTTGCTGGACGCCATCGTATTCATTACGATATGGACCGCGACATGCTGTGGCGCTGGGACCAAGTCTTGAAAACTCACCCAAATGGTATGAGATTCAGCGTCTTTGATGAAAACGGCGACATTCTGGCAACCAATGAATATTTCAGGTACTTTTTCGTCTGAATCGACTGTGACTTTGCTGATAAAGATTGTAGTGTCGGAGGTGGATTCGTCGTCAATGAGAAGACCCAAGGTGTGCAAAGCAGAAATTTCCTAGCGTCCTGAGCTAAATCATTCTAGTCGACGAGAATCTTTTCTACAAGGGCGTGGATAAAACCGCGGTCCATGGTGCTCGATTGAATCAGCATTCTCTTTCCGATCCCGTCGAAATCCGCTCTCCCGGTAGCGACGCCACAAAGGACCTACATCCACCATACCCGTTCGAATCCGGTAGCAGTCTACTTGCCTTGACCAGGAAGCATAACGTGCGTTTGCTGGTTTTCAGCGAATCTGTCTAACGTACAAGCAGATGACGATCGCTCAAATTGTTTTTGATAACGAAAGATCTTTTGGATATACGGAAGATGACATACATGAGAAGGTTTACTGCGCTTTTCGTCTCTGTCCGACTTGGCGGCTCATTTTCTGGCAGATCTTCCGAATTTGGAATGTCATGGATGAATGCATTCGTGTCGGTGTGTCAACTCGAGAAACGATTCTACCGGGAAGACTGGGCCTCAGGCGTCGAGCACCGATACTGTACAGGCGTCTCATGCGAGGCTTTTACCCCGGTGTGGCTTCACCATCAATGTCCATGCCTCGTGTAGAACAAGGCGAGCAAAGTGCTGGAGAATTAGAGGCACCTTTGCATAAAGATATTGTCTCCGACGAGCGGCCCTCCCAGGAGACATTACTGAAGGCTGGAATCAAGAGGACGACCAAGAAGAATATCCCCAGAGTTGTAGGATCATTCGAGCATTCAATTTTACCCATGCCTCCTGTGAGATTTGCTTCCAATGCTTCTGCCAGTACCAACTGAAATATGTCTAGAGGAAGAGTATGATACCAGGTTTGTGGCATTCGGCAATGCTATCGTCGGTCGGTATTAATTGGTACGAAAGCCATGGACTTTCTCAGCTGCTATGCCATTGCCGTCAATGAGGTCAATGCCAGTGGTGGAAGAATCGTTACGAGTCCTACTAATGGAGCTGCCGGGGTCATTCCAGCTGTCCTCAAATACATTATCGAAGTCCTTCACTTCTTCAGAACCAAAGCGCAATACTGACGTTTCGCAGTTTCTCAGTGACGACATAGATAAAAGTGTGACCACATTCCTGCTGACTGCGTCGGTGAGCACGTTTATTGAAGCATTGACACTGATATCTGACTGTCCCAGGCCGTTGGTATGCTCTTCAAGCGAGGGAGTACAATTTCTGCTGCCGAAGGCGGCTGTCAAGCCGAAGTCGGAGGTAGGCTTTTGTCAATTGGGTATTGAAATTTCACTGACTTGTGACAGTGGCTTGTGCCATGGCAGCGGTGAGTGATAACTTCTCTCATTGTTTATCCGCTGAATCGCTCGGATAGGCGGGCTTTGCGGCTTGCATGGGAGGTGAGCAATAATTTATCAAAGCTCGACCGTTTTACCCACTGCATTTTCCATCGAATAGCATCCCCGGAAACAGTTCTACAGGTTTGTCAATTTTTAATCTGTTGCAAGTAACATTTGACTAGAATTTTCAGGCTGCTGAGATTGGCATCGGTGGGTATTCATTTTTCTGTTTTGCTCGGCACTGAACAATTCTCAGAACACAATCTGGGTTTAACTTGCGATCCGATAGATGGATTAGTCCAAGTCGAGTCCTTCGTATGCGACATAGTCTAGCTCTGACACTGCTCTAGGTACCATGTATTGAACGGAACAGCCTAGGAGGTAAGCGACATACACGACCATCGTTTTTCATGATGCCAATCGAGTTTGCGCAGCGGTCAAGGCTATCACGGCGGCCCAGCTATCTCTGGCTAGTGATGGTGTCTACGCGGTCACCCTTGACGAAGCAATCGAGGCAATGAGGCTCACAGCACTGGATATGAGCCACAAGTATAAGGAAACCAGTCTTTCGGTCAGTCTGTTTTGACAAATACCTTGGCTGTCCTGACAATCATCTTCAACAGGGCCTGGCGGTGAGTTTTCTTTGAGTTTGCCTCCTGTGGAAACATTCAATTTTCTTCAGACAACTGTGAAGATCCCGCTTACTGTACCTGCTTGGTAGGTGTCTGCGTACCTCGTCAGACAACGATTGACATAAATTTGGCAGTTAATCGTCGAACATTATTCTGTTTATCATTATGCATCGTCGCGTTGTGTTGCTTTCGTAGATAGATTGGACATTTTAGGAGTACAAGGGCGGAAACGTAGATATACATACATAGAGATGCCCCATGTATATTTGTGATGATATTCAGTCCAGTGTTATGAGCTGGCCGCGACCAACTTCACGAATTCTTGTCTCATTCGGTGGATAAAGGCATAAAGGTCTTTTGTTTCGTTGAGTTCATCGACAAGAAGTGGTAGTGATCGCAAGGGAGGCGATGAAGTTGGGACTAGAATGTCCAAATCAGCAAAGAAAGTAAAGCAAATGTGGAAACAGACCTGTGAATGTTGGGTTCACCAGGTCAATTACAAAGGTGAATTCACGCTGAGGATCTGATTCGTCTATTGAAGAGAAACGAACCAGGATCCGGTCCTTGTGTTTCTTGAGGCCCTCGACGACACAGGCGAGTCTAGTCTGACATGCCTCGACTTCAGGCGAAACATGAGAAGCATGATTCCCAAGCGTCCGCTGTTCATTTTGGCGCTCTGTGTCGTGTCAGAAGGAGGGAGAAGCAGAATATATGAAGACTGACCTCGACGTAGGTTGTCAGCGATAGCACGGTATTGCTCCATTTCCACATCTAAAGCAGCACATTTCTCATTCAAAGACGCGAGCTGGCGCGTAAGATTCGCGACAACTGCTTGAGCATCATTTCTCTCCTCCTTTTCTTTCTCAAGCTCTGAAACAGCATTAGGTGGATCGCGTCGATATCTGGCATACTCACCTTCTACCAGCGCAATTTCTCGAATATTGCAAGAATTAGTCTCTGCCTCGATACTCTTTACTTTCTCAGCTATTCGCTTCTTCTCCGCGGCCTGATTCGTCCTTCGTTCAGATATTGTTGCAATGGAACGATTTTTGTAACTGGAGACTGCCTTGAGAAACGAGGATTTGGAGGTCTCAAAAGCCTGCAGTCTGAGATCTACATGAGGGTGCGACTGCTGGAGAATGGCCTGGAGGTCGATTCGAGAGCGTAACATGTGCGATTGCTTGGGAGGTTCGTTGACAGTTGATACCGCGTTAAGTGGTTCAAGTCACATGTGCGACTCTTGACATCGAGTCTCTGAGTCTCTACATTATAATAAATTCACATATTGTACACTTCTACATCCTGTCCAAAGGCCTCAAGCTCAATAACCGCATCGCTGATCCCAGAACATCTCTGGCAGACTCGTAGAGCCACATTCGGGCTCGAGCCTTGTCCAGATCTTCTTCACCTTTCACCACAACAGTCTCCCAGGCGCTGGAAATAGCATGGCTCAGCTTGAATGCGAAAGTCACGACGCCGCTGGGCTCGTGGGTCTTCAGTGCGACCTTGACGACGTCGGGATATGTTCCGAGCAAAAACACAAGTTCACGAGCCTTGTCGGACTCAATGAGACAACTGATGTCGATTTGAGAAGGAGGCGGTAGAGGAAGAAGGTGAGGATTCTTTCGTCCGATTGAGGACAGCCTGACGTGGGCGTACTGCAGATAGGGACCAGTATCACCTTCAAAGGACTTCATTCGGTCCCAGTTAAAGGTATAGTTTCCTATCCTGGAGCGAGGCGTAAGAGAGACATCAACTCACACAAGGGGATGCTTACCGTTTAGCAGCCATGTCCTGGATCTTGACGCCTGAAATCCCAATTTCACGACTGACAGTTTCCGGATCTATCACAGCGCTGTACTTTTCTTCATTCTTTTGCATCTGTTCGTGCATCACCTGAGCGGCCTCGCTAATGATCTGGTCAAGGAAGACCACTGTCCCTTTTCGAGTGCTCATTCCCTGAACCAAGCCATAATTGACGTGAACAAGAGATTCGGGTGTGGCCCAGGGGAATTCCATTAGCTGCAGGACCTTGAAAAACTGCGCAACGTGTAGGTCCTGCTGAGATGAGATGACATAGATCATCTTGTCGAATTTGTATTCTGCGTATCGTTCGATGGCGCCACCGATATCTCGGGTGAGATATATAGATGTTCCGTCTGCAAAGCGTCAATGTTGGCCGGGGAGAGATGGGATGATGCTCACCTTTTTTCCTGACGACAGCTTTGCCCAGCTTGTACTTTTCCAGGTCGATGACCTTTGCACCTTCGGCGTCGAGAATCAATCCCATCGCTTCCAGTCGGTCCAATGCTGTTTGCATCGATGCCTTGCCCACTTTGCTCTCTCCAGTATAAACGTCAAAGTAGACGTTTAGTCGTTCGTACTCTGCGGTGTACTTTTTCACACTGAGCTCTCGCCAGACCCGCCAGTTTTTAAGAGCCTCTTCGTCACCATCCTCCATTCGCTTGAACCACTTTGCGGCATCGGCCTTGACATTTGGATCGCTCTCAGCGTCCTTGTTTACCTTGACATAGATATCGAAAAGGTGCTTGATAGCGTCTTTCTCGAGCTCCTCATATGAGCCGTATTTCTCGAAACCAGTCGCTATTAATCCGAACTGAATAGCAAGCGTCAGTCAGTATAAAAGATTCATAAAGATCTAGACTGACCTGGGTTCCCCAGTCACCGAGATAGTTCATACTGACAACCTCCCATCCACAGCTCTTGTAGAGATTGGCAAGGAAAGTACCAATAATGGTACTCCTCAAGTGGCCAACATGGAAGGATTTTGCGATGTTGGGGGAAGAATATTCGATGATGACCTTCTTGCCCTTGCCGGACTCGTTGGTACCGTATTCTGGCTTTCCGGAAGGGGTCGAATGCGTGAGCTCGGTGACCTGAGTCAAAACCTTCTCGATGAGACTCCGGGTGTTGAGTTGGAAATGGAGAAAGGATTTGTCGTGAGTGATGGATTGGACAAACTGGTCTGGTTGGAATGTGGATATCACTTTTGCAGCCAGCTCGTCAATCTTTCCAGGCAGTCTAAACCTGGGCAATGCTACTGTGAAATCTTCGCCTTTTTTGCCATAGTCGACGCCGGAATAAGCCTGGTCGAATGTGAGAGGTGGTAGAGCGTCAGAGACGCGTTGCGCGATTGCAGTCCTGAAGAGATCCAGCACGCATCGGGAAGGGTCAGCGGTAGATGTCGACGCCATTCTGAGGCCAGGTTTGAGTAAGAAGCAGAATCTAGAAAACTGCAGCATACAATTTTTTTGATCGATCACAGCATCGTGACTCGGTCACTCGGATGACTCAAACGTAGCGTAGTATTTCCAAGTCATTTTGAACAAAGGTATTCAAAAAAGCTCTTTCATGAACGCATACATGTTTTCCATTTCGCAAACAGGATTTCTATCGAAAAGATGGTCCAGGCCTAGTTGCATGTAAGAATATCTAGCATGAGTTGATATCCTCACTTGCCTTCAAGATATTCAAATCGAACTGCTAGTCCTTTTTCCTCCATGGACTTGACAACATCAATTGCTTGACTTGGAGGAACGCTTTCGTCGATGGACCCATGGGTGATACAGGTCGGCGGTAGAGTAAAAGCACCAGATCTTATGCCAGAGGAAATGTTGAAAGCACTTGCCGGGATGTCAGTGTTATCGAGGAGCAGAGAGCTCAAAATGGCCCTAAGCAAACGTTAGCAAGCGAAAAGGCAGGTTTATATTTACTCACTCTTGAACCATGTAAGGATAGAATATGCTTCTCTTGCTATCCAAAGCCGATGAGACGACCTTGGGACCATTGGGATCGTTGAAGGGAGCAACCTCTTCGCGCGCAATGATGCGTCCAAAGTATGATAGCTGGATGCTGCTTTGTATACCAAAATGGACTCGAACAGTCAGTGATGGGATACAAGGCAGCGACCCCGGTGACGGGCGACGGTATCTCCAGACCGCTTTCCAGATATCCAATGCCAGAACCAGCGAGCAGTGCAAGCCAACCTGAAATCAAGACGTCAGTGCTGTTCAAGACGCCAGAGCTTTCGACTACCTCCAGCAGAACTTCCGCTCAGAATCAGCTTGGAACCAACACGATTTCCAGTAGCTGCTGCGAATTCATCCGACCGGATAAAGTCAATTGCAGATTTGCAGTCTGCAAGAATGCCAGGAAGTCGCGTCTGTGGCGCAAGCCTGTAGTCTGCAGATATGAAGCAGATGCCATGTTTGGCGGGCGAAGACAATTGGTGGGGTGAAGCAGCTGGAATTACTTTCAACATTGAATGCGCTCGGCAGAAGATAAGAACAAACCCTTTCTTGTTCCCTGAAAGCGACAAGATAAGATCAGAGCGAGATACTTGAGTTGACAGACGAAATACCTGAAGCAGACCACCACCTGTACTTACATGAGCAGTTATCGTAGCATAATTTAGGAATACTTGCCATGCCACCAAAGTACAGCTGGCGCTGGAGATGCCTCAGTAGCGGAATCTGGAATATAGACATCCATATAGATGTCAAGTCCATCTTTCTTTGCGAAAACAAGTTCGAGGGGCTTGGGAGAATCCATCGTGGTGGGAGACAAAGCTCTATGTAGAGCCACTCTGCTTCGGCCCGTTGCTTCGTCGCATCATGTGTTTTTGTACCGGTCAATGCTGAGCAGAATTCTCTTCTGCGCACTTGTTGGGACCTGCACCGTCTACTATCTTTACAACCAAATGTCTTCGCCCGTAGTTCAGCCACCATGGTCATCTGACTTCGAAGGGTGGTACACCAGAACCAGAGCTCATCCAGCCCCGGACTCTTTCGTACCAGCTCGCAGCGATCTCGTCCAAATCGTCCTGCGAAATTCGCAGGTGGAACATGAAGGGTTTACACTTGCCATCTTCAAAGACAAGGTTGCGGTGGATGCAATGGGAAAGGTTCTCGTCGTTTCAGACCGCGACTTTGATGGAATTTCCAAATTGACGACGAGAGTCTTGGAATTACCGGACACAGGGAATTTCAGGAATACCTGGAGGCTGAAGCATTTAGCGACCAGCCAGCCAATCGATAGAATCTTGATCGGAGAAGAGCTCAGGGAGACGAGCGTCCAGGGTTTCGTCAAGGGTTTGAAGGAGCTCAAGGATGATGCTGGTGTGCTCCCAGATGAACTGGCTGAGCTTGCCGGACTGGTTTTGGAAGCGAGAGGGAATTTTGAGAGAGGACAAGAAGACAAGGAAATGATACAAAAGCTGAAGGATATTGTTGCAGACAGACTGTGATCGATTATTTATTGTACAAGCTGACTTTTACTTCCAAATGTCCCCAAATGCATCATCCTTTTTCGTCTCCTGCGTTCCCGAACCCCAAACGTCGGTACTGCTGGCAAATAGATTGGGCTGCGTTGTAGCGAAAGCATTAGGCTGAGATGCGGCGAAAACATTGGGCTGAACTGCGGCGAAAGCATTGGGGTGCGAACCAGGAAACATGTTTGGCTGCTGCTGTGCAAACATATTCTGCTGGCCGGGCCACATATTATCAGGACCGGCACTGGCACCCCAAGCATTTGCACCCCACATTGCTGAACCGTTTGTTCCCATCATAGCCTGCTGCTGTTGAGGTGCTGGCTGTTGGGGTTGCTGTTGACCCCAAGCAGCTTGAGAAGTCGGTTGAGCGGAAAACAAAGATAGAATATCTTGTTTCACATTCTTCTGGACTTCTGGCGAAGCAGCAGGAGCAGGCGGAGGATGTAGGTTGATGGAAATCTAGAGAGAAAAGATCATTGCTGACCGCAGCCGGGGGCGGTTGAGCAGCAACAGGTGGAGAAGAAGCCTGCGGTGGTGGTCGATTGACGAGACCTGTAGATAGTAATTGTCGGGCAGCGGGAGTGGACTGTCTTGGAGCAGCAGGCGCTGCTTGTTGGACAACAGGAATTTGCTCTTGTTGAGGCGAAGGAGAATCATCGAGAACAGAAGGATCCGTGGGCACAGGGCCTTCCAGCGCCCATCGTCTAGATTCATACTTCGAACGAACAAATGATTCCATTTTGCTGGGACAAGTCAGTGGACTATTGTGGATCAGAAAGGGTAAGACGTACTGTTCGGGCGGTATATGCCCTGCCTTTAAATGTGCTTCCCAGTAGAGATTCGCGAGACGGTTGCCCCATTTCTGGATCGATTCCATCTGCTCTGCTGTCCAGACGTCGAGGTCGACTGATTTGACTTTACTTATATGTGTACCCATCCCACGATGAATTCCAGAGCAACGAATACAGAGAAATACGCCACTGGATTGTTTTCAGCAAGGAGAACAGTGAAGCAAATGAGACATACAGATTCCATGATGCCCATCGAGGATCATTCCTCTTGCAGTCAGCACAGACCTTATTCTCTGGACGCTTGACGAGTTCTCGAAGAGTTCGAGTAAACCGCTCCGTTGTGGCCTTGTCTTGTCTGGAAGTCATGGTGGAAAGTTGGGTTCGGTGAGCTTACGTAAACGCGACGCTTTCACTTCCTTCAAAAATGTCGCTCAAGGTCCCAAAGTCCAATAGTCTTCAGATATTCAAGGATGGATACAAGGTAGATGCTTCGTCTCTTTATTACTTCCATGATTGTCCCTGATCATCCTTCATCGTGCAGCACCTCCAGGGAATCGAGGAGGCAGTCTTGCGCAATATCCAAGCTGTAAACGAGCTCTCCGACCTCGTCAAGACCAGCTTTGGACCCAATGGCGCGTCTTGTCTGCTTTTTCAGCTGATGCGAGCTTATATCCTTCATTCTCGATAGGGAGAAATAAACTGCTCATAAATCATCTTGGTCGTTTATTCGTCACCTCGGACGCGGCCACCATCATACGTGAGGTAGAGGTCGTTCATCCAGCAGCCAAGTTGCTTGTAATGGCTGCGCAGGCTCAAGAAGCCGAGGTGCGATTTTCTCGCCTTGTTTCCTATACAGCGATTGACGAGAACCGTAGATGGGAGATGCAACCAATTTGGTCATTATCTTCGCTGGTGAATTATTAAAAAAATCGGAACATCTCCTTATCATGGGCTTGCATCCGAGCGAGATCATCAAGGGATACGAGTTGGCTTGTGTAAAAGCACTTGAGGAATTAGAGAGTGTGTTTCTTTCTTTTGACCTTTCCCTAGTGAATAACTTGGATATCATAGAACTATCATCGTCCAAGCTTCCTTCTCCATTCACCCACAAATCCTTGTCAGCAGCTCTCAGACCAGCAATTGCATCAAAGCAGTATGGGTTTGAAGACACTCTCGCGTTTCTTGTGGCAGAAGCTGCATTGGCAGTAATGCCCTCAAATCCCAAAAACTTCAACGTCGATAATGTACGCGTTGTCAAAATCATGGGCGGAAGCCTTGCATCGAGCAAAGTCGTGCAGGGTATGGTCTTTGGCAGGGAACCAGAAGGCACCATAAAAAAAGTCATAAAGGCCAAGGTTGCTGTGTTTACCTCGGCTTTGGATATCGCCCAGACTGAGACCAAAGGGACTGTCTTGCTGAAGACAGCTGACGAGATGCTCAACTTTACAAGAGGCGAAGAGGTGCATCTGGAAAAGGTACGTCGAGATATCATTAGTAGTAGCCACAGCTCAAACTTTTTAGATAATTAACGAAATCGCCGCCTCCGGAGTCCGGATCATCATCGCAGGTTCAAGCGTTGGGGACCTTGCTTTGCATTATCTCAACCGCGCCAATATCGCCGTTCTCAAAGTTCTTTCCAAATTCGAGCTACGGAGAGCTTGCCGGGTCGTGAATGCTACCCCACTTGCCCGAATGGGAGCACCGACACCAGAAGAAGCTGGCTTTGTAGACGTTTTCGAAACGATTGAAGTCGGCGGTGACAGAGTCACTGTTGTTCGACAATTGACCGATGGCGATGAAGGTTTCGATCCGACGACCCAGGGCGAGAAGAGTCGAACAGCGACCATTGTCCTCAGAGGAGCGACCTCGAACCACTTGGACGATCTCGAGCGCGCTGTGGACGACGGTGTAAATGTCATCAAAAGTCTACTCAAGGACCCCAGACTTGTTCCTGGAGCCGGTGCATCTGAAATTGAGCTTGCGAGGAGAGTAGAGCGGTATGGAAATGGTCTAAAGGGACTGGCACAGCACGGTGTCAAGCGATTCGCTGAAGCTCTCGAGGTCATTCCCAAGATGCTTGCAGAAAATGCTTTGGGTGGAGCTGAAGGAAACGAGGTGCTCAGCCGACTATGGGCCAAACATGAGGCTGGCGGTGGCGAGAAATGGGGAGTAGACGTCGAAGCAGAGGAAGACGGTACGCTCGACGCCATTGCTCATCAGATTCATGATTCTTTGGCCGCAAAATCTTGGGCAATCAAGTTGGCAACAGAGGCAGCGGTCTCGGTGCTCAGCGTCGATAGCATTATCATGAGCAAACCAGCAGGAGGGCCCAAAATTCCACAGCAAGCCGGTAATTGGGATGAGGACGATTGATCCAAATAGAAATCACTAGAAATGTACTAACGCCACTACAATACATTGCTTGTCTAGGCAGGTTCTGGCCAAATCCATTCGAAGGGATGAATCCAATTGTCGACTTGTCGCCGCCGCGCCAGCATGTGAAAGTGTGACAGCGTCACTACGTGACGGTCTTGACTTTATACGCGCGTCCACCATCGCCATGTCCAGAACCTCATACGACAGGTACTCGATTGAAGCTCAGTGCTGGATTTCATTGAATGACCTTCACAGATATCTCACTGTATTCTCCCCGGAAGGACGACTCTACCAAGTCGGTGCGTCTTTCACCTACACTCAAGGAAACCATTGAACATTTCCTAGAGTATGCTTTCAAGGCCATTTCTGGTTCAGGCCATACCGCAGTTGCTGTCCGTGGCAAAGATACCTCCATTGTCATAACACAGCGCAAAGTTCCTGTCAGTTAATCTGATTGCAGCCAGTCGCAAGCTGATATGGGTCAACAGGATAAACTTCTTGACGCGTCCACAGTGACGCATCTCTTCAGTATCACACCGACAATTGGTTGTGTAATGACTGGCCTCATCGGTATGGGAATTTAGACCAATAAACGGAATTCAACTGACATATGCCCAGCGGATGCTCGCGCTCAGGTCATTCGTGCACGTTCGGAAGCTGCAGAATTCCGTTATAAATATGGCTACGAAATGACCCCAGACGCTTTGGCAAGAAGGATAGCCAGTATCAACCAAGTCTATACCCAGAGAGCGGCGATGCGTCCACTGGGTATATCGATGATCATCATCGGAATCGATCCAGAACTTGGCCCTCAGTGCTTCAAACTCGACCCTGCGGGCTACTTTGTTGGATTTCATGCAACTGCTGCCGGACAGAAACAGCAAGAGGCAATGAATCACCTGGAGAAGAAATGGAAAAAGTTGGACGGAGGCAAAGGAGCTGATGACGCGGTAAAAGCAGGCAAGACGCTCAGTCGGGCAGACGTGATCGAGGTATCTCATCCTTTTTTGCTGCTCGTCAGAATCTCATTTCATTTTGCCAGATGGCCATCGAGGCCATGTCCACCGTGCATTCAACTGACTACAAGGCTGGAGAAATCGAGATAGGTATTGTGTCGGAATCAGCAGACGAGCCTGAAAAGACGCGAGGCAAGTGGCGGGTAATGGGAGAGGCTGAGATAGAAGAGTACCTCTTAGCATACGCCGAGAAGGACTAACGTGAATAAAAATTCGGTACAATTACAGGGTGAGATTATATTCATACTCGCCGCTTGTGCTCTGCGCGACCCAGAGCACAATCGCCGAAAGCATGAGCGCTACGTTCTGCGAGACATTGCAATATCCATAGTATTTAAACTGCTCCGAGTAGGCGCTCAATATGTATTTGAGGACCAAAACGCACTGGAAGATAATTGAGCTCGTCTCGAGGTTGGACGCAAGGGTTACTCACCACGCTGCCTGCAAGACCGCCAGCCATGAATGCGAACCCGATGAAGAGCAAAGCTCTCGCTCTCCAGACAGCTCTCGAGTCACCGAAACCCCCTTCTCCTTTGATTCTGTCCTTGTCGATGAGGTTGATTATAATATAGCCCAGCAGCGAGCAGAGACCCGGAATCCAGTCGACGAAAGAAACGTGAACTGGGACCTCGACTGGTACATCTCCTTCTCCCCAAGGCACTTTGGCATGTGCTGAGAGTATGGCAGCATCCAGGAACGTCCAATTGGCGAGTGCAAACTGCGGAATCAAAGAAAAATATGAGGAACAGAGGCCATTGAACCAGAAATTACCGACCAAGGCTCCAGCAATATAGACTCCAGCAGTGCGACGATGCTTCCCCAGAAATGTGAACTCGGGAAACGGATTCAGGCAGACCCGCCTGGGATCGTAATTGGAACGAGGAAGAGACATATTTGTGACACTAACCGTGACACACTCTCATCATGCAAGACGGTCGAGCTCCAAGGTATTTCCTCTCTCAGTCTTCATGTTCGCCTGCTAATTTACCTACCAAGAATAAAAAATCGTGCGCCGGCTGCGATCCAGGTCTTTCTTTCTCTTCCGTGAACTACTAGAAAGCTCAACCATAATCTAGATCACAGCGGAGCAGCTCCTACGAGAGGTATTTGAGGCGCTGTTCTCTATCATCTTTATTAACCATTCAAATAGGCACAAGAGCGACAAGAAAGCGCGTTTCGGGCCCCAAAACAACGAGTAGAAGATTTCGAAGAACTCAATGAATACCGCGGTCGCAAGAGAAGAGAGTTCGAGGAGCGTATAAGAAGGACTCGAGGAAGCACGTGCGTCGTCTCCAAGTCTCTCTCAGCCTCCCATTGAACGCGAAACCTTTATAGAAAAGAATGGTTACAATATGCCAATTGGGAAGCCAGTCAAAACGAATTCGACCGCTCACGTTCAGTCTACGAGAGAGCTCTCGATGTTGACCCACGGGGAATGCAGCTATGGATGAGCTATACAGAAATGGAGCTCAAATCTCGAAACGTACAGCATGCCCGAAATCTTTTCGATCGCGCCGTCACCTTGCTTCCTCGCGTCGACCAACTCTGGTACAAGTATGTCTATCTAGAAGAGCTGCTGCAAAATGTGGCTGGAGCCCGCCAGGTGTTTGAGCGCTGGATGAAATGGGAGCCCGACGACAAAGCCTGGCAGGCGTACATCAAAATGGAAGAGCGGTACCATGAGCTGGATCGAGCCAGCGCCATTTACGAGCGATGGGTCGGTGTCAGGCCTGAGCCTCGTGTCTGGGTCAAGTGGGCCAAGTTTGAAGAGGAAAGACAGAAACTTGATAAAGCACGAGAGGTTTTTCAAACTGCCCTAGAGTTTTTCGGCGATGAACCAGAGCAGGTGGAGAAGGCTCAAGCAGTTTTTAGCGCCTTTGCGAAAATGGAGACGAGGCTGAAAGAGTACGAGCGTGCAAGGGTCATCTACAAGGTGTGATTTTTGTTGTTTAATCTGCAATGACTCACCCTGCTCTCAGTTTGCTCTTAGTCGCATTTCTCGTTCGAAATCAAGCGGTCTCTATGCTTCGTATACAAAGTTTGAAAAACAGCACGGTACACGGACAACCTTGGAGAGCACAGTGCTGGGGAAACGCCGCATTCAATATGAAGAGGAGCTTGCCCATGATGGACGCAATTACGATGTCTGGTTCGACTATGCTCGTCTGGAAGAGAGTGCGCTTCGTGATGTCAGGGAAGATGGAGCGAATGCAGAAGAAGAGGATGCAGCTATAGGACGGGTTCGTGAGGTATACGAGCGCGCTATAGGCCAGTTGCCACCTGGGGGCGAAAAGCGCCATTGGAGAAGATATATTTTCTTATGGCTCGACTATGCATTGTTCGAGGAGCTCGAGACCAAGGTTCGCTTCCCACTTTCTGTAGTATGCGATTCTGACCGAGTGCTAGGATTACGACCGAGCGAGGCAAATTTACGCCAAGGCTGTCGAGCAAGTGCCTCACAAACAGTTCACCTTCGCGAAACTTTGGCTCATGTATGCCAAATTCGAGATACGACGGTTAGACCTCCCTGCAGCCCGGAGACTCTTGGGAGCCTCAATTGGTATGTGTCCGAAAGAAGCATTGTTCAAAGGTTACATCGAACTTGAAGTGGAGGTAAGTAATACTTGTGCAATCATTGCAATTCCCAGCTGATGTTTTCAGCTTCGCGAATTTGATCGCGCTCGGGAGCTCTATCAAAAATATCTCGAGGTATGATGGTCCTGCCTTCACGAACATCAGAATCTGACTCTGGTGCTGCAGTTTGACCCAGCGAACGCGTCTGCGTGGATCAAATTTGCCGAACTCGAATCTCAACTGCAGGATTTTACTCGAACTCGTGCAATCTTTGAGCTCGGAGTTTCTCAAGCCAACTTGAGTATGCCGGAACTGCTTTGGAAGGCCTATATCGACTTTGAAGTCGACGAAGGCGAGCGTGACGCTGCTCGCGCGTTATACGAGCGACTGCTCCTTCTCAGTGGCCATCTCAAAGTCTGGCTGGCGTACGCTTATTTCGAGGCAGAGCCTATTCAGATCCCCAGAGCTGAGCGCGATGAAGAGGAAGAAGAAGAAGAAGAGCCGAAGATGGTGCCTGGTGATCTTGATCTCGCTCGAAGGGTCTTTGACCGAGCCTACAAAGACATGAAGGCCAAGGGACTCAAAAACGAGGTGCGCCTTACTCGAACCCGTCAGATATTGATTGACCTTCTTCATCAGCGTTTCGCACTATTAACCAAATGGAAAGAGTTCGAGATGGTTCATGGGACTGCCGATGATAACGCAAAGGTTGAGGCCATGATGCCAGTCGTTGGCAAGCGTCGTTATGTGGACAAGGAGACAGGCCAAACCGTTGAAGGCATGTCAGTTATTTTCCGGCTTTTCATCCACTTATATGGATTTACAGATCATGATTATATCTTTGCCGACGACGAGCGGGAATCTAATCCGTCAACATTCAAGTTTCTGCAAATGGCCCACAAGTGGAAGCAAGCTCAGAATGTGGACAATGATGCCATGTCACTATAGAAGTACATACTTGCAATTATTGTGGTTCAGGACTATGCCACTACTGTAGTTTTCCGACCGGAAGTTCGTCACGCGTCACACGGAGCTCTGAACTGGCCCCGAGTAGCGTGACAGGGGCTCCCTTCCCACGCGAATTTCAGCCTCATTTTACTGCCAAATTCAAGATAAATCAATTCTAAGTTCCTTTTGCCACAAATCAACCCCAAAAATTGCCTGATCTGCTGGATATTGAGGTCAAAACCCCGTGGATATTTTCCTTACCCCGGATTACCCTGTATTTGATGAACTTCCGGTCGGAAAACTACAGTAGCTGTTATCTTGTCGCTAGGTCAGTACTTCGTGATGCTGGTACTGTATAACACGAAAATTTGAACAATCCTTGATTTTGTATTTACTTATACATCTTGTAGATACTGCAACTGGTCTCTTCCTGACTGATCAGTTGTTTCTTTTGAATTCTTCCTATGTGCAGTGCCACTTGTAGTGCCACTCGTAGCTGAACTGGAAGAGCGACTGGGAGAGCAACCGGGGGAGCCACTGGCAGAGCCAAGAGTGGGTTTCTTCTTGCTCTTACAGATATACCGTGATCTATGGGAATAGAGGTGGTCAGAATGCAATTGCTCAGCTTGTGGCGTCTTGTCGGTCTTGAAGAAAGTGTCAAGAGAGAGAATTTGTTTTTCAAGTGTGGAAAGCGATGTTCATGCCAGTGGATCGAGAGAAAATAGACCGCAAAGAATGTTGTTGGTTGATTTCGAGCAATTGGGGAATTTCTTGTACAAAAATTTGGGGTCCCTCTGGAAAGTATTAAAATGGATGTCCAGGCTGATAGCGATAAGTATTCCATGGATAATGGCCTGTAAGCAACACTGCAAAAATTATTCTGATAGCCCAGATGTCTGAATGAACCGAGAGGAAGGGACGGTGGTCTGTTGCGATACCCATAGCTTCTGAATGAAAATTCAACGAAAGGAGACGAAAGGTAGCAAATGTGAAGGCTATGACAAACCTGTGTCCCGCTAAAATGTTGTTTCAGCAGAAATAGTGTTGTTGGCTGGGGCTTAATCATACACAGGTAGAGCTTCAGGTGGCCGGAGGTTGATGGCGGCTCGGTTCGCCGGGGGCCAAATTTGATTTTGTCCGTAGTCCTGTTTCAGGTCGGCCTGAGGCCATTTTTTGCAAATTAGACATTTTTTCTTGATTCCGGCCAACCATTGTCCATATCCAAGTCAACAGCACTGAGGATTCCTTAAAAAAGTCATCGGGCCCAGACAATCGTTACTAAACGTCACGCCGTAAGATTATGTCACAGCCCAATCCGGAAGGCCAGTTTCCCCACATTGGTCTCACGCCAATTTGGCTAACATTTGGCAGTCTGGCGCAAGCTCGGCACTGCTGGCTCAGATGGTTCTCATCTGTTTGAATGTAAAATATGCTGAGATTCAAGGGCCCACCCTGGTCAGCCGAGTACTCTTGCGAGACATGAAGAGACGACCATCCATCAGCAAGCTCTCCAACGTCATCGTCGCGAGCTCCAGGCAGCTGGAGCTTCAGGAACCCAAGCTTCACCTGAAGCATCTGTTCCCTTATCTGACCCTATGAGTTCTCTGTCTGAGATGGGGATTGAGAATCTTCTGCGGTCTTTCAGCGGAATCCCACTGACAGCATCTTCATACAAACCGGATAATGCCACCAGTCCTGAAGCGCCACAATTTGAGAGCTCAATGCCAGCTCTATTCAATCTTCCATTTGGTGAGAGCATAGAGCTGCAATCATCACCACATCGAGCCAAAGTTCAGGCAATCACACAGGCTCTACAGAATCTATGGCAAAATGGGCCAGATAACATCAACTCTGACAACGAGATGGATGATAGCGAGTGTCCAATCGAGGAAGAACCGGATGATGAGGTAATTCACCAGTATTTCCGACAAGGTGAGCAGTTATATTGTTGTATTATCTTGCCTCCTAATTGAGCATAACTGGAGACGATGAATCTATGCCACAGCATACCGACAAGCACTCTCGCAACACAGCTCCCATTGGTACCTCCAACGAGTGGTTTCCTTGGGGAGACAAAGTTGTAAGTCTTCCAGTATCCATTCTTCTTTGATCACTGACCTCCAGCAGACATGCACATTGGACATTCTCATGCATCTTCCATGGTCTGTATTCTCCCACAAACAACTGGATCTATTCTTGTGGCTGTTGAAAATCAATGGCGTTAAAGAGGTCCTGACCATCAAGTCGATGCAAGCAGTCAATGCTGCACTACAGAGGATGTGTGGTGTCGAGACTCTTGGTTATGATGGAGCTCTAGGCCACAAATATCACATCAATAGTCTCGCTGATATCATTGCTCAGGTTCTTTTCAAGTTTTCTTGTTTGTAGTCTTCTTCTCATGATTTCTAGGAAATGGCAAACCCAGCGGTCTGGCCTAAACTCTCATTCTATCCAGAAGACAGCGGCAGTAAGGTTTCTGAAGCAAGACAAGCTCATTCTTGGCTTCATGAAGTCCCTGATGATCTAATGACACCTATGGCACATATTGGTGCTGATGACTTCTTTATCTATGAGCCCGCCATGCTAAATGACCAAACTTGTGTCATTCCGTATCGGTGGTTCACCCACGGTCCTTCCCTAGTTGCCAAATGCTGGAAGATGCAACGTAAACTGTCAGAACACTATGAAGGATGGAGGGTCATTCAAAATTCCGACTATGAAGTTGCCGAAGATCAGTTCTTGAAGCCATTCCCTGAGCTTCGTGATGATGTTGCCACAAAAACATATTTGGTACACTGTGTCTGACCCTTATTATTGGTATCTTTCTATTCACTCTCTTTTCTGATCATTCAATCTCATTCTATAGATGTTCTTGACACCAAGACCAGCGAATCCTCTCCTTGGAAATACACCAATCCAGTCTTGGGTAACCCATGGCGCTAATGGGGCACCTTTCGGTGGGGCTGTCGATGCAAATGGAGTCTTGGAAACAGATCTATACAGATCTATAACTAATAATCCAAATACACACTAACTCTCTTTTAACACCCTAAGTAATTTGGGCAGCTATTTAAGAAAGAGAAAGCCTTTCAATGAAGTTGTAAGGTTTCGATCGTGCACTACTGATCTCTTGCAGACAGAAACTTAGCTTAGTTCACTTTGACGGTGAACCTTACACGGTTTTTGTAATGGTTTTAATTCACAAGGAATATAAAGGGGATAGGTGCAGGGCTACTGCTTCAAGGGGTGTCAGGCTACAACTTCAATAGGTCTTTTCAGACGAACACAATTTTATTGCACCTCGGAGCACCACGTCCTCGCGTACACACTAGCACTATCACTGGGTTTGTACCTCGGATCACCACATCCTCGCGTACCACAATAAAATGAGATAAATGGTTCCACTTGGACTCTGCTGGTAGGCTGAGCTTTGTGGGGTACAATTCACTGGCTACTAAAGATACAAACATACTAGTTTTATAGTACTTCTACACTATTTCAGAGTCTGCTGTGTTGATAATACAAGTCCTGTTTGGGACCTCGCCATATGCAAGTCTTCCTGTGACGACTTAGACTCAAATCTAATCTTGTCCTTAACCACACTAAAGGCCAACAAGGGCAAAGTGGCCGCTCGGTAAGAGGAGCGTTAGACTCGAGTTTGAAAAGAGAATGTAAATTCAAGAAAATCAAAAAGCTAAAGTACATCTTGTAAACTACTGTCCTTTTATACTGTACAATACAATAACACGTGTATAACTGTCTGTTCAACACAATACCGTTTCCATGTTGCTAGACGCATGTAATTGTATTCGTAGTCGCACTTTTCCAACGTGCTATTGTGTTGTCCATGTGTTTTCTCACGTCATGTCAAATGTCAAAACGTCAAACTATTGATGTACCGTGTGTTCGGGTTATCTGACTTGTCCGATTGTTCCGTTTTGTTCCGTGATAAGATAAAATAATTGCTAACAGCGTAACATTACCCCCCCATTAAGGCTG
The DNA here is from genome assembly GCA_029320655.1 of Mycena floridula. Lineage (NCBI taxonomy): Eukaryota > Fungi > Basidiomycota > Agaricomycetes > Agaricales > Mycenaceae > Mycena > Mycena floridula. The sequence continues at coordinate 165,635 of JARIHS010000039.1, read as the reverse complement.
ACGTCCTCGTCAGCTAGGAAGAGATCCGGTTTATGCTTTTCGTCTAAGTCATGACCATGAATTCGATCAAACACACCCGTTGATGCATTGAAGAGATATCGACGATGGTAGGGCTTCGCTTTTTCCTTGTGTATAAAGCGTTCGATGTATTTGTCCCAACTGCCAGTGGGTAAAATCGGAGGTGAGATATGAATTCGAACAGCCTGGGTAAGAATGCCGTTGTCTCGTTTGTACTTCGATAATAATTCAGATGCGTTTGTGAGATTACGCTCTGGTTCCCATGTGTTTTTGGCTGTTGGGTAGCCTTTCCATTTGATAAGGAATTGATATCCCTTACCACGTCGTCGGGAGTCTAAAATAGACTCAACCTCGTGTTCCTCTGCATCATCAATGATTTCTGGTGGTGGTCGTTCATCCCTTCTGTGAGCAGGAGGCTCATGATATGGCGTAAGTAACGCCTCATTAAATACATTGTACTTCCGAGTATTACCCGGGAGTAGAACTCTATAACTTGAAGGGCCCACTTTATCTACTATCTCGTAGGGGCCAAGATGCTTATCTGAAAGTTTCCGAGAAGGTCGACCTGTATCAAGGTTTGTGGCTTCTACATAAACTTTATCTCCGGCTTTGAACTCCGGCGCAGGCTTCCGATGTTTATCATAGTTTCGTTTCATTTTAGCCTGCGCTTTTTCAAGTGCTATTGATGTCTCTTCCCGAATCTTTTTCATTCGGTCAGCAAACTGCTGGGCGGATTCGTTTCGATTGTCCAACTTTCCCTCGTGACCCTTCCACGGATGTCGTCCTGTGTTTGCGAAGAATGGCGTCACTTTTGTTGAAGCACTAGTTTTGTCATTATGACTAAACTCTGCTAGCGCTAACCATTCAGCCCAGTCTGACTGATGAAAATTGACATATAACCGGAGATATTGTTCTATCTCCTGGTTTGTTCGTTCCGTCTGACTGTCCGTCTGAGGGCGATACGCCGTACTTGGGTTCATTTCTATCCCGAGGAGCTTGTTAAGCTCTCGCATAAACTTGGACACATAACGAGGATCGCGATCCGAAATTATCTTTCGGGGAATGCCGTGGTATCTGATGACACGGTCGCGTGTTAGGCGCACGATTCCCTCACTCGTTATTTCCATGTTTGTGGGTTCTACGTGGATCATCTTTGAAAATGTGTCCACCCACACTTGAATGGCATCAAAGCCATTGCTCTCTGGAAGGGGACCGATAAGGTCCATTGACACCTCCTCCCAAGGCTCCTTAGCTATTTTATGAGGGTTAAGCATCCCTTGTCTCGACCGCTTGACTCGAGTTTGCTGACAGTCTTCACATGTGCGAACATACTCCCGTACTTGGTTTCCCAATCGGGGCCAAAAGAAGTTTCGATCTTCTCTTGCGTACTTGTTTTGCCTGGGTGTCCTGTAAGCGGAGTGTCATGATGGAGCTTAATGATTTGCTCCTGTAACTTGTCGTTCCTCGGTACGTAAATACATTCCCGATAGAAGATCAAGTTGCCTTCTTTCTTCCAACCCGGTAAGGATTTCTCAAGTGCCAATTTAACCGAGGTGTCAATAGACGTGACAGATTCGATTTGACTGATTAGGTCCTTATCGATTCCCTCGATTTCAAGCTCCGTGGCTCGGAAGTATTCCGGCTTTAGGAGTGTGACGTCCTTATTGTCATCTTTTCCCTGATCATGGTCAGCACGTCTAGATAGCAGGTCTGCTTTTCTATTAAGCGCTCCAGGTTGATGTGAAAGAGTGAAGTCATACTGTGACAACTCTGTTACCCAACGTGCTTGACGACGGTTAAGCTTCTGGGGCTTCTTGAAGTATTGTAGGTTTTGGTGATCCGTAAATACTTCAAAAGTTTCATCAGCGCCCATAAGCAATGCCCGCCATTCATCAAGAGCGAGCATTATCGCGAGCATCTCTTTATCGTAGATCTCGTAATTCCGCTCTGTCTCTGTCAGGCTGTGTGACATGAAAGCAACCGGGCGCCATAGGCCTTCTTGTAGCTGACTTAATACAGCTCCAGTTGCTCCTTCAGATGCATCGGCTTCGAGCCGGTACTTTCCATGATCGTTCGGAAGTACGAGCACAGCATCTTCAGCGATACAATCTTTTATTTTCTGGAAAGCTACACGTTGCTCCTCGCCCCATGTCCATCCGGATTTTCCCGTAAGTTGCGTCAGTGGCTTTGCCACCTCGCTGTACCCGCGTACGAATCTATGGTAGAAATTCGCGAAGCCCAGGAATGCTTGGACTTGTTTCACGGTCCTTGGTTCAGGCCATTCCATGACGCCTTTAATTTTGACTGGGTCCATCTTCATCGAGTTATGCGAGATTAAGACTCCCAAGTATTCTATCTCAGTGCGTTCAAACTCGCACTTTTCAGGTTTGAGATACAACTTGTGATTCTGTAACACATCTAGCACACGTTTTACTACTCGACGATGTTCTTCGATAGAATCCGTGAATATCAAAATATCATCCAGATAGACAATGACGTGTCCCTCATCGATTAGATCTCTGAGTATATTGTTCATCATTGTCTGGAATGTGGCCGGCGAATTGGTCAGGCCGAAAAACATGACTAGGGGTTCGAATAGACCTCGGTTGGTTCTGAATGCCGCCTTCCATTCATCACCTTCCTTGATCCGTATGTTATTGTAGCCCCATCTGATGTCAAGCTTTGTAAAAATCTTGGCCCCTCGAAGCTTATTGACGAGCTCGGAGATAAGGGGCAATGGATAACGATTCTTAATCGTCATCTCATTCAACTTCCGGTAATCTTGTACCGGGCGCAGGGATCCATCTTTTTTCTTGACAAAGAAGAACGCGGATGCCATCGGTGATTTGGATGGTCGTATTCGTCCGCTTGACAAGTTCTCTTCCAGGAATTCTTTTAGCTTTTCCTGTTCGATTAAGGATAATGGATACACTTTGCAATCTACGGATTTAGCCTCCGGCTTTAACTCGATTGCATGATCCCATGGCCGTTTTTCCGGGAGTGAATCAAAAGATTCTTTTGCAAAGACTTTAACATAATTCCGATATTGTTCAGGGACTTTGTCTTCAGTCATGCGTTCTTTGCTCGATTCGGCTTCTCCGAAATCAACAAGGAGAATAGATTCCCCTTCTTCGGGTGGTACGTCTTCTCCCATCCCGGTGAACTCGTGTCCCTTCATGCCACATGTATCAGGGCAGCGACTGAATTTAATTTTTTCGTGTCGCCAATCGATCTCAGGGTTATGTTCATTTAGCCAATCATGGCCTATGAATATACGTGCTTTCCCTAAGTTCGTGACAAGGAAGCGTCGCTTCTCCTCATGTGCCCCAATGGCCATACGTAAGTCGACGTAATGAGAAATACGCCCGCCAGCATTCTCAGATCCGTCGGCATTTCGTGCCAGAATAGGTGCTCCGAGTTCATGCATCTCAAATTGCTCTGCCTTAGCGTACGCACGGTCGATGCAAGTGATTGAACAACCACTATCCATGAGCGCTTTCATGGCACGAGTTTTTCCGGTGTCCAGGGCAGTAAGTTTAATTGGGACTGACATTTCATGTCTGACTCTTCGCTGTTTCTGTAATTCACGAAGTTCCGATGCCAGTTTACTGGGTTGTGGCTTTCCCTGCTTTTCTGCACTTTCCCGACGTTTTACGTTGTCAGGTGTGCGAGACACCTTAGGTGCTTCCTCCGGCTTTCCGGATTGAGCCTCCGCAGCAGAGCTGCCCTTTTCAGTCTTTGTTGAGGAGGTTTCTTCTCCCTGAGCCGTTTTAAATAATTTCTTGAAGGCGCTCCATTCTTCTTGGGCAGTGTTCCTTCGTTGATTTTTAATTTAATATCATGTTTTCGTTTTAATAATATAATTTGATTTTTTGCCTCCTCAGAGGACTTGCTAAGAAATTCTACAATAGACTGTCGTAAAGAAGTGTCATATTTATTTACAAATTCCTTGGGCTCGGCCTCGAGGGTTCCCAATACAGCATAAGAATTCTTCGTAGGGGAAGAGGACCCGGAGAAAGACGAACTGGTTGTGGACTCCTTGGCTAGAGGAGGTGACCGCTTTAAAAACCCTTTGCTCGGAGTTCCTCGACGAGCGTCTTAAGCTCAGCATCATCTGCTGGGAGCTCCTTGATTTGGGCCAAAATGGCCCGGGCGATGAACTTCCTCAGCCGTTTGGGCTCTGGACAGTTCCGGGACATGTGTCCCTCTTTGTTACAATTGTAACAAAGGAAGGGTTCCCCCTTCGTCTTGGATCTATCGATGTCCATTGGGGCGGGCGCCGATTTGTTCAGATTCGGAGCCGTCCCCGACGACCCCGACGATCCTGTGGCGGCAGTTTTTGAACTTGCCTGGGTTCCCGTTTTTTGAGCCCCGGCAGGCTTCCAAAACATATTTTGGTCGGAAGTCATGGCCTTCCCGACCTGGTTGTTACCGTCGACCTTTATTAACCGGTCACGGTAGTTGAAGTAACTGGTGGGAACGTCGCTCCCTCCAATATAGAGTTGGTTCACAATTGATCTGTGAACCGATCTAGCCATAAGGCTGATCAAGAATTTGTCCCACAGCCGACCTGGCTCGTAGGGACTATAGCCGGCTTTGTCGGCTAAGAGTTCGAATCTGGTGACAAAGTCACCAAGAGCCTCGTGCTGGCCCTGTCGAATCGTATTTAACTTTTGCTGGGCTACTTCGGCCACAGCCCGGTCCTCGAATGTTGCTTTCAGTTCATCGAGGAATGAACTGTAAGTGTCATTGTCGACGTATCTGTAGTCGACAATCCTGTTGTTTTGCCAGCTTCGGGCCCAATCTGAAGCGGCACAATCTGACCCGTCCTCCGTTCTTAGGAGGGACAGGGTGTAGAAAATCTGGGACTCGTCGTCCGGAAATTCCCTTCGATAGGCCACCATATAGGTGACCAGACATCGGGAGAAGTTCTCCCATTTCGACTTGTCGCCCGTGAAGAGTGGCGGTTCCTTTGCGAGGGCTACTTGCGATCTGCTCACTACCTGAGCTGTTGCTTGGACCGGTGGGGAAGCCGGTCGAGGGAAGTAGGCTGGCTGTGACGCTGGCCGGGGTATAAAATATTCCGGCTGTGGAACTGGTTGTCTAGCTTCTGCAGCTGCTAGATGTCGTCTCAACTCCTCCATTTCACTCTGGAGGTTATTGTTGACTGCAAGAGCCTCTTGCAAGCTGATAGGTCCTTGTTGACCACTAGGGCCAGCGGTTGGTTGATCCTGATCCATTTCGGGGATCAGAGGCGGGGAATGAAATGTATTGTCAGTGGTATGCTCTGACAGCGATGATAAGGATGGTGATGGCGGCGGTGTGTCTGCAAGAAGGGATATCCCGAAGCGGCCTCCGGAATACGTGGTGAAGAGAGTTTAAAGTCCGGTGCTCGCGGACTGTGACGACCTGGTTGGCACCTCCAGGCAGGGAGCTGAGGTTATCGAGCAGCTACTCAAGTTCTACGCGAAAATAGAGCCTTTTTCGTTGTGACACTAGAAGGACTCTACGTAAGCAAGAACCTTAAAACGCGTCTCTCAGAACACAGAGGTGAAAGTGGTAGGAGGGGAATTCCAAGACTTCTTTTGCGTGTGAAACCGGATTGCCGCTGCTACTTTCGTGCAACTCCGGCGACGGTGCCTCTCCGAAGATTAGCGACCTGTCCTTGATGCTCCCACCCAAGAGTCGGACTCAACGTTACTCTTTAAGGGTATTGGGGCGGTTCACAATAACAGAAGCCTCAGTGATGCTAACAGTTATTTATACTCTCTGCGTTGGGAGTTGTTGGAAGGAGGATTGGATTGCCCTGTGAGGATAGGGCAGAAGGTACGAGGGTGGAGAGTCGATGTCCCGACGAATGACTATGTCGGGCACGGTAGAGTTGTCCAAGGACAGGTAAGAAAAAGAAAAGAGAGGAACTCAACAAAGTCAGATCGCTTTCCTGAAAGTGTTCTCTAGTAGTCGGCAGCTTCAATAGCCACGCCTCTTTCCAGTAATTTTTAGGGGCCCTGGAACCCGGCCACCAGGAGCAGAGCGATCACTTTCAGTAGGCAACTTCGACGTTGATGGTTAAAAAGAAAAGAGGAGATAGGAGGAGTGGTACGAGGGTATGAGTTAGCTTTTTGATTATGTGACGACTTAGACTCAAATCTAATCTTGTCCTTAACCACACTAAAGGCCAACAAGGGCAAAGTGGCCACTCGGTAAGAGGAGCGTTAGACTTGAGTTTGAAAAGAGAATGTAAATTCAAGAAAATCAAAAAGCTAAAGTACATCTTGTAAACTACTGTCCTTTTATACTGTACAATACAATAATGCGTGTATAACTGTCTGTTCAACACAATACCGTTTCCATGTTGCTAGACGCATGTAATTGTATTCGTAGTCGCACTTTTCCAACGTGCTATTGTGTTGTCCATGTGTTTTTCTCACGTCATGTCAAATGTCAAAACGTCAAACTATTGATGTACCGTGTGTTTGGGTTATCTGACTTGTCCGATTGTTCCGTTTTGTTCCGTGATAAGATAAAATAATTGCTAACAGCGTAACACTTCCTGTTCAGGCTCGACTTCGTCATCTGCCAAGACTAGGTTGTCCCTATCAGGCTCGCTGCTTTGTAGCTCTTCCTGATCAGGCCAATCCCTAGTCATCCTTGTCTTAATCTGGCTACCTTGGGTAAAGCTGATTCATTGCTGATTCTAGGCTTTACTCGTGGTAGTGCGCTGCTTTCTTCATACTCAACTTTACTCGCATAGCACTGGCTCGAATATGTATTATAACAATTATTCTTTGCTTTGTGTGTGCTGAGACTTCATATGGAACAGTGTCTTTGTACTGTCTGGTTTTCACCAAGTCACTCGATCACATGTGGACGCATTATTGTTTGTTGTTTGGCTACTTGACTCTGCACGTCCCCTTGAGTTTTGCTCACAGAGTAAGTTACTGAGTTTCTTGAGCATCGAGTATTTATTCTATGTTTCGACCGAGTAGTGCAGCCCGCTAACAGACAGTTTACTAGTAGAACCGCTGCGTTGGTTGTTACATTCCCATCGAGTATTCAAGCAAAGCACCGTTCAAACACTGTTGCTGGATCCTTCTAGGTGCTTGTTTCATGATCGGCACTGGTACTGGTACTCTTCTAGACAAGTCAGAACTCCTCTCTAGGCAAATAGTGTCCCATTCGTAATCAGGAAAGATGGTCATATTTACTAGATATGCTGAAAATACAGGGTGGAACATTTCCAACCCTATTATCTCCCCCACACAATAATAATGACCCCCTGGTCATTCCTATTATGCAATTATGCTCAAGTCCTTGTATCAACTGTCTCACTATGTGCCTCGTACTTCATAATTTTAGTCCACAATCTGCGGTAATTGATAACCGGTGTGAGGGATCCTAACGGACGGGATGGAAATGATACGAGTGAGTGGCGACAAATCGAGCACCCAACACACACCACAATATCTCTTGAATACCCTCTTTGTGTGAGTTGGTTAACTAGTTCAAACAGACTTGGAAGCTTGGAAAGTTTCTGCGCAGAGTTTCTGCGGTACGTAGACTTCCGCGTGAGTTGCAGGGTAGTATGTTTTTGGAAGGAGTTTTGGTATTGGTGTTTTAAGCCAACGGTTTGTATTGCCTATTATAAACAGGACTTTCAAGACAAGACTAGAGACTAGATACTAGAGGGTTTGCCTGTTACCGAAACAAGGACTTCAAGACTAGAGACTAGAGACTAGAGCAAGACAAGACGAGGCAAGTGCAGACAATCTTATGATTTCAACACAGAGAGCGTACAAGATGGATCCCATGCTAAAGCGTAGCGGGCCACTGATTCTCTAACCCTTACTTAGTACAAACGGGCTACTTAAATACTGTCCAAAACTGATGATAAATCACTAACTCGTAAACCGGCGCACCCTCTATCTTGGCTATCAGGCCATCCCTCGTGAAGGTGGAGTCTACTCGGTGTCCGCGAAAACCATTAAACTGATGCCCCAAGATGGCAGACCAAAGACTTCGCGGTAAAGCTTGTTTCCGCATCATCCCTAAAGATCGATAAGACTATGGCTTGTCATGTATGAAGCCAGCCTTTAAACGATGTCTTTCTGTGAGTTATAGCTTAAGCTAGTTGCGTCAAGTACTTTTGATAATAACCAATTCCTCGGCCTCCCATGTTGAGCGTCGATCAACCGTTACACAACTGAGTCATGATCGAAACACTGCCTTGATTGACCTGGTTTCTTTAACTAAAAGATTCCTTCTTTCTGAGGCAATACCGCGTGGACCTACTACGTTCCATAACCAGAAGCCAGCACTCCTTTACCTCATCGTGGGTAACCTTAAACTGATCGAGTTAACCTTTCAGTCCTTAATCAGTCATCGCTTATCTGTCAATCATTTGATCCACTTGGCCTGATGTCTCGGAACCATGCCGCACTAGCGATCGTTGCTCATCCTGCTGACTACCTCGGAAACAGTAAGCTTCCTCGAAGGTCATTCCTCGGTATCGCAGAGACAGTCCAGTCATTATGAATCAAACATTATACAGTTCCTTTGCTCCACGGAACCCTTGTTAAACCAATGCTGCTATGAGGCATGCGTTTGCCTTAATCTCCTGATGCGTCCATATGTTCCTGTGGCTAGTACACCTGCTGTAACGAGTCAAGTTCTAGTGTTTCCGCAGTACATAGGTACAAGTTCTTACTAGCGGCATGGAGCTCAACCCTAGTGCAGAGAACAATAAGATACCAATAGTAACTAGAAAGACGTCAAATTAGTCCTTTAATCTGAATTATAGGGTTGTTTTTGTAGGGACCCTATCACCAGTCCCGCATCTTCAGATCAATCGGAGTTTTGCCTTTTCAGGACAACTACTACTCCACACGGTTATCAATTTCATTGAATATTGAATTCTCGCAGTTTTAGGCATTTTTCCCATATTTTTCCTTGTTTTCTAGACGCCAAATAGTGCCATCCATAACTTCAACCACTGAGAATTACGAGTCAGGGCTCATTCTGAGATCTGATCGTAATTCTTTATTTGTGGCAAGTTCACGTCTGTTTCCCTAGTGATTACGACGCCCCGCGCTCTCATGTCTTCCTGCATGACGATTTTGACATGATTCGCGACGCTGGCTATAACATTGCCTCCTTCCTCACCAACCACCTTTTCTTATATGAGAACACCCATAGCAGCACCAGAGTTAAAACTAAATCTGAGACTTCTCACAAGCCAGATTGCAACTATTCTTGATGGACCACAGGCGTACTCAGCACTATGTTAATAAGCCCCGCGGCAGACCGGCATCCACCCAAAACCTCTCAACCATTACTTAATGACCATGGCATTGCTGGCACAGCTGTTAGAAACAAGCGAAGCATTCGAAATTGGTCATGGCCATCACAGCCCTGATTTCCTGACATTATTATATAATTAAAGCATATATTACCAAACCGGGTCATCCGCCAGATCCAACGGCATCTGTGCCCGCTCCTCCTCTTCCTCTGTTTGCTCCCTTTCACCCTCTAGCACTGCCAGGACCTGGATATCCAATGCAGAAGGTCCCAAGACATTTTCGGACCAAAGCTCGCCACATCGTGCTGCCAGTCGTTGGTAAACCGACGCTTGCTTCGCTGCATATGCAGCAGCACCAGCAGCATGTAGCCCTTCAAACTCCGGAACAACAGCTGATGCCTCCCAGCACTGTGCTCGCCATTCATGAGATATTAGTACCTGTCGCATCTCTTCTGAGAGTAACTGGTGCTCTTCCCTCCAGCGGCAGACCCTTGACCAGGCCTTGGCCCATTCAACTCAGAGTCCTGTCATCCATAAATCAACACTATGACATAGGTCACAAGATGTAGCAATGACTCACCATCACGCAATGCCTCATTTGTCACGAAACCGGCCTCAGCAACCTCCATCCAGATCCAGGACAGAACCCGACGACCCTCGTGCTCCTGCTCTGGAACAGCGGCCTCTTTTCCTTCAGCTTCCGCCTTCCTCTTCGCCTTCATGTGCTACTTTCTCTCCTCTGGAGTCTCCTCGTGCTGCATACATTTGATATCTGACGCATTGAGCTTGCGCCACGCAACAGCGTCAACACTTCCAACCAGTGCCTGTTTAGCATCCCAAGCAGCTTGATAACAACGAGCATGCAGATGAATCTTGATGTCGTTGCGCTCGAGGAGACCTTTAGATCGAGTCGTCGTCCCCTGATGTCGAATGTTGACCAATTTATAGGTGAGCAAACGGGATTTCACCAGCAGCTGATCGCGCAGCCCATTGAGACTATCCTCTAGCTGTGCATCCTGAAGACGTCGCTCCATTACATCCAATCCCTTCATCATTCCTGCCCCATGTCACTGAACCGTTGTCAAATTCGATGGAAACAGCAAAATCACATTCTTGGCTGGTGCTGGAGGGAGAGCGGAACCATCTTTATCTGTCTGCTTTGCCAAATCGACCCGGATTTGCACTGAGCCAGGCATGTAGACAGTTTGAATTGTCCAAAACCTAGCAATCTGGTGCATGATTTTGTTTCTTTGGTCAACCAAATCCACTAGCTGCTTCGTTGTCCCTGGCCTGCAAATGGATTCTACTTCAAAACAAAGTCGATGCTGTTGTTCTTCCAAATCTAGACCGATGAGCAAGAATTCCGCCGGCGTTGTCTCGTGAACGCTGGGCAGGCCCGACTCTGCCAAGACGGAATCTTCCGTCGACAGCTGCAATCGTACTTCGTGGATTGACAAGCCTAGAAAAGGAAGCAACCATCAATATTGATCTTGCAAATGTGGCGCAAAACACTCACTAGACTTGTTCCCCTCGTAAGGGTTGGGCTTCGTTGCATCTTCTTCCCAATCCTCGACTGCCTTCTTCCAATCTGGCACATCATCCATTTGGTTTGCGCAGAATGTTGCAAAGGCATCCTCTTGTACAGCCAACTCTTCTCTCGCTTCCTTCTGACGTCTCAAAAGAAGTCTCGCTAAAAACTTTGTCAACTAGACCAGTCTCGAAGAAAGCACCCAACTGACCTAAACCGACCATCTTTCGCCAATTCCAGTCACCCCAGTGGTCATCAAGCGTGTCGTGTCGATGTCCGCCGCCCATCTCCTGAGTGCTTGTCGAAACCGGACCAATGTTTGCCCACGGTCTTTCAACGCTCTCTCTGTCAGTTCTACCAGCACCAGGCATGTAATTGAGATTGAATTCCTGTTGACAGGACAATTTATGCCTGAGAATATGCAACTTTGGGACTGCCCAGCGAAACAGAGCACTAACGACTGGGAATCTAACCAATGATGGCAATTCCTGGACCTGAGCAGCGAAATTTTTCGAAAACTGACAATTGATATCATAGGACACCAATATCACCAGCAGCGTGCAGATATGACGCAAGAATGAAGCGACAATGTAAGTCTATTCCCATATCTATGGCACCATCAGCAATGAACCTTGAATCAGTAACAGAATGACTTACTTTTCACCCTTTTGAAGGTCACCCACACCATTCTTCCCAATAAACTCATGCCTAGTGCACAAAGCCAAACCCACACCCATCACAGCGTAGCTCTGGGAAAAATGAGTATTTGCATGATCAACTGCAGAGAGACCAGTACAGGAATTCATCTGTCTCGAAATCAGTGATGGTCAATGTCATCAGGCAAATGCACTCACATCTGTTTGATCCCCCAATGTTTTGTAGTATGTGTGATAGGCTGGCTCCTCCACAAAATACACCCAGCCTGTCCCAAGACCAGGGTCTTTGGCATCACTCGAGACCATTTTCCTCTTCAAGTGAAAACAAGCATCGACAGCGATGAACAAAGTGTAAATGAACCTATCGAGATTGTTTACTGAAGTGCACAATACAGAGAAATAAGTGAACCTTTGCTCCTTGGGCATGTGTTGCCAGTCTTTCAGCAGATTAATATCCGGGTGAGGGCAAGCAGGACACTCGACAGCAATCTCTCCTGGCAATGTTTCATCCAGGCATCAAACACCGTCGTTACCTCGACCAGCTCGCTTACATGCTTGCAAATGGCAAAACTGAGGAGCGGTTCGAAGGAAAACCTGATATCTCTCCTAAACCAGGTTGTCGTCAGTCAAGGCTAATCAGCAATACACCCGAAAACACGTCTCACCGGTAGCTTTTGACACCCTGTATTGTCGCTCAGCCTCTGCAACCCTGTATAATAGTCGTACGGTGTAATCTTGCCCATCAGCGTCAGAATATGGAATTGTTTCAGACAACGAAAGGTCGTCGCTGTCTGAGGTTCCAGGTGTGTCACTGGGAACCAACCATTCCGTATAACCTGCTCCCACCCTAACCCCCAGGTTGAACCTCTATGACAGTCACAAAAATCCACTGACACAGTATGAATCCCACTCGTGTCGGTGATGGTGAATTTTTGTGCCGTCGCTGAGTGCTGAGTGCAGACATCGCCGTTTCCACCGTGACCAAGCTGTATCCTCAAACCCAACTCATGTAGGTTTGTCCATTCGAAAAACTTTCCATTCCATTTCTATTCAAAGCTCAGCCTGAAAAAGCTCAACATACAAGATGACCAAAAGAGGCTCACCTCCACCAAATGCAATGGCACTTGAGCATGTTTGGTGATGCAGCAATCCCTACAGACCAGCTGTTGTGTAAAACAATCGCTGCAACGATAAAGCGTGACGTTCTGTTGAGCGCCGTTGGGGCAATGGGCACAAGGGTCTCCAATACCCTTGCAGGCATTGTGTGACATGATCTCCGCAAGAAATTTGTCTCGCTCTGGCATCCAGAGTTTCAAGGGCTCGTCTTACCCAAACGTTCAGAAACCCAGGTAAAAAATAGAATAAATCAGCGACGTACTGATGATACATATCGCTTTGCCTTAACCTCCTCGTCCTCTCTATATATCCCAGCGAACGGCAATGCTTCATTCAGAAGCGCTAGGCTCTCGAATCGTTCATCCATGGCTTCTGCTGTCTGCAAGCACATCCTCTTCTTCATCAGAGACAGTGGTTTCGCGACATGCGTCTCTCGAAAAACCCGTCGATGGTCTTTTGAAACCGATTCCACAGTGAAAGTCGCAGCGGAACCATGCTTGCTACCCAGAAAATCTTGTGTCGTGAAATCCATGGTCGTGTCTGCTGCTGCTAGCTTCACGCCTTTGGGGGTCCTTCTGGTGCGATTCTTGGACCCCATGTTGACCGCAAACACAAAAGATGGAAAGCTGACCAGCAGCACGACAGGAACCCCATATTAGCGGCAGCCATGGATCAGGCTTCGAGACAAAGGGGATTTAGCACATGGAGAATCACGAAATGCTGATGACTCATTTTCTTGATCTCTTCTTGCTCAACTTGAACCAGGACCAAAATCCCCAGTGACTGCTTCCCTTTTCCTCAGCAAACTGACTAGCCCTTTGACCGACTACACCAGACTGAAAACGAAACCCCAGAGCGTTTGCTAAGCTAGACCCCAGCAAAATGAAAATCCAGTGGCCAGCCTCGTTAAATCATTAAATACATGTGAGTTTTCATCATGGAGCCGACCATTTCTAGCGGCTTTCACCCTTGTGCCTGAAACAACAGTGATGTCTTTGGTCCGTACATATTTCCCTTTCGTATTCACCTTCCTCAAGCCTTTTCAAACGCATCAGCCCAGGCCTGTCTGCACCATTGCCGGGGAACTCGCCTTCATAAACAGTGACCAGCCGCAACGACTTCAATTGCTTTGGTCTGACCATCACTCGACCGCCAAGGCATTTTGGCATGAGATATCATGCGCAGCACATCCTCAATATTTCAATCTGATGGATGCAGACTTGATGCTGATGATCATCCTGGTATTTCCAGAAGATGCAACAGTGAGCCATGGAACCTTTTCTTCGAGACACCATTTTTTTCCAGACATTAATATTCAACAGGAATTCACCGAAGGCCTAGCCACCGTGAGCGTTGACTTTGACTTTGCTGTTTATGATGAAGCCGCTGATACAGTGACCATCAGGCCTTTCCACATGTCTGTTTTCATGCATGGACCCAGGCAGCAGTACAGCATCGATAATGACTCAATCATGCTCGAACCTCAGCACATCGCTTGGACGGGAGATCCGATTTGCCATGAGTCTTTTATTCTCAATAATCTCCTCTTTTTTGTTACTCACCGATAACCTGCAGCAGTGTACATATATACCTATCCTCTCTGAATTCATTTTCTGTTTCCATTTTGCTCTAGACACTCACACAATAATGTCACTTTTTCGCCATGGTTATCATGGCCGCCATTATGCTGAACCGCCTTTCTGCAGTAAGACAAAGTGCACTAAATCACAGAAGGAGAAATAATATTAACATTGGGTCAATCAAGTCGGCCTTGTCTTCCTCACCAGCTAACGGATTCTTGAATCATAGCCAGCATCCTCGATGTCCCTGCTTAAAGCCTATTCAACCGATACCAAAGTGAAATTCAAGTTGGGTCAGTTCCAGACTGGGTTCAACATTCTGAAGCTACATGACTTGAATCAAAATGAGGATGACTTGGCCTTTCTCAGTCACATTTGCAATCAACCCTGGACAGCAGAGAACCTTCTGCCAGTCCTGGTACCAGTTCCCATGGGTGACTGCTGGGTTTGCTTTTCTCCTTCTCCCTTACAGAGCGTCGCTCAGATCCTCCTTAGCACTACGACTCCTCCGACATTGAGGTTTTTGTTAATTCAGCCACATACGATACCGACAACCGGATCATATGGGTGAATGCCAGTGCCTTGATTATTTGGACCACTCCATCTATGATCTACGAGATTCACAATGATGTCCTTATTGGTGTTGCCAATTTTCTGGTATATATGCTTCACCAGGATGGAGACCAACCCAAACTGATTTATTATGCTCACAGGAGCAATGGGCCAAATCCCGCCAGAAGAACAAGACGCTTCAGTAAATGTCATCAATGTGAGTTATCCCTGTCGTATCGCTCCACCGCTTCTAATTTGAATCTCATATAGTCAACGTCTTGTGCCTTGGAGAAATTTATTTTGAACATCTCATTTGCCCAACTACTTGCACAGCACTACTTGCTCAGCTATTCATGATTCCTGTTGTTTGAGGTCACATAAAGATTTCTTTTATCGCATCCAGTTACATAACCGAAGCCAGTGTCTCGGACTCTCGGCTGATCATAATTGTTCATCAATAATCACGGTGCGAGTTTCACTCTGTTTCTCCACATGTCTCTTGACCACTATCTCCTCCAAGGCTTGCTGCGCTTTACCTCTTTTGAGGGAGACGCCCAGTTGAGCCCCATTCTAGGATGAGATTTCACTTTCTGGAAGAAGTCAATTGAGCCTTGTATCCTGGCTGACATTTTGCCTACAACACAGCTCAGTCCCCCTTATTGGATTGTTCAAACCGTGTTGTCATGATCAAATTTCCTAGGGATCTTACAGTACGCTAAGGCATGCCGCGGATGGACCGCCAGGTCATCCGCCATCCGCATCACAGGTATCTATCATTCTTGATCCGAGAACGCGGACCGCGGGAAACCTGCTGGCAGGTACCTGTCCCGCGGCGGATAATTACATAATTGTCTCATGTCCCAATGTTTGATTGAATTTGAAGTATTAGAAAGTCTATTTGATGGAATTATTGAGGATAAACCATTGTAAAGCATGTTATTTCAAAGAAACATGTTAAATAAGGATATAAAATCATATATAACTGGTAATACCCATAGGTATAACAGTTTTTTAATTGTTGAGGCCGCCCGCCATCCGTGGAGACCGCTTCCCACGGTCTGCGGATGATCCGCCATCCGCCACCCACAGGTATTCCCACGGATGTACCTGTGGGTACCTGAGATTGCCCCGCCCCCGCGGCATGCCTTACAGTACGCCTATATTCTACCTTCTCAAGCATTGGAATTCACTGTTCAATAGGCTTGGAATTCGCTGGTTGGAGTTCACCGCCTTTTGGTTTGATTCCGCCTCAGCTGTTTTCACGATCACCCCATGTCATGTCACTGTTCTCTGGCCTGAAACCCCAGTAGCGCAAAAGTTCACTTTTCATGAAGGTCAAATGTATGAAGAGAAGACTCTGTATCCTCATTATCTCTGTAGGTAGAGGTGAAATTACGACACTAGACCGGCAATCATCTGTAGTCAGTCTTCTATCCCACCCTCTTGTGCCAGAAGTAGTTCCCTGGGACGTTGAAGAGGATTAACATAGCTCAGAGCTGGTAGTGTAGTCTCACTTTACTATCCGAACCTCGCTTGATGTTTATCATACAAATTTTCTCTAACAGGTTGCCTTGGCGCCCCACATGGAAAAGGATATTTACCCTGATTTTCATCCACCAATGTTCCATGTTTATCGCACAAATTTTCTCTAACAGGTTCCCTTGGCGCCCCACATGGAAAAGGATATTTACCCTGATTCTGTTCTATCAGTTTGGCCTGAGCACTATGTTCCACGACGATGCCCACAAATCTGAATGCCTCACTCAAAAAGTTTATCTCAGTCTGTCTCGCACCAGCACCAGTGAATCAGTTGAGAATATTTGGAGTTCGATGCTGATGACAGTCTTTGGAAGAATCAATGCCAAAGACCTCGAGCTGCTTGGTGGTCCAGGTCCGAAAAAATCCAGGTGTGTCTCCTGTGCTTGGTTCTGAGGTTAGACACTGATTATGGAATCCCAGAGACATAGAGGCGCTCGATACAATCGGTGATGCCATGAAGGCCAAGCTGTGAGGTTCGCCATCGCCTTTCGAGGTGTCAGAAATGTTTTCTTAATCCACATCTCCAGTTCTGCACCACCTTTTTGCCATCGTGGCAGACGTTTGTACTTGACCATAGGAAAATTCACATATTTGATTCACATATTTTGATATACATCTTTCGATATGAATGTCTCAGAGTCATAGAAATTGACGCTGTATCCCAGAATAATTGCTGGTAAAATGTCAGCAGACACACATGCGAAGTCTTTTGGAGCGGGAGAAGTAAGTGAACACAAACTCACAAGATACAGACCTATGCTTCATTATCCTCGTCACAGCCAACATTGCTGTTTCAAGGCTTTCGGACTTGTTGGCTTCTGAGGTCTGATCTGAAAGCTATCCAAAGCCCCCTTGAAGATAGAACTTTTCTCCAGACGGGTAGCACCAATTGAGCACCACTGGATATCCGAACACAAACTCGTGAGACACGGAGCATCCGCAGATGTCTTGCAGCTCTCCTATTGATGCTCAAAGCGCTTTGGAATACACTGGACTAGCTTTAACGAGCAAAAATCATCGCGTATGCTGAGCTTCACTGCAATCTGCTGTGCCGAAAAGGTTGAAGAGAGATTCTGGATGAACTGGACCCATTGATGCAACAAGCTGCAGCAATCAAAACATATTCTGATCTGAACCACCACCTTTGACCACGGTTTGCATTCGTCCACCAAGGTTATTTTGTGTGACCTTCCCACTCTTTACAACAACATTGACTTTGCATTCAGGTAACAAAATGGGCCATCCCAAAAAAATTCATAGTGAGGAGGAGATTGAGCATCAGCGTCGTGTACAGGTTGCTTGTTCGCAGACTTATCGCATTCTGTTGGTCCCTTTCACTGGGGGCCATGGTCTTCCTTTCTCATCTGACTGACGTCTGACAGAAACCGTGAAGAATACAATGCGAAAGCCAGGGCAAGGATGGCAAAGTAGGTGCTCTCATCTATGCAATTTTTATTATAGCTGACTCTTGGCTGCCCAGAAAATGCCAGGCCATGCCAGAAAGCAGCACCGCTGACCAGACCAGGAGCAGCTCTCGCAAGGACGTCAATGCTCGATATTATCAAAGGCCGGCATCGTCGCTGTTGTCAGATTTTACTGTCTGAAGCTAAACAGGAACCTAGAAGACATTCTGTGGCGTTCTCGCTTTGCATACAAAGAGTCAGTGATCATATTTTTTGCACCGTTTCTCATTTGTGCTGAAGGATATCCAGGAAATATATAGAGAGGAATGGAGATGATGCCTTTTTGGCCAACTTCAAAATTCGACGATGGGCCATCGTCAACAGTGAGCCTTGTCGTTAGGCGCCACCTATAATAATGTCTGCCTCTCCTTGTCCTTGTCCTCGAGAATAAATCAAAGCATTTGAATATTGACACCTTTCTGAGGCAGAACTCATTATCGCCAGTGACTGTGACTGTGATGCAAGATTTCTTTGCTCCTGCCCTGATGACCGACCTTCGCCCAGGTTGTACCCCACCGCTGAATACGACGAGAGCCCCTGGTTCAAAGCATGTTTTTTACATTCTATGGCAGGGCAGCCATGCTGGGATATATATGACTGGTGCGTCATTACTTTTTGGATCTCAATTCGTGGCCTCAAAAAGCATAATCTAGGACAATGGTAGCCAAGGTGAAAGGCAACTCTGGTGCTCCCAAGTGTGAGACATCAGATGCAGCTTTGGAATGCTGGCATTGGAATTGTCTCACCCATCATGACCATGATGATCCCATGGATTATCATTCCTTCCAAGACCCTTTCGTGGATCATCCCGAGCTACGTACACCGGCATCGACCTTGCCTGCTGCATGACCATCCTTTCCTAAAACCCCACTGTCTTCCCTGGCAAAAGTCGCTTGTTCTTCGCCGACACAGGGACTGGGGTCATCATTGTCATGCCATGGTAGCAAATGGTCACCAAATCCTCGAGTGCTGCTTCTGATGTCTCCTGGACATGCGAAGACTGATATCGACAAGGGAAAAAACAGGGCTCACGACACGGATCCTGTTTTCCATGTCATTCAGGGGTCGCTTTCAACAGTCCGCTATTCAGACAGGTCTGTATCCTTCACTTCCTTGTTCACATTGAGCTGATTTTGATGGTTTTATAGCCAGGAGGCTAACAGGGTCTTCGCAGCGGCCACTGCTGCAGGCCATCAAGTCGAGATGATGTCCACAAGATATCCTGATGTCACCGACGCTTTTTTCCAGGGAGAGCCTCCTGTTTTTTAGGACCAAATCATTCATGTCTTCATTATTCAATGTCGGGCAATAAAAATGTTTTCATGCTGCATTCGTCCCTTTCAAATCGTGCCAGTTTTACAGTTTTCCATCAGAGTACGTGTGCCTTGTTTCCTTGACTTTTCTCAGACCTGGGTGATAGCTCTTGGTTTTCTTTTCGCATCTTGCTTCCTCTGATACCATGGACATGCGCAATATTTCACTGGACTTTGACCCCAGCGAATTGGACGATGAGAACTATTCGTACTTGAGGGAGGAGCTAGAGCTGGCACGGTCGAGAATGATTCGGCACCAAGATTGGGTGAGGACCGAAACCATTGGATATGTAGAGGCGGTGGAGCAAGGAACCGTCGTGGACTATGTCACGAAATGTGTTTTCCGATATTTCTCTCAATTCCCCAACGAGTTGCCAGGCTCAGACAAAGGGCAAGAGGAAGAGGCATATCTGACTCACGTCTTCAAGGTGCGGTTGTCAACGTTTGCTCAAATTTCGGACTGATGGGGGCAGGACTTCGCTCAAGACATGTTGGAATTTTGGGCAGAGAAGCTGGTAGACGATGACATTTCTGCTGCCAAAATCATGGAAGCGCTGTCTGTTCCCAACAGATTGGTTGAAGATCCGGTGGGCCAGCCATTGACACATGGGCTTCAGCTATGGAAAGGTATGTCTGTCGATAAATTTGTTGATTTATGGCTCATGATTGTTGCAAAGCGCAAAATTCATAGATACGTGTTTCGGAACAATCAAATTGTGTTTTGTGCTGCCTTGTTCTTTTCCTTGAATTTCGTCTCAAAAAATGTTGTCCCGGTATGTACTGGTCGCCGTCAGAGGTAAGGTGGTCGGTCAGGTCTCTGGTCGCAAAACAGGCTGCTGCTCTTCGATGTGTGTTTCTCCTTGACTTGGTTGTGAAGAATATCGGTGTTTATAGTGCTAAAGGCCTTGGGTCCTGAATGGGATGACCCCAGCCTTTCCTCTCACAATAGAGTGTCCAGATAGCATCAACGCTGCCGCGCTTCATCAGGCTCTTCAACCGATTGCTGACGACTTTGGGAAAACTGACTCGCTGGGCAATGTCGTAGAACAGTTGAATCAGGACATTGATCTGGAGGTTGCTTGCGCTGCAATGGACACTCACTGCGACTGTTATTATGCTGTTCTCAAAGGAGGCTGCTGTGGCGGCTTCGTGTCGAGGTCTGGGCTTTTCCTGGTTTTGGTGCAAGTCGACTGAACATTCTTTCGTCTAGACGGGCTACAATTCAGAGTCTGGTGAATGGCACAAGATATGGTCGAGAGGTGAAGGTCCTAGGGAATCTTCTCGATGCCATTCTTTGTGTCTGTATGAATGGCGATCTTCCATGAAACAGAATTGATGCAGTCGAGACAGTAGAACGAGCAGAGGAGCTCTACACTGCTGCAAATCCAGAGATCTCGGGTGAGCTACAATGTCAGGATAGCATTGGATTGAACTGACTGGGTCAAGGTTCATGCCCATGGTCGACGCCACAGATGGTTCCACCACCCAAGGGCCAGGTTGACAATGGAACTATGGGGTTTGAGCCATTGTTCTCACATGAAGACGAGCATCCAGTCAATCTGGAAGACGTTTATCACATTGAATTTGGTTATTGGCTTGGATGATATCTAACAAGCCATGATTGGCCTGCGACGTGGAGGGAAACATTGCTGTACCTGTTGAATTCATGTGAGGAGGGGGATGAGTTCATTGAGCGAATGGTGAAACAAGGACTTTCTAAGGAGCGGGCGGCATTCATTTGGGACTTGGCGGTTTCGGTGCCTAAACCCGAAATAAGCTACAAGACGCCATGAGTTAAATTTGAGATGTTTGTAGCATTCTAGGTCAGATCAGGGACTGGATAGATAGAGAGATAAATTGATTCGACACTTGGTGGAAGAAAACTGAAACACGGTGTGACAGAATGTGACACACCAAGGTTTTTTTGTTTATTGCCTCGTCCTCCTTCGACTTTGTTTCCTCTATTTATTTTTCAATGGCGAAATCCAAGCATGTATCGAATACTGCAGCTCCAGCGGCGACTGATGCTGCACCGGCTGCGGCTCCCGCTGTCATGAGCGAGCCTGGACCTGCTGCTGCTCTTGGTGCTACTACGGACGAGCCAGGACCAACTCAGCTGCTACGATCGAGCCAGGAGCAGTGGAAACAGAGAGCCAAGGGGATTCTCCACCGAACAAGACAGCACCAGCAAAGCAGAAAGCACCAGCGGTGCAAAGGCCCAGCAATCCAGGAAATTTCAGTGGAGAAAAGCTGGAGATGCTTGAGCGCTGGGCAGCAGATTTTTGTGAGACACGGAAGAAACCTAGCTTCTTCGTCAGATTCTTTCCTGCCTGGGAAAAGGCATTCCCTCACCCAGAGGTCCCGACAGTGCCCGTCGTGGATGATGGAAGTCAGGATGCTGATGCTTTGAAGGTTGCTGAGGGATTGCTTGAGGCAAGGGATGTTGCGCTTGCAAAGGAGGACAAGGTGAGCGACAGACATGAGGTTCCTTGCAAAATTTTTTACCGTCACTTTTCCTTTCCAGCAAATTCGGGCCTGGTTCAAAAACCGCCAAACGAAGGAGAATCGAATGCAGAAGAATCCTTTTGGTCTGTGGCTTACTCAGCTCAGCGCCCACAACATTGCTCCCTGGCGAAAAGAGGTCCATAAATTCTACATGCAGCTGGACAAGTATTCTGGACACGTTGCTGCTGAATTCACAAAACGATGGGGTGTCCTGACTGGAAGGGAGGAGGTGAACCTGGCTCTTTCGCGACATGTTGCGGTTGCGAAGGAACTGTACGAGGCAGAGGACGAGATGGTTCGAGAAGAGCTGGTGACTGACCGAGATGCCAAATATGACAAGGACGTTGAGGAACACAAAAAGTTTCTCAAGACGTTTCATATGGATAGCAACAATATGGGTGATGGCATGCAATTCAGCAAGGATCTGAAAGCCGAGTGCGTTTCTTTTTTCTTTCCTTTTGCTCCGTTTCTGAATCTGGTTCAGGTGTCGAGGGAATCTCGCAGCCGTCATTCAGCCTTTGTTGAATGCCCTTCATGCCTTGACAGGTCAGCATTTCATGCTGGTCGGAGGCGCGCCACCCAAATCAGCCGAGCAAGGTGAAAAATGGTCATTGACGGCCTTGCATACAGGCAGGACACTGGTCACAAAGAAGACTTTCGTCGAGTGGGATACCGAGCTGTTTCGAAATGATTTCATGTCGGCCTTCATGGGTTTCTTGTGGTGCGTTGGACGTGAGTGACCTTTTTGTCTACCAATTCTACAGCTTCTAATAATGAGATACAGAGGAGCAAGGCGCCATTCCCAAAGCAGCTGTGCGTCCAGGTCCGGCGGACGGTGTCATCATCATGAGCGCAGAGCCAGAAAAGGAGTCTTCTTCCATCGGTGCAGGGCCGACTGATGGCAATGAGATGAACATTGACCAGGGAGGTGATGAAGGGCAAGAGGAGGTACCTGTCGGTGTATCAAGATGGTCAAAGAGAAAGAAGAATAAGAGGGGAAAGAGACATACTTCAAGCACCCGTCACTCGGATTCCGAAACAAGCGATTCTGAGATCAACCCGAGCGGTGACAGCGATGGCAGCGTAACCGACAAAGACAAAGAGCTGCAGGATATTCCTGACCCTCAGATTCGACATTCGACTCCATCATTGCCTGATGGCCATGTCCTAGGCGCCGAGCTTCGCGCCTCTCTGGAAACTATGGATGTTCAACCCCGACGTGCTAGGCTTGCCCAGCTTGCTTCCTTGCCACGTTACAAATTCGACCATGAATGTAATATTGCTCGGAAGGATGCATGACTCATGGAATTGGGAATTGCAAAGGGGTTCGGGTTCGTCATGAAGGAAGGCGAAGGTGGCAAGAGCAGAGAAGCGGGGAAGAAGAGGAAAGAAGTTGCAATATCCATGACAGCTCCAAGGAGATCCAGTCATCAGCAACAACCTGTCGTGCCGACAGCTTCAGCGCTCGACATCAGTCAGTCAGCGGCGCCTCAGGCGCGTTCAGAATCAGCTCAGCCGCCAGATACTAGAAGAGAAGAAGTTGTTGAACCAGGGAATGGTCCCACTTCACAGTCAATGGCCTTGTCATCATTGGTTGCTGATTTGGATCGGCCGAAATGGATGGTAGACGTCTGGGGTAATGTCGAAGGTGTCAACCATGAGTTATGGGAAAAACTCGTCTTGACCTGGGTGAAGCTGGAGGTCAGCTATGGCAAGAAAAAGCCGTCGCCACTGCCAACTCCAAATCGTCCCAAGGCGGTAAAATGGTGGATTGATCGCGCTCGACTGTCATGAATTCCAGAGCCAATTGCAGATGTTGGTGAATTCGAAGAGAGCTGGTTAGTCTGGTGGATTGGAATGAACCCTGGATGGAGAGAAACCGGCGAAGATGGGAACTTCCTTCGGCGAGGCTCTGGGGACTGGGGGAAATTGGTTGCCCCAGGTCAGAACGGGGTTCCTGTGTTATGCTGTTATGATCATTTTTCATCTTATCACGAAACTGGAACAGCGGAACGATCAAACGATCAAACACCAGGACGAAAACAGGCAAAATTCATAAGTTATGACAGCTTGACGTTTGACATTGACATGATGTGGGAAAACACATGGATAACACAATAAGACATTGGAAAAACACTACCTCGCAGCATGGAAATGGAATTATATTAAAACAGACAATTGTACACGAGTTATTGTATTGAACGGTATAAAAGAACAGTAGTTTACAAGATGTACTTTAGTTTTTTGATTCCTTTGAATTAACACTCTCCTTTCGAACTCGAGTCTAACGCTCTTCATACCAAGCAGCCACTTTGCCCTTGCAGGCCTTGTGTGGTTAAGGATTAGATTAGATTTGAGCTTGAGTTGTCACATCCTGAGCATTATCGCGTCGCTACGTTGGTGGTTCCTCAAGACCAAGTCTGGGAGCGACCGGACAAGATGCTGCGCTGCTGTTCAAGATGTTATGTGGATGTTGGAGCAACTGCTCCCCAAAAGGTCAGCATTAGTTATGGTTTGTATGATGATTCAGCTAACGTCCACTCCTTCCTTTAGGAAACATGCACGGGAATCTGATGATGGTGATGAGGAGGGTGCCACGCTGTCGAAAAAGAGCAGAGTAGACTGACGGTCTGACAGTGGTGGTTTCCCATGGGACTGTTGACTTGACAATCCGCTCTCCACTTGCCTGTATATCTTGTTATTATGTGGTGCTGCTGCTTTGAATGCTTTATTTATTTATTTTATACTTGGGACTTGTGAAAAATTTTTGTGAAAAACTGGGTAGTCAGGAGAGTTCATGTCACAGTGCTGTGTCTGTGATGCAAAGATAAATGTCAGTGGATTTTATGAAAGTTTGGTGACTGGCAAGGACGGCATGTGCTAAATGTGACGCAAAAATATTTGATGATGATTTGGATGACCGGCAAGGGCGGCATGTGCTGTATATTCAAGCCCCGACAGTGCTGGAAGAGCCACTGCGCTGACCCAAAAGGGTTTTGAGCGTGCCCATGATGTATCAGAAAAAGTTGCAACCTAGCATGGGACACATCTCACCTTTTGTTTTAACTTTTCTACAGTATGGCTTGTTGATAAAGACCTAATCAGTCAAATTGAATCTGTCACATCTATTGACACCTCGGTTAAGTTGGCACTTGAGAAATCCCTACCGGGTTGGAGAAGAGAGGGCAATTTGATCTTCTATCGGGAATGTGTTTACATACTGAGGAATGACAAGTTGTGGGAGCATATCATTAAGCTCCATCATGACACTCCGCTTACAGGACACCCAGGCGAAACAAGTACACAAGAGAAGATTGAAAGAAACTTCTTCTGGCCCCGATTGGGAAACCAAGTATGGGAGTACGTTTGCACATGTGAAGACTGTCAATGAACTCGGGTCAAACGGTCAAGACAAGGGATGCTTAACCCTCATAAAATAGCCAAGGAGCCTTGGGAGGAGGTGTCAATGGACCTTATTGGTCCCCTTCTGGAGAGCAATGGCTTTGATGCCATTCAAGTTTGGGTGGACACATTTTCAAAGATGATCCATGTTGAACCCACAAACATGGAAGTAACAAGCGAGGGAATCGCACGTCTGACACGCGACTGAGTCATCAGACATCATGGGATTCCCCGAAAGATAATTTCAGATCGTGATCCTCGTTATGTGTCCAAGTTTATGTGAGAGCTTAACAAGCTCCTCAGAATAGAAATGAACCTGAGTACAGCGTATCGCCCCCAGACGGATGGTCAGACAGAACAAACAAACCAGGAGATAGAGCAATATCTCCAGTTATATGTCAATTTTCATCAGTCAGACTGGGCTGAATGGTTAGTGCTAGCGGAGTTTAGTCATAATGACAAAACTAGCGCTTCAACAAAGGTGATGCCATTCTTTGCAAACACGGGACGGCATCTGTGGAAGGGTCACGAGGGAAAACCAGACAATCGAAACAAGTCTGCTCAGGAGTTTGCCAACCAAATGAAAAAGATTCGGAAGGAAACGATGATGGCACTTGAAAAAGCGCAGGCTAATATGAAACGAAACTATGATAAACATCGAAAGCCTATGCCAGAATTCAAAGCCAGAGACAAAGTCTATGTAGAAGCCATGAACCTTGACACAGGTCGACCTTCTCAGAAACTTTCAGATAAGTGTCTTGGCCCCTATGAGATAGTAGATAAAGTGGGCCCTTCGAGCTATAGAGTTCTACTCCCAGGTAATACTCGGAAGTATAACATATTCAATGAGGCATTGCTTACACCATATCATGAGCCTCCCACTCACAGAAGGGACGAACGACCACCACCAGAGATAATTGATGATGCAGAGGAACATGAGGTTGAGTCTATTCTAGACTCCTGACAATGTGGTAAGGGATATCAATTCCTTATTAAATGGAAAGGCTACCCAACAGCCGAAAACACATGGGAACCAGAGCGTAATCTCACAAACGCATCTGGATTATTATCGGAGTACAAACAAGACAACGGCATTTCTACCCAGGCCGTTTGAATTCATATCTCACCCTCGATTTTACCCACTGGCAGTTGGGACAAATACATCGAACACTTTATACACAAGGAAAAAACGAAGCCATACCACCGTCGATACCTCTTCAATGCATCAACTGGTGTGTTTGATCGAACTCATGGTCACAACTTAGACAAAAAGCGTAAACCAGATCTCTTTCTAGCTGACGAGGACATCAGCCTTAATGGGGGGGTAATGTTATGCTGTTAACAATTATTTTATCTTATCACGGAACAATCGGAACGAACAATCAGACAAATCATGATACCTGAACACACGGAACATGACAGTTTGACAGTTTGACATCTAACATTGACATGACGTGAGAAAACACATGGATGACACGACATCACGTTGGAAAAACGCGACTATGAATAGGACTACACATGACTAACAGCATGGAAACGGTATTGTGTTGAAAAGACAATTATACACATGTTATTGTATTGTACAGTATAAAAGAACAGCAGTTTACAAGATGTACTTTAGTTTTTTGATTCCTTTGAATTAACACTCTCTTTTCGAAATCGAATCTAACGCTCTTCATACTGAGCAGCCACTTTGCCTTTGTGGGCCTATGTGTGGTTAAGGATCAGATTAGATTGAGTTTAAGTTGTCACACCTATAAGGTAATTATTTACATGAAAACTTTTTTAAAAAGCTGAAAAATTTCCATGAAAATAATCTCCTAGGGCCTACCTTTAACAAGGCATATCATGAAAATGTATGTAGGCCTCAATTTCCATGTTTCTGCATCCAGTGTGCTCTTTCATTAGCTTTTAACAAGATGCTGAAAACCCTGTTCACATCTATATTGCTGTCCAGGATTGATATGGACCAAGCATTTTCCAAATCTTTTTCAATTATAGAATCTAAATATAGATATTTGCTGGAAAATATTCTCCTTGATTGTTTTCCAAAGAATATTATTGGCTATAAACCCTAACCCTAAATTATGGTGAGACCCCAGACACCCTGTGACAGACAATTATATGATTAATATATGGAGAACAATGAAAATAATTTCTAAAAGCATGAAAACATTTTCAAAATAATTACTGTAGTAAGAAATGTTTTCTGAAAATGTTTCCATGAAAATGTTCTCCTAGGGCCTACCTTTAGCAAGGCATTTCTGGCACGTTCGTACCACTAAAGGTCTACCAAGTAGGTTGCCTGAAGTGGGAACAGGAGACTCTGTGCAAGAGCATGGCCAACCATGTTTTTAGTGCAATAACTCTTGACAACAACAAAACCAAGCATGATGGCCAAGTGGGTTTTCCAAGAGTTGAGATAGCCAAGAGGTATGCTCATGACATGGTCTTGTCTACTATTGTTGTTAAGACACAAATGTCTGACAGTGAAGTGGATGAAACAACCATGGATGGCTCAAGTGCAGAGACAAGTCCAAGAACAGCTGATGAAGATTTTTGGGGTTTGGATAACTACCCTTCAGGAAGCTCCTATCATCACGACTCAGCCTCAGGCAGATCAAGAGATGCAGATTGTTCACCATCAGAGAAAGAGAGTATAGTTGACACTGTAGAAAGAGAAATGGATGCTCAACTGCTTGCATAACTCAAACAGGCAGATGAACTACCAGATCTCACTCCAGAAGTTCACCTCAAGAAGCTCTATTGGATAGCAAAGCAGTTCTGTGAAGTATGGTCCAAACAACCACAGCCATGTCCAGATGTTGAAGTCAGAGTGTACACTGAGCCTGTGTTCATCGAGCTCAAGTAGCCACCACATGACAACAAGGACAAAGAGCCAGAATGGAACAATCTTCAGCCAGAAGCTCTGCTTGAGAACTTATCAAGACAGGTGTTTGGCTCAATCGGTCCAACAAAGATGGACAAATGAGAGACCTGGCATTTTGAAGCTGGAACTCTTGGACTTGATAATTACTGGAGAAACCAACAAGTGATTGACAATTTCAAACACCTCTCATTAGTCACCAATGAGATGGACATTGAAATGGTTGGCCCAGATGCAGTTGATGTAGTTGAAAGTTTTGCTTGGCAAATTCACGAACTTGTAAAATGCACAATGACAGTCTGGAATGGTCACCCCAGAGACACCCCCATTAGAGTTTGAGCTAGCAGAGATTGGATGGATGCAAGGATCGAGTGGAACATTGATCACTGGTCCCAATTCCAAATTCTAACACTCGACACTCATGCCTCTTTGGGAAGTATCATTTACTATCTCCTCAGCGACATTCTAGGAGCAGGAGCTTTGCACTTTGTTGAGCATGAGCACTGTTACTGGAATCCTAATGTCGAATGGTGGAGTTGGAAAGTCAATGTTCACAAGATCAGAAAGATTTATGCAGCTAACCCAAAGGCCTTTGATGACATATCCAACTATCACAGTGCCAATAACTCCTGTGAGAACCTCGATTACGACCCTGAAGAAGCTGGACCACCACTTGGACTCTTGTCACAACTAGCGGAAGTCAAAGAGAGATTTGACAACCTCTGGGAGTCCAAGAAACGGAAAAGTGATGTTCACACCACATTGGATTTGGAACATGCTCGAATTGATTTTGTCCAAGATGCAGAAATAATCTGGGGCAAAGTCACTGATAAAGGATTCTCGACAATGCAAGAATTGGAGGAAGTGTTGTTCACTGTGACACAGGACATATTCTCCAAAACAGAAACTCAGTCAGAAAGCACAAATGTGAAACGAATGCTCAGATTTCGTTTCCATCCAACAATATGGGGCTTGGACTATCATAACACCAGCAATCGCAGGATTAGAGAATCATTCAGGCAGGATATCATTTGTGAAGCCTCCAAGAAGTCAGAATCACCTTGGAAAAAGCTCAAACAATGATTAGTCAGGAAGCAAAAGCAGCATGAGGCTTCACAGCTGGACCCTGCAAATAGCTCTGACTCAGATCATGATGAAGCAGATGAATGTGGTCGCAGAATATTCTCTGTAACACCATTGGATGAGCATGAACCAGGAGAAGAGGAGTATGGACACATGAGCTGGCTGTACAACAACCCAGACAGCCCAGCTTGGGTTCAGAAACTGTCCTGCAGGTTGAAAGGCAAGTTCTCTATGAAACCCCTGTCAGTCTCACCCTTCGATATGCCACCTGGAGTTTCAGGAAGTCCTCAGACAACACAATTGTACTCAACACACATTGTGGACACTGTAGAACCTGAAGTGGAGTCAAGTCAAACACCAGACAGTTCTGAGACACCAGAATTATCAGAAGAGCCTAGTGACAATCCAGGTGAATTTCTGTTTAAAATGCCAATTGACACACCAATTGATACAGACAAAGCAGAAACAAAACCAGATCTAGATGCAGAAGAAGATAATGACAGTCACAGCCCATCTGATAAAGATGGAGCAACAGCACGATGTTCAACTCCAATTGATGATCCAAGTGCCTGGGGTGCATCTGAACACTGGCATGAGGAATGGGACAACGGATGGCCGGAAGCTATAGCAGGGACTGCCCTTGTCAGTGCAGAGACCCTGTGACACATGAAAGTCTGATTGCACAAGATGGCCATGAAAATCCATCATGAATGGCATGCAGCACCAAGGCATTGCTCCATATGTGTCAAGACTCAACGAGATGGCACAGCTTTCTCAGTTGAGTGGGGTGCAGAATGGCGAATATACAGGATAGGAGAAGCTTATGCTATGAGATCAGATCTCATTGAACTCATGAAGCTCTCTCATACCCAAGAGTTTGAAACTTTCCATCTTGATGAGTTGGATAGTGAATACTCTATGTCATCGCTAGGAGATGAACTATGGACATGGAAGCTCAAAAATCATTCCAAGCTCAAACCTAGAGCCTATAAAATAGTAAAGCTCAATGATGCAGTCATTCAGAACAACAAAGTCATCCAAGACAGAATGTTGCATGGACGCATGACTGTAAGCGCCAAAAACAACAAACTGTACGTTGGTGGCAAAATGTATGTAGCCAACCATTTTCATGCACAAATGGGATGTGTAGCCCACCAAATTCAAAGTGCTTGGGACTGCGATCACCCTGACAGGCAAATACACATCTGGACAACCAATGACCATACAGAACTCAGAATGGTCATTGAAATCAGCAAAGAAGGGCCTACAACAGAAGAGAGTATTGCTAATGACAGCAAGGAACTTCTCTACATAATAAATGAAGCTGGTGAAGATGTTTTTGCAAATGACCTTGCCCGCGAAGGAAAGGAAACTTATAATGCAGAGACAAGAGAACTGGAATTCCGATGGAGACCCAAGCTGGAAATTTATGATAACACTGAACCACCAGTGCATGATAAGATTGCACTATGGAAAAGTAAGAAGTCATGGGTTTCTGACTGTTGGGATGCTGTTTTGGAAACTGCCATGGCATGTACTCAGATCACCGGTGAAGCCCCACCTTTGTCTGCAGATGGATATGCCAATATGACTAAATGGAGCCGCCCCTGATCATATGGGACAAAAGGCACTACTCTGGGATCTATCAAGATGCCAAAGTCTATTTGATTCCCAAAGGCTGATATGGATTAGTAATTGCCGAGGAATTTCATGAAGAAATGATGGACAAGTCCATCAAATTCTTGACAGAAGTGGACATCATGATCGACAGCCAATCAGTCAAGATGGATTTCATCTCTGAACAGACCAAGAAAGGCTTCAAACGTATGCAAGGGCGCCCGTCCCATGTATACGATGGCTGTACTGCTTATGTAGTTGGAAAAATATGGGAGGACAAGCTTGAAGAAATTCTTGGAATGGAAGTTAAAAAGGCAGGCCAAAGATTGGGGTATTCTCTCAGAGTCAACAGACTCAATGAAAGAAATGCCACAATTTTGCCACAAAGAAGGCCACTTGCGAGTCATGTTCTTTTCACTCAAGTTGATGACACAGAAAAGGACAATGATATTGCAAGCTCAATGGAAAAAGATGAGGGGGAACATATAGAGAAACAACCAGTACTGCGACAACAAAAAGGCAATTCTGACTTGTCTCAACACACTGAAACCACCAAAGCACTCAGTCTGATTAATGAGCTAGACCAGTTCACAAGTCTAACAAATAATGAGGTCGATGAAGAGCCAGAAGTAATGTCACAGACAACTGCACATCATCTGGTGAAAGTTGATGCCAAAATCAGCAAAGAATCACATCTCACAGCGATAATCATACCTTCCATGTTGAAAAACATGTTGCATCAATCCGCAGCGCATTGGTTGACTGGATGGGAGCAAGGCAAAATTGTCAATCTAGAAGATGGTGCTGAATCCAATGGAGTTCAAGTTAGATTTCATGGCAAAACTTATGAGTTAAATATGACCTTAGAAGATGACATGGACCATGACATCGCCATTGGAAAGGATTGGCTGAATATAGGAGCAGAAACAAGAAAGGATTTGGAAAATCTGTGGTCTCAGTCAGAGACAAAACAGGTTACACTCAAAATCAAGGCTCAACTTACCAAAGAAGAGACAGTAACAGCTGTTTTGCAGCCTGCCGAAACAGATTCGACCATTTCAGAGGCCTTGGTGAAGAGAACAAAAGGAATGGAAAGTCTGCCAGATGCACAGATCAGCACCACAGACAAGTACATCCAAATTCATATCACTTACCAAGAGGAAACCATCACAATTTTTGCCTTCATTGTGCCTACTAGAAAAGGGATGCACAATGTGACACTGGGAAGGAACTGGTTTGATCAGATAAGAGGATCGGCCATTTGTGTCATTTTGGTAACCAAGCCTGAAGTCATCAGTGCCACAGCAAACTTGGTTGATGACTG
This sequence comes from Mycena floridula, assembly GCA_029320655.1. Taxonomy (NCBI): domain Eukaryota; kingdom Fungi; phylum Basidiomycota; class Agaricomycetes; order Agaricales; family Mycenaceae; genus Mycena; species Mycena floridula. The sequence goes on along the minus strand of JARIHS010000039.1, from coordinate 133,754 downwards.
TGCTATTCCAAGTACTGTCCTGATGATAGGTGTACCAAGATTCAAAGATCATGGCACATCTATAGTCATTGGGAAGCTTGGAATGAAGCCAGAGAGCCCACCAGAAATAGCTGAACAGCATTGCAAAAATTTGATGGAGAATGAGGAAATGATATGGGTAGCGCCAAGGGTTTTAAACAGCACTTGGGCTGCTTGTGTCATCATCCGCCAACAGGAGATCAAAGCACTAACAATGGAAGTCAACGAGTGGGCAATAATGCAAGGGTCCAAGCTTGCTAAATTGCTTACCTGGAACCCATTGTCAGATTCGTATCTGTTGCAACCAGATAACGTTGATCGAATTCTCTCTAAGGCCACTGAAGATTTTGATCTGTCAAATGAGCTGCGCCACAGAATAGTGAAGTTTTATGCTGGTCTAGCAGAACAGGCTCTAATTCTAAGGAAATATGTTACAGCACTAAAGAAGGATATGAGAAGTGATATAGGACATGGGGATTATGCTAATAGCCTGAATAAAACCAAGGTGTTGAGTATAATCGACCCAGGATACCCTAGGCCAATGGATGCACTAATTCGAGAAGGAAAACGACTTACCGACTTGAACGACACAGCCATGAAGCCTAATGGAAGGAGCGACGATCAGGGAAGCATTCATCAGGCCAATAAAGATGAATTGGGGCACCTAAACACAAGTAAAACGCTGCTGACGGTGGCAGGACTTGAAACAAGGGACAGAAATTCTTTGGACAGCATTTGTGAGCCTAACTGGAGTCAAGGAGAGTATGGATGCACCAAGACTGACTCCACAGCATCAAATTGAGACAGAGATCTAGACCTAGAAGTCTATTTCAAAGGGAATGAGCCACCAATGATCCTGACAATTATTGCCGCACCTACAGCAAGTGATCACTTCTTCACACCAGGGGCAAACAGCCTTCCCCATGTTCACTTCCCCTTGTCCAGCTCTTGTCCAGCCCTTTGTATCAAGTGATCAATCAATTCACATATCTGACAGTTCGGAACAAGTTCCCATTCTGAGACAACAATGGGTGGAAGTTCAATTGGAGTAGAAATGCACCCATGTGCTGTGCACATGTCAAGTTAGTCATAATCAATTACACATTTAGATCGCATCATGGCTGCATGACATTTCTGTTCTTTGTCCTTTGTCCCTTCCTTTTATTTTTCCAATTACATTTCTCAATACCCCACCTTCATGGTGGGAGGCAGAAAAGGGCAGTGAATTCTACATCACTGGAAACATTGACAGATTATCAGTCATTCCAACATCATGCCGAGGATACTTAATAATTCATCATTCTATCTTATCGGTACTATCAGTGTCATAGAGTTGCAAAATTTTGCAAAAAGACAGTCAGAACAATTTTTGAGAGGATTTGGAGGGTTAGGATCTTCCAGGATATGAAGTAGTGTATATTTCCTTCACTTCTGTCAATTCAGTTTGGGAGGATAGATGTTGAGCATCTCATAAAAGTGTTGCCAGGGCAAAATCAATGCTCTGCTGAGTTGAATGTCCGCCTGGCAGCATCAGGATTTGGACACCCTCCTGGATGATTTTTTCGACTTTGGGATCATTGCCTGGCAAGACTTTGATTGTCATGCACAAGCCAGACAGATGGGAGTTTTGTTGAGTGTAATCAACCAGAGAGATGCAATGCGAGGGTGAGGGAAGTACATGACCTGCCGTCAATGCTGTTGCTTAAATTTCAATCTCCAGCCTCCATCTGTCATGCTCATATTTGCATCTCTCTGTCCTGCTTGCTATATCTGTCAGATTGTCATGAAATTGGCATATATTTCCCCATAGATACCCCAATCAATAATTCCAAGCCTCAGAGGTAACCAACCTGAATTGACTTTGGATATGGCCAGATCATTTTTTGCTTTTTGGACCTTGATGGATGAATCCTGCTTTTGAGGAGCAATAAATGGCAGTAATCTTGGTTCAACTAGATATTGTCAATTCAGATATATCATGGTCTCATAATATAAAAAGTCCAAAGGTATTTGGCACTAGAATAAGGTCAGAAACCCGGATTTTGCAACTCTATGTCACTTTGCAACCATGTGACACTGATAGTATCATATGATTGCAGCTTTCCACTCACTGTCAACATGGGCGCTATGACCAGATCTGATCTGAGGGCTAACTTGGGGCTAACTGAGGGGAACTGAACTCAGGGGAACCAGCTATGCCCCCAGTGCCATTGCCCTTGAAGAAGTCAAGAAACATTGGCTGCAGCTTGCCCAATTGGAAGCATTGGTTAAAGCCTGAAAAATCCAGCTAGAAATAGCTGGGAAAGAGTACTGGCTTGCCTCAGACAACCAACGAGATTGGCAACAGCCAACGTGATGGAAAAAGACAGAGAGACTAGAGCAAAGGTGCCTGTGAGTTCGGACGCTGAAGCCTCAGAAATCTGTATGGAAACCCAACAGAATTCTAGAGCTGAAGCTAAATTACCTACCATGGTGACACCAGATCTGCAGATTGAGATAGAAGCGACAAGGAGGTCCGGGATCGACCAGGAAAGGACAGATGCAGCGACTAATGGACCAGAGAAGCTTCATTCAAGCTCACCTGAGGAATTAGCTCCATGCATTCTGTGCCCTCAAAGTTTTGGTAAGGGCTGGGTAGTAAGGTTAACAGCACTCCAACAAGCTCAGGTGCGGTCTAACCTTGAGACACGACGACAAGCCTCACACTTGACTTCATCGATAACGACAACAACATTGAATTCGAACGATGGAGAGAACCAAGCACCAAACATATGAGAACAAACAAGTCTGGATCCAATGTCTGAAAATGCGAGTGGCGGTGCTGCCAGCACACGACCACCGCCAGCTGTCTCCAAGGACCAACTCGCCTCCAGCAACATTGACAAGAAAAGGGTTGACACCTTCTATGAATCCACGTACTGGATTTCAGGGGGAGAGCAGAGACCCAAGGGAATCTGGTGAGAGGCTATGTAAGCGTCTGCGACGGAACAGAACACTGTATAACACAATGTACGATCCAAGTTCTGTAATAGGTGTCCACTTAGATTAATGTATGAAGAGCGGGTGATGTAATTGAGGTTATCGAGCAGCGAGATCTACTAGATATGATCCATGAGGACGGAGTACGGTCCGACGTCAAGATCTGTTACTCAATGAGGAAGGTCGGGTTGCTGACTAATCAAGCCGGTTCTGTGCTTTCAAGTCTGTCTCTGTCTGTATTGGTAATTCTCTGGGGGTATTTCTTATCTTTTAGGCTAAATACAGCGTCCTATTTATACTGTCCTGGTATTATGATGTCATTTCTCTGTATCGTACCATTGTGGTCTCACTTTCTTTCTTTTACCACCAAAAGGCCTTGAACCTCGTATGATCTTGATTTATGGCATCACTAACGCGTCATTTCTGCATCATTGAGCTCCATATCGTTCGATTTCTGGCTTGGACCGACTTCTGCAGCTTGCACCGCTTTCTTGTCGATCCGAGATCTATTCCAGATCTGATCAGATTGGCTTCTTTTCTGTTTGCCGGCTTTCATGTTTTGTGTCGAGTGTATGAGCGTCTCCGGAATATCTAGACCTGTCTTAAACAGCCTTCTGTGCGACCAGACAAAGTCGGGTCGCCACACTGGCTCAAACCCATCGTCAACATCGCCCGCTCTGTCACCCAAAGCCTGTTCACCAAGGAAGGTGCATTGTACGAGCCTGTCTTTCAGACCATAAAGACAGGCGAGCACACAACAGGAGAAATCATGGTTCATTCGCTAGCAGACAGCAGTAAATTCAGTCTCTTGCTCAGAGACCGTCCAACAAAGGCTTCACTCATATTCAGCACGACGTTACTGGACAGGAGTTTTAGAATGGGCCATGTTGGGAATTATGAATTTGGTTTTGTGCTAATTTTTGGGAGCCCAATGGATGGAATTCATGTGTTAACCAATGAATCCCCACCTGCCAAAAACTCATGAAATTTAGGACAACTAATCTCACCAAGGGACCCACTGTATCCGAAGCTGCAGGATTGCTTGCTGAAGCGTGTTGTCGACAAAGATGGAGACGTTTTCCTGGGCCTGAGCGCAAGCGTCAACTTTCCCCAACCAGTGTATGCTCAAGACCCTGGTTTGACAGAGAGCTCATCATTGGTGCAAGGACCAGCCAATGCCCAGTCCATCCTGAAGGTTGAAGTCGTTACAGACATCGTCCATCTTCACCACCTAACAAAACCGTTTGAAAAGCACCAGCATCGAATTTTACGACAAGATGCAATGCTTATGATTCGAGAATACCAAGAAAAGGCCATTGGAAGGGTCACAGTTCGACCTGGACCCAACCATATGCCTCATCTCATGGCAGAACTTGTTCATTTGACCATGATGGTTTTGGAGGCATTTCACCACCAAACTCATCATCGCCAGAGCATGCGAGTGAATCCAGACGCTCTGTGCTATGCAACCCAGCACCTTACTCCTTCTGAAGCAGAGGCATTCACTTGTCTCGCTGTTGTTCAGATCCATCTTCACGGAATCGATGCATTACAAGACTTCAGGGAGCAACTTCGGTAATAGGGTTGGAAACGTTCCAGCCTGTATTTTCGGCATATCTAGTAAATATGACCGTCTTTCCTGATTATGAATGGGACACTATTTGCCTAGAGAGGAGTTCTGACTTGTCTAGAAGAGTACCAGTACCAGTGCCGATCATGAAACAAGCACCTAGAAGGATCCAGCAACAGCGTTTGAACAGCGCTTTGCTTGAATACTCAATGGGAAACATAACAACCAACGCAGCAGTTCTACTAGTAAACCGTCTGTAAGCAGGCTGCACTACTCAGTCGAAACATAGGATAAATACTCGATGCTCAAGAAACTCAGTAACTTACTCTGTGAGCGAAACTCAATGGGACGCACAGAGTCAAGTAGCCAAACAACAAACAATAATGCGTCCACATGTGATCGAGTGACTTGGTGAAAACCAGGCAGTACAAAGACACTGTTTCATATGAAGTCTCAGCATGCACAAAACAAAGAATAATTGTTAAAATACATATTTGAGCCAGTGCTATGTGAGTAAAGTTGAGTACGAGGAAAACAGCGTGCTACCACAAGTAAAGCCTAGAATCAGCAATGAATCAGCTTTACCCAAGGTAGCCGGATTAGGGTGAGGATGACTAGGGATTGGCCTGATCAGGAAGAGCTACAAAGCAGCGAGCCTGATAGAGACAACCTAGTCTTGGCAGATGATGGAGTCGAGCCTGAACAGGAAGACTTGCATATGGTGAGGTCCTGAACAGGACTTGTATTATCAACACATCGGACTCTGAAATAATGTAGAAATACTATAAAACTAGAACATTTGTATCTTTAGTAGCCAGTGAATTGTACCCCACAAAGCTCAGCCCACAAGCAGAGTCTGAGTGGAACATTTTATCTCATTTTATTGTGGTACGCGAGGACGTGGTGATCCAAGATACAAACCCAGTGATAGTGCTAGTGTGTATGTGAGGACATGGTGCTCCAAGGTGCAATAAAATTGTGTTCGTCTGAAAAGACATATTGAAGTCATAGCCCGACACCCATTGAAGCAGTAGCCCTGCACCCATCAAAGTCGTAGCCTGACAAACCAGTGAAGTTGTAACCTGACAACACATTGAAGCAGTAGCCCTGTACCTATCCCCTTTATATTCCTTGCAAATTAAACCTCGTACCACACGAAACTCGTGTGACATTGAGGAATTTGAGCATTTTGCAAGTACTAGTCGACCGAGAGGGAGAGCAATAAATCGGCCAGAGATTATATTCACTGAGCAGAGCTTGTTGTCCAACCTAGGCAGAGAAACTCCAAAGAATCAATGTGAATCGTGGCGCAGCTGCGAATGCAATCCCAGTCAAAGAAACTATCATGACCCCTGAATCTAGTCCAAGGACAAGCCCAGAGAGGTCATGAGAAACATCTAAGACTTTACCTACAAACCTGAACTCCCAAGACTCGTTGCCACGTGACTTGTCTACCACTCCAGATAATACTCCAGAACATAATATAACTATTATGGCAACTCCGAACCCCCCCTCTCTGCTGGCTAAAGACACACCGCATTTTGTACACAGCAAGGCCATCGAACTCAACAGATTCGTTGAGCAAGTTGAGTCTATTTTCACAAAGTGCAACATCAAAGATGATGCCCAGAAGATCTCTCTGATGAAGAGTTACGCTGATACAGTGTCCGAGAATGAGTGGGGCGCGTTTGATGATACAACATATGCCACATTCAAGAAAGACCTGCTTCGTAGTTACCCAGATGCAGAACTTCTGAAAATCAGAAGTCTTCCCGTGCTGAACAGAATAGTCGCTGACTATAATGGGATGTTGTTAACAGACCGAAGAGAAATCCTTGATTTCCGTCGGAAGTTCAGGCCAAAGCTAAAAAGCTATCTGCTGGAGCTACGACTATTGTAGGTAACCACGAGTTGTGCAGCAAAATATGGGGCATTCTAGGTCCGAGTTTGGCTATGGAAATACATACTAAAGTATGGGTTAAAAACTCAACAACAGTACTTCCTGTCAATACTCCTCTGAGGAGAAACAATGACCTGTATCTTTGGACTGAGATACTCAAACAATTGGATGAAGCATCCGCTGAGATAGCTGGAGACTCACAGAGTCTGGCGATTCGAGGAAACGTGTTTGCGGAATCAAGTGCGAAGGTAGTGGCAGACTTGGTAAAATCGTCTTATGATTTGCCACATGTCAAGCGGGAAGAGATCAAAGAATTGACTGCGACACTGAAGGATACTTTTAAGCTCACCGCTAAGCAGTTGATGGCTGATATGGATAAGTGCTTAGAACAAGTGTATACCAGCCAGACGCAGCAGCAGCGTAGTGCACCACAAGTATCTTAGAACCCGCCACAAATTCAGCGCAGTTCTGACAATAGACCACTGTATATGGGGTGTTTCTATTGCGGAAAGGAAGGTCATCAAATAGGTGACTGTCCAACAAAGAATGAGCATCTTCGCATCGGTTATGTCAAAGAAATCAATGGTCAAATTGGGTTACTGAACGGTAACATGATTCCCAAAGATTTACCAGGCAAAAACCTGGTGGAGAGAATTGAGCATTGGAACAAAGTCAATATGCTAGCCGGGTACTGTATGGAAGATTTTGGAATGACCAGAGGAACGCCGATCGAAGAAGATCGAGGCTATGAAGCCTATCTTCATATGGAACCCAGTTCTTCAATACGATCGGTACCAATGTTTGAGTCCAAGGAACTTCAAGACATGAGGGCTTTAATGGCTCAAATGACAAAGAAGGCCGAGCAGGAGAAAGCGGCTCGAGAAAAAGTTGAAAGCGAGAACCAGTTGCGAAGAATGGTTGAGACGTACTCAGCGTAATCAATCATCAGATATTGCAAAAGCTGCGAGCGTGTTGAACATACCAACTACACATTTAGAGCAGTTGTTAGGTCAAAGCGCGCGAAGCAATAATCTAGAGAACAGCCCAGGTTTCGAATAGGTCCAATGAAGGGAGGCAATGGCAGTACCAGGTCTGGTACATCACTGCCAACTAAGGCATGCCGTGGATGGACCGCTAATAGGGCACCTTACAGTGGGGTTGTCGATGTGTCTGAAGCTCTGGTCAAGATTTCTGAAGGAACTCTAACACAAAACCAAAAACACACACTAACTCTCTTTTGAATACCCTGGTTTTGCGAGGTTTCGACTTAGAGAATAGCGGAAGGAGAATAGAGTCTGTTTGATTCAATCGAACTGACTATCAAGTTTGTGTAAAGAAGCTAGGTCGAACACTTGGTTCTGCCTTTGCCACAAAACGGGGTTTGTGCAAGCATGGTTGTTCTGTTTTAATCCCAGAAGGATGTAAAGGTTTGTAACTAGAAAACTTGCAAGCTTCCTCGAATCTACTGCTTTGAACGAATAGACAATAAAGTCCACAAGTCTTCAACAAGTATACTCTCAATGTTCACACTGGTTGGCTTCTTGCCCACTGGATAACACACTATTTGGCTTCTTGCCCACTGAATAACACACTATTGGCTTCTTGCCCACTGGATTCTGTTGAGTTCAAAGTTCCTTTCTAATAGCTGCTGCCGAATGCTTAAGCTGTTCGATTGGGGTACAATTTACTGGTCTACTAATGATACAAACAAGCTCTTTATATACCGTACAAGTTATGTTTGATCTCCGCTTTAGAGTCCGATTCTGAGATGTATTAATAGTTATGACTTGAACTGGTCACGTTTTGTGGAGCTTTTGAGCTAATTATAGCTTTGCTTTGTCAGTTCAAGTCATCGGCATCTCGGATCGAGCACCTCCACAGTGGCTACACATCCTTTCGAGTCATTGGCATTCTGGATCGAGCACCTCCACAGTGGTGGTCTAGATCGTCTCGGGTCGATTCGCCCCTATACGTTCCGTAGGTGTTTCCGGGTTGCTCCTTTGGAGTCCAGGTTCATCCTGGGTGTGTTTAGGTCTTATATTCGAATAGATATTATCCTATAAGCCTTTCCTTTTATCTAGAGTGCATTCCTTTGCCTAGACCGAACTATCTTTGTGTAGATATATCGTTCGTTCTGAGCTAAAGTTCATTCGTAGTCATGTCCTGCTTTGTTCCTTTATGTGAACGATCAAGTTTCGTATCAAGTTCCCTTGAGCATTCGGAAACGTATCCTTGATATGCATTATCAATCAGTGTCCTTGCAGTTGGCTTGCTAGCGCACCTTCTACGTATTAGAACGAACGACTCTTCGAGTATTTGAGCAAGGCATCTCTAGTACCATTGATCGATCCTTCTTGAGTGTTGAGTTCAAGCTCCTAGTCGAGTATTCGAACGAAACCTATCAAGTGCTATCATTCGATCCTACTTAAGTTGCCCTGGTATGATCGACTCCTGATGATATACATTTCTAGACCAGTCGGATCTCCTGTCTAAAGCTCTTATCCCTTGTGTGGTTCGATTGAAAGAGTGGCATATTTGCTAGAAAAGCCAAAAAGAGAGGGTGGAACGATCCCCACCCTATCACTGCCAGATCATCCGCTGTGAGGGATCCTAACGGACAGGATGGAAATGACATGAGTGAGTGGCGACGAATCAAGCACCCAACACACACCACAATATCTCTTTAATACCCTCTTTGTGTGAGTTGGTTAACTAGTTCAAACGAGACTTGGAAGCTTGGAAAGTTTCCGTGCAGAGTTTCTGCGGCAAGTTCGTTTTCCGCGGTACGTAGACTTCCGCACAAGGTGCGGGGTAGTATGTTTCTCGGAAGGGGTTTTGTATTGGTGTTTTAAGCCAACGGTTTGTATTGCCTATTAGAAACAGGACTTTCAAGACAAGACTAGAGACTAGATACTAGAGGGTTTGCCTGTTACCGAAACAAGGACTTCAAGACTAGAGACTAGAGACTAGAACAAGACAAGATGAGGCAAGTGCAGACAATCTTATGATTTCAACACAGAGAGCGTACAAGATGGATCCCGCACTAAAGCGTAGCGGGCCACTGATTCTCTGACTTTACTTAGTACAAACGGGCTACTTAAATACTGTCCAAAGATGATGATAAATAACTAACTCGTAAACCGGCACACCCTCTATCTCGGCTATCAAGCCATCCCTCGTGAAGGTGGAGTCTACTCGGTGTCCGCGAAAACCGTTAACATGATGACCCCAGTTGATGGACCAAAGACTTCGCGGAAAAGCTGGTTCCTGCGTTATCCCTAGTGACCGATAAGGCTATGACTTGTTATGTATGAAGCCAGTCTTTAAACGATGTCTTTCCGCGAAGTATAGCATAAACTAGCCACGTTCAGTACTTTTGATAATAACCAATTCCTCGGCCCCCATGTTGATCGTCGATCGCTTGTTACACAACTGAGTCACGATCGAAACACTTCCTTGATTGACCTGGTTTTTTAACTAAAAGATCCCTTCTTTCTGAGGAAGTACCGCACGGACCCACTGCGATCCATAACCAGAAGCCAGCACTCTTTTACCTCATTACCGGAAACTGTAAACTGATCGAGTTAACCTTTCGGTCCTTAATCAGTCATCGCATATCCATTGATCATTTTGATCTACCTGTTCCGATGTCTTGGAGCCGTGCCGCGCTAGCGACCGTGGCTCATCCCGCTGACTACCTCGGAATCCATAAGCTTCCTCGTAAGTCGTTCCTCGGTATCGCAGAGCCCATTCAGTCATTATGAACCGGACAATATACAGTCCTTTGGATCTGTGAAACCCTTGTTAAACCAATGTTATACCGAGGCATGCGTTTGCCTCTTTCTCCTGATGTGTCTGTACGTTACCGCAGCTAGTACCCTTGCTGTGACGAGTCAAGTTCTAGTGTTTCCACGGTACATAGGTACAAGTCTTACTAGCAGTGTGGAGCTCAACTCTAGTGCAGTGAACAATAAGATACCAATAGTAGCCAGAAAGACGCCGGATTAGTCCTTTTTATAGGGACCCTATCACTGCCATCCGCATCATGGGTATCCATCATTCTTGATCTGAGAACGCGGACCGCGGGAAACCTGCTGGCAGGTACCTGTCCCGCGGCAGATAATTACATAATTCTTTCATGTCCTGATGTTTGATTGAATTTGAAGTATTTCAAAGTCTATTTGATGGAATTATTGAGGATTGACCATTGTAAAGCATGTTATCCCAAAGAAACATGTTAAATCAAGATATAAAATAATATATAACTGGTAATACCCATAGGTATAACAGTTTTTTAATTGTTGAGGCTGCCCACCATCTGTGGGGACCGCTTCCCATGGTCTGCAGATGATCCACCATCCGTCACCCACAGGTATTCCCATGGATGTATCTGTGGGTACCTGAGATTGCCCTGCCCCTGCGGCATGCCTTACTGCCAACAAGCCGAACCGAGGACCTAAAAATTAAAAGTCTAATGCAGACAAAAGCCCCAACTGGAGATCCAAGAACCGTTTGATTCCTTATGTTGATATTGTACGAACACCGAGATTGCAAGATACAAGTCGAGAGAAAATTGTAGAAAAGCCAGAACAAACAGTTGAGACGCGCGAAGAGAACATAGAGGAGGTTCAGTTCCCTTTCGTTGGCATACCAGCGATTAAACAGGTACTGTTTGAAGGCCCACCTCAACCTAGAGAGACGTCGATCCCTGATGTGGAGAGAGCAAAGGAACCATCCTATTGTAACCAAGCACCAGTGGAAAAGTGATCCTCAAAGGAAGAATGGCTAGAGATTGTTATGAACACTCCACTATCTCTTAAGTTCAAGGACTTGATGGCAACAAAAGAAATACAGGAACAGTTATGGAAAGAGGTTATACTGAAACAAATAGAAGCGACCCCTAGCAGGAAAGCTACGTTGATTGCAGACATCCAGCCACATGAAGCACCAGTCATACAGGTGCTCAAGGATCCCAATAAAACAGATAACTTCAAATCCTTTCTGATGTGAGAAGATGTGATTATGACAGAGTCGTTACCAACGACGATATGTACCATGTCCCAGTTTGCTTTACAAGGCATACCAAAAGGATCTTACATGGTACAAGACCCGGTGGAAATGTATCTCAACAGTCTGGAGCCGGGCGAAGTACCTAAACAAGTACTGGTGGCTCGAGATTCTCATTCATTACAGACGCTATACCCAGTGATCACACCGCGGGCAAAGTGTCATGCACCATGGGACATGCATCCAGCCTGTACCAGGGCTGCACCCATGTCGTACCTAGAACGGAGATTCAAGATTGACAGTTGCCCCTTTGGGCAAACAATGGACGGGTGTTGAATCGGAGTGCAACCATGTACACGTGGTATTCACTGGTGTTTGCGAGAAGGGAAACTGTGCACGTGAGGATTCGAACTAGTTCAAATAAGTTAATAACAATGAAAATTAATGATTAGATTACAATCATGGGATCTGTGGCACTATCCGCCAAGTCAAAATTGGAACCTTTGATTTTGACACCATGAGCCTTTGCAATTCTGTTGAGATCAGTGCGCAGTAATTTCACCATAACTGGGCAAGTGAGAGGATGCAAGACATCAAATGCACCTGGCATACTGGGTTCATAAACCGGCGGTGATGTTTGCAATGATTCAGCGGTGACTGGTGAAGATATTGATGGAGCAACCGGTGGTTCAGAAGTCGAAGCTGCATCAACAGGGACAGAGACAGGTAAATAAACTAGTGACGGCCCAAGTAGATTTGATATATTCACCACGAGTGAAGCAGCACTGAGAGGCTCCAACACATCTAGTTTAGCTTTCTTTCCAGAGCACTCTCCCCCACCATAAGGATCAGGATGGGTGCATTTTTTTGATTTCACATTCACACCCATCACTTGTGCCATTCCGGTTCAATAATGCTGGTTCAGAGCGATGGACTTTTGGACCTTTGGTGGAAGAATGCTGTTTTGTAGGGTCTTCAAGGTTACGATAGCTTCATTGATAGCTGAAAGTAAGTTATGGGTCATGTCTAGAAATTGTGATACTGGAGTTGCTTCAAGGCACAGAAGCAGCTCACAGACTCATCCCTTGATTAATGATGCGCTTGGCCCATGCAACGAGTCAACAACCGATTATGAACTTTGTGAACTGCCACTGGTTCTGAGCTTGGCTGATGAACCAGATTCAACAAATGCTCGATTTGTTCAAGGACTTCTCTCAAAATTTGCATATAAATGAGCTTGTCATGTCCGATTGCATGTGAATGATGCAAGGAATATTTCCCCAAGATGCATGTCATGTCGGGATAGGTCTTGATAGTGAGGTGACAGGGACATCCCATCCATTTACTATCCACTCGACAATAGCGGTCAGGAAACTTCTTCTCATAAAGTTTCTGGCCTCCGGTACCTGCTCGAGAAAACATGTAAACGGTCTGACTGGACCAGTGGCCAATGTTCATAAAAGAGTCGGTCTGACAGAGCTCGATGCATTTTTTCTTCTTCTCTTCATCTTTCAACCATGGATTGAACACAGCCATGGAGTCCCATTGATGTTGATAACTGTGGTCTTAGTCATAGGTAAATCCACAACAAGCATTGGGATCTGCGGAGTCTGAAGAATCATGGCCAGGCTCCATGTCGCTGTAGGCCTCAATTTGGAAAGAACATGTTGATGGAGGCACAGAAAAATCTTCCTGAGTTGAGCCTTTTGTGAACATTGTCAGAAATGAGAAAGGGAGATTGGTTTTAGAGTTGAAGGAATGGAAAGACATGATAGGGGAGAGCACAGAACAAGTACAATGGCCCATTCATTGTTAATCTTCAACATGGTATGCAGAAATAAACAATGGACCAAAAATGGACGCCATGGACGCCAGTTTGATTTTTCAGAGGTCATGTGAAGACTTTCCTCTTTGGGAAGCACATGCAATGGCAGAAACGCAAAAACTGCGACCACCAGTGAGTACCACATGTACATAGTTGAACTCTGATTCAACACCCGCCCATTGTTTGCTCAAAGGGGCAGCTGTCAATCTTGAATCTCTGTTCTAGGTACAACATGGGTGCAGCCATGGTACAGGCTAGATGCATGTCCCATGGTGCATGACACTTTGCCTGCGGTGTCAACAGGGCATTTCCAGTTGAAACAGTCATGGATAGCGGTTTGCAACTTGTATCAATAAAAGAAGAGGTTGCAAATAAACTAGGCATATGTTGGACACCAGATGTAAAAATCAACATGCAAAGTGCGAATGGAAGTATTGAATCGTCTTTAGGGCTGGCACAGAATATTCCATTCACGTTCGATGGACAGGTAACATACTACTTCCAGATACACATCATGAAGGACCCAGCATATTCAGTTCTACTTGGAAGACCGTTTGATGCAGTAGCAGAATCATGGATCAAGAATGATCATCAAGGGGGACAATCAATCACGATCACTGACCCAAAAACAGGAAGTCATTTGATGCTACTGACGTTTGAACGAGGAATTCCGAGACCGATACTCAAGAAGGAAAACAAACCGGATATTGAAGGGCAAACCCCAGCAGTATTCCAGTCAGTTTTTCGCCACTCAATGAGTTGATCAATGATCAAGGAGAATTGGTGCTTGAAATCCTAAAGAACAAGTACAGAGAGTATGAAATTGCGAGAATATCGAGACCTCTTAAGGATTGGTTTACACAAGCTGAGTTAAGAGACGTGTACTTGGATGCTTCAAGGAGTGACTTAGAAAGGAACGATGATGCTAAGTTACTACATTCGTATTACACCAGGACAGTGGCAGAACACTTGTTACCAGGATATGAGGAGATGTTCAAAGTGCCAAGTAAAAGTGTGAGAACACCAAGGGAGCAGACATTTGAAAAAGAATGGCAATGAGCGAAAGCCAAATTAGATAACCTTAAGCAAGACAGTCAATTTGCACCATCGGCTAAGGAAACAAAGCACGATGCGAGCAAATGTAAGAACTGCATTCTACTTAAGAAAATCGAACAACAGAAAGTAGCTCGAGAAATTGCTAAATCAAACGAAACAATAGCAAGTGAAGGCCCACTAGAAGAGGCCTCCATGAAAGTGGAACCTGCGACTAGTGAAGGGAATACATCTGAAGCAGGCCATACTGTAAGAATCATGTCATGAGCATTCATAATGAGGGTTTTGCTTGGGAGGAATCGGAATGGGGAAAGTTCAAAGAGGAATTCTTCCCACTGATAGACATTCCGGTACTTGAACACACTCCATGGGTTCAATGGAATATTCCGATACCACCTGGAATATATGATGAAGTATGCAAAGTAATCAAGTCGAAGATCTTGGCTGGAGTTTACAAGCCCTCAAATTCATCGTATAGATCCAGATGGTTTTGCATGGTAAAGAATGACGGAAAGAGCTTGAGGCTAGTGCATAGTCTGGAACCCTTGAATAAAGTTACTATACAACATTCAGGTGTTCTGCCAGCTATGGAAGCAATTGCTGAACAGTATGCTGGACGAGCTTGCAGAGGAATATGCGACTTGTATGTTGGTTTCGACAAGAGAATATTGGCCGAATCATCTAGGGACCTTACTATGTTTCAAACTTCTTTTGGAGCACTATGCCTAGTCACTTTACCTATGGGATGGACAAATTCAGTACCAATATTCCACGATGACATCACATATATCTTACAGGAAGAAATTCCGCATATTACAACGCCTTACATTGATGTTCCAATAAAAGAGCCAAAGTCGAGATACGAGTTACCAAACGGAGGCTATGAAATGATACCTGAAAATCCAGGGATACGTTGTTTCATTTGGGAACACTTTCAAGGTGTGAACAGGGTCCTACAATGAATGAAATATTGTGGTGGTACCTTCTCAGGTCCCAAGTCAATCATTTGTGCCAGAGAAATCATGGTGGTGGGACAACTGTGCACCTATGAAGGAAGGAAACCTACTCCGGACTGAGTCAAAGTTATAACAAACTGGGGTCCTTGCAAGGATGTCTCGGATGTTAGAGCTTTCCTGGGTACTTGTGGCATAGGGAGAATGTACGTGGAAGGGTACACAGTGAAAGCGGAACCACTGGTAAAATTAACCAGGTTAAATGAGGAATTTAATTGGGGACCAATGCAGGAAGAGGCAATGCAGAAACTCAAAGATGCTTTGAGTATGTGTCCGGCTTTGTTTCCACTAAATTACCTATTGGAAGGAGGTATCTACCTTGCGGTAGATACATCGTGGTGCACCGTCGGCTTTATCATATACCAGATAGATCCAGGCCATACTGTAGAAATAATACAAAAGATACCGATAAGTATCCATGCTTGTTTTGCAAAAAGATCTGATACTGGTCCAGCACAGCCACTTTCCTTTTATATCAGGCTGCACATAGCAGCAGGACCATTGCAAGCTGTCGAGCTTTCAAAAGGCATGCGGTGCCGTCTCAGAACCGCCATTACTGTCACACAGGTGTAACACTTTCAGTTTATAATCTGTCACAGTCTATACACATTGCCTTGAAGAGCCATGGACACGTTGTTCTTCCCACATGTGATCTAGAAGCCAGATATAAATTTCTACCAAGTACAAATGATACATTTAAAGCGCCAGTCGTGGCTTTTTTGATGCAGGTTCTCCAGAGACATCATCTTCCTTACTGTGAAAACAAGTCAGAATCTGAAATTTAGGTCAGTTCATTCTGCATTACTCACTGACATGAATCCAGCAGATGCTCAATGACC
Organism: Mycena floridula; assembly: GCA_029320655.1. Taxonomy (NCBI): domain Eukaryota; kingdom Fungi; phylum Basidiomycota; class Agaricomycetes; order Agaricales; family Mycenaceae; genus Mycena; species Mycena floridula. The sequence continues at coordinate 117,550 of JARIHS010000039.1, read as the reverse complement.
CAGGCTATGTCCGAGACAGCCCAGGCCCACAGAGGATCCTTATTGACCTCTGTGCCCGCTTCGAACCACCAACGAAGACACATCAAGGGACTCAGAAAGCCGTTGATTCCCGAAATGTCCAGAGCATCCCACGAACCTGTTCTGTTGCGATTCAGAACCCTGTCCGTCTCGCTGCGCCACTCAGGATTAACCCCAATCCACCATTGCCACCACTTTTTTGCAAAGGCCTCCAAGTCACCCAACTCAGGCATGGACAACCCTTTCCGTTTTGTCCACCATTCCACTTGGGCAGGACGAAATTTCGTTCCAAGCTTGGTCTGATTATGACCAGCTTGCCCAAATCCGAACTCTCCTTCCCAGGTCTGCCACTTCTTCAACAGCTCCTTCCATTCCTCAATCTTGACACCATCCAAATCCGCCAGCGCTTTTGTCATCCATGGCGGCAGTACCACATTCTGCTGCTCCTCAAGCAAAGGAATCAGGGAAGCACCTTGACATGCACCATTGGAAGGAATGAGGTTTTGGGAAGGATTGTGAGAGCGCGAAGCACTTGGTGATGGCGATGGACTCCCAGACAGAGAAAGATTTTGAGATGCCAGAATTGCTGATGACAAGAGCACGCAATGATGAGCTTGATGAGCTCATCAGACTCAAATATTCCAATCATCTGAATCAACCAGAGACAAACGACATAGCAGGAACAGCCACAACAGCATAACCCATCTCATACACTATCAAGCGAGTCATACCTTATCCATTTCCGGTACTTGTCAGATCACCAGGCAAAGAGCTTGTCGGATACCATGACAATCCTGTGAGCCCATGAAATGGCAAACAAACCAAGTCAACAGCTGAGTAATAGATTCAGCATGGTTATTGGCTTGATTGTGGAAAGAAAGACCCACTTCAAGTTAGATCATCCAAGTAGTGGGAGAAACAGGTTGGCCAATATGACATTTTTCCTGACCACAGCAGATGCTCTCAATATCTCAACGGTCATGAGATCACAGAAGCATTGATGGACTTGGGAGTTTGAACTTAGAAGGAAACTATAAGCCCATGAATCTGGGAAATAATTTCTAAAAGCATGAAAACATTTCCAAAATAATTACTGTGGTAAGAAATGTTTTCTGAAAATGTTTTCATGAAAATGTTCTCCTGGGGCCTACCTTTAGTAAGGCATTTCTGGCACTTTCGTACCACTAAAGGTCTACCAAGTAGGTTGCCTGAAGTGCTTTCCCTACAGAAGCTCCGTCGTCAATGACTCGTCTGCAGCGCGAAAAAAAATATTGGCATGATTTAGAGGTCAGTTTACCAGCATGACTCTTGGAATTCATTCTGATTTCATTTTAGCACCTGCGTCAATCGTATTGGGGGCAGCATGGCTTTGCTTTACGCGCTCATCCTGAGATACCTGTCAGCACCGCTCTCGCCGCTTTCAAGAAGCTCTCGTTGAAGGTGTGTTTATGAGATGAGACGCTACTTATCCTTTTCGAACATGATCTTGGATACAGACCGTGGCACAGGTACATTGACCATGAGGTACCATACAAAAGGGATACTCGATGGGAGGAGTCCGCTGAGGCTGTATTGGACACCTTGTAGATATTTGAGTTAAAAAATATATTGTCGTCAATTTTGCCAAAAAAAAAAGATATATTAAATTCACTAGATGGATTCAAGATAAGTACATCGTCATTTTTATGTATTCTTTAGTCGTCGAGAGAGCCACCGTCAGTGAAGAAACATGCCAGATCGTTGATGTTTTCTCCAAACAGCAGACAAGCGGCTTCACAGTGAGCATCAGCAGCGGCTAAGGCATCTTTGGCTTCGGCACTGAAGAAAGCAAGGTCATTATACAGCGAAAGCTAGAGGATTCAAGGGCTTACGGGGTTGAAAAGATGATCTTCTTGCTCGGAGAAACCAAGCCAAAATATTTAGACGATCCCCGAGCTGGAGTAGAAGGCGACACTGGCGCATCGACGGTGACGCTGTAGAGCGATCGATCCGTCGACAGTGAAGGCGAATTGACAGCTGCCAATCCTGAAGGAGCGACTGAGCGACCTGCCACTGCTGCAGATCGTGAAAGAGTGACTGTTGATTCGACAGTGATGCTATAGAGCGACCAATTCGTCGACGGCAAAGGCGATTTGACCAAAGGAGCGATGTAGAACAGGCGAGCTGCTGCTGCTGATCCCGAAGAAGCGACTGGAGAGCCACAAGAAGCGACTTGACCAGGAGAGCGCGGGATTCCAGGTGAGACAGGCGCCGATGCAGAGCTAGTCATCCTGGGCATCGGAGGAGATGGCTGCAATGCTTTAATGTGGTGGCAATGAAAATTGCTGCATTGCTTTTGCCATTCACTGATAGCACCGAAGGGTGTTTCGAATCCTTTCCATCGAAAGCCCTGGCCTGAGACGCAGCCCATGCTTTCAAGGTCTTCCCTGGATACAAGTCTGGTCAATAAAACATATCAATCTGGAGGAAAAAGTGGACTCACCAGTGAGAATAAATTCCAGGCTCAGGTCCTTTGCTCAAAACGTAGAATTTCTTCACATGAACCAAAGGGGTACCAATGTCGAGCTGGTTGATGTAATAAATTGGGACACATACGCCAGGGGGATGAGGAAATACTGCAAAGCTGGTCGTATCGACTTCACAAGGTCCTAGGGCATCTGAGATTAGCATGGTGTCGGTGATGAATGGCATGGAGAAAGAGCGACGTGGTTAGAGTCAAGAGAGTTCAAGCTCCGCTGGTTCAAAAGAGAAACGTGCCCCAATTACGCTGAGCATTCAATTAAGCATCGCCCGCAGACATAACTTCAAGGTTTAAGAGATCTCTGTGTCGGTCAGATGGTAGGTGAGACTGGAACTGGAAGCCTCCAGCGATAAATCTCTTGACAGTATCCACTGAGCTCTTCCTCATCTCCTTCCAAATCTCTCCCAGCCATTCACGACACTGGTAAACTTCAGCTTGGACGCCATCAGCACATAATTGCTGCTCGGCCGACGCGTCCGATCCCGCCATGCTTTTCTGGCAGCGCTTGATCTGGTCACAAAGATTGAGAACAGTCTTTACCATCTTGAAGAATTCAGACTTGTTGCCCTGGTCCTTGAATTCCTCACAGAGCAGCTGAAGATATCGAGGCGCTGACCCTACAACGGTTTCGGAGAAGATTCGGGATATGGTGTCAGCTTGGACTGCCCACAATTCAGGATCATTCAGCTTGATACCAGCTTCACTGTAAATAGCGAGTCAGAAAACCATTAGAATATATCGTAATGAAAAGTACCTCTTTTTGGTATCAGCGTACTGTTCTCGATGTTTCGCATTGTATGTCAATTTGTTCCTGGAATAAAAAGCTATGTCAGAACAGGACCGTTTATGAGAGTGGAGAAACCTACTTATCACGCCACTTCTTGGCTTTGTTAGCATCTGCTGCACGTTTTGCAGCCTTGGAGCGGTGGATTTTGGGTCTGGGCATGAGACTGTCAAGTCGATATGACTGTCTGGGTTCAAGGGCCTAGTGGACCTTGGAGCACGATCTGAGAAAAATGGTTTCGCATTACTGTTTCGATGCCTTTAAAATAACCGGGCAATGATTCTTCAGGATCAAGTGACCCTGTATGTCTGCTTTTTAAAGAAATGAGCAAGTAGAACAGGCAGAAAACAAAGATATTGTCCAGACTTGCGATAGACGGCAGTTGCCGAAGGGACTTGATGGAGCCGATTTGCCTGGTTTTACCTTCTATTGCTCTTTGTCCTCTCCCACATCGCTTTGAAAAAATGTCTTCGCCAATTCTGTGGAAACCTAGCGAGGTATGATTTGTCTGAAGCTCTTGTTCCATATTCAAAGAGATCCAGTGCAGCCTTCGCCCACGTATTCTCGTGGGTTTGGGATGCACTGATGGAGAAGGCATCGAGAGAGCATGGGATTTGGGATTCATCGAGGCCCAGGTTGGTTTTTTCCTTGTCCTATATGTCTTTCTAAACGAGCTCATCAGCGAGTCGCTACTGAGAAAAAAGAGGGTCTGGGATGCACCGACGGAGAAGGCATCGAGAGAGCACAGGGTTTAGGATGCATCAAGGCCCAGGTTGGTTTTTTTTCTTGTCCTCGAGGTCATATGTCTCTCAAACGAGCTCAATCAGCAAGTCGCTATTGAGAGAAAAAAAGGAAACAATATTGAGCAAGATGCAGTTGAAGAAATGTTTGGCGACTCCAGGATGGTATGGATTTCATTTGTGAAAACCTTGGAAATCTGCTGATATATTGCCAGTCAAAGGACGAGGCAGAGGAAAAGCTGCTGCTCACCGTCTCTGCTGACGCGAAACCTCGTCCCAAGGTCGGACCAATCTCTATCATCGTCCATGAGCTGAATCCTAATCATTTCGTTAGCCACGTTGTGCTGTTAAATCAGTCACAGAGAAAACAAACGAATCCCAGTCGACCAAGGTATCCTTCCTCAAGAAGCACTCCAAGGGGTACCAAACTGCAGTCAAAAATGGCGATCTGATCATGTTCGTCGGGACTTTGATGTCCTCGTACCTTGAAGAATTCCCCAGCATGGCACCAGACGTCTCGGATAAAGACCAGCATGAATATCAGTTGACTTCCATTGCCAATGTTCGTCTTTTCACATTTTCATTGATTTCCATGCCCACTGTCTGTCCAGGAAATTCGGCGAATTCTCTATCTCCATTTCGGTCATAGCCTCTTGTCCGCTGGGACAAAAAAGGAGAATATTGTGGCTGCAGCAAGTAAATTCAAATGGGAGATGTATGCTCCTCGAATCTTCTCGCATTTTGTCCCTTGCCGTCGATAAATATTGTAGATGAGTCGCTCGACAGAAATATATTGACTGTTTTCTTGCCTTAATGCTTGTTCTCGTCTTCCGTTGGCCGTGAGAAGACCATGGTCTGAAGAGAAGCCTGAAGCGTGTTGCCTGGCAATTGCCACAACCTTGTTGACCTTGAATCCTGGTTCTTGCCACAGCGACCTTTTCTGGCATTATAGCGCTGCAGATGACCCCAAATGGGATGCCTGAGGGTGTCACTCGAACCAATGCCGTTGAAACCCTCCTACGGGACCCTGCTTTGTTTCGTTGGTGCCAGGTGAGCAAGCTTTCTTCTTCTTCCTTCTGGAAACATGACGAAGATTATTCTTCTTTTCTTGAAGGCGTCGCTTATGAATGAAAAGCTAACGTGCTTTCCATAGCTGAGCCATGCCCAAAAGGTTTTCATGCGGCCAAATATGGTGATATATCTGCGCTGCGAGACCGACAATGCTCGGGAAAAATATTTGGAGATTTTTGCTGCAGAATGGATTGAAGCGTATCCGGTTCCATTGGATTTTGGATTCGAAGAAGGCTTTGCTAGCCTATCCAACCAAGAGCTAGAGACGGTCGAAAGAGCCTACAAAGAGGTGTGATTAATTCAATTTATTATCCACGACAAGCTGATCTTACCTGGCCAGTGGATTTGTGGACAATTCGGCACCCGTTGTGGTTTCCACAAGGTTGTCCCTGTTACAGAGCTCCCAATTTATTACGACTCGGGAGAAGAATCAGGTTCAGAACCATCGGGCGACAACGAGCTACCGGCGCCAGCGCGCTCTTGGTTCCCGTCTTCACCAATATCTCCTATGCCGCCTTCATCCTCGCCATTGTCTTCGATACCTTCATCCAGTCCACTGCCATCTTCATCTCCCTTCACCTCATCGAGTACTTGGTCACATTCCTCCAGTTCTCCTGCTCTGTCGGTTATAGACGAGTCATTTCTGGAGGACAAAGACGAAGAGCTGGGTTCTGCTATTTCATCAGAGATCTGCGCTAAATCACACAAACGGTGCAGGTTGGCGTCGGAATCTCCGCTAGCGAAAAAAAGTCGCCAGAGGTTATTGTGATATCTTTGTCTGTTTTCTTGCATATTGGATGCTGTAGAGCTTGCGTAGGTCGACTAGTGCTATGTTCTTTCGATGTCGAAGAAGTTGTTAGATTGTGAATTTTGAGGTCAAATATCGCACCAGAGGAATGGAGTATGGGAAGGACCGAACTCGGGTGCAAACAGCGAAAAAAGGATGGTCCTTATGTATGCCAACAGCAGTGAAATGAATCAATGAATCAAACCACTGGGCTGGAAGGTCGCATAACGTGGTGGTTTTGCAAGACATTGTATATTCCATTGCAAGCGGTATGCTCTCAGTTCAAATACATGGAATCTGGTCTCAGTCTTGTATCGATGTCAGCAATTGGCTTGGAAAAGACGTCTTCGTGACGACTTACAGGATTCTTATCGAAACTGGAATTTGCCGAGTTGAGCTGCATTGAACCTCAGACAGCTTCTCCGGCAGAGTTGGAAATGTCTGCTCTTCACTTCCTTCATTGATCCCTCTCTTGTTGTCCGCTGAACGAAATTTGGCTGTGGCACACAGAAAGAAATGATGTGAGTGGTTATTTTTGTCACCTGGGAATTAATTTCTATATGATGCTTGTGTTTGATGATCAAATGCTGACCACTTTTTTTTTTAAGCGACATCACCACAGCCTTCAAGCGCAATTGGGCCAAGGGCAAGCGAAAGGATTTCTTGGAGAAGGGCCGCGACGGCTTTCGAAATGCGTGCATGCTTGGCTCAGCTTGAGCCAAGGAATACACCAGAAGCGTCTGCAACCGATGGTTTGAAACATTCAATTGGCGTCTGGCACTGGATGAGGACCCTGACGACTTTCCGCTTTTCAATGATACCAATCTGTCCACCGACGAGAAGGCAAAGAAAAAGCTCATTGTTGAGCGCTTTCAGAAGGTACATATAAACTCTTTTTTTTTTTTTGTAGGCAACGACTGACTATTATATTTCCCAGTCCATTCATAACTGGTACGAGACGCGAGTCACAGTCACTGAGCCAGGTCAAATGCCATTATCCAAGCCACCTCATGGTAACACGAAGGCTGTCATCGTGGAGACATCGGATGGTGCAGAGGAGACCACTGTGAAGCCGAAGAAAAAGAAAAAGAAGGATCCTGTTTGGCAAATCTTATGCGCTCTTGCTGGCGGTCAACCAGTCGCGAGAAGGCTGGCTGGATATCAGTGCTGGTCCAAGGGCGTTTACTCGACTGCCCTCAAAAAAGCTGCCGACGATGCTTTCTCCGCCTCTGGTCTTCCCGAATCACATTGCAGCTCCATCCGTCAAAAGATCGTCAAAGCAGCTTTCGATGCTTTACCAGAGGCGGAACAGTTGAAATGGGAGCTGAAGAGCAAAGCCGACCATGAGAAGAAGGAGGAGGAATGCGAGCTGGGACAGATTTCATTGTTGGACCTGGAACAAATCCAGCAGTAAGCATTCCGGTCCTCTCTATATCTTACGCTGGATCTGATAAAGCCACCAGGGCCATTGATCATTCACCAAAGATTCTCAGTCCACTTTTGCATGGAATCCATGTTCTCTTTGGCATGCATGTTAGCTTGTTTTTTGGCGGACCAGAGCCACGGAAGGGCGGTCAGATTAATGCCATCAGGTGAGCCCAAAATATTCACTGCTCGAGCATTGAACTGATGACTTGTAGCATGCACCATGGCGTTGATTTATCCCCTGCTGGTGTCGACTGGGCTCATTCGAGCAGCGGCAACTATCGCTCAGCCGAGAAAGCATTTTTACACTACGTCAAAGGATGCTATAGTACGTTTCCTGCTCCTCTGTTGGTTTTATTCTGAAACCTTATCATTCTTTTTTCTTTTTAGCGGTGGAAACTCAACGAGAGCGTGCTCTGGAGGTCGTTGCCCCTGAAATCGAAGCCGCTGTCGCCATTGCCAAGGCCATTGCCAAGGCGACTGTCACCGACAGCCACGATGACCAAATGATGGTGGATGATGTACCAGACATCAGCGACGAGGAAGAGGCTAGAGAAGAGCAGCAGCTACAGGACGTCATCAACTCGGTGCTGGGGACATTGTCAAAGAAGAAGAAGACGAAGAAGAAAGGGAAGAAAAGCTCAGATCCATCCTCCAATGAACCGTCAGTTCAGTCACCTCTTCCAGTCGATCCAGAGCAACCATCATCAAGGAAGTCATTGAAGAAGCGTCGAAGAGAGGAGAATGAGCAGGTGGTCGAGGACGAGTGTCCTATAAGACGGACTCGCTCATCCATGGCAGCAAGAAGCTCGACTGAAGAAGAACATGTACCCAATGTCAACCTCTCCGGAATCCCGTTGACTGGTCCAAACGACGAGCCAACGGGTCCAACCTTCACCATTCCACTGAATACCCCCTTTTCGTCTCGACCATCATCCGAATACGACCCCGACGACGATTCCAACATTGATCCTGCTCTTCGAGAGCCACAACCATCCAAATATTCAGCTCCAGCTCGCCCAGCTCGAGCGCTTTCTTTGTCGCCGCCGGCACCAGATCCAGCTCTCACTAAATCATCCCTTCCTCTGGCTCGACCACCTTCCCCTTCTCCAGAACCGTCACTGCCACCAGAAGACCAGATTCTCCCTTCTCGTGCACTGCAACCATTTGGCGAGGTTTACAGAAGAGATGAAACGGCTTTCGAAACCCGCTGGCCGGCATGGCTTGTGAAGGCCAGAGCGTATCTCGATGGTATTCAGTCAGACAACACGGTCATCTGGCAGTCGCTGCTCAAGCTGCTGGTTGACTTTGAAGCCAGAGCTGATTTCAGTAGCGCGGCATCTACAGAGCAGCGCAAGTCCCTTGGTTGCGTTAAACGACCTCGAGAAGTTCATGATTGGATTGCCAGAGGACGTCGACAGTCTTCAACATTGACTCAGGCCTCACTGTCGTCCTTCAAGAAGAGCTGGTGCGAATGGTGGAAGCTCCTTCAACCCGACTGGAGAGAAGCGGCCAACGTCGATGGCTTCCTGGATGAGAGTCATCGTCAAGGGAAGGGCGAGTGGGGTTCGCTGGACAAAGTCAGTCAAAATGGACTGTATTCTGTTGTTGTTTGTCTCAGTTGGTGGGGAGCATTGGATCAAAGTGAGGATTGGCAGCAAGCGGTACTCGACGTTGCCTGGGTGATGTCGTCGATTCTGGGATCTGGGTAAGATTCTCGTCTGAGCAGCCGTGGACTTTTTGTATATATATATCTCTCTTTCTCGATATCTTTGTGTATTGTGGCACCAGCGATCTGTTTTGTTATACTTTTTTATCTTGTTATTTATCTTGTTATTCTTGATGTAGCTTAGACATTTTGTATCATCCTCCATTGTCTCATAAATGTACATTGAGACAAACATATTGGACTTGGAGGAGAATAATTGTGAAAAGGTCACATGGGGCCGGTTGAAGATTCAACATGCAAGTAAGCTTGTATATTGATGGGTGTAGCAGTCAAATTCAGTGCTCTATATTCTAGATGGTCAGGCTCACATTTGCCCAGAACCAAGCCTTTTTATTATTTTATTATTTCCTTATCTTTAAAAGCAATACAAGAGCTGCTTTGAGCCAGAGCCAGCTCATGGGCTCATAGACTGTGTGAATTCTTCCTTGCTTCCGGCGGGAACCGATATTCCAGGAGGTGGGGCGCTATCGACCAAATTGGGAAGTGTACCGAGACTATCAGGTGGAATGCGGAGAATTCTGATCAATAGCGCCAAGATCATACCAAAGTGTGATTTTGGGGCTTTTTCTACCATTTGAACCAGATTTTTGCCCCTGGTTTGGAATCCCCAATTTGCCCGGTATGCGGATATTTCCTGAAAAAAAGGTGTGAGTAGCTATAGCCAGGACTTTGGGGAAAGGTCTGCCTAGTTATAACTAGGCTATTTTGACCTAATATAAGGGTTATGCCTGACTTGTCCTTGCTCCTTGACTTCTGCTCATCTTTTTGTTTTCCAGTATCATCACCCTCATGTGGTCACTCCTCAAGGTGTTCCTTTCTTCGGTGGCCCGATTGGCTCCAAAGGATACATCTCGTTGTTGGGTGAAGATCCTAAGGTCAACGATCTGCTCCGCAAGGTGGTTTGTCTTGGTGAGGCTTCCGATGAAGACTCCAACACTACTCAGAAGAGGAAGGAGAAGAAGAAGAAGACTGATCCCCTTGGACGCAAGAAGCAGAGCCATTCTGTGGCTTTAGCCCACGATTTGCTCCAGTTGGGCCAATTCTCCTCCAACTCCGAAGACGAGCTCATTGACGGACCTTCTCCTGAGAACCCCTGGAAAGGTGGCACGGCTCCGCCATTGACTGGAGAACACCGTCACCTCTTCGTATGCCCATTTTCTCACTCCTCTCTGCTTTTTACTAATCCTTTGTTCTAGACCAAAGCTCAGAAGGTGCCCTTCGACGGCATTAACCTTCCTCACGGCTTCGTACGAACCCGGTCAGCCGATCCTCTGCTGTTGGTAGTTCTGACAACTCAGCAGCTCCGTTCACTTCGTAACGAAATTGGTCCTTTCGTAAGTCATCTCATTTCATCCTGACTTGTCCTCATCGTCTGTCTAGACCGTCGGCGACTGTTTGCACTGTCTCCAGCTGGATCTGCCTTGTGCTGCCAGCGCTAATCCTGGCGGCGCTTGCAGTCGCTGTCATTCAGGTCGCAACTCCGGTCTTTGTTCGCACCAGATGTTCTTCGCTGATGTTGAACGCTTGTTTTCCAAGACATATCAAATCGTCGAAGTGAACATTCATAGTAAGTGTTTACCCCGAGCAAGGACACTTGTCCTTGCTCCTGGTACTACTTATTAACATCTCTTCAGAACTCTGTCGCAAGGCTATCGAGCTGTTCTCTGTTGAAGCTCGTGTTTCTGCTACCCACGTCTTGGCTTACCAAGGTGAGGAAGAACTGGACAGCCGTCGTCGACAGTGGTTCCGGCTCTATCGACACATCGCTCTTTCCTCGAATGGTGGCGCACTCTGCACCATCTTCAGTTGTCAGCAATACGACGATATCATCGAACCCGTCTTGGAACTATACGAGTTGGACAATGTCATCGACGCTATGGAGGCCGCTTATTCGCACTTCGATCTCGCCGGTTCTGGGATTCCACAAAACTCCAAGACAGAGAGAGGACAGCCGACTCGCTTGCTCAAGCGCAATGTCTTCCCTCTTAGTATAACCGACTCCGATTCTGACGACGAGTTTTCCCAGCCCAAGGCCTCTGGCTTGTCTGCGCCGAAGAAGAAGAAGTCCAAAGACATTGTTGAGGAAGAGGAGGACGACGAGGAAGGGATGGCCAATGGGGAGGACGAAACTCCCAGAGCTTCGACTTGAGACCTCCGACCTTGTCAGGGAGGCAGTGTGGTGACTGCTCCTCGTCCAGTTCCCATGCCGACCAGCAAACGGTCTGCTCCGGTCGTCGACTCCTCGGATTCCGAAGCTTCCTTTTCTTCGAAGCGTCAGAAAACTGGTAAGTTCTTTTCGTCCTTGGCACAGACACTTGTCCGTGCTTCACACTCATCTATTTATTGACTTGCCTTTTCTTTCCCCATGTAGGTTCCAAAGATAAGCAAGCCATACTGTAATAACTATGCATAGAATGTGGTGAAGACACCTGGAGTGATTTGTATAGATTTCCGAGACCTCACAGGCATGCATTTTCCTTTTACGGTTCCCCCCATTCAGTGTCGCTTGGCTCTGCCATACGTCGGGGTTTCAAACAAATGGTCTGCTGGCCCTAGCCGCTGACCACCACCACCTTACTCAGTCCTTCCCGCCTGTCGGTATCACACAATGTGACGTGACATGGTCAAGTCGGCCTTGATCTGTGATTTTCCCTTCAAGACCGTATTGATGTGTCATATCTCTTGAGAAGACGGTAAAATTTTAAAATACAAAGTCAATGAGAATCACAACGATGATCTAATACGTTTACCGGCTCTATTGGCTTGGGAATCATCGGCAGAATGCTGTTTACCGCTTCGAATTCCCAGCTGCTCGCAGACCCAAATAATATCTTCAGCCATCTGAATCCAAGCCGAATCTTTGACGCCTTTTTCCGCTTTCAGAGCCCACCACCACATGCAAGCGATAACGCTGAGCATCCCGTTTATTCCTGGGGCTCTCAGACAATCCCATGAGCCCCCGCTGCTTTGAACCAGCTTCCCAGTAATGTCATGTTCGCGCCATTCTGGATTCAAAGCAGACCACCAAGAACTGAATATCTCCACAAAAGGTTCCAAGTCGACCAGGGTGCTCAGCACGACTGATTTCCTTTTACATGAGACCCACCAGTGCACCTGATCAGGTCGGCCTGATGCTGACAATCCACCTCTCCCGTTTTCAAAATTGTAGGATGACTCGAGGGCAACCCATCCCCGGACAAGCTGTTTCCACATGGTCCCTTCGATGCCCTCTGTGTTGCTCCAAACATCTTTCATCCATTTCGGCAGCGCGTCTAGCTCTGCGCTCGACAGAATGTCACCGGAGGACAAGGAAACAGGGAGATTATTGGCAGCCACTGGTGTTGGAGAAGACGCTGGTACCAAAGACGAAGCTGGTGTTGGGAGAGTATTAGCAGCCGCTGGTGTCGGAGAAGGCGCCGGTATCGAAGAAGCTGGTGTCGCAGAAAAAGTCGGTGCAGAAGCGGAATCTGGACCTGGATTTTTGGGGGAAGGTGATATCATCGCAGCAGGTGGAATGGTAGAAGCCACTGCACCACGACCAGAGTGTCGCAGTGGCAGACCAAGTGTCGCCGCATTTTTTTCCTTGGGTTTCGTCGGTTTGGGTACCTTCTCTTTATCGCCAGTGCTGCCACGAAACATGTCATTGATGCCTTGTGTCAGGCCTAATTCCGCTGCCAGTGCTGCATTTCTCACCCGATTGTTCTGCAGCTCAAACTCGTGACGGCCCAGCTTAGACAGTTTCGCCATTCTCTCCCGTCGCTCCTGCAGCAGCAGTTTCTCCAGCTCTTCCCTCAGCTCCTTCGCTAGAACCATCCCATCCTGTAATTTCGGTGTAACTGAGCGCACCATGACTCTGGCTTCCTGGTCCGACCGACCATCCAGATTTTCCTCATTGTCGGTCTGTCGGTCGTCCTCGCGGGGGGGTGACGTAGCTGATGCAGAAGAGGAATCGGAATGGCGATTTCCAGCGACGTGACCTCTCCCACGTTTCGACTTCTTCTTCCCGGCCTTTTTCGCCTTCTTTGTCGTTTCCTTTGTCGCTTCAGCACTCTCCGAAGCCAGCAGAGCCACTTCGTCGCCCATCACCGTCGCCTCAGCTTCTACTTGGCCATCCACGATGACCTGTAAACCGGTTGAATTCGTCATGGTCACGTTGCCGTCAGTCGGAGCTGTAAGACTTGCAGAGATTGATCCTTGACCCTCTGTTATACAGTCAGTCCCAAGGAGTTTATACAGAGAAGGAAATGACGACTTACGTGCAACCGCCCATAGAAATGACATGAAATGGGTCATGAGCTTTCGGAAGCCTTCCACATCCCACTCAAAGAAGTTTTGGTTTTTCCCTTCTGGAATTCGACCAGCATGTAACGAAGTCAGCTCCCAATTCTCCTTGCGGTCCGACGTTTGTGGAGGACGTCCAGCGATCAAGGTACAATGCATCCCCGTCATAGCATGCAACCCATTCAGCAAAGGCTGGGCAACGACCGCTAGATTAGCATGGCATCTAGGAAGACAAAGTCAGCATGTAAAGCCTCGAAATTTTATCCCAATGCTCACTCTTTTTGAACCTCCTCACTGATGCCGCCTTTGGAATTGTCGGAATTCATCCCGAAAGCCTTGAGAAAGCACTCATGCTCCTTCTCGTCTTTTGCAAAACGGTCTTCTCGCTCCTTTATCATATCATCCTTGACCTTTTTATCTTCAGCCTCATATCTCGCCTTGGCAATGGCGACGCGACGAGGCAGTGCCAGGTCGTTGTCCATATTCCCCGAATCTTTTCCGAACTGGGCTTCAAATTCGGCAGCAATCAGAGGCGCGTGTTTTGGATCCTTCATGTAGATTTTATGCAGCTCCTGTCTTCGAGGAGTGACATTGTGAGAGCTTAGCTGGGCAAGCCAAGGTGCCCAAGGATTTTTTTGAGCGCGGTTTCTCTTGGTTTGCGCGTTGGAAAACCAGTTTCGTACTTGCTGAAAAGACCGTCAGAAAAGAGCGTCAGACGTCTGAGCCGACCAGAAAACCAGGGACATACATCATTCTCCTTTTTCTTCCTCCCTATGTCCAGCGCTTTCTTTGCCTCTATCTCCTCGCTGTCAGCTTCATCGTCGCCAGAGGTACCGGCCTCATCATCAGCTGAGGTCAGTTTTTCAAAGGTCTTCAACCAGACTGGGAAGAATTTGGCGTAAAACGCGACCTTCTTTGGTGTGTCGCAAAACTCGTTCAACCACTCGTTCAGCATCTCCAGCTTTTTTCCCGAGCAATTTCCTTGATTCCCTCTTGCCTTCTTTGCCGTCGCTGCTGCCACCGTTGGGGGAGCCAAATCCTCTGCCACGACTGGCTCTTCCGGCGGGTGGTCACCAGAATCCTGCTGGGCATTGGCTGACTCTTCCATGTTGTGCTCCTTTGATGCTTGGTTCTCTGGCATTTTTTTGAGATGTTTTTGAGCGAGGTGAAACAAAGGAGGTAAACAAAATATTTATCACATCAGCAATCATTATCAAAAGAACCCCGGGCCCAACGATCTTACGGCTTCATTGACTTTCACCCCGGTCTGATTTTGGTTTGAGATTCTCAAAACAATAAACTATTTACACTGTTGGGCACTCCTTTGGCAGGAGAACCCACATATCCCACAGCAACAAAATCACTGTATCGTCTGGAAACCCCGCTTCCTTCGCTTCGATAGCAAACCTCTCCCCATCGTCAGCATCAGCTAGTAATCTAATCAAGGTTGCGCAACTCTCTAGCGTCCAATGGTGGGCCTTAAGATACCTTTGAAGCCAATATCCCAACCTGACATTGAATAAAAGCTCGAGATGACCGAGTTCCCCATTTTCTCCTTCACGATCTCTATCTGAACTGCCCTCCAAGGTTGATGGTAATGGTAAAATCTCGTTTGGTGTTGTCTCAGGTGCCGGATGAGCATACTCCCACTCGGCAAACAAACGCTCAGCCTCAGCCATGGTCCTCGCGGTTTCCACCGCGCCACGCGGGAGCTCTCTGTCGGTAAGCATTGACAACAGAGCGTCCTTGAAAGACCTAAAAATCTTGATCTGACGATTTCCTTGGCCTTTCAGAAGACTCTCTCCCGCATTGAATCTTTATAATTTGTCAGTAAAGCTTTCACGGAATATATGGGAGAAATCCTAGAACCTCGTCACGTAGACACCGCATTTATGTCCTCGCAAAACAGTGTAGAAGGGGCCATGACAATTCATGATCTTTGTCACCTCTGCAAAAGCAGTGCTCGCCTCCAGGTCGTCAACCATCTTCTGCAATCTGGCTTCTCCGCGAAATCCGTTTGCAATCGGCTGCAATGTGGCATGCAAATCCTCAGCGCTGGCGCTTCCACCGCGATCGGAAATGGCAGATTCACCCCGTTTTTGACCCAAGACCTGAGAGAATTTTATATCAGTCCAACGATCGTTCAACCTACTCCTGCCACTTTGCTCACATTGAAGCGTAGCATCCCGATTTTCTCTGTCCGGCCCTGACCCTTATGTCACCTGCTGCGACCAAGACGTAACGACCTGGCATTAATTTTGAAGGCAGAGAAAGAAAGCGGAGAAGGGCAACTGGTAACAATCTTCGCTCGGTTCCTACTTGTCCATCACATTTTGATTTCCAGGTTGATTGAGCATTCACCGCCACATATTTATCAGCAAGATCAACCAATTATTTATAATTATTTACTGCTCAACCCGGTCGTAGGAAATAACAAAGGGGATAGAGCCTGCTGCCACCGCCTCCCGGGTGTGGTTCATTACCCTGATATTTCTCACCGCGCCGGAGACCCGTCAAAACATCATTCGTCGTTTCCCTGGAAAACGTGAGCCTCCTTCACAAAAAAAGTTATTGTGTACATATTTGTCCTCCTTGTAGACTCTGGTCAGATCATTACCGCAGGGGCTCAAGCAGTACTCGTACTCATACGGGATTTTCGTAAGCTCGCTGCCGTTGATACGATACTCAAATGATCAGTCATCAGCTTCATCAAGTGCCACGACGATCGGCAGCAGATAAATGACATCATGACCCACATCATAAGCAGCAAACGAGAAACGCACAACTGCAGCTGGCCATGGTTTACACAAAAACTTGAATGGAAATCTCAATAGTATATTCGACAGGCTATACAACGAAAAACTCACGTCTATGTCCGTGGGGAAAAAAACCATTACTCGAGGGCAAGTCTGGGTGTCTACTAACTCTGCCTCTCCCAGCTCCCATCGCCTCAGGCTCTAGAAGGTAGGAATACCCTCGATCTGGAAATGTGGATGGCCGCCGAAACAGGTTCTTGCGAACGTTGGCTTGCAAATTTTGGTATTCTTGATATTGCAAAGGCCGCAGCCAGCCTCGCAAAGAATACACAGGGACCTGAATGAATCCATTAGCTACAAAATGGGTACAGAAATCAAATCGAACATTGTCCACAACATCGGCCATCGGTATCGGGAAGTCCTTGGTCATTAGCGGGCTCAGCCATCCCTCCAAGGAGGATTTAGAGACCTGTAACAGATCTATTAGGTTCGGTAAGAGTGATAAAGAAGAGAACCAAAACATTTTTAATCATTTATCTCGTTGGTTATGGACGTTGTGAAAAAAACACCCGGCCCACCATTGTACTTATTGACTGGGATATCCCCAGTTAGGCCTGTCCTTGATCTCTGTTTCCATCAAAGTCAAAAAAAGAAGACGAATATTCGATAAATTAAAATTTAGCATCACCGATCCCTAGATAGTTCAACGCTAAGAGCTCGTCCGACGTCACCAGTATCTCAACAGCTTCGTCGTCCAACAGCGCTGCTGTATAAACCTCCTCTGCTCTTTGCCTGAGATAATGCAGGTCAATATTCAGATATAGAAATGAATGACACCCCACCTGTCTGAGCACTGGAATGCGGTTCTACCCCCTCGAACCACATAGTAGAACGCGGGTGAGAAACGCAAACTGGCAGGCGACGATAATACCGGTTTCTTCCCTTTGAACTCGGCAATGCCTTTGGATGCTGGGGATCTTCCCTGTGAAACCATAGCGGGTTGCGACGAGGAAGATGGTTTCGAGGCTCGATGTCACCCAGGAGAGGAGATACCAGCAAGAATCGGAGACGCAGTCGGTTTGAAGACCTGCCTGGTTCTTGCATAAGTCAAGTGAACACTGAAGAATACCCAAATCAGAGCTCACCAATTTTGGTAGATCCCTGCTTTAGGGCCACTCCCCAGAACATACCAATTATCACGACCAGGGGTACGGACGGGATGGACAAAGGGCGTACAACCTTTTCTGGGGTCGTCGAAGGCGGTCATCATGATGAGAGTTGATAAGAAGAGAAGAACAATACACGTGAACAGCGACGGGCCGGATCTGATCGCTCTGTTCGTCCCAATACCTGCTCTTGGCCATATATTCTTGTACTGTTATATAAAGTGCCGATTTCGGGACCTCGCAATCACCATGCTATCAAGCTTCTGCTAGAATCTCACTGTTCACTAGCCACTGAAAAAAATTGGATGATGGCTAACCTTCAAGTTCAACCGAGGCTTGCACGTCTATCGGACATCTGAGTTCAGCTACCACCAAGATACCATGTCCCAGGTCACGGATTGGACCTAGATTGTTAGTCTCAGCTATCTTCTCATCAATATTTCAGACAATTTGACCACTGATTCTTGTTCAATGTCATTCATCCGAGCAAAAACTGTTTGCGACGAAAGAAAACATATTTCTTCATCTCGTCGCAATACTATCTTGATAAGGGAGCCATGGCAAATCTGAATCTGCTGGCTCAATTTTCACTGCTGACATTTCACCTCCCCCTCCGTCCCACAAACTTTCGAAGCATTTTCCTCTAACCAACGGGACTCGTCAGACTCGCCTGACTATTTCGGTGATGTATCGGCCGCCAGTACTGGTGGATCTCGGCCATGACCCTTCTATGCGGTTCATTTTCTCTTGTTCTTGGGGCCACTCAAGTTTTCCAATTATATGCATGAAAAAGTATATTCAAGGCTGGTGCGCGCTGAACCTATTCAGTGCGACAATACCCTGGATAAGGGCTGTATTCAGATCAAAGGAACGTCTGTAAAGCGCTCTGATCTGGCCTGCCTGGTTATCGAGAGAGCCTGCGCTGAAGACATTCTTGAGACGAAGTCGCAGCGTGATACCAAGAGCATGATGTTCTCGGACCTCGTCGTAAGGTATGACACCTCACAGAGAATTCCAGTCGACATCCCCCCAAAATATCTTCCACTCTTCCACCGCCTCCTCGAGAAATGTCAGCTCTTCTGCGACATTTTCAACTGAGTCGTATATTCCAGAACTGCTGGATTTCCCCTTCCGCTTGCCTTCGTCTTTCTGCTTCTGACGACGAGGTTTCAGAGTCTTCTGATAGTACTCGCGAGCAGCAGCACATCTCGCCTCTTGATGGCTGCAGTTTCCACTAAGTCAAGGGACTGGTTCATGGAAACAACTCACCGGCTATGATACAGCTGATCTTTCGTCTGAGCTTGCTTCTCAGACAGTAAGGAATTCCTCATGGGCTGAGAAAGAAGGGATGTTCTCGGTGGCTGTCGGTGGATATCGCAGGCCGCCGAAGCATGTGCAAACAGGACCTGATTGAACCATCAGTTTCATTTGTGTGATTATGATCCGATGGGGCGCTCTCTTTTTCTTGGGATTTTTCCTTTGTCCAACAGGTTCATGCTATCATGAGCTAAAGGAGTGATATTGCCGTCTTGTGTTACCCGCTCAAGCCGTGACAAAGTCCGGACACTTGACTGACTTTGAGACTGGGCCGCACTTTGGAAGGCTCGCTAAAGCTAAAGGGGTAGGCGATTTTCACAGGTTTGATTGCGGATATTTTGTCTGATGGCTGTTGGCCAGGATACGGTCCAGAACCTTTGGGCCTGGCGGGGTGGGACGGATGGCCGTGGAACTGAACAGTCCTGAAGCTATTCACTCCTAGCCTCTGCCTACTGTAAGCGCAAGCTGTTCAGCAGATGATATTCAAGTGCTGCTGGACAAATACGTACCAGAATAACGTACCCGGTGATTTCAGGACGATCGAACAGTGATTACATACATGACGTCGAAGAGTTCTCGGATCTGATGGTTTGATCCGCTTCTGGGCTTCGATGGTTTGGCTTCAATGCATTGGGTACATCCTGGTACATCTTGCTTGAATGGATCTGTCTTTCTTGAGAAGTTTTCCTGTGATGCATGTCAGTAGAAACAGAAATTGGTCGTGTTCAACTTGGACGTCCATCAGTGATCTCGCCCAAGCCGGTTGTCGAGCATTTTTCATCATAATCATAATTTCCAGGTCTATGATTTCTCTACCGTATTTCTTAGCATGACTATGTCGTCGCCCAAGGTTCAACCTACCCTTCCTCTGCACAACTTGCACTCCCACTGCCACTCTGAACAGTGCTCCAGTGGCACATTGCTCCCAATGCCACATCCAAAGTGGGGCGTTGCTCTGACTGATGGTGAAGGCATGGAGCAAGCTTGGACTTCTTCCTTTTTTCGTGGAGGGTAAATTTTCTCACACTTTTTTATTTTCTGGTGGCTAAGATAACGTGTCTGATTTTCAGATCCGAAAAATCTATGATGCCTGGCAGCCGACACGACTTCGCTCATGCAGGGGCACGTTGCAGGCTGTAAAATGTGAACATAGATTGCAAGTCAAAAGAATACAGTAGTCATGGAATAAATCTTGTCTGTCGCCTCTTTGGTTCCTCAATCGTTGGAAGAATTCCTTTTGGGGCCATGAGAAAGGGCGCCGGATGAGATAAATCCAGAAACGTGATGTGCGCTATGCTGAGTGCAAACCTTTCTCTGTCTTTTCTTCTGCTGGTCGACCAATGCCCGAAAATCAAGAAGTTGATCTGTTGCTGCAACAGCTTGCGGACATGTCACCCGTACAACTCGTTCGATGGGCATGACACAACAGTGGTCCTTCCTCGGGTGGTGATCCGATTTCCTTACGATCCAGTGGTCAGTGAAAAGAGTGAATGTCAGGTTTGGAAGAACTAAATAATACCACAGATATTCTTGGATGAGGACATTCGGGTCCAGTTTTCCATTCGCTCGTTGGACGTACAATATAATATGTTCACCATTGTGCCGAGCTACATCGAATTGTTTGACGAAGATAAGGCGGTCTTCTTCTTTTCAGGGAGCAGCCATGGCTATGATCTGGAAACAGTCCTCGACATGAGTTTGTGGGTTATCTTCCTCTCAGCAACAGAAAATTGACTGCGGTAAGCTGAATCCTGGATCCGAGGGCGAAGAACCACCAGAAAGCGAGGACAGTGACATCCTGGACAATGAAGGTGCATCGGATGACGAGTCGCGATCTCGATAGACCTTGTATGATTATGAATTTATGGCCGTGCTGCGACAAGAAACGGCGTATCTAATCTCTGTCATTGTGTGACTCCTCTAATGACTAATCGACATTGAACCTTTTTTTGACCTGTCGCGTCCTGTGCTCCTATTTATTCGACGTGCCATGGTGAACAATTTCCGTCCAGCAGTGGTCTTACGAGGTCTCTCAGGGACAAAGCGCCAAAAAGCCTTCTCCGCTTCTCAGAATCTGAACATCACGACTGAAGAGTTTTTGGCCACCGGAACCGACACTGTGACCAAATTCACTGTTCAGAGCCTTTCCAAGGACCAGCGACGTGTTAATTGTGAAAGCCATATCACCCCGGCACCAGAGCCGCTGAAGAAGAAGATGCGGATGGAGACAGCTCAGGAAATGGTTGCGCATTTTGAGCAGATGGAGCAGGTCGAGGCTCTGCCTTTTGCTGGAATATGGCGGGACGACCATGACGTTTTTGTGGATGAGGATGCAAGAGGGAAAAGGTATATCGCCTCGGTGAGTACTGAAATATTTGCTGTTGTCACGTGGATTGACGAAAAACCGTTTCATTAGGATGAACCATTGAAGCTCTGGATGCCGAAACAAGATATCTATCTTGAGGATATCATCTCCAATGAAGCTCACCCTCACGTCACAAAAGCTTGTACCCATTGTCCTGACATCGAGAAAGGAGAGGCGTTGTATAGGTGCTCAGACTGCTTCGAAATGGAGCCAGTTTGTCAATTGTGCTGTGTCCACGAGCATTCACAATTGCCTTTGCATGGCGTGGAGGTATGTAATTCGTCCTTTCAGGCCTTCGATGAAAATTTATGATCTTTCAGTTTTGGAATGGCGCTTTCTTTGAAAGGGTCAGCTTGCGCTCGCTGGGCCTACGAGTACAGCTGGGCCATGGCGGGAATTCACCCTGTCCAATGCGAAACGAGACGCCTGATCGTTTCACGGTGATTCATTCCAACGGCATTCATATCGTTTCGGTCGACTTTTGCAAATGTCATGAAGGGTCCACCTCGGGTGAAGAGTATCGGCAGCTGCTTCGCAACGAATGGGTGCCTTCCACACATCTTGAGCCTCAGACGGCAGCGACATTCCGCTGTCACTGGGGGCGATCACCAAGGCACTGGAAACCCAGTGCCTTAAAAGAACTATTGATGCACTTCAATGCACCTCATGGCGACCTCATGGTAATCAGCTGTTACACCCGGGTCCAGATGTCAGAAGATGGATGGCTTCCAGTGGCATCATATTTAGCTAATGCATATTTGTCACAAAACACATGCCATGTTCCGCAGATCATTCCGTTTCCGAGACCATGAATGCCATTGATATAAAGTAGTAGCATCTGGGTTTGATCCCAATAACCCATTCTTGTGACTTCTCCATGGTTCTCTGCCTTTGTCCTTCCTGCAGAACTAACACTGTCACCCTTAATGGTGTACAGCAGCCTGGCTGTGACATCAGTTATGCAACCCGCAGTGCTCATGAGAAGAAAGCTCTGATTGATCAGAGCGGGCAAGCAAAACAGAAAGACAATAATTTTCCAAACACCAAAAAAATTGACAACACTGTCAAAGGCAAGCCCATAATTGATTAAAATTAGTTGACTGCAGCTAAAGTAATATACAGAAATAACAATTGCTGCTCAGCCAATTGTGCAGTTATGCTGTACACTTGTTATCTGGCTGAATCTTAAAGCCGGTATCAGTCGCAATACAGCAAACACCATTCTTCGGGCATTACAATTCATTATAGACACTCTACTACATATCATCTTGACTGCTGTGAACTCAGAGCTAGGAGTCAAGATCACCTTCTCTGAAATCAACATTCCCCATGATATCCGCTCTGCATATCATCAATATGGTCATGATCCCAAGCTCATACGCACAGTTTGCTGTCCTACATGCTATACTGTCTATGCACAGCCTGGACATATTCCCTTGAAATGCCAGTGGAAGGCTTCACCTCGATCACAGTTGTGCAATACAGATTTATGGCGCACACAGCACTATGGGCATCACTCAAAACAAGTTCCACATACAGTATTCAACACCCAAGATTTTGACTCTTGGCTTCACTTTTTCCTGTCATGTAGATCCATTGAGGAGGCATTGGCAACTACATTTCAATACACATCACCACCTGGTAGTGATATGCATGACTTGCGTGACAGTCCGGCATGGCAGAATCTTCATGATTTTCTTCAACAACGATACCATCTTGTTTTTGGATTCTATATTGACTGGTTCAATCCTTTTACAAACAAGATAGCAGGTATTTGCACAACTTTAATATATGATTATTGCTAACAAATTTCTCTACTTCTTAGGCAAAGTTCTGTCTTGTGGCACACTGGTCTTGTACTGCTTGAATTTATCACCTGAGCTGCGATATTTGCCAGAGAATGTGTTTGTGGTTGGGCTCATTCCTAGTCCATCCATGCCAGATACCACAACAATTGCTCACATGCTCAGTCCAGTTGTTGATACTATTTTGGCATATCAAGCACCAGGGAAACATACCACTACACATTATCATCCAGAGAGTGTTCCTGTTCAAGCTCGAATTGTACCTATCATTGCTGATCTCCAAGCCATTCGAAAAGCTGGGGGATTTTTGGCACCTGCAAAGGCCAACCATCTATGTTCTTATTGTGACATTCACAAGGACAACATCGAAAGTCTTGACTTCAACTCATGGACTGACCGTAATCCTGATGAAGTTCGACGGCAGGCACAGCAGTGGTATAATGCTGTGACCAAAGCAGACAAGCAGCGGCTTGCAACTGCTACAGGAGTAAGATGGACGCCATTCCACCGTCTTCCATACTGGAACCCAGTCTGGGACCTTATCCTTGGGTTCATGCACAACTGGCTGGAAGGAGTGCTTGCAAATCATTTGCGCAATTTATGGAGCCTTGGTCCCAACAGGAACATTGACACCATGAAGGAAATCATGGAGGAGGAAGACTTTGGTGATTCTGATGTCACCGAATCAGCTGATGAGCTGCAGGAATTGTTCAGAGAAGCTCAACTCCATGAGTCTTCAATTAGTACTGCCTCTTCATCCTCAACAGTGCGGCCAGTTCGGTCATCATCCTCACATAACAGGACCCCTAATCCAGGGATGACTCCACCTCCTATGTCACCATATGATGCTGATGATGACATGGATGGAGACTATGAGGCTGAAATTTCACCTACCCCATTCAAATTCTCAGCAGATCAGCTTGATGCTATTCATGCATGCCTCCGAGAAGTTTCCCTTCCAACCTGGGTGGCTCGCCCACCAACCAACCTTGGTGAAAAGAAACACGGGAAACTCAAAGCACAAGAACTTCTTGTTCTTTTTAGTGCAATATTTCCTCTAATTATTCCAGAACTATGGTATCACCCAAATGCCAGCAATCATGATTTGCAACAGTTGGATTGCTACTATAATCTTACAGCAGGAACAAACATCATCATTTCCTTCAAAACTTCCAACTCAGAGGCTGAGGTATTCACAGATCATTATGTGAAATATCGCAGATCTATTCAGCAGCTTTTCCCTGATTTTTCATCTTTGCCTAATCACCATATTGCCATGCATAACGAAACTTTTTTGAAATATTGGGGTCCTTTGCCAGGTCTCAGTGAATTTCCAGGAGAGCGCATGAATGGAATGCTGCAAAAGGTTGAAACAAATAACCATCTCTGTAAGTTGTGATGAAAGACATACTACCTTTTTCTGAGTTCCCTTCTCAGATGACATGGATTACACAATGCTAAGACAGGTCACTCGCCGTTGTCGCCTTTTAGCTGTCCTTCATGATAATCAGGAAGGCAACAAGATAACTCAAGGATTTGCAAATATTCTTGAACCTACGCACTCTACAATTCGTCAATCTTTATCTGGAGAGCTGAGCTCCTGGCAAATTGCTCAATTCCTTGGCAAATCACCAAAGATGACAAGCCAGGAATACATTCAGCTACACCAATACCTTCATTCCATCCACCTCCCATATCGGATGTACACTGATCTCCCACATCCTGAATTTGCCCTTGTTCTTCCACCTTCAGCTGCACGCCCATTGCAAGTTGATGTCAATGGGCGTACATATAGCTGTGCCTCATCACATCCTGGAAACAGTGCTATTCAGTTCTACAATTCCCAGCACCAAGAACTCACTGGATTAATTCACCTTATTCTGGAAATTCCATTGGAGGGCTTCCTTCGTACATTTTTCTTTGTCAACCCCCACAAGGAACTGTCAAACACAGAACAGCATCAGACACCATATTTACGCTATTCTCGGCTTAGATCCAAGGTTGTGGATGCTTCAACCGCAACAGAAATGTTGATAATTGAGCCAAAAGACATTATCACTCATCTCACAACTCTTAAACGACCTGCTGGTACCTACAGTATCAACCGAGACCTCTTGGTTGTATGTTGGGGACTGGATCGTGGAAGGAAATAGTGTAGTAGCCAGTCTTTATCATCTATTAGTATCTTTATTTATCTTCATCAAAATTGAGACTTTTTTTGACTGAATAATTGTCTTAGACTGCTGTATAACTGATTAACTTCAGCAAATTGAGAATGCCGATACAGGTGTAACCCTGCTATAAGAGTGCACTAAAAATTTCATGTTGGTCACACAGAAAAGCAAACAAATGTGATATATGAACAAGAAGTATTAAGCTGAAAAAGAGACATGTATCTACAAGGACAAAAAAGTCATATCAAATGATGGGAGAAACCCCCTAACCGCAAACTAAGTCACTGCTCTACTCATCCTCAGCATCCAGGCTTGCCAAACGCTCCAATTCTGCTTCAGTTGGAACTTTATACAGTGCTTTAACAGCATTGCCATACTGTTCCATGAATTCTGGGGTCTCCAAAGGCTTCCAGGTGTTCACTTGGTCTGTAGTACTACAGAATTGTAGAAGTGGCAATGCAATGCTGTTGTCCATATACTGTGCACGTTCACGAAGGGTGAGAGTGTTGTTGTAATAATGGGGACTGAAGTAATCAATGGGAACATCAAGCGGAAGAGCAGAGGCAGCTTCAGTTCCACCTTGCCCAACAACCCGTGTACACATGACACTATACCAGTTCAGCTGAAAGAGAACAGAAAATAAATCAATAAACATACCGAGTTCCTGATCGTCTTTCACGCTGAATCTTCTGCTGAAAATTTGAGTCTGCTGCTCGGAATAGAAGGGTCACAACTGGAGATCGCCCAAGCTTCTCCTTGATACGATACTGGACTACACCAGGAGGAGCATCCGGATCAAGTTCATCATCTGAATGAGCATCAGTCTCTGCAGCCAAACTGACAACTTCAGCTCGATAGCCATCATCTTTCAGCTGTTGTAATCATTCTTTTCCAAGCTGTAAAAACCTATGAGTACAATGTTACTGCTCCAGAGAGATGACTTACACGTTGGCGCCTTCGAAATGCATTGTTACGCTCGACATCCAACTGTGAAGCTCCAGGAATCTTTTCCTCTCTACGACTCTTCTGTGCCATGAGACCAAATACAAAGCTTTTGTAAAGCTTTGCAAGGAGGATGTGATTGGTAGCATAAGATGTATCTGCTTTCATGAAAGAGTAACCCCAAGCAGAAAGAACCTGTTTAAAGGTGGAAATTGCAAGCCGCTCATGCAAAACATTATACAATGAGTCCTGACTGCCCAGAACATCAGGAGCCCATTGCTGAAGACCAGCCTGAGCAACAGCTGTGAACATGGCATGAAGGAATGAATCCTCAACACGAGCCACATTCTTTGCAATTGTTGCTGTCCCACGGTGAGCGGCTCGCTTGATATCATCAACCCGTTTAATTACTTGGGCTGAAGCAGGCTCAACAGCTTTGATGAGATTCTCGATGTGAGATTGAACACCATCAGGGCCAGCATCCTTGAATCGCTCATTGAAGGTGTTGATCAAGGTCCCAGAAACATCAGGTGGAATTCCCTCCTGAGAGACCAGGCCCCACAGAATGCGGATATGCAGGTTTAAAGCTGCCTGTTATAAATTTTGTTGAACTGATGCAATGACATAAAGAATCATAGTAACGCACCTGGACCTCCCTGGCTTTGACTGGTACATCTTCCTTTCTCAAATGGGGACCACTTTTCTTTGGACCATTGGGAGCAGGATTGCCGGTTGACCGTGATTTCTTTGAACTGGAACCACCAGCACCAGTTCCGCTATTAGCGCGACCACGCTTTCTGGGATTCATAGAAGGCTCCGTAATGGCAGCTAGCCAAGCAGAATGAAGGAATAAGAGCTGGGAAGAGATATGAAAGACAAAGGAAAAGAAATGGTAGAGCTACAGATGAAAATCAAGAACAAAGAGCTTAAACACGAGTTTGCAGCGGCTTCTTTGATCTACTTGTCATCACAATGTGGTCATCAAATAAGCGCCCACCATGATGACTCATGTCTATCAGTCAGCAAGTAAGCAAGAGAAAACTGCGAATAGACAAGATGATGATTGCATGGCTGGGACACAAGGAGATGGGATAGGACATGCTATGAACAGTAAAAGAGATATATTCTGCATCTAGAACAAGAGAAGTACCTGGAGAAAATCATCAGCAAAATGTACCAGCAGCAGAAAAGGCAAGACGCACATAAAAACCCAAAATTCAGTCATCTCAATGCTCTGAGCAATAGCCAGTCCATTGCCATAGTCCACAACCATTTCTAGAAAAACCCCAAGAGAGCCGAGATCATGGTGGAAGGAAAGATGAGCTGGCAGTGGCAGTGCCAACCGGTGCTGCTTTGTCATCTCTGATTGGGAACAAAAGGATGACCAAATGCGGTAAAGGGGTTTTCTCGGATCAAGGAAACCAGTGCTTCAATTGTTCTTTTAAGGCACTGGAATTCCAGTGCCATGGTGATTGCCCCCGGTGTGTATGGAGCTGTTTCACATCTTGACCTTGACAGGCAAGGTGACGCCTTATGATTTCTATACCGGGCTTCAATGGTTGACCGACAACATGGGATGCGAGAAAATACCAGTAAGATTCTTTCCTATCTAGAGAGTTGGCTGCTGACAGACTTTACAGGACCGATATTGAGTTTTTCTCCGAATAGGGCACCAATTTAGACATTTGCGAGCGTTGAAGAGGGCTGGTCGTGGTAATGATGCTATCCGAAAGGTGGAGGAGACAGAACCGGGAGAGCTCGCGGTCGAGTGTCCTGCTTGTCCTCATCCGGGGATAAATCTGCCGGAGGGTTGGGAATCGGCGATGAAGGAGCAAAAGTGGGCGCTAGTCGTCACTGGTTGCTGCTTGGCTAATCTTTTTCAGATTTATTTATACTCTGTTCATCGCAGTCGACGCTTGCTTTCGCTTGAAATGCAAGATTGTTTCCAGCGACGCCAAGGATCCTGGTTTGGGCCCAGGATGGGCATATTTTGTGGAAGATGAGCCTTATCGTGAATACTGGAAGACCTTGGGAGATCAGCCAGATGTATGTACTTTCTCTCTTCCTTCACGCTAAGTGACACCAGCTAATGCTTGAAGAAGATGAGCTCTTGCACTGGTCTGTCTGCTGTCGACCATGCAAATACCCGGTTCTCCAGAGGCTATGCGACAACAGGAGTCGGCCTGGCTTTATGCGCCCGACACGAGATCATTGGAAAGAATGCAGTTGGGGATCTTCAGAAGGGTGAAAAGTGGGTATCTTCTTCCATGTTGTCTTGAGCGAGAGCTGACCGGCTTGTGAAAGGTATGGAAACATGACCTATGTTGTGGCTTCTTGGCTGCGACACATATCGCAGCTGCTGGCAATATTGGTATCGTACGATATCAATTGCCAGTTTTCGAAGAATTTTGCTGAGCGGGTTGGGAAGCTGCCGCCTTTGGTGCGCTTCGTGGTGGTTTCAGCGATGTTCCGTTGGATCATCCCGAAACTGCATATTCTAGGTCACAAGCTCTCTTGCCAGAGAGAGTTTAATCTGAACTACACCGACGGCGCAGCGAGAACTGATGGTGAAGGTGTGGAACATCCATGGGCGAATATCAGGCCGGTATCAACAAGTACCCAAGAGATGGGACCCGGGCATCGACACGATACCCTCGACAACCACTGGCACGATTGGAATTGGAGGAAAATTGTGGGTTTGGGTATGTTGGTCTCTTTATCATCAAGGTCGAGCTTTGACTGATGATAACCACAGCGAAACTTTTGGCGAGGAAAGCGCTAGAGGCCAAGGAAGAGCGAGAGGTGCAAGAAAATGCTTTCCAGGCATTTTCTGACAATCAATGGGACGATGTTCCAGGCTGGATGGTCATGGTGAAGGAGTGGGAGAGCGACGATACAAAGCCAAATCCCTATGAGGGCAAGAAATCCTGTGCACCTTTTGCTTTTACTTCAAGCATTCCAAGAGAGCTCATTGGCTGTAAATAGTGATAACCTTGCAAGAAGTGCGTCTCCAGCTTTCGACTGAGGACTCGCTGCTCGCCGAAAGAGGGATGCCTGCAGTTCATGAGACGACACCTGCCAAATTCCTGTTGATAGGGCTTGATTTGGAGGACCAACAGTACGTGATATGATGTTCGTTTTACTGGATTCTGATATGAACCCGCCTGTAGGCGACGGTTACAACAGGACATCTCCAAGATTCGTGGTGTCCCGACCACGAAGCAAGCTGCGGACCTCCTTGACAAGCGGAATCGTCTCATGCGCGCAATCAGTCGCTTTCATTCAGTCCAAACGGTGTATATGCCGGCGACGGTGCAAATGCTGGTGGATTTAGCGAAGAAAACATCAATCAATGGTGCTGCTGTTCCAGCAGAGCGTACAGTTCTTTTGCTTCCATCAGAGGTGCCTCGGGTTCAACGTAGGAGCGGTGCAATGATGGCAGGTCTCAATGATATGGAGATGCGCTTGCGTCATGCCCAATGTCAGGACGCTCTCGCAGGGCTGCGAAATCAATTGCTCATCAAATCTCGTTTGCTGACATACAAAATATATAATGCTCGACATCAGGGGGCCACGACGAGATCCAGAGGGTTGGTTGATCGCAATGAGGTGAAGGTATCTGCTCACGCGAGGCGCTATCAAGCGGTGTGGCAGGCTTTGGCATCTTTGGCTGATGGCGGTTCGGAGAAGGTGCAGTGGAAGAAGCTGGAACCTGGGGATATCAAAGTCATGCAGGAGGTCGAGGAGACGGTGAAAGAGAGGAAGAAGCGGAAAAGAAAGGGAAAGAAGACCAAGGAGAATGAAAACCCGACGGAAAAGGTTTCGGAAGGTCACCAGGTACTTTCGTGGATATGGACAGAAAGTGCCGCCGGTGGTTTACCTACTGATGACGCTCTGAAAGATGGTCAGTTTCTCTTGCTCTGAATGACTTCCTAGGCTGAAATTTTGTTAGGTCTCCATGTAGAATGGTCAAAGGCATGGTCAAGAGTCAGAAGGTGGCGTGAGGAAGAGTTGCTTCTGTCGGAGGAAATGCGCCGGATTCTGGTCACGTTCGAGTGGAATGCCCAGCAGTGGGAAAAACGTGGTGTCGTCCCAGAGTTTGAGGGAATCCGTGCTGCTGGAGCCGCGGCATATGCAGCGAAACAGGTGGCTGTGTGGCGTTGCCTTTCTGCTCGTTGTCGTGAGCTATGGAAGCTGGGTGGCTCTGTCAACCTTGAAAAAGACGAGAATGCAGCATCAATTCCACCTGATGTTGAAGGTGAGGAGGTGGAGGAAGCTGAGCGTGATGCGCAAGAGGGCGACGACTTGATACTGGATCCCGCTGATGACCCCATATGGTAAACGTGCCTTTTTATCACGAATATATTTGTTTTTGTTGGTCTGTGACAAATGTGACTGAACAACGGTACTGCTGATGCCGTCGATGACTGATACTAAATCCCGCTGGTGACCCCATATGGCAAACATGCATCACGAATATATCTGTTTTCAGCAGTCTGTGACAATTGTGACTAAAAAACGGTGCCGTTGATGCTGTGGATGACTTGAAAGAGTCCTGGGAATAAAGGCTGCACTGCAACAGATGCCGAGGAAGCCGTGCAGGGCAACACTTGGCAGAGGTTCCCACAGTGGTGACCTGTCCAGAATCTATACAAATCTGCCTCGGTGCACACACCAGAATCTATATAAATGCTGCAGTGCTACAGGTGCCATTGAGATAATTCGTCTTGTGCATGGGCTATCCATGTGTATCCATTGCTTTTTGGAGACATTTTCATGTTATCCAAATGGACTCTCTGAAAAAGCGATGGTGTTTCTGTGGGGTATGGCGGGTTACGCAGTAGCAGGGTCTGTCGTTCTTGGCAAGCATGACATGTCTGAACATAGAATTTAATGTCTTTATCCAAGTCCAGCCACCAAAAACGTTTCCACAACAGTTCTCTTGTAGCAAAGAAGCCTCGATGGCCCAGGTAATCATGCCCGGCCTTCATCATATACATTCGATGTTCTGGTGAGACCACCAACTGGTGTTCTGTCCCAGTATCTCGTTTGTAGAGTCTGTCTTCACTATCAAGGAAAAATCCACTAGCATATTGCTTAAAATGAAGAAACTGCTTTTCATTCATTCCTGGCAACTCAATAGTCGGGTCCCTTAACCATCTCTTTATGAGTGGGATTTGTGCATCGTTGGCTTTCGCCTCTTCTGAACGTTGATCCACAAAATATGACTCCTGAAATTCGGGATCATATTTTTCCTCCAAGTCCGGTATTAACTTGGCTGCCAGCATTACTGCGACTACCTTTGGGACACCTTTCTCAGTCTGATCAAGAACTACTAAATTTCGTCTGTGAGCTTTCCAAGTAGCATGGTCTTCTTTAGCCCAATTAAGTTCTTGTTGAAAACAATCAACAGACTTTGCTAACCCAGTAGGGACACTTGTCCCTACTTGGTGTGGTAAACCCAACTCCAGCAAAGCCTGTTCATACTGCAGGAAACCTCCTCTTGTGTCGATTTCATCTTTGAAGTCTTCAAATTCCAATGGCGGGTCATCGCCTGTGTACTCTTTGAAGTCTACTGGGTGTATCGGGTCCCAATCTTCTTCGGAATTTTCGAACTTCTCATCGCCAGGCTGTCCTTTCCGTCGGGAAAGTCCATCAGGACCAAAGCCCTTACCAGGTACATGTTCTAACTCGAAATGATACATCAACGTCTTTTCAATCCAACGATTTATTGTAGCATTGGGTCCTGCCTCAGGATTCTGCAACATACCCTTGATGTATTTCGCATCGGTTTGGACAGTCAAGTTCCTTGCCCCGAGCAGCCAATATTTAGCTGCTTCTAGAGACCTCATCAAACCAAAAAGCTCGCGCTTTGGTTGAGAGAAGCATCGTTCCCTGCCATTCATAGTTATCGAACCAAAACGATTAAACTGAGGTTTCCCAGTATCTGGATTGATCTGATAAATATAGAAACCAATAGCTATATGTGACAAGTCAACTGCTAAGTATATTCTCCAATTATAGTTTATTGGCAATAATGCCGGTAATAGGGCACTTAAGCGTGGGGTCGTCGATGCAAAAGGGCAATCAACACAAAGTTCGTAAGAACTCTATATCAAAAACACTCAACACACTGACTCTCTTTTATACCCTGAATTCGTAGGGGCAAAAGCAAGAGAATAGACCTTCGTTGAAGCTCTTTAAAACAGTATATGAAAGCGAACAAGTTTATTGGATGCAATCTAATAAACCACAAGTCTTTGCATACAAGGCTAGCTTGAACACTTGACAGCAACCTTACTAAGGATGCTTCAGAAAAGGGATGTTTTACTTCAACGTGGAAGGAAAAGAGAGTTTATAGGGTTTCGAAGAAAGACTATGACTTGTCTGAACTTCAAAAGTATCGCTCTGTTCACAAAATGCACCTCTTGTACACTTGATATGAATGCTCGACTCGTAATTCATCTGAGAACTTGGCTTTCACTTGGCTTCTTCTTGAAGCTTCGCTATTTCCTATTCCACACTTCTGATCTAACCAAGACTTGTCCAGGCACTTGTTCCGTTTGAGTCTTATGACTAACCAAAGCTTGTCCGGGCACTATTCCGTTTGAGCTTTATGAAACGCAGAGTTTGTCCGGGCACTATTCCGTTTGAACTCTATGACTAACCACAACTTGTCCGGGCACTATTCCGTTTGAGTTGTATGAAACGCAAGGCTTTCACCCTATGACTAACCGATTGAGAACAACTTGTAATATTGGCACTAAGCTTCTGCTTGTTATGCGTACTAGTAATTGTCTGGTATTATAAGTAAAATACGGGCTCCTTATATACTATATGAGAAATAATTGAAAGTCCGCTCTAAACCCCTTCGGAATCTCGGCATAGGTCTTTGAGTCATTCAGGCACTGCTTCCCGCAGCACCTGAGCTATTATTAGAAACGACCGCATGGTTGCTGAGTGAGCTCTTGGCATTTGCTGAGAAATCTGCTGGGTTGCCAGACCGCATGACTCGTTCCAGGCACACTATTCGGGGGCCGTCTCTTCGGATCGTTCCGCTATCGTATGTCCATATCGGGCTGGATCGCTGCAAAGTGAATTACTACTGCACGAAGCCAGTTCCCTCGTAGTCCTAAATCCTTGTCCTGCTGTGTCCCTTCTATAACATCTCTTCGTATCCTTCTATTGAATCTCCTTCGAACGACTTGTTTGTGCTTCAACCAATGATGCAGATATCCTGAATTACTGAGAACGAAGCACGCTTATGGCAGGTTTACTAGCAAACCTCCACGTTGGTTTAGTTCGAACTCTGTCGAGTATCGTAGCAGAGCCTGGCCACAGGCTACTGCTACGTCCTTCTTAGAGTCATTCCTGGTTTTGATGCTTCCTTCTAGTATCTTCTAGACAAGTCGGATCTCCTTTCTAGGCTGTAATATCCCGTATTCGTAATCAGGAAAGACTGGTCTAATTGATAGAAAAGCCAAAAAGAGAGGGTGGAACGTTTCCAGCCCTATCACCAGACAATTGGCTAAAGCCTTTTTGAGCTTTGCCATAGAGTCTTTCTCAGCTTCTTCCCACTTGAACGGCTGGGCCTGTCGCGTTAGCTCTACCAAAGGTTCTGCAATCTTTGCATAACCCTCAATGAACATACGACAAACTCCACAGGTTCCTAAGAAGGCCCTAACATCTGAAAGGTCTTCACAGTCTCCCCATCGTTCCACTACACCTACTCGGTCTGTTGTGGGTTTCTGTCCTTCATAGGTACATCTATGCCCGACTACGATAACCTCTGGTGTGCAGAATACTGATTTCTTGCCACTAAAGGTGCCACCAGCATATTTCATGCGCTGTAGAATCTGGTTACAGGTAATCATCTGTTCCCAGACAAATCTTCTGATTCCAGAGTTCTCAGGGATCGTCTCATATCCTCCTTTGCCGTCCTCATATCGAGTTACAGGTCCACGAATGGGTACATCGTCAATATAGGGTATGGTAAATTCGGGTATTTCGTCTTGTAAGATGTAAGTCACATCGTCATGGAATATTGGAACTGAATTAGTCCAACCCATTGGTAACGTCACTAGTCTGAGTGCCCCAAAGGGCATCTGAGATGTTGTGAGATCATGAGAGGCTTCATCCAGGAGCCTCTCATCATATCCAACATACAGGTCACAGATCCCGCCACAGCTTCTACCAGCAAAGTGTTCTGCTAATTGATCTGTGGCTGGTGGAACCCCTGAGTGTGCTATAGTAACAGCATTCAGTGGTTCCAAACTATGTACAAGACGGAGACTACTGCCATCCTTCTTTAGTACACAGAACCATCTTGATCTGTACGATGCATTGGAAGGTTCATAAACCCCTGCATCGATTTTCTGTTTGATAATTGTACAAATTCGTTCATACAGTCCAGGGGGAATAGGAATATTCTTTTCAACCCAAGGAATGTGATCAACTATGGGCATCTGTATGGGTGGGAAAAACTCTTCCTTAAAACTTCCTCTCTCAGAGTCATCCCAGGCAATTGCTTCCTGTTGAATGTCTGACAGATGATGTATAAGCTTCTGTTCCTCCGGCCATAAAAAGTCCCAGTCATGAATTTTTTCTACAACTTTCATGTGTTCGTCAGTATATCTCCCCCTTGGTACAGGTTCCAGTGGATTTGGGTTCAAAGTCGGCATATCTTTTAATGGATCACCAGTAATGTTCCGTATAATCCTTCCACCTGGTATTCCCAGAGGTAAATTTGCAAAGAGAGGTTTGACTTTGTCCTCGACCTTCTTGTACTTCTTTTTGGAACTAATGAAAGAGCTTCGGACTTCAGCTTCAGATGGTATTTCAGCTATAGGCAAATCACCAGCACGGACACTTGTCTGTGCAAAGGAGCCATAACTTCCATCTGTTGCTTGATTCGAAACATTATCCTCTTGTTCCTGAAGTTCTCGTCGTTCTGTGGCGATCCTGATTTTATCTTCCATGCTCAACGGTTTGCGACACTTGGTGCAATATTCCTGTTTACTGTAGACAAATGCCTGGTATTCATTCAACTTAGGCCCATAGGAGCTTGATTCTGCCAAGGCACGAAGCTGAAGCTTCTCTCGTGTCTTTTCTGATGCAAAACTCCCAGGCGTACGATCCTTCTTCTTTGCAGAGAACCAGTTCATGTTAAATCCCAGTTCAGGTCGTTGTTCAGGAATCAAATCTTGGAAATACGCTTCCAACGTTTTTCCTTCTTTTGATTCCATAGATTTCTGTTGTCTTGAGGCTTGGAGATATAAATCTCTAACCTCAACCTCCAAAAATCGTCCATGAGAGTGTCTGGGCTTGGCGGTCTGCCTTATTCTAGGTGCACCTTGCTCATCTACTTCAATCACCACTGCAAACTCTCCCTGTTCTTTGGCCAGTTCATCGAGTTCTACTGAAAAACCGAAGCAGTAGCATGATCGAGGTTCTTTTTGACAATTCTTGGTGACTTCCCTCTCTCAAAGGTTGGTACCACTGCGTGCTGACCAGTGTTAGGACATTTCAGTTGAATGGTTTGACTGCCATCTTTCTTATTCTGTATTTCACTTTCAGTCACAACATCGAATGGTCTGCCAAGCAAAACTCGGTACGCCACGCCTCTTAAAACATGAATCTGGAGATAGACAGTAATTCCCGCTACAGTAAACGGTACATTTCTTGCCAATCCCAAACTCTTCTCCAAGTGCTTGTTAGCACTCTGCATGTGAATCACAATGGAAGGGTCCCAAGGAACTCCTAAACTCATTGCCACATCCTCACTCATTGATACAATTTGTGATCCTCCATCAAGTAGAGATTCCTCATGGTTTGCACCATTGATAAAAGGAAAAATGGACTGGAGTCCTTCAGACTCACAGGCCACGAACACTTGTTTTGGCTCCTCACCGGCTGGTACTGTTGCTAAGTAATTCAACACTGGATCCGATATCACTATGCCACCAATTGGTACACCATGATAGGGAATGTCCTGAATATAAGCTGTTTTCACAGTCGGGAGGTCTGCAACATTAATTGCATCGCTTCGTAGAAGGTTTGATTCAAATGGCTCGTCTAAATCAGTCATAGGTAATTCTGGAGCAAAGTGAACATGCTTCTCGGTAACACTTGTCTGTGACTCAGGTTCTTCCTCATCTGATAATTCATCGTCAGAAGTTCCCTCTTTCACTTGGTACCAAGTAACTGATCCACCTGCAGATTTTCCCTTAACTGGCTGCCTTTTCTTCATTACCCCAGAGTGAAGTTCTTCTCTGAGTTCAACACTGGTGCCTAGTAGCTCACGATTTGTTGTGGTTACCACAGCATCCAACATCTTGTTGAAAAGGGCTTTGGTCGCTTTGTCACTCTGTAACTCCACGAGGTTCTTGTAATCCCTAGACACCTTGTTTCCTCTTACGTCTACCGTTTCTTTGGGAAGAGTAGTCTTACCCAACAGTCTTTCCACAGGAAGTCGTTTGGCTGCTGGTTGAACTGGAGGGACATTTTCATATCCATCTTCCGGCTCTTCACTGTCAACAATCTTCCATAGAGTAGGTATTCTGTCGTCTTTTGGTTTGACAACTGCTGGAGTTGTCTTTCATGGGGGCAAGTCCACATATGCCCGATTTGGTCTCCAACTCGTACTATCCACACCCGTTTTCATCTTTGATTTCTCCGGCGGCAGAGAGGGTGTCTTTTCCCCTGGCCGCCTTCATCAAATTCAGGGAAAAACTGATGCCACCCCTTGAGCGATATTGCTAGGTCCAGCACCATCTTGGGGGTACGGTAAGATAGACTTTCCATTAGGATCCAGGCTCACGCCTAGCTTCTGTTGAAAAGCCTTAAATGTCTGATATTCATTCCAAGCCTCATCATTAAGCTGAAGGCTCGATACATTCCTTGCCTGTGTCAAAGGCATAACTGGTGGCGCAAACACTTGTTGCTGCTGCAGCATCTGTGAAGGATACTGCGTCATCTGCAGAGCCACTGCTACTGGTAATCTTTGTGCAAACTGGGGTGCTCTGTATTGAGACCCTGGATAGTTCAAAACCATCTGCTGCATTTGAGCTGCAGTAGGCAAATAAGAATGATTTACAGGCATAGCCGGAGCTGCTGTTCTTGCTCCAGCATGGTAATACATATCCTCCTGCCTTGCCGCAACTTCTGCCTCATAGCTCAACTGTTCAGCTGCATCTCCAGGGGACAAGTAATACATGGCTTGATCCTTCCTGGAATGCCAATTCCTAATTATTTCGACTGGAGTCCGACCTGGTAACATCCGGGAGATAGGTTCACCATTTGGTAAAGTTACCCGCCCATCTGGACCAATTACAGCTTTGCCTTCGCTTATCAATGCATTCTGGTCAGGGCATTCGTGAGCCATGTGTCCTCCCTTGCCACAAGAGTAACAAATCATACCATCATTATGATAGTGCAGTTGAGTTGATCTCGGTGTGTAGGCTGAATTTGGTCTGGGTCCTTGTTCAGTAGCTGCGCTTGGTGTCCTCAATTGCTTAAGAATCTTAAACACTTCAGCTTGAAAAGCCTCAGCTTGCTTGTTCTGGATATTGAGGGAGTCTTTGATAGACGCTACCCTCGTTCTTAACCAGGTCAAAGTCTTCATCATGTTTCTTAGAGCTCTGGTGATACTCCTGCTTGACTGGGGTATTACGGTTGTTATCATAAAGAACACTTCCATAACTCTGCTTACTAGAGCAAAGCTCTTTAGCAGTATCAAGCATTTCTCTCCAAGCCCATCGATCATGCCTATGTCTTGGTTTAGGTGGGGTGCCTGCTGCACTCAGCAAGGCACCTTTCCTGTCCTCTTCACGTTCCAATTTCGCCTCCAACGCGGCACGGAAATGAGGGGGTCAAACATCCCATGATCCCATTACACACAGCTTGGTTAGAAATTGGACAGTCTACGCCATTGGTATCAGAGTATTCAAACATTCTGTCCAGCTCAGGGTAGGTCTTTCGGTAAAAATCAGCAAAGCTGTCATAGTCCACAAGATCAATTGGCTCTCTATTTGGATTAAACCACTTTGCTACTTTGCCTTGAGAACCCATGGTATCTTCAGCTAGCTCAGTTCCATACTCTGAAAGAATTTCCTTGACTAACTTAGCACTGTCTGGAGTCTTGAAATGCTTCAAAGACATCCAAAAACACCTAGTTTCTAAATCAACATAATTCACAATAGCTTCAACTCTTTCTGCCTCATCTCTAATTGATTTCTCATCCAGTAACTTAATAGTAGTGGATAGATATCTAGGAATGTCCGCAACAGGCTTCGACGAATCCCAGCAAGGTGCTTTAGGATCTGTGTAGCTCGGCATAGCTCCTTTAGTCGTCATTGTAAAAGTCTGTGTTTGGGTGGTATTCGTCGGGCTGTTTGAGTTCGAATTGCCCGTTGGTGCTTCTGGTGTAGAAGCTCTAGAGGGTGGTAACAAAGTCTGAGAAGCGAGGTTCAAGTCTGAATCTGGAGTAGGGACACATGTTGGTGCTAATTGTCTACGACGTTCAGCTTCCAGCAACTCTGTCTTCTTTCTGATTCTTTCTTTTCTTTCCTCAGCTTGTTGTAGAGCTCTCAATCTTCTTGATTCAGCGTCCAAGCTTTCAAGCTTAGCAGCAGGGCGATTAGGTTTAGAGTTCTGTTTCTGAGGCTTTGTCTGGGATGATCCAGCTACTGGATCAATGCTTAACTCTGAAAGTTCGGATAGTGGAGAACTACCACCAGTTCCTGAACTTTGTGGAATAAAGCTGGGGTGCTCTAAGGAACCTTGTCCTAAGAACTGGTCTGAATCAATGATGTCTTTAGATTTTCTCTACTAGAAACCCTCGCGGTGGGCTCCAGATGTGAGGGATCCTTGTGGACGGTGTGGAAAGCATGTCAATATATGAGTATGCGAATGAACAACACACAAAACAACACCAACACACCAATACACTCTTTATATCCTCGATATGTTCAGGTTTCTTATAATAGAGATAGTCCAAAGTACAAACACTTGTCTGTACTCAGTGTCTTACGTCTGGTTGTCTTTGAAAGCTTTTAACTGGGTTTATAGCTTGTTTAAAGTGTGGTAACACTAGGGTTTGTGGTCTCTTGACTGAAGCACGATTTGCACTAAGTAACTTGACTAGAACTAGACTTGAACTTGACTAGAGGTTTCTCTTGCGAGACTAGAGGGTGCACTAAGCAACTAGACTAGACTAGACTTGTTCAAACTTGTCCAATTCGTCAAAACGTCGGTAACTGAGTCCGAGAAACAAAGTAATATTATCCACAAGTCAGCTACTAGCTTCCAGCCTTGGTCAGGCGGTCACTTGTTACTAACTGGGTTCAATGCCCTACAATGTTCTAGATATTTACTACAAACTTAGAGTCCTTAAATACTGTCCGGAAATGATAACATAATACACTTGAGTCATTCACAGGGGTCTCCGAGTCGGATTGCCAAGGTGGCCGCATGACATCAGTCATCCTGCTATTAATAGTACAACCAGGTGAAACCTCCTAGTGGAGTCTCTTGCTGATCAGGTATTTTGAGAAGTGCAGAAAGAAGACAAGTCCTTTAGTCCCTTCTGTACTCTCTTGTTTGATTCTCATCATCTAGTCTTGTGTCAAAAGTACGTCCCTTGGTATGAACAATTGTCCACACTGTGGGTCCATCTTTATATAGGGGTATCCTTGTGGGTTGCCCTGATCGTTCTGCAATCATCTTGGTTTCCGCAAGTGACATCGGTCAAAGCTCCGGTCATGTAATTCTTATGACAATGGTCCGGTTGGAGCTCCGCTTAGTCTGTACTAAGGAGTCGTTGCCGTTTCACAGTGCTAAGTCTTCCAGCCTTAAACAGACATCTTGGCTCGCAGGGTTTCGTCATGTATTCAGTCTCGGCCATTATGTGAACACTGCTGTTCTTCTTGTAGTCATAGCGCGCCGTCTTTGGTCTTAGGAGTACCTTCTGGGCTGATAAGTACAGACACAAAGCATGGACACTTGTTAACGCTTCACATTCTTACTAGCAACCTTGAAGCTCGGTTCTAGGGCTCCATCAACGTCCCAGCAGTCAAAGAGATGCCAAACTACCCAGTTTGGTACGAAAACAAGGCTGAATTTTTATATGCCCCATCACTGTAGGTTTTCTCTACCCATGCCGCAGCCTTCTTGAATGCTTTACCGTTATCGGTTATTATTTTCTCAAGGCAACCCCATCGTGTTATGACTTCCTCGAACAGCCATTGACAAATCATTCAAGCATTCTCTTTTATAAGCGCTCTCGCTTCCGGCCAAGATGTTAACGAGTCTCTGCCATGTACTATGTATTTGCAATGGTTCGATACTTCTGACATCATAAAAGTATCGACATAAAGGGTTTGGAATATCAAGGGAGTGTGCGTTATAGTAGGTGGTGCCTAACAATAAATTGCGCTGCCTGAGTTGACATATATGACAGGTCTTGACAAACTGTTTAATGTCTCTTTCAAACTCGGGCCACCAGAATCGTTCTCCAACTAGTTTCGCAGTGGAATGTAACCCCCTATGACCAAGGCTGTCGTGAGATGCTTTCATCATATAAGTATGATTTTCTTTTTCCACTACTAGCTTGTGTCTCGACTCCGTGTTTCTTCGATACAACCGATTCTCCTTGTCAAGGAAGAACCTTCCCGTATGCCTAACAAAGCTCTGATACTCTTTGTCATTCATCCCCTCTGGTCTTACAAACAGGTCTTCGAGCCAAGCTTTAATCTTAGGTATTTCCACATCTTGGTTTATACCTGTCTTGGTTCGATGTCTCTCATCATAAGGTTCCCGCTTCTCGGGGTTCACTTGTTCTTCCAGATCAGGTATCATTCTTAGAGCAAAGGTTTGTGCTAGTTGGAAGTTTCCACCGATCCTCATTATGTTTTCCACATATTGTCCTCGATGTACTTGCTTCCACGCCTTGTTATCTGCTCTAGCTCTGTCCTGTTCTTGATCAAAATCATCTATTGATGTGATGCACTGGAAATCTCCCCCTCGAGTATCAATTTCGTCTTTGAAATCGTTGAACTCTAATGGTTTATTTATGCAATGAGGGTCTTCGTGGTACTCCTGGACTCGTTTGGACCCATCTCCAGATTGTTTAGCATTCTCTTGATGTCCTTGGCATCCACTTCAACAGTGAGGTTTCATGCACCAATAATCCAGTATCTACTAGCTTCCAGTGCTCGCATTAGGCTGTATAGTTCTCTTTTTGGTTGTGAGAACCTTGCTTCTCGGTTGTTCAACATTATCAACCCAAATCTTGCATATCACTTTGCCCTGGTTTCCGGATCTATCACCCGTGTTGGCAGTCCTTTTGCAAAAAAAGCTGAATGCTGTCCAGAGCCATTTTGCAAAACGACTCAATACTTGTCGAGGGGCACTTTTGCAAAAGATCTCGATGCATATCAAGATCCGGCTCCTCGGCACCTCACTGGGCAAGCCTTGAACCAGGCAGAGCGTCACAGACAATCTATGGCACCACGGTAGAAAGAAATCAAGTGCAATGTATTGTACATAAGCATATTTATTACATGAGATTATCATTTTTGGTGTGATCGTGATCTCCATCCCCAAATCCAGCCCTTCCTCATCAACCAACTGGTCCTCTTCTTCCTCTTCACCTTCCAGTTCTTCTGGCCTTTCACTTTGCTCAAGCAGGAAGTCCCATGTCCATAATGAAGCTCCAACCGCAGTACTTTCACCGCTCACCAGCCAAGCCTTCCACAACTCCTGGAATCTCACTCCAATCATGTGATAAATGGATGCTTGTCTTGCAGCCAAAGCAGCTGCTCCTCAAGCACATTGACCGGAGAAGCTGTCGACAGCACCATGTGCCAACCACCATTGCGCTCTCCATTCCAGACTGACCAGGACCCTTCGCATTTCCTCGGACAGCAGCATCTCCTCCTCCCTCCAACGTCGCACCTGAGCCCAACACTTTGACCACTCGACCCGAAGCCCTGACAAGCATAAGTCAGCAAACAATACCAGTCAAGCAACAAGTGACGCACCATCTTTCATCGCTTCAGCATCAATCAAACCTGACAAACTCGAATGTGTCCAAATCCAAGAAACCATCCTTTTACCTTCTGATTCCCAGGACACCAAGCCAGCAGCTTCTGCTGCACCTTCTACTGTTTCATTGCCACCATCATTCTGTTTCTGTTTCTGCTTTCCCTCACGCTTCTCCCATTTCTTTCGCTCCTTTGCTGTCTCATCCAGATTATGCATGCATTTGATATCTCTGACCTCCAGCTTCCGCCAACCGATATTTGCAGTATTCCCATTGATGAGCACCGACTTCACCTCCCAAGCCTGCTGGTAGCATCTAGCTGAGAGTGATATCTTGTTCTCATTTCATCCCAGAAGCCCTTGTGATCTAGTCGTCGCTCCTTGATGACGAGCATGTATGACCTTATAGGTCAAGAGACATGCCTTGATAATCAGCTGATTTCGTAGCTGATCCAGGGCGTCGCCATACTGAGCATCTCTGAGCTGGATCTCTATCTCATCCAGCCCAGGCCAAATGCCCCTTGACCGCTGCTCCAATGTCATGTCGGACGGGAACAAGACCCGGACATCTTCGGCGACTGGAGCAGGCAAAGGCAGTCCATCTTTCCCGACCAGCTTCCCTAAATCCACCAGAATCTGGACGCTTCCAGGCATATACATTGTCTGGATCGGGCAGAAATGAGAAATCTGTCGTGTAATTTTGTTCCTTTTCTCGATGATGTCGGCTCTTTATTTCGGTGTACCGTTGGACTTGATTATCGCCACTTCTTGTTTCAACTTTCGTCTGCAAAAACCAGTCAGTAAACATTGCCTGAACAAAGCCAAATCAACACACTGCTGCTCCTCAACCTCCAACGCCAAGATCATGAACTCTGCCGGCGATATCTCATGCACTGCAGGCATCCCTGCTCCCGCTAGAACTGATTCCTGCTCCGCCAGCCGCCAGCGCACCTCTTGCAACGTGATAGCTATAGGAGCCGTTAGTAATGCACCTATTCGCTGTGCAGAAAGAGACTTACTCGATCCCATTTGCTTGTAGGGATTTGGCTGACTCGAATCTGCTTCCCAACATTCAACTCTCTCTCTCCAGGCTGGTACGTCTTCCAACTGATTGCATGAAAACTCGCTGAAAGCTTCCTCTTGCACCTGGCGCTCGTCAATCGCCTCTTCACGTTGCTGAGCCAAGAGCTTTCCTAATTCATAGATCAGTATACTCACACCAGACATGCAAACAGAGAACTAACCCAATGCCACAATTTTCCGCCAATTCCAGTCATGCCAATGGTCATCCAACATGTCATGTCGGTGACCAGGGCCCATCTCTCTCATACTCGTTGCCACTGGACCAATATTCGCCCATGGTCTTTCCACCCCTTCTCTGTCTGTCCTTCCCATACCTGGCATGTAATTGAGGTTGAATTGCGCTGACAGGAAATCTTATGGCCCATGATATGCAATTTTGGTATTGCCCATCAGAACATCGTTGAGACCACAGTGAAACGAAGCATCAGGGGAAGCTCTTGGACCTGTGTCACAAAATTCTTGAAAAACTGACAATTTATGTCGTATGAAAGCATGACAGCCAGCAGCATGCAAATGTGGCGTAGCATGGATGCGAAGATATAAGTCATATTTCCAAATCTGTGTTTTAATCAGCACCAGAGAAACGAAGCAAACAAGCAAATGAACCCACTTTTCCCCTTTCTGAAGATCCCCGACTCCATTCTTCGTCACCACCTCATGCCTTGCGCAAAGTGCCAATCTGACTCCCGTAACAGAATAGCCCCTGGAAAATCGCGTGTTGGCATGGTCAACAGCTGAAAGGCCCGTACAAGAGCTCATCTTTGCTGTCAATCAGCAGGATCACAATGC
This sequence comes from Mycena floridula, assembly GCA_029320655.1. NCBI lineage: Eukaryota > Fungi > Basidiomycota > Agaricomycetes > Agaricales > Mycenaceae > Mycena > Mycena floridula. The sequence goes on along the minus strand of JARIHS010000039.1, from coordinate 73,756 downwards.
AAAAATTAGCACCAACTCACCTCAGGTTGATCCCCAAGTGTTTTGCAAAAGTCCTGATACGGTGGATCCTCCACAAAATAAGAAAACCCTGTACCCACAGTCACAGCTAGAGCTGTCCACGATTGGTCACTATCCGCGAGTACTTGCAAGTAAGACTCGTGGGAAATCTGCGGATTTCTTCTACTCGCGAGTACAAGTCTTCCGACACCGAAAATCCGTCCGAGTACGAATCAAAGTTCTGATATTTTCTCAAAACAATAAGTATTCTCTCAGGTATCTATACAAATATTTGTACGAGTATCCATGTAAGTATCTGTATAAGTATCTCTACGAAATAGCTAAGAGTCCATACGATCTAAGCAGACTCATCCTCCGACCCTTCACCTCTGCCCCCATTGTTCAGGCATTTGTGTTTGTTGTTAAAGAATTTGATACATTCGACCTCCTCGATAAGGCCTGGGACCTTGGACCAAGAGGAAATCAAAGTCCCAGCCTGGATAGACTCATCAGACAACATGTAGCGGTGCTTCGACACCATGAGTCCACTCCTACTAAAACCGCGTTCAGTGTCGCATGATGTCGCTAGAATCATGTATAAGTTCAAATCGCTAAGCTGAATTGAATAGACTAACCAGGACAAGAAAGCAAATCCATTGCCATGCGTGCCAAAGGATCATTTTCGGTATAGTTGTTGAACCACCAGGCGATGGGATCTGCAGTATTGACGGTCTGAAGAGGAGGAGTGTTGAGATAGTCCTCCAAAGCATCGCCACCGACAATAGTCGGAGCATTGAGAGACGCGAAGATGTCATTCTAATCCACAGTTGATACAATTTTAATAAAATGGCAATGGAAAGCTTACAGGGTTAATCGGAGTGGTAACTGGGACGGCGGCAGCTGGCTTATAGAACTGCTCCCAATGAGCTCAGACGGCGTCGGTAGCTGCTTCAACCCATGCGTCTGGCCAGGCCTTCTTGACAAAATACGCCTTCTTGTAACGGGGGTGTAGAACTGAAACTGGATGAAACAAACACAGCCCAAAGCAATAGAATGACTTACGCAGTGCAGCACGGTACATGATCGATTCGTCTGTCTTGGCGTAGTACTTGTCCATCAGCATGAATGCACCCGCAGCGGCATGACGGACAATGAGGTCGAGGGTACTGTCTTTGACTTTCAAAGCCAGTTGATCATCCATGATGTCGAACATGGGAAGGACTTCATGGAGAAGAGGGCGATTGCTATGCTCGAATCTGTTGGTACCAAGGATAAACAACTACAAGACAGTCAGATATTATTCAGAGCAAACAAGCAATGACTTACATTGAGAACTGAATGCAAGTCCGAGAGAACCGTCCATTCACGAGGACTGAGAGCAAGCTTCTTCAGACTTTGCTTCCGGGCACTATGTGAAATGAGTCGATCAATAGCGGTAGACATGGTGATCAGGGATTCGATGGTTGTCGCAAAGGAATTCCACCGCATCGAAACATTGCGCTTGATGGTGTGGTATTTGACAGGAGGGACGACTTTCTCGCAATGTGCAGCAAGCTCGGTTCGAAGGCTGGGCGAATTGAAGATACGTGACGTGAGCTTGATGGCCTGTAGAGACTGAATATAATACTATGACGAAAAGGGATCAGGACTTTACCTTGCGATAAGCATTTCGAGCCAGCCTCTTTTCATCCGCACTGAGCGCAGGCAAGTGAAGACCCTTTTCAAATAGGAAGGTCTTCGCCTCTGCCTCGACGCCAGCAAGGAGTGCAGCATCTTCCGCAGCACGAACCTCATCTTCCTCGTCTTCTTCCAATGCATCACCATCTTCGTCGTCATCAGAGCAAACAGGCTCGGCATCATCCTCTTGCTCATCCTCTGCAGGATCAATCTCATCCTCCTCGTCCTCTTCCATTTCCTCATCATTGTCTTCCGCAGCAGTTGACTTCTGCTTGTCCTTCTTCTTGCCTTTTGGCTTGAGTGGCTTGAAGTCCCGCATGATTGCCTTTGACAATGTGAGCAGTCGTTAAAATCAAAAAAGACACCGACATACGTTAACAAACAAGTTCATCATATGAGCGGCGCAACGAACACGGGTATGGGACCCGCCGGGTGCATCGACGAGATCGTCGTTGAGGCACTGGATCATTGTATCGTTATTGGATGCATTGTCACAGACGAGACCCAAGACCTGCAAAAGATTGAATATAGCGCAATATGATGCAACAGGTTTACATACCTTTTTCTCGATACCATAGTCCTTGAGACAAGCCATCAGCTCCTCAGCAAGATATGTTCCCCAGTGAGCTTTGGTCAATCTTGGACGAAAATGTCAGAAAGAAGAGCATAAAGTCGAAGACGACTTACTTGAGAAAATCGAGGATGAAGCATTCCATTTTGCCTTGAAGAGCGTAATGAACAACCACGCCGAGGAAAGAAATAACATTGCTGGAAGTCCAGCCATCGAAAGAGAAATGCAGAGCGCCTGGCAAGGACTGAAACAAATTAGCTTGACGTCATTGTTGAACAATGGCCGACTTACTTGTAAAAACTGCTTGACCTGAGGCTTCGACAACCTCATGATATCTTGGACGTCACGAGAGACGGTCTGGCGCGATACAATTTCTGCATTACCATTCAAGATCTTGAACATCTTGACTAGTGGTGCGTCCTCGATGATCTTGAAAGGTCGGAAGCAGCTCGAGACCCAGAGACCAGTTTGGTATCGAAAAGCACCTTTGTCGTAGGCCCCAGCTGCCTTGAAGCCGACAATGGATTTTTGATCAGCGGTGGGCTTGGGTGCGCAAACCGCAACATGACTGCACAGATTGGTCGTTGCAGTCTCATAGCCAGCTCGAGTGACAGAACGACTAGGTTTGCTGCAGAATCGTCAATAAATTTCAAAAAAGCAATGAAGAATCGTACTCTTTACAGATAAACTTGTATTTCACAGGCGCGCTGTCTGTCGCTGCAACAAGTTCGGTCTTGGGTAGATCGAAATGAGCATATGCTGAGCTGGCTTTGGGGTTGAGCGTGATGTTGTATGCTTTCAGATGATGAGCTAGAGAGATATTAGCAATAGATATTCAAAATAGAACACGAATATCAACCATACCTAGAATAAGCTCGTCAGTGATGAGCTCTGGATGCTTGGCCTGGAGATTCTTGACCAAGTTGGCATCTTTTTCCAATGCCGTCAGCTTCTTGGCTCTCTTTGCAGGTGGCGCTTCATCGGTAGGAGGTGCTGAGCTGTTGCGAGAAGGCGAGGAATCTCTGGTGTTGGCTTCCGAATGAGTTCGATGACGGGCAGACATGATTGGTTTAAAGCTGGGGAAAATCGTTAACAATGGCTCAGATCATCACGGTATTTAAACGCACATTTAAAAGTCTGCTCCCCCCATTGTCCAACTAAAAAATGAACGATATGGTCATTGGTCCAAGCGTTGTGAGAACATGGCCAGTGGGCGCAAGGCGATCACGAATACTGCAATGGAAAATGGGGTATTAGCATCAATCAACGAAGAAGGAGGGAAGAAGAAAGAAATCTGTCCACAGGTGAAGCCAATGAAAGAATGAATGTGGACAAAGAAACACGTTCAACAGGTGAGTTTAGAAAACATTGCGAGATCAAAGAAACAAGGAATGCTGAACCTGAGGAAAGACCCACCAGAGCTGAACGAAAAATTTGTGTGAATGACCATCCATGGGCCTGGTGAAATCCAATCCAGCAGCGTCGACAGAGCAAAGCCTCACAGAAAAACCAAAGGTAATTCTGTTGGAGCTGTGGTCCAAAGGACCACGATTACAAGGAGAGACCAAAGGTCTCTTCTGAGGAAAGAGTAGACCAAAGGTCTACCCATTCAACCCCAGCTGCTCGTCGTATCAGTCAGTCGGAGAAGGGGTCGTCAGTGGGAGTGAGCAAGAAGTTTTTGGTCACATCACGTCTGCTGGTGACATGAGTCACGACATTCGATTATTTTCCTTCTTGGGAGAAATCCTGAAGCCCGACTGAAGCTTGACCTTCACCACCACCGTCGACACCGTCTGGCAGCGTCGAGATCATTTAAGAGCTCTTCATTGAGCTTCTTGGTAGCTATTTTTTCTTCTGTCAAATTTTCTGTCTGACCTGCCGATGCAGACGTTGATTTATCCTTCATCGACAACCTCTGCCGGTGTTTCTGGCTTGACTGGAGTAACAAGGAGCTGACCTTTGGTCGCTTTTTGCCTTGAGAAGGACCTTTGGTCTTTTCTCAACAGACAGACCTTGGGTCTGTCGCTCCCAGATTACCTTTGGTTTTCTGTATGGTCAATTGAACGAGACGCTCAACCACGAAACATGACCAACGAGAGGGAAAGATGATGGGTATTTCTCCAGATATCGAGAGAACAAGCTCAGAGGAGTTGAAATATAATCCAGAAACCCTGCTGCATCGAGCAAGGCCTGGTGCATATCTGAAGCTTGTGAGCTCGCATATTTCTAACCTTTATCACATAGACCTTCCAGTCGATTCATTCACTGGTGCCATTGGTGCTGTCGTCGGTGATGGATGGTTCTTTGTGACGTCTCCCAATGCCAAAGTCATATTTGAACCACAGCTAGACCAGCGCAAGATCCACCTACATGCTGATTACCGCTTGGGCACTGATGACTATGCCCTGTGGCCACAGCCATTCACCCGACTCACTTGCCATTATGCTGTTATCCAGCGATGTCCCCTTGATCCTGCTGACCCTATGAACATTTGGTGGGAGACGCCATGTCTCGACGATTTCAAGCGCGAACTTTCAAACACTGGGATTGGTTTGGGCTACTGGAGAACCAGTTATCTGTCCTGCTTCTTGGTTCCCTTCGTCGACGACCTTCGTGCTCGATACCGCGCCTATTTTGACGCCCACGGCCAAACTTCAAATCCTCATATTGTTCTGCTCAAGAAGGGACTGGAGCTCATAGCAGAATGGCTCACCGCATTACCAATGACCTTTCATCAATGCTGCGTGCAGTTGACGCTCTTCCAACGCGTCTTCCTCGAACTCACAGCAGCGCTCGATTGGTGCGAGAAATGGCAGCCTATTTTCAATGGATTGCTGCTGGCTCCATCGACTGTTGCGCATGTTATGGGCTGCTTCACCAACGATGATGCAGTCGTACAGGTTATGTTCAAAGCTGCCATTCCTGTTTGGCGCATTCACCGGCTTGCCAAATTGCCCCATATTTGAGTTGACCGACTTGGAGAGCTCATCGGTCCTTCAAATTCCATTCCGCCCATCGTCACTGAAGAAGCTTCACCTCCGTTCAATGTCTTCTTCACCGGCAGTGCAACAGACGAGCGCAAGGACGGCGCAATCCAAAAATACTTTGGTTCATTTCTACACGACCGGGATGTCTTTGACGATTGGAAGACCCATAGCAATCATCCTTTGGTGCTTCCTCGGTCTTTGACATCAACATCAGCTGGCTCAACATCGACATCGATTGGCTCAACATCATCTTCCTTACCCCCTGCACCTTCTCGCCGGTCACAAAATGCTCATTCTCATCGAGGTCATCATCAGCCATGTGAGTTGTCGTTTCCAGTAACCATTTTGATGCTCATAATTGTCATTTTAGATACAAAAAAGCCGACAGCGACAAAAACCAAGGTGCAGCAGTCGCAGTGCAGTCCCTTTGAGGAGCCTATAGACCCTTGTGTACCGCCGACACCAGAAATTTGGACAGCATCTGTGGCGCAAATCGACAGAAATGGCAAAGACCCACAGCATCAGTCCATTGGTCACATCTTCCCCCATCCAACCATCTTCGTTGGTCTTCAAAGCATCGAGAAGAAGACCAATTACCTACACAACTGGCTTCTTTTTCGCTTTGCTTTGATTGCTCACGTCGCTTCTGGAACATATTCAGTCATCAATGCTGAACATACTGGGGCTAATCCATGGCCCTTCTGCCGAAAAACAGACAGGAAAGTTGCTTGCAGCACGAACATTGCTGAAGGGGATCTTGGAGCAGGCTGGTGCTGTTTTTGACTTCTCGTCGACTGAGAATACGTTCGAATGGCGAGAACGACATGGGTATCTTGTTGATCTTGAAGACCAGGTCACGGTGAGAGATATTCTGTGGGAGCTTTACGAGCTGGGCTTCCGTACAGAGTTTCAGATTCTGGATCGTCATCTTGTTCCAGAGCCATCGTCGACTCATACATCGAATTTTCGCCATTGCTTTGCCGCCCGCTCAAATACTCCCCTGCTGTCGGTCTCTTTCGAAAATGCTAATCAAGGCTTGGCTGCTGCATCTCGCGAAGCTCGTGGCGCATATATGATTTATTTCATGCGGGTCTTACTGCAGTGGCCGGGGGGGAAGAGGCACTGGGGAAATATGCTGATATTGTGCAGCCAGGACAGATGACGACTGAAGCTGAAGAAAGCGTCGTGGTCTTCTATGTACAGAATTTCTTTAACCATGTTGGAAGACCGCCAACTGTTCCTCACCGTCACAGCGATTAATGAGATATTCTTGGCAGACATTTTACGATAAAAATTCAGTCGGACAGCTTTGCTTATTGCGTCTGTTTACGGTAGGGTGGACCTCGGCCACCGAAATTCATTGTTTTGCTGGTTTTCCCCGATTTGGATGAACAATGGGCCTTCGCTGTTGACGATGCTGCGCTTGTTGTCTTTTCGTTGATTTTTTTTTTCACTATAACGTGACTAGAACAATGGATTTTTCGATTGCTGTGCCCTTTTTTTCTTCGTTGACTGGGTCGTGATCAGTGAGCCCAGCGACTATAAAAGGTGCAGCTTTTCTCTGACATTCCCCAGTACTTTTTCCCCGATTTACGCTATTCAACGTTCAACCTCAACCGCCTCTTCTTTTAAATAACCATGGTTTGTCCAGTCTATTGCTTGCCAGTCTGACCTAACTAATATCTAAAATAGAACAACTTGCAAGAAATCCTCTCCATCCTTAGCTGTCGCCGATTCTTTGCAGAACTCCCTTTCAGTGAGCTCATCGACGACGATTTTGATGAGATACTTGCCTCTATTGTAAGCTCCCATTTTTTTATTGACCTTCTTCTGTGAATTGACCATTGTTTTTAGGTATCACGCAATGACGCTGCTGTTGCTCGTGCCTTTTCCAATAGCACAGCATATTCTCGGGCCTTCCACACTCGGTGGGGTTCCGCCTCTCTTCGATGCCAAGTTCACGAGCTTGCTAATTCCATGAACTACATCGTATGTCCATTTTTTTTCACTCTTTTTCCATGCTGACTTGTCTTGTTAGCTCAGCAATAGTCCGGTTCACGTCACCGTCAGTAGCTACGACAGTGACGACGACAGCGACTATGACGATATGCCACCTCTGACCGATATCGATGACCTTACTGACTTGGGCTATGGCTCCGACTAAATATTTCATGTCATTTGTATATTTAATGTCATTTATCTCCAAGTTATCTGTGGGATCCGTGAGTTATTCTCGAGTTATTCATGAGTAGTAGATACTTGCGAATGTACTCGTTACCCGTGGATTCTAGGATCCGCGAGTACGGGTTATCTAGGCCCGAGTTTCTCACGAGTACGAATCTCCCTTTTTGAATCTAAATACTTGCGAGTGCGAGTACAGATAATCCGTGGATACCAATCGTGGACAGCTCTAGTCGCAGCATCTTGGTCCACTGTCGGGAGGTGCTGGAATCAAGGAAGCGGTTCAACCACGTTCACCAATTGCCTCTGGATCTCACTGATAGACACTGACACCAAATAGTCCGTAAAGACTTTCTAGTGACAATGAGGAGCGAGGGAATTGAGCAGTTTCCCACTTCAATCAACCAAGAAGAAGAAATAGATGAGTTTGTGGTTCTCAACTATTGAAGATGACTGTTTAGATGGGGACTGGTCAAGTCCAAGGCTTATCTGAAGCCTTTTTAGAAATGTGCGATGGGGAAATTAAATTGTCCTCTCTACATAAAAGTATCTAGCTTAAATACACAGACTTTTGTAACCTTGCAATCTACAGTTATCATCCCAACATCTGACAACCACCATATTTGCAGTATTCACTATTGAAAGTCCTTCATTTACTTAACAACTGTTGGACTTGTCTTAACAAAAACATGCTTATTATGTGTCTCCTTCATTCCTGAAAGATCCAGGACCATCCCATAAGACTCCAGGATGATATTGGCCAAATAGCATTCTAGAATCCAAAGCAAAATTACATATATCCCTGTATTCCAAGCTGTAGATCTGTCCAATCAAGCTGGATCCTTGGCAAACCAAACTAGTGCATATATTGAACATTTTTGTTAAGACAAGTCCCCCAGTTGCATACCAAATGACTGACTTTCTATAGTACTCCAAAAAGTCAATCCACTAATATTAGGACTTTAAGACTGGACTTGTTAAGACTTCAATTAATCCTTGTACCAGTGGATTAACCTTTAAGACCGGACTATTGAGGCATTGTTAAGACTTCAATTAACCCTTGGACCAGTGGATTAGTCTTTAAGACCGGACTATTAAGGCATTGTTAAGACTTCAATTAACCCTTGGACCAGTGGATTAACCTTTAAGACCGGACTATTAAGGCATTGTTAAGACTTCAAGTAACCCTTGTACTAGTGGATTAGCCTTCAAGACCGGACTATTGAGGTCTTGTTAAGACTTCAATTAACCTGAATGCATTGATCTTGGAGCCTGCCCTAAAGTAAAAAAGTTTTTATTGGAGATTTGGATAGCCAATAGAAGATTTAAAAGTCAACCATACCTTGACCTTAAGCCAATTCAGCCTGGTTGAGGCACTATTAAGACTTTGGTATTAAGAAAAAAATTTTATTGGAGATTTGAATCTGGACCATAAGGTTGATTGCCAAATCTATTAATGACCCTTTAAAAAATGTTGCTTGTTAAGCTGCTATAAGGCTTTTTGTTAAAAAGTTAAGAGATGTTTTCAATACCAAGTCCGCTTTTTTGAACCTCTATCTTAAGGAGCTCAAGTTGAATGTTAATACTTTGTAGGAGTATCTTGTAGCTCTTTTTAAGGGCTTTAAGAGTTCTTATGGCCACTTAAGCTTTTAAAGAACAATTGAAGGAAGTAGAGCCAAAATGCGGTCCAAGCCCTAGCCTAGGGTTAAATGCCCACATTTATTAATGTTTTCAACCAAGTCCGCTTTTTTGAACCTTTAACTTGAAGGGTTCAAGTTGAATCTTAAAACTTTGTAGGAGTGTCTTGTAGCCCTTTTCAAGAGCTTTAAGAGTTCCTGTGACCATTTAAGCATTTAAACAACAACTGAAGGAACTAGAGCCAAAATGCGTTTCAAACCCTAGTTTAGGGTTACCAAACATAGCTACAATATACTTGTCTTTTTTAAAATTGCCTAATTTAGTAATTTACAATCAATCAAGTAGAAACAGCTTGGATTGATGATTGGTATATTTATTATTACTATATTAGGAAGTTGTTCATTGCTTTCTTAAAAATCATCTCTGATTACTCTATTGAACAAGTTACAGACTATAATTTCACTTCTAAATACAGACTGATTAGATATCTTTTATGTTTAGCTCAAGATTGATATTAGAGTCATCAGTATCTTGGAGAATAATTTCTATTTGATGGAAAACAATCTCCTAGTCATCAGTGTTTTGGAAAATAATTTCCATTTGATGGGAAAACAAATTCCTTAGTCATCAGTGTTCTGGAGAATAATTTCCATTTGATGGGAAAACAAATTCCTTAGTCATCATATCTTAGAAAATAATTTCCATTTGATGGAAAACAATTCAGTATCTTGGAAAATAATTTCTATTTGATGGAAAACAATGTCTTAGTCATCAATGTTTTGGAGAATAATTTCCAATGGCATCAGTGATTATTTTTCTAAAATTGTATTTTTATATCAGAATTTATTTTCTGCTGTCAAATTGTTTTCTAGCACTAGGACCTCAGACACCTATAAGGTAATTATTTACATGAAAACTTTTCTAAAAAGTTGAAAGATTTCCAATGAAAATAATCTCCTAGGGCCTACCTTTAACAAGGCATATCATAGATATCATGAAAATGTATGTAGGCCTCCTTTCTGCATCCAGTGTGCTCTTTCATTAGCTTTCAACAAGATGCTGAAAACCCTGTTCACATCTATATTGCTGCCCAGGATTGATATGAGCCAAGCATTTTCCAAATCTTTTCCAATTATAGAATCTAAATATAGATATTTGCTGGAAAATATTCTCCTTGATTGTTTTCCAGAGAATATTATTGGCTATAAACCCTAACCCTAAATTATGATGAGACCCCAGACACCCTGTGACAGACAATTATATGATTAATATATGGAGAACAATCAATATATAGTGAAAATAATTTCTAAAAGCATGAAAACATTTCCAAAATAATTACTGTGGTAAGAAATGTTTTCTGAAAATGTTTTCATGAAAATGTTCTCCTGGGGCCTACCTTTAGTAAGGCATTTCTGGCACTTTCGTACCACTAAAGGTCTACCAAGTAGGTTGCCTGAAGTGAGGGAAAGCATTGTAGAACGCGATGAGAGCTGTGGCCAGAAATCGCAGCATTTCTCCGCAAGCCACGGCTTCAACATACATGTCGTTGGTGGCATAATTGGCTTTCCACCATGCAGTGAATTCTGCTTTCTTCTCCAGACTGTATGATTCATAAGCTTTCCAACTTATAGAGGCCTGAAATATCGAGGTAAGTAGAGTCCAATGTTGAATGACTGCATACCATTTCGCGAAACCAGTCAGGTCGTGGACAGGAGCCAAGGAAGCTGATTTGACGTCACCCGTCTACAGGCTGGCTTCCTTATTCGCATACCGAGAACCTGATTGAAGGTCGAGCACACTGGTAAGCGACATTGGTCTGCCTTTCAACTGCAAAGCTCACATACCAGATCTTTCTACAAAATGAAACCAAAGGCAGAAGAAAGTCGCCTGTTCTGGGTAGTCTTGTTGCGTGCTCGTCTGCAGCGAGAAGCTTATATCCGTTTGTATTGGAAATATCATGCTGGAGAAACGTGAGTAACTGGTTTCTACCAGAGCTCGAGTGCGGCACTGACTTTGAGCTTTTCTTGACAGCTATTGGTCACCAGATGATCAGTTCGACATGTGCTATCCAAACAACTGTATGAGTCTGTTGAGCCGACATTTTTCAGTGGCAGAGATTAGTGGTCGCCTGGGGCATTGGACGGCAGCCAAGATGTAGCAGTCGTGGATTTACCCGGTTCCTGGTTCTTGTGTTGTCTTTCTGCTTTCATAAATTTTGTCATTCACATGAGATATGAGGAGAGACATTGAGAGAATGTGAAGTCTTGCATTCATGTTTGATAATCATGTCGCTTGCAGCTTGAGGTCGATTGCAGCTAGGGTGTCAAGACCACCTTCTGCAGCCAATTCCCATGGTCATTTAGGCCAGGTGGCTATCGCGGTCACTGCCTTAATTGAATCCAAGAAGGAAGTTTGAAACCCTCTTTTGGCATAAGATTCTCCACTGTTGTAGACTTTTTTTTTTTAATTTTTTGATCTGGATGTCCTGCTCCATTGACCTACAAGGTCTTTCGAGGCTTTTCTGATTTACTTTGGGAGTGAACATTCTGAACTGCGAAATATCATCTGCACGTGAAGGTTGAAATTTTCGTGTGACATAACACCTGTCATGGCACCTCGGAGAAACAAATTCACTCTGGTCAGGGCTGATGATCACAGCGACCACGATGACAACCGCCAGCCTCTGCCCAGTTCCTCTCATGTCGCCGCTCCTCTGCCACCACCAAAGAAACGTCCAAGATTTAGTGCTCGACGCTAATAGGGCACTTAAGCGTGGGGTCGTCGATGCAAAAGGGCAATCAACACAAAGTTCGTAAGAACTCTATATCAAAAACACTCAACACACTGACTCTCTTTTATACCCTGAATTCGTGGGGGCAAAAGCAAGAGAATAGACCTTCGTTGAAGCTCTTTAAAACAGTATATGAAAGTGAACAAGTTTATTGGATGCAATCTAATAAACCACAAGTCTTTGCGTACAAGGCTAGCTTGAACACTTGACAGCAACCTTACTAAGGATGCTTCGGAAAAGGGATGTTTTACTTTGACGTGGAAGGAAAAGAGAGTTTATAGGGTTTCGAAGAAAGACTATGACTTGTCTGAACTTCAAAAGTATCGCTCTGTTCACAAAATGCACCTCTTGTACACTTGATATGAATGCTCGACTCATAATTCGTCTGAGAACTTGGCTTTCACTTGGCTTCTTCTTGAAGCTTCGCTATTTCCTATTCCACACTTCTGATCTAACCAAGACTTGTCCGGGCACTTGTTCCGTTTGAGTCTTATGACTAACCAAAGCTTGTCCAGGCACTATTCCGTTTGAGCTTTATGAAATGCAGAGTTTGTCCGGGCACTATTCCATTTGAACTCTATGACTAACCACAACTTGTCCGGGCACTATTCCGTTTGAGTTGTATGAAACGCAAGGCTTTCACCCTATGACTAACCGATTGAGAACAACTTGTAATATTGGCACTAAGCTTCTGCTTGTTATGCGTACTAGTAATTGTCTGGTATTATAAGTAAAATACGGGCTCCTTATATACTATATGAGAAATAATTGAAAGTCCGCTCTAAACCCCTTCGGAATCTCGGCATAGGTCTTCGAGTCATTCAGGCACTGCTTCCCGCAGCACCTGAGCTATTATTAGAAACAACCGCATGGTTGCTGAGTGAGCTCTTGGCATTTGCTGAGAAATCTACCGGATTGCCAGACTGCATGACTCGTTCCAGGCACACTATTCGGGGGCCGTCTCTTCGGATCGTTCCGCTATCGTATGTCCATATCGGGCTGGATCGCTGTGAAGTGAATTACTACTGCATGAAGCCAGTTCCCTCGTAGTCCTAAATCCTTGTCCTGCTGTGTCCCTTCTATAACATCTCTTCGTATCCTTCTATTGAATCTCCTTCGAACGACTTGTTTGTGCTTCAACCAATGATGCAGATATCCTGAATTACTGAGAACGAAGCACGCTTATGGCAGGTTTACTAGCAAACCTCCACGTTGGTTTAGTTCGAACTCTGTCGAGTATCGTAGCAGAGCCTGGCCACAGGCTACTGCTATGTCCTTCTTAGAGTCGTTCCTGGTTTTGATGCTTCCTTCTAGTATCTTCTAGACAAGTCGGATCCCCTTTCTAGGCTGTAATATCCCGTATTCGTAATCAGGAAAGACTGGTCTAATTGCTAGAAAAGCCAAAAAGAGAGGGTGGAACGTTTCCAGCCCTATCAACATGCTGATGAGGAAGATGTGGATATGGACATTAGCATTCCCCATGGCAGGTCCATTGGCTTCACCGGCGTGACTTGGTCGGAGACCGCACATTCTCCAGTTGAAGTGTATTGTCGATCCAGGAACCACTGATGATTCCTGGACACCAGGGAATTCTTATTATGAGGAAAGGACCGTTGAGGAATGCAAGGTCTCAGACATCAAGAAAAAAACTTCTCCAGCATCAGTGCATTTATTTTTTCATTTGAATTTAGCTGGTCATTGACCCAATGATTTTAAGGATAATCCCTTGCGCAAATGGACTGGATGGACAACATCTGACGGGATCTACAGGCCTGGGTTCCGTGTGGAATTCCTTGAGGAGTTCATTTGCCATGAAGGACATTTAGAGCAGCCGAAGTGTCCGCAATGCAAGGTGGAAGGATCTGACGCCCTGTTTTCGATGCTGAGGAATGCTTTGGCGACCAAGTCATTTGTTCGGAGCTGCTGTATCTCAGATCATTGAAAGAATCCGTTCCATGTCGTGAATGTGAGTACCACATTGTTTTTGTTCTCACCAGCGACTGACATTGTTCAGGAATGGAATGGGTCTTTTTTCAAGAAGACAAGTCTCGCAGCTTTGGGCTTACGCGTCCAACTTGGCCACAATCTCGAAGAATGCAGAAAGCCTGTCGCCTGGCCACATGCATTTCTCTGTCCTTCACGTCAACTGGAATACACCAGGTCAACGTCGACTTTTGTGATTGCGAATTCCAGGTTTCCAAGCAACAGCAGCTGCTACGAGCAGAATGGTACCCCACGACAATAGACCATCTGAAGACAGCGATCACTTTTCGCATGCTGGAGAAATTCCACTTGCTGAATCTCTCGGGCAAGGTGTCGACTTACGAGTATTACAAATGTCTCCAGCATTTGACTGACAATACTGAGACTGAGATTCCTAAGGTTTGATTTACTTGCTTGTTCTATCGGTCGCTGATATCCGTTACAGCCTCGATACAAGACATTACTTCGGGTTTTGCGCCAATATCGACATTTGAAGCTCATGAAACGTGCTGGATGCGGGAATATCCCTGATGGGATTGCTACTATTGGTTTGGGTGAGCTCGCCTTGATATGCTGGGCATGTCCTAACCCAGGGGTTAATATTGCGCCAAACTGGAAAGAAGTGACACCAAAAGAGCAATGGTGAGCAATGATCTCTTACCTCAAGGGTACGACTGACAATATTCATTAGGTACCTCTTTATGGTCGTATTAGCCATGGACGCCAATTTCCGATTAAAAAACCTCAACGTCTCCAATGACATCTCTGATCCTGGTCTCCATACAGGAAACGCCTACTTTGTGGCGAACAAAGAGTACTCTGACCATTACAAGAAATTTGCAAGTCAAAAAGATGTATGTTGACAAGCATTTCTTGATATTGTTACTGACTGACCCTTCCAAACAGATAAGCAGCTGTAGCGGATTCAGAAGCCTGTCACAGGCAGAGAGTCGAGACGTATGAGGCTTGTGAGTCACTGGCGTCAGAATGTGTATTTGCACTCGCCACGAAATGGTGCGACCAAATGGTGTCGGCGACCTGCAAGTCAGCGAAAGGTGAGCCAGTGCACTCCATACACGAATCTCAGGGCTTATTTCTACTTTCAAAGATTTTGCAATCTCGATTACATTGCCATGAGTGCCGGTCTCGCATTTATGCTGACCCTCGTCATCCTCTGGTCCTACGACATTTCCTGCCAGTGGAAATTGAACCTAAGGTCAAGACTTGACGACTTGCCCGACCATTTCGCCGGAATGAAAGAGACAGAATTCCGGTTCGCCATCCCAAAATGCCACAACCCGGCCCACAAGATTGAGTGTCAGCCAGAACACTCCTTGAATCTTCTTCCTGGGTGTTGGAATGGTCAACGGTGAAGGCATAGAGTGCGGTTGGTCACGGTTCAATGGCGCAGCAGGATCCACAAAGCATGCTGGACTGGGTTCACGTCACGATACATTGGACTGACATGATGGGTCATCATAATTGGAGAAAATCAGTCTTGCTCGGTACGTCTGATGATATTCTGTATCTGTTCATCAACTCAAATATAACAGGTCCTTTGTTACACAAGCGACTGATTCTATCACAACGGTGGCTCATTGTTCAGGAGGCTAATCATCGAGAGCTGACTGAAGCGCTCGGAGAACAAGTCGCCGCCCAGTGGACGACAGAGGTACTGGCTTGGGAGAAAGATTTCACGAAGCCATGTCCTTACTTCCAGACCGTCAAACGTGATTATTTTAGTTTCCTCTTTTTTGTTCTTTGTTAGGCTAACAATACTGTACAGATGAGACCCAGGCCACTGTCAAGCTGCACCTAGCTGAACAAGAAAGGCTGTCCATTGAAGACGGAGCTGTCGGTTCGGATTGCTAAAGCCAGTCCCAGCACTTTTATCGATATTGCGCTAACCGTGGAGGAGCTGCAGTGAGTAAATCTGTTTCGTGCTGGATTCATAACTGATTCTCGAGCAGGCGGCGTGTCGTTGTGGAATTTCCTGCAGATGTAGAGCTCACGACATCACAAGCAGCTGACAGACAGCGTCTCCGACTGCAGATCAGTCGACTTCTACACCAGATGCATCGTCATCAGTCAGTTTACATGCCAGTCGTACAAGTGGGAATCGAAGAGGGAGAACTTAGTGAAGGAGATGAAGGTGAAGACAGTTGAAGGTGAAATCATTTGGTTTCCGTCGGATCTTGAGCCTCATCTTCGGAGCTCAGGCTGTATGGGAGGAGTCGTGGAGAAAGAGGAAGAGTTGCAGGAAGCTCAGTGCTGGGACACCTTGGAGCGGATTCGGAACCTCAAACGAGCCAAGATGAGCATGGTCATCTTCCGAAACAACAACATGACCAGCCAGAAATCCAATACCCGAGCCAGGATGTCATTCACCGAATTCAATCTCAAACAGCGTAGAGCGGCAGCGAAATACTGACGAGCTCGCGCTGCTCTCTTGGCGCTTCGCGGCCCTGGAGAATGGGAGATAAAGCTTTGGGAGCTCCACAACAGCGACATTCGGAGCCCAGGGATGTCAGAATTCAATATTGGCGCTGATGAGGATGATGATCAATTCGATATCAATGGGAAGAAGAAGCGGAGGAAGAAGAAGACCGAATACAAGTTGTCTGCAGAGAAGAAAATCAAGAAGATTCGCGCTCATGATGGTTCGACAACCGCTGAAAGATTGGGAGGTAGAAGGTGAGTTTCATGCTTTTGATAATGACAAAAGCTGATTCTTTTAACAGCTATGAAGATTGAATGGCTCAAGAGCCACGCTCGCATCCAGCAAAACACCGAAGAGCGGAACACCGTTGAAGCGGAGATGGGGCATGTCCGTCTCTCCTTACTCGCTCGTATTGACTGGTGGAAGAAACGAGAGACGTCCTGGCCTGGACTCGATGCCGGGGTGGCGAGTGGCGTCCAGGCCTATGCCCGACGACAGGCAGACATCCATGAGCGCATTCTAGAGCGGTTCACTCGTTTGTGGCAAATGTCAGTGGATACTGACATAGAAATCGGTCAACATGAAGATGAAGAAGAAGATGTAGAAATGGAAGAGCTGGCCAATCAGATGGACTGTCTCGAGAGCCGATATTAACATTTTTTTGTATTTTATTTCATTCCGCAATAATTTCCTTTTTGGTAACTTTGGTTGGTTTACCATATGTACTCGTGCCTTCCCGATGTCGGGATTTATTTCAGAGCCAAAATTGAGCCCGCTCTTATACCAAAGCAGCTGCAAAACAAAGGGTATGCTCGGCTACAGCCAGGATAATGACTCAAATCAAACCCTAGCTATAGCCAGGAAAAAAGGGTTTTTACATCGTGGCTATAACTAAGAAAAAAGGGCAAATCCAAGGGCTAAAGGTGGACAAGTGTCCTTGCTACGGATATGGACTTACGATATCTTCTGCATGATAGGACTTGATCCGCACGGTTCGATGAGCATTTCCATAATTCGGCACCGAAGGTTTAGTGAGGAGCGCGAGGTCGAAGTTTTCAAGGTAAGGGCCCATGGAAATTTCGACAGCATTGGAAGGAAGACGGGATTGGGGATAATTGGAATCTTGGAACCAGCGCATAACTGCCGAGCGCAGTTGAAAAATGTAACTGGTCTCTGGAAAATCCATCTCCTGACAAGCGTTGGCAATGGCGAAATCGTTTTGCTGTTGCTGAAGGCATTTGGTTTAGAACAAGGCTAGGAGCAAGAGCAAGCGAGGATACTCACGAACATCGCCGCGATAGTGGTAATAAGCGCTACCTGTTTCACAGGATTTAAGGGTGCGAAGAGTTGGCGATACATAACGTCGATAACATAGCCCCAGTAATTGAGGTCATCGGCGCCAAGTTGGAGAAGGTTCATTTCGGACGGGGATAGTGGATGGCAAGGTTCGGGATCCTTGATGAGCTCTCAGTACACCGCATGACGAACGGAGTGGATCCGGAAGCGCGGATCTGGACGGGTTGAAGGGACAGGTGTTTTCAGGGAAGCAGGCGCTTTACGAACGAGGGTTAGCGCTCGCAATGACAAAAACAGGCGCGTGAAAAGCTTACGAGGGGAAGCTGAAGGCTGATGCTCGCTTGGAGCATTGGACGCAGGCATGACTGGCGAAGTCAGCTTTGGCGATCCATGGGGAGAAGCTGCTAAAAGAGATGTTTAGCAGGAAGCACGAAACAACGCGTATAGACGAGATTCACCAGGAGAAGGCGACTTTGGCCGCGGACTAGGCTCTTGCTGAGCTTCGTCAACAGGCGACCGAGGTGCTGGAACACTGTCAAAAAGACGAGAGTGCAGGAGAAAGTGAGACATACCAGGCGACGGAGAGGGTTTGCTCCCTTTCTTAGCTTTGGCAGGAGTCTCCTCATCACCTTCGAGCTCATCAGGCTCGGGCACTGGCAAAACGAAGTCAGTAAACAGGGCAGAATAAAGAATTAGAGGAAGAGAACAAACCAGGCTCATGGGCCTCAGGAGAAGACGACGCCACAGGCGAAGACGGGGCAACAGGCAAAACTGCGATCTCGGGATTGAGCGGTTCTTGAGCGACAGGTGGGACCTTGGCATGGGGAGACGCCTGGCGAGAACTTGCAATTGACGACGAGCGAGCGGCAGACATGATGAATTAGTAGTGATGACAAGTGTCAGAGCTAGAGATGGGAAAGATGAGAGTTAACGACAATTTTGATGAAACAAGGCTATTTATTAATTAAAAATGGGCCATGGGAAGCCATCAAACGCAGAGAACTCACAAAAGGCATTGACGAAAATGGTTAAAGAAGAGAAGTCGCGAAAATCGAGATTTGCTAAAAATAGATCCCTATCAAAGGAAATCATTTTGCAGACCTCTGTGCTCTTTAACCACCGGTTATAAAGAGGGGAGCTTTCGGCAACAGACGCGGGCGACCTAATAACCCAAGATGGCAAAGTTGGCTGGTTGAAAAAGACGAAAAACTCCGTGTTTTAGAGCAAGATCACGTTTTTAACCATGGATCCGGAGTACGGACAAGTGTCCTTGCCACAGGAAATTGCCGAAGATCGATGATACCGCCAAATGCTTGTATAAGTGATCTGCATTAGACAAGACAGGATTGAACACCACTAGTCAAGGGTTTGTACCCTTCAGGAAAGCTAGGATGAACAATAGAAACTGCTAAGATTACATATTGGAGTGTCAATCGGGTTCAATTGGGGACAATTGAGATCTCTGTGTGGGGGAGATGATGGGGCATATAAAAATTCAGCCTTGTTTTCATACCAAACTGGGCAGTTTGGCATCTCTTTGACTGCTGGGACGTTGATGGAGCCCTAGAACCGAGCTTCAAGGTTGCTAGTAAGAATGTCAAGCGTTAACAAGTGTCCATGTTTTGTGTCTGTACTTATCAGCCCAGAAGGTACTCCTAAGACCAAAGACGGCGCGCTACGACTACAAGAAGAACAGCAGTGTTCACATAATGGCCGAGACTGAATACATGATGAAACCCTGCGAGCCAAGATGTCTGTTTAAGGCTGGAGGACTTAGCACTGTGAAACAGCGACGACTCCTTAGTACAGACTAAGCGGAGCTCTAGCCAGACCATTGTCATAAGAATTACATGACTGGAGCTTTGACTGATGTCACTTGTGGAAACCAAGATGATTGCAGAACGATCAGGGCAACCCACAAGGATACCCCTATATAAAGATGGACCCACAGTGTGGACAATTGTTCATACCAAGGGACGTACTTTTGACACAAGACTAGATGATGAGAATCAAACAAGAGAGTACAGAAGGGACTAAAGGACTTGTCTTCTTTCTGCACTTCTCAAAATACCTGATTGGCAAGAGACTCCACTAGGAGGTTTCACCTGGTTGTACTATTAATAGCAGGATGACTGATGTCATGTGGCCACCTTGGCAATCCGACTCGGAGACCCCTGTGAATGACTCAAGTGTATTATGTTATCGTTTCCAGACAGTATTTAAGGACTCTAAGTTTGTAGTAAATATCTAGAACATTGTAGGGCATTGAACCCAGTTAGTAACAAGTGACCGCCTGACCAAGGCTGGAAGCTAGTAGCTGACTTGTGGATAATATTACTTTGTTTCTCGGACTCAGTTACCGACGTTTTGACGAATTGAACAAGTTTGAACAAGTCTAGTCTAGTCTAGTTGCTTAGTGCACCCTCTAGTCTCACAAGAGAAACCTCTAGTCAAGTTCAAGTCTAGTTCTAGTCAAGTTACTTAGTGCAAATCGCGCTTCGGTCAAGAGACCACAAACCCTAGTGTTACCACACTTTAAACAAGCTATAAACCCAGTTAAAAGCTTTCAAAGACAACCAGACATAAGACACTGAGTACGGACAAGTGTTTGTACTTTGGACTATCTCTATTATAAGAAACCTGAACTTATCGAGGATATAAAGAGTGTATTGGTGTGTTGGTGTTGTTGTGTGTGTTGTTCATTCACATACTCATATATCGACGTGCTTTCCACACCGTCCGCAAGGATCCCTCACAACGGTATCGCAGGGATCCAGATATCGCCGTACAACTCTCAGGCAAACGGGAAGATTGAACAGGGACATTGGGACGTAAGAAACACGCTATTTAAAATGTGTGGTCCCAAGAACATTGGAAAATGGTTCTATTTCTTGCCTCATGTACTATGGGCAGATAGGATAACGACATGTAAGACTATGGGTTGTTTGCCTTTCTTCATGGTTACTGGAGCACACCTGATATTGCCTTTGGACATTATCGAGGCCACATGGTTACTACATCCGCCAGATGGTGTAATGACATGGGAAGAGCTATTAGCCTATCGAGCAATGGCGCTAGCCAAGCATCAGATCCATGTAGGCGACATGTGAGAAAGAGTTACAAAGGAGAAGCGCGAAAGACTTCTCAAGTATGAAGAAGAACATGCCGCCACAATTAAAGCATATGACTTCAAGTTGGGAGACTTAGTACTCATACGAAACACTACGATAGAAAAGCATCTCAACAAGAAAATGAAGGCAAGGTATATTGGACCCTTGATCATAGTGAAAAAGACACTAGGATCAAGATATATATTATGTGAATTGGACGGTACTGTTCTAGCAGGAAGGTTCGAACAATTCCAAGTCGTACCATATTTTGTGAGAGAAAGTCTGGAATTACCGACTGATATGAAGAGCAATGTGTTAGCCACAGCTAAAAGACTCGAAGAGTTAGCAGTAACAGGGCCAACATACAGCGATCATATCAAACAAGTGAATAAAGATAATCCTATATTTGGGAAAGTCAGGTTCAAGATTCCGGCAGATAAAGAATGCGACGAGATAGACGATATCTCAGATGTATCGGATGACTTAGACAATGAAGAAGAGCCAAGCAGTGACGAGGACAAATCGATATAAATTGTTAAGGGACCATCAAAGAAGCTACTATGATCTAGTTAAGAACGATTAGAAATCAGTAACTCCACGCATGGTACCCTTGGTAGATCCTTCCTCAGTGCTAGCCATAGCTTCTTCAGCATCAGAGATAGATTCCTCAGAAACATCAGGGTTGGAGCGACGACCTTTGACAGGAGAAGTGGCATGAGCAGTACCGACTAGTCTGGTTCAGGCAACACCCTTGCCTTTCTTGTAGACCTCGCCGTGAATCTGCATCTCCTTGTTAATATGAACGGTCTCGGCATCGGCCTGATCAAGCTTCTGAAGCTCAAGGACAATATGGGCAGAAGCCAAGTCATGCTCCTTGAGAACTTCCTTGCGATGAGCCATCAAAGCAGCATCAGAGACACCATCAGCAGTATACTTCTCAGCCTCTTCATGGCCACGACAAATATAATAAAGACGGTTAGGGTGGCGCTGTGACAAACCTTGTTAAGCCTGGAAGCACTAACATGGGGAGTAACCATGACAAATTCCTCTTGAGGAGTCATATTGATGTCCTCTTGAGCGACTGATCCAGAAGGATTACCAATGTGAGCCTTGGAAGCGATTGCTGCCTTGCACTTGGCGAAGGTATCGAGTTTGAGAATAGCCAGGGAAGGAGCCTCAACGACTCCACGGCTGGCAATAGTTTCAACGTACTTGAGCACTGCAGCCACATGGCCCATCAAGGTTTTGTGACTGCTGGGCTTGGGGACGTTCTGGACAAGGGCGAGCTGTGAAAACCATGAGTCAAAGAAAGTATGAAGAAGCACAATGAATGAATTTACCACATTGCTGGCATACGCCGCAGTAGTAACAGCCAGAACGTTGGGTGGGGAATTCATTGAAAGACATTGTGCGACGGTCTGTTTAGCAGTACTGGCTGTGTTGAACAACTGCGAAGTATTGGCATTGGAAGCAGCAACCATAAGGGGCGATAAGAGTTATGAATCAAGATAGGACAGAATCAATGAAAGAGGGGATCTTGATACGATTATCAATAACGATGAGAACACCTTTTATATTGCTATGGCCCCTCTAAAAAGCCAGAAACGCTTAGAAACGAAGGAATCATTAATCACTGGCTTGATCGGGAACTGAACAATGTCAGCAAAAGATTGATTAGGAAAGTGATTATGGATCACACTTTGGGACATGTGTATGCAGTCACCGATTACCGAGCAACCAGGGATGGTTGCTAAATTTTTCGCCAAGGGAAGAGGGCGCCAAGCGCATTTACTGTAACAAGAGACCATACGGATCATACGTTACAAAGAATAGTCCCGTTTAAGACAGCTGCAAGGACACTTACATGGGCACATCTAGATCTAGCCATAAAAGATGGCAACATGGGGTAACCCAGCAAGAAGTCTTTTACGCAGCGCTGCAAGGCAGGAATAGCCAAAATTGGTTATGTGTGAGGAGTCATTGAAATCAGACTTTCAATGGCTGGAATGTGAGATTATGTACATCTCAAGGGACCCGCAGAGGTGAATAAAAGGAAGCAAATATAACAAACAATCACTGCTTGATAAGATCAAAGATTTATTTGAAATTGCCTGATTTATGTGATGAAAAAGGGGACCAAATAACAGACGAGTGTATCATCAATGAAGACCGATAAAATAAGCAGAAAATAGGACATAAAAGGCTCGGGAAAATCGAAAGATTAAAAACCAAGAACCATTATGAACAACTTTGTATCAGTCATCGGCGACTCAGACACCGTCTATGAAGAGATGTACGATCTCAAAGGATGCGAAGGTGTCATCCCGATCTCCAACATTCTTCCATATCCTCTCGGGAACCTATCCGGAACTCTATACAATCTGGTTCACCAGGTTCAGTACTCCCAGGAAGTAACCTGATACGATGGAAAGGAATGGAGAGGTGCGAGTTGGTTGGAAAGTCAGATCCCTTGGATTGCAGCCATAGGAGGCAACAAGGAGATGTATAGAGAAGTGAAGCTTTCCCTTACAGCCGATATCAACTCTTACACCCAGGATCTTGCAGAAAAATGGATTAAGGGAGAGACATTGTCGATTAGAGATGTGTTCCCGGACCAAGTGAAGCAGACCAGGGAGATCAAGTTGAAGTTCGTCCAGGACGATGGTACGGGGAGTCTTCTGGAGATATGAAAGAGAACGACGAGGAGCAAGAATACCTTGATCAGCATGTAATGGTAGCAGAGGCTTTAACAAGCATCTAGGGACCAAATAAATCGAGATTAAGAAGATATGTTATAATATACATATATGCGAGTCGATATAGCATCGAAGATATGCGACGAAAGGTGTGGTACGAAGAGCAACGCCACCATTACAAGGTTTACTGTGATAACTAAGCAAGGGTCAGAAGGAATGACTAAAACGTCAGCAAGGACACATCATCCTGATGAGGCTCACGAAGATATTTGCCCAAGTTATGATACACACAGTAAACACTACCAACCAGCCGTAAAGAATGAACAAGGCAAATGAACAAGAAAGATGACTTTGTAAAAGCTTGTCATGAGGTGGAAATACAACATGGAAAACATGTGACTTGTATTACCAAAATGGGACAGACAGTGACACAAGTGCTCCTCAAGGTCCTTAAACAAATCACGTGATATTCATTCAGAAAATTTCACTTAAAAATCACACAAAAATTCCGAGTCACTAAACGATATTTGTTTAACGTCCAGTGGACAACAGTTTGAAATACAAAAATAAAATAAAATAAAAATTTTATTTTGCCTCGCAAGGCCCCTGACTTCTCGATTTCCCTGAAACCTCCCAATTCACCAAGCTAAATCTGTTCCACAAAAAAGTGAGAAGAAGTGCAGCTTGTAAGAGCTACACTGGTGGAAACGGGTCTCACATGATGGGACCAGGGAAGTTGATGTCAAGCCAAGGAGGAGGAGCGGCGACAGAACCACCTGGTAAGGCAGGCTGGTTCGTTGGCTCTCGAGAAAGGATGTCAAAGGGTCGATCCGATGATGGCGGTGCTGGAGGTGGCCAGTCTAAGGGAGTCAGATATCCCGCGTTGAGCTGAAGGAGCGAACAAATCACAAACAAGTATAAAACAACTTGTTCCTGAATACAACATAAGATAAAAGAGAGAAACGACGAAGAAAAACAACGTACATTAGGGACCAGGGGGACCATCCAGACTTCGGTACCATCAGGAGGGGTCAGACCAGGATAACGAGAGAGGTCCTGCAGAGTTTGCAAAGCAAACTCTCAGCAATGATGCATCTCAGCGCTGTCCTGAAGGCCCAGCTCAACAAGACGATTGCAGTAGAGGACCTATAAATTTGCTAATATCAGCGGATTTATAGGTACAAGAGAACAAAAGGGACGTACCAGGGCCTCGTTCAGAACATTCTCAACAAACGAGAGAAGGAAACCTTTCTCATATAGGAAAAGGTGGTCGGTGAGGAAGGAGGCGCTGTTGTAACCAGCATCGCGAATCATGTCGAAGTCATCGTGGAGGAAGACATGGGAGTGCGGGGTGTCATAATCGTTAGGAAAACGAATGTGAACGTATTTGGTTCAATGAACCGATGTAGAATCATCAGTCAAGTCGGATTGCGAGGAGAGCGAGGTTGGCTGTGACATTGTGATAGCAGTGGCCAAATCAGAAAAAGCAATGTATGTGCACATGATGTTGCCACAAATAAAGAATTACGATCGGATCTCAGAACGAGCGCTGACTCATAATTTTCAGTGGTTGAAGTTATAGATAGCATTATTCGGCGTCTAGAAAATGAGGAAAAATACCGGAAAAATGCCTAAAAATGCGAGAAATCAATATTCGACGAAATTGATAACCATGCAGAATAGTAGTTGTCCTGAAAAGGCAAAACTCCAATTGATATGAAGAAGCAGGACCGGTTATCAATTACCACAGACCATGAACTAAAAATATAAAGTACAAGGCACATAGTGAGGTGGTTGGTACAAGGACTCGAGCATAATCGCATGATAGGAATGACCAGGGGGTCATTATTATTGTATGGGGGAGATAATAGGGTTGGAAATGTTCCACCCTGTATTTTCAGCATATCTAGTAAATATGACCATCTTTCCTGATTACGAATGGGACACTATTTGCCTAGAGAGGAGTTCTGACTTGTCTAGAAGAGTACCAGTACCAGTGCCGATCATGAAACAAACACCTAGAAGGATCCAGCAACAGCGTTTGAATGGCACTTTTCTTGAATACTCAACAGGAAACATAACAACCAATGCAGTGGTTCTACTAGTAAACCGTCTGTAAGCAGGCTGCACTACTCAGTTGAAACATAGGATAAATACTCAATGCTCAAGAAACTCGGTAACTTACTCTGTGAGCAAAACTCAATGGGATGCACAGAGTCAAGTAGCCAAACAACAAACAATAATACATCCACATGTGATCGAGTGACTTGGTGAACACCAGGCAGTACAAAGACACTGTTTCATATGAAGTCTCAGCACGCACAAAGCAAAGAATAATTGTTAAAATACATATTCGAGCCAGTGCTATGCAAGTAAAGTTGAGTACAAGGAAAGCAGCATGCTACCACAAGTAAAGCCTAGAATCAGCAATGAATCAGCTTTACCCAAGGTAGCCGGATTAGGGCAAGGATGACTAGGGATTGGCCTGATTGGGAAGAGCTACAAAGCAGCGAGCCTGATAGAGACAACCTAGTCTTGGCAGATGATGGAGTCGAGCCCGAACGGGAAGACTTGCATATGGTGAGGTCCTGAACAGGACTTGTATTATCAACACATCGGACTCTGAAATAATGTAGAAATACTATAAAACTAGTATGTTTGTATCTTTAGTAGCCAGTGAATTGTACCCCACAAAGCTCAGCCCACAAGCAGAGTCTAAGTGGAACATTTTATCTCATTTTATTGTGGTACGTGAGGACATGGTGATCCAAGGTACAAACCCAGTGATAGTGCTAGTGTGTACGTGAGGATGTGGTGCTCCGAGGTGCAATAAAATTGTGTTCATCTGAAAAGACATATTGAAGTCATAGCCTGACACCCATTGAAGCAGTAGCCCTGCACCCATCGAAGTCGTAGCCTGACAAACCAGTGAAGTTGTAACCCAACAACGCATTGAAGCAGTAGCCCTGCACCTATTCCCTTTATATTCCTTGCAAATTAAAACCATTACAAAAACTGCGTAAGGTTCACTGTCTGGGAGAGACCAGGACCAGTAGTGTGCAATCGAATCCTTACAACTTCGTTGAAAGGCTTTCTCTTTCTTAATAGCTGCCTGAATTACTTAGGGTGTTAAAAGAGAGTTAGTGTGTATTTGGATTATTAGTTATAGATCTGTATAGATCTGTTTCCAAGACTCCATTTGCATCGACAGCCCTGAAAGGTGCCCTATTATCGGGTAACATGCCTGCTTGCTCACCTCGACCTTCTCATTTGGCTTACAATGGAAATCATTGACGAAAAGATGGTTGTGGTACTGAATTACATGGAGAGAGAGTTTCAGAGATGCTGCAAGTACCTGTATAAGCTTGAGCCCATGATACAAATCAATTGGGCAGGGCTTGAGTATCGACCGAAGGACGAGACCTGTCTTCATTGAGCACCTGCAGGATCCACTCTCCAAATCGACCTGCTTCTCCATCGACAAGTCCATTTGCTTCACATCATCAATTTTCACCAAATCGAGTTCCGTCCCAAATCAACACTTCTGTTTCCAACGCCCAGCAAGGCCCATGCTGATGACATATTGGCTGTCCTACCAGCAAGGACAGTAATTGTTGAGAAAGCGAAGTTGAGAAGAAAGAATGCTGATGAGACGATAATGGAAGAATAGGGAGCTTCATAGAAAATTGTCCAGCGCCATCTTAGTGCCAGAGCAACTCCAACAATGCTGAGTCCAGGCTACAACCCAAGAATCACTTGATATGAGCCCTATCGATTTGACGACTCTCTCTTGTTTGAACCGCTCGCAGACAGAGACAATGTCTTGCACCCTTCTTCTTTCCCTCAGCAAATTGAACGTCCCACCGCAGCAGCTCGCCCAGTAGACCTTAGAGCTGGTGCCGATTCGTTCATTCAGCCAGTCACTGTTGACTTGAACAAGGACAGTATGATTTCAGAAGACAGTGGCACCACAAACACAGTCAATTATTCTCAGTCAAACATCAGGACATCAACATCAAGTAATGGAATCATTGTCGACTACTTGAAACCCTTATCACCATGCAAACAGAGAGCAAATTTATCCTCCATCCCAGTTGTTTGAGACTGTACGCCAAGAAGAAGCGAAGTATCCAAGATATCGTCGTTTGAATGATCCATCAATGACATCGTATCTTGACACTCGACAGGACAAAGAGTTAGAGGAAGGAGAGATCTCTGAACTGGAATACATGGACAAAGGTGAAGATGAGCTGCAGTATCCTGATAACAGTGAGTATTCAATAAGCAAAGAACTGCTGTCTCTTACCTGGTGTTTTGCAGTCTCCAGTGAGGACTCAAACAGGCGACACGTCCAACATGGTTCCACCATTGTTCACAGAAAGCCCAGCACCACAGTTCAAAAGGCAGTATCAAGCCCTACCGTTGACACATCCAATTTCACAGCAGTACAAAGGTCAAAAGAGATGAAGCTTGAGCTGGTCTAGGCTTGAGCATTGTCTCTGGAGATCATTCCCATCAAATTTCCATCAGTTTGGCAAACAATGCCCGCATTATGACTTCCATCTCTTTACCAGGCACCACCAGTAATCATGGTAAATACCATGCTCGCTGGAGACACCTTGAAAATTCCTCGACTGCCAAAGCCTTCTTTACTGCTGTTGAAATGAAAGGCCAGTTAAGTTGACCTACTGGAACCAAACTCAAGCTCATCAACAAGCACCAGCATGGTTCTGGGAGCGTCTGTGGTGTCAAGTTCAGGTTCCTCAAACCTCTCATTTCATTCAGCACCAGGTCATTTTGTTCCAACGACCCAGTTCACAGGTGTCCTGGATTTTCAGCTGGCAGAGACGAAGAGACGCGACCTCTCCAACAGCCTAACCAGCGTCAAAAGCGAACCAAGTACTCAAAGTACGTCACACCTCCTACAGATTGCCTTATCCATCGAAAAGATGGACTGCGAAACATACCAGAGGCCAACAAAGAGCTTGGAAATAGTTGACGAGGATGGATACGATGGAGGAGAATCAGAAGAAGAGAGAAAAATGGAGGAGCAGCTTGTTGAAACCAGCGACGATGAATTCATGTGTGAGTTTTTCTATATCGACAACTGGAGAAACTGGTTAGCTGACAAGGATATTACAGCAGACCTTGTTTCTCACTCCAGTCAATCGCCACAATGTTCCGTCAGAACAATCAGAACAGAACCAGCATCGTCTGATGCCACAGATGACAATGGACACCAAAAGCAACAGTTACAGCAGTCAAGATAGCGAAACTGGCCTGATTAACAGCGAGAGGAACAGGCCGAGGACACCATTCAATCTGGCAAACCCTGACCAACATTACATCGCACATGGAGAAAGGACATACAGTGAAATGTATTTCTTTCATCATATGCACGAGGGTAGAGTCTTATTCCCCGATAACAGGCTTTTGCCAGTGCTTCTCGAAGCCACTGACTTTATTCACCAGCCCTCAGCTGTCCGAGATTCCTTGGGTTACCATGATCACAGCCAAACCATGATGAGGAACATCACCAATTTGAGTCCCGAAGCCATCGTTGAGCAGTACAATCCCAACCGGCTTCCTGGACCAGGTCATCCTCTCAGCGGGAATGGACAGGTTCACAAGGTCATCATCTCAAAGAAGTCGACTTTGTCTTGCTATCCACCATTGCTATTGGATTATCGACTCTGAATTGGGAAGACCGCTGAGCTAGAGCCAGGTGAGTTCAAGCAGGGCGTCGAGGATCTCATCCGCTCTTGCAGTTTTGCCAAACATCTAATGAACAAGGTCTGGTTGGATGCTGACAATTACCACATGTTGGATGGGACAACAAGAGAATTATGCAAGATGCAAGAAAGAGATGCAGATGACTACTACATGTTGGATGCTAATCGTCTTGAGGAGACTGTCTTCATTGACGAACTTCCTCTTGTGGAAGAAGCAAACTTGTTCTGACTCCCACCTCCAGCACAACACAATCTCATTGAGTTTGAGGTGCCTGTTAATGCCAACATTGCTGAGGCAATCCATGACTTAAGAGAACAAGTCGAGGTTTACCTTGAGCGAGAACCGGAACCACAACAAATGTTCAGAAATGTGGCAGCCTCGCTGACGTCCATTCACGAATCGCCTCATGTCTACACTATCGATCTTTGCCACCAAATTTGTTCTGATATCCATCGTACTGTCAGTCTCACCAGCCACCTCATATGTCTCCAGGTCTTCAGAGACACACTCAATCGGATTCCAGAAGATAATGTGCTCAAGCATTACTTCCGAAGTCACTGTGTTTTCTTCAGGTTGCTCGAGAAGGACATGCTCATGGAGCTTCAGGGATTCAACATTGAGTGCTTACATTGACAGCTGCCAGTGTCTCAATATCACCTTCTGACGGAGCGCAACAAACCTCGAAACCCTCTGTTACTTCCAGAGGAGGATGAATTTCTCTTTCATGCCACCACATTATTGGACCATTTTCATTTTTTCAGTGCTGCCAATGCCTTGCGAGAAGTCTGAGGGAAGCATATCATGTGATCCAAAAATGTCTGCATGCTTCTGAAGCATGGGTATCCTGACTCCGTCAACCACTTTGATCATTTTGGCCAGTGACTATGGGCCAGAGTTCATCATGATCAAAGTTCAAGGTGCTCAGGATGTCTTCTGACACATCCTGAAGTTGTACATGGTCCAGATACTTGTGCCAGCAGTCGTTTTTGTTATCATTTTTCAACTTTCCCTGTCTCATTGTCAAGTCATCTCGAGAACAGCGCTGAAGCGCTACATTTTGGTAAGCATGATGACACTTCTTGCATTCTACCTTGTTAATGGCCAACACAGATTTTCTTTTGTGTTCCCAAATGTCGAAACAAGTAGGATAATAGGAGTAGTTCATTTAGTTTATGTGACGACTTAGACTCAAATCTAATCTTGTCCTTAACCACACTAAAGGCCAACAAGGGCAAAGTGGCCGCTCGGTAAGAGGAGCGTTAGACTCGAGTTTGAAAAGAGAATGTAAATTCAAGAAAATCAAAAAGCTAAAGTACATCTTGTAAACTACTGTCCTTTTATACTGTACAATACAATAACGCGTGTATAACTGTCTGTTCAACACAATACCGTTTCCATGTTGCTAGACGCATGTAATTGTATTCGTAGTCGCGCTTTTCCAACATGCTATTGTGTTGTCCATGTGTTTTCTCACATCATGTCAAATGTCAAAACGTCAAACTATTGATGTACCATGTGTTCGGGTTATCTGACTTGTCCAATTGTTCCATTTTGTTCCGTGATAAGATAAAATAATTGCTAACAGCGTAACATTACCCCCCCATTAAGGCTGACGTCCTTGTCAGCTAGGAAGAGATCCAGTTTACGCTTTTTGTCTAAGTCATGACCATGAATTCGATCAAACACACCAGTTGATGCATTGAAGAGATATCGACAATGGTAGGGCTTCGCTTTTTCCTTGTGTATAAAGCGTTCAATGTATTTGTCCCAACTGCCAGTGGGTAAAATCGGAGGTGAGATATGAATTCGAACAGCCCGGGTAAGAATGCCGTTGTCTCGTTTGTACTTCGATAATAATTCAGATGCGTTTGTGAGATTACGCTCTGGTTCCCATGTGTTTTTGGCTGTTGGGTAGCCTTTCCATTTGATAAGGAATTGATATCCCTTACCACGTCGTCGGGAGTCTAAAATAGACTCAACCTCGTGTTCCTCTGCATCATTAATGATTTCTGGTGGTGGTCGTTCATCCCTTCTGTGAGCGGGAGGCTCATGATATGGCGTAAGTAATGCCTCATTAAATACATTATACTTCCGAGTATTACCCGGGAGTAGAACTCTATAACCTGAAGGGCCCACTTTATCTACTATCTCGTAGGGGCCAAGACGCTTATCTGAAAGTTTCCGAGAAGGTCGACCTGTATCAAGGTTCGTGGCTTCTACATAAACTTTATCTCCGGCTTTGAACTCCGGCGCAGGCTTCCGATGTTTATCATAGTTTCGTTTCATTTTAGCCTGCGCTTTTTCAAGTGCCATTGATGTCTCTTCCTGAATCTTTTTCATTCGGTCAGCAAACTGCTGGGCGGATTCGTTTTGATTGTCTGACTTTCCCTTGTGACCCTTCCATGGATGTCGTCCTGTGTTTGCGAAGAATGGCGTCACTTTTGTTGAAGCGCTAGTTTTGTCATTATGACTAAACTCTGCTAGCGCTAACCATTCAGCCCAGTCTGACTGATGAAAATTGACATATAACCGGAGATATTGTTCTATCTCCTGGTTTGTTCGTTCTGTCTGACCGTCTGTCTGAGGGTGATACGCCGTACTCGGGTTCATTTCTATCCCAAGGAGCTTGTTAAGCTCTCGCATAAACTTGGACACATAACGAGGATCGCGATCCGAAATTATCTTTCGGGGAATGCCGTGGTATCTGATGACACGGTCACGTGTTAGGCGCGCGATTCCCTCACTCGTTACTTCCATGTTTGTGGGTTCTATGTGGATCATCTTTGAAAATGTGTCCACCCACACTTGAATGGCATCAAAGCCATTGCTCTCTGGAAGGGGACCGATAAGGTCCATTGACACCTCCTCCCAAGGCTCCTTAGCTATTTTATGAGGGTTAAGCATCCCTTGTCTCGACCGCTTGACTCGAGTTCGCTGACAGTCTTCACATGTGCGAACGTACTCCCTTACTTGGTTTCCCAATCGGGGCCAAAAGAAGTTTCTTTCGATCTTCTCTTGCGTACTTGTTTCATCTGGGTGTCCTGTAAGCGGAGTGTCATGATGGAGCTTAATGATTTGCTCCCGTAACTTGTCGTTCCTCGGTACGTAAATACATTCCCGATAGAAGATCAAGTTGCCTTCTCTCTTCCAACCTGGTAAGGATTTCTCAAGTGCCAACTTAACCGAGGTGTCAATAGACGTGACAGATTCGATTTGACTGATGAGGTCCTTATCGATTCCCTCGATTTCAAGCTCCATGGCTCGGAAGTATTCCGGCTTTAGGAGTGTGACGTCCTTGTTGTCATCTTTTCCCTGATCATGGTCAGCACGTCTAGATAGCAGGTCTGCTTTTCTATTAAGCGCTCCAGGCCGATGTGAAAGAGTGAAGTCATACTGTGACAACTCTGTTACCCAACGTGCTTGACGACAGTTAAGCTTCTGGGGCTTCTTGAAGTATTGTAGGTTTTGGTGATCCATAAATACTTCAAAAGTTTCATCAGCGCCCATAAGCAATGCCCGCCATTCATCAAGAGCGAGCATTATCGCGAGCATCTCTTTATCATAGATCTCGTAATTCCGCTCTGTCTCTGTCAGGCCGTGTGACATGAAAGCAACCGGGCGCCATAGGCCTTCTTGTAGCTGACTTAATACAGCTCCAGTTGCTCCTTCAGATGCATCGGCTTCGAGCCGGTACTTTCCATGATCGTTCGGAAGTGCGAGCACAGCATCTTCAGCAATACGATCTTTTATTTTCTGGAAAGCTACACGTTGCTCCTCGCCCCATGTCCATCTGGATTTTCCCGTAAGTCGCGTCAGTGGCTTTGCCACCTCGCTGTACCCGCGTACGAATCTACGGTAGAAATTCGCGAAGCCCAGGAATGCTTGGACTTGTTTCACGGTCCTTGGTTCAGGCCATTCCATGACGCCTTTAATTTTGACTGGGTCCATCTTCATCGAGTTATGCGAGATTAAGACTCCCAAGTATTCTATCTCAGTGCGTTCAAACTCGCACTTTTCGGGTTTGAGATACAACTTGTGATTCTGTAACACATCTAGCACACGTTTTACTACTCAACGATGTTCTTCGATAGAATCCGTGAATATCAAAATATCATCCAGATAGACAATGATGTGTCCCTCATCGATTAGATCTCTGAGTATATCGTTCATCATTGTCTGGAATGTGGCCGGCGAATTGGTCAGGCCGAAAAACATGACTAGGGGTTCGAATAGACCTCGGTTGGTTCTGAATGCCGCCTTCCATTCATCACCTTCCTTGATCCGTATGTTATTGTAGCCCCATCTGATGTCAAGCTTTGTAAAAATCTTGGCCCCCCGAAGCTTATTGACGAGCTCAGAGATAAGGGGCAATGGATAACGATTCTTAATCGTCATCTCATTCAACTTCCGGTAATCTTGTACCGGGCGCAGGGATCCATCTTTTTTCTTGACAAAGAAGAACGCGGATGCCATCGGTGATTTGGATGGTCGTATTCGTCCGCTTGACAAGTTCTCTTCCAGGAATTCTTTTAGCTTTTCCTGTTCGATTAAAGATAATGGATACACTTTGCAATCTACGGATTTAGCCTCCGGCTTTAACTCGATTGCATGATCCCATGGCCGTTTTTCCGGGAGTGAATCAAAAGATTCTTTTGCAAAGACTTTAACATAATCCCAATATTGTTCAGGGACTTTGTCTTCAGTCATGCGTTCTTTGCTCGATTCGGCTTCTTCAGCCATCCGTTGAGCGGACATAGATTTGAGTCGAAGATCAATGGCTTCTCCAAAATCAACAAGGAGAATAGATTCCCCTTCTTCAGATGGTACGTCTTCTCCCATCCCAGTGAACTCGTGTCCCTTCATGCCACATGTATCAGGGCAGCGACTGAATTTAATTTTTTCGCATCGCCAATCGATCTCAGGGTTATGTTCATTTAGCCAATCATGGCCTATGAATATACGTGCTTTCCCTAAGTTCGTGACAAGGAAGCATCGCTTCTCCTCATGTGCCCCAATGGCCATACGTAAGTCGACGTAATGAGAAATACGCCCGCCAGCATTCTCAGATCCGTCGGCATTTCGTGCCAGAATAGGTGCTCCGAGTTCATGCATCTCAAATTGCTCTGCCTTAGCGTACGCACAGTCGATGCAAGTGATTGAACAACCACTATCCATGAGCGCTTTCACAGCACGAGTTTTTCCGGTGTCCAGGGCAGTAAGTTTAATTGGGACTGACATTTCATGTCTGACTCTTCGCTGTTTCTGTAATTCACGAAGTTCCGATGCCAGTTTACTGGGTTGTGGCTTTCCCTGCTTTTCTGCACTTTCCCGACGTTTTACGTTGTCAGGTGTGCGAGACACCTTAGGCGCTTCCTCCGGCTTTCCGGATTGAGCCTCCGCAGCAGAGCTGCCCTTTTCAGTCTTTGTTGACGAGGTTTCTTCTCCCCGAGCCGTTTTAAATAATTTCTTGAAGGCACCCCATTCTTCTTGGGCAGTGTTCCTTCATTGATTTTTTAATTTAATATCATGTTTTCGTTTTAATAATATAACTCGATTTTTTGCCTCCTCAGAGGACTTGCTAAGAAATTCTACAATAGACTGTCGTAAAGAAGTGTCATATTTATTTACAAATTCCTCGGGCTCGGCCTCGAGGGTTCCCAATACAGCATAAGAATTCTTCGTAGGGGAAGAGGACCCGGAGAAAGACGAACTGGTCGTGGACTCCTTGGCTAGAGGAGGCGACCGCTTTAAAAACCCTTTGCTCGGAGTTCCTCGACGAGCGTCTTAAGCTCAGCATCATCTGCTGGGAGCTCCTTGATTTGGGCCAAAATGGCCCGGGCGATGAACTTCCTCGGCCGTTTGGGCTCTGGACAGTTCCGGGACATGTGTCCCTCTTTGTTACAATTGTAACAAAGGAAGGGTTCCCCCTTCGTCTTGGATCTATCGACATCCATTGGGGCGGGTGCCGATTTGTTCAGATTCGGAGCCGTCCCCGACGACCCTGACGATCCTGTGGCGGCAGTTTTTGAACTTGCCTGGGTTCCCGTTTTTTGAGCCCCAGCGGGCTTCCAAAACATATTTTGGTCGGAAGTCATGGCCTTCCCGACCTGGTTGTTACCGTCGACCTTTATTAACCGGTCATGGTAGTTGATGTAACTGGTGGGAACGTCGCTCCCTCTAATATAGAGTTGGTTCACAATTGATCTGTGAACCGATCTAGCCATAAGGCTGATCAAGAATTTGTCCCACAGCCGACCTGGCTCGTAGGGACTATAGCCGGCTTTGTCGGCTAAGAGTTCGAATCTGGTGACAAAGTCACCAAGAGCCTCGTGCTGGCCCTGTCGAATCATATTTAACTTTTGCTGGGCTACTTCGGCCACAGCCCGGTCCTCGAATGTTGCTTTCAGTTCATCGAGGAATGAACTGTAAGTGTCATTGTCGACGTATCTGTAGTCGACAATCCTGTTGTTTTGCCAGCTTCGGGCCCAATCCGAAGCGGCACAATCTGACCCGTCCTCCGTTCTTAGGAGGGACAGGGTGTAGAAAATCCGGGACTCGTCGTCCGGAAATTCCCTTCGATAGGCCACCATATAGGTGACTAGACATCGGGAGAAGTTCTCCCATTTCGACTTGTCGCCCGTGAAGAGCAGCGGTTCCTTTGCGAGGGCTACTCGCGATCTGCTCACTACCTGAGCTGGTGCTTGGACCAGTGGGGAAGCCGGTCGAGGGAAGTAAGCCGGCTGTGATGCTGGCCGGGGTATAAAATATTCCGGCTGTGGAACCGGTTGTCTAGCTTCTGCAGCTGCTAGACGTTGTCTCAATTCCTCCATTTCACTCTGGAGGTTATTGTTGACTGCAAGAGCCTCTTGCAAGCTGATAGGTCCTTGTTGACCACTAGAGCCAGCGGTTGGTTGATCCTGATCCATTTCGGGGATCAGAAGCAGGGAATGAAATGTATTGTCAGTGGTATGCTCTGACAGCGGTGATAAGGATGGTGATGGCGGCGGTGTGTCTGCAAGAAGGGATATCCTGAAGCGGCCTCCGGAATACGTGGTGAAGAGAGTTTAAAGTCCGGTGCTCGTGGACTGTGACGACCTGGTTGGCACCTCCAGGCAGGGAGCTGAGGTTATCGAGCAGCTACTCAAGTTCTATGCGAAAATAGAGCCTTTTTTGTTGTGACACTAGAAGGACTCTATGTAAGCAAGAACCTTAAAACGCGTCTCTCGGAACGCAGAGGTGAAAGTGGTAGGGAGGGGAATTCCAAGACTTCTTTTGCGTGTGAAACCGGATTGCTGCTGTTACTTTCGTGCAACTCCGGCGACGGTGCCTCTCCGAAGATTAGCGACCTGTCCTTGATGCTCCCACCCAAGAGTCGGACTCAATGTTACTCTTTAAGGGTATTGGGGCGGTTCACAATAACGGAAGCCTCAGTGATGCTAACAGTTATTTATACTCCCTGCGTTGGGAGTTGTTGGAAGGAGGATTGGATTGCCCTGTGAAGATAGGGCGGAAGGTACGAGGGTGGAGAGTCGATGTCCCGACGAATGACTATGTCGGGCATGGTAGAGTTGTCCAAGGACAGGTAAGAAAAAGAAAAGAGAGGAACTCAACAAAGTCTGATCGCTTTCCTGTAAGTGTTCTCTAGTAATCGGCGGCTTCAATAGCCACGCCTCTTTCCAGTAATTTTTAGGGGCCCCGGAACCCGGCCACCAGGAGCAGAGCGATCACTTTCAGTAGGCAACTTCGACGATGATGGTTGAAAAGAAAAGAGGAGATAGGAGGAGTGGTACGAGGGTATGAGTTAGCTTTTTGATTATGTGACGACTTAGACTCAAATCTAATCTTGTCCTTAACCACACTAAAGGCCAACAAGGGCAAAGTGGCCGCTCGGTAAGAGGAGCGTTAGACTCGAGTTTGAAAAGAGAATGTACATTCAAGAAAATCAAAAAGCTAAAGTACATCTTGTAAACTACTGTCCTTTTATACTGTACAATACAATAACGCATGTATAACTGTCTGTTCAACACAATACCGTTTCCATGTTGCTAGACATGTAATTGTATTCGTAGTCACGCTTTTCCAACATGCTATTGTGTTGTCCATGTGTTTTCTCACGTCATGTCAAATGTCAAAACGTCAAACTATTGATGTACTGTGTGTTCGGGTTATCTGACTTGTCCGATTGTTCCGTTTTGTTCCGTGATAAGATAAAATAATTGCTAACAGCGTAACAGTTTACTGTCAAACTTGCACGAAAGCAAGTCTAATTACAAGTCTCAACTGTCAATTGAACAAGTACTGTTTACAGGTGTTTAACACTGTACTCAGACTTGCATCCAATCTAATTTTCATTGTGTTCTCATTATAATATGCAGAAAGAGAAAAGAAAGGTAGGCACAAGAAGGAAAATTTCAGTGCTAACTTGGTGTATGTTCCATCATCACCTGGACAGCATAGAAATGAAATATGGAATGCATTCATGTGCAAGAGACTTGGTGCTAGACTCACAGTGACCAAGAGTCAAGCTAAAGTTGCCTGTGAGGTGGACCCTGCCAAGCAGAGTAACGACATCAGGGAAGAAACAATGGAAGACAGGACAGAGATAGAGTTCCCTGCGATCTCATCCACAGAACCACGTTACTTCTCAATTGATGATTAGAAGTTTGAAGAAGGGGACATTGTGATATGCCCCACAGGAGATATTAAAGACAAGACAAAGCCAGTAGAACAGCTTGAAGCATATGGGGCTTACAAAAAGGTGGCAAAACGAGCTATACCTGTTTCTGGAACATTTCCAGAAGAGGCAAGAGTTTGTAGGACAATTCCAGAAGACCCAATGAAGACTCTGGAAGTGCTACCTGCCTTTCCACCAGACTTTGTACCCATCGAGAGGCTCACAGAAGAAAGAATGACAGATTTGAATGTCAATCAAAACAATTTCCTTTGGCCTGAAGAGGAAAAACTGTTCAAACACATTCTCAAAATCAATAAGCAGACATTGCCTTATGAGGAAAATGATTGTGGGACCCTAAAACGTTCTTATTTCTCAGACTACATCATGCCTACAATCCCTCATGTACCATGGGAGTATCGTCATATTCCAATACCACCAGGAATTGCCTCCAAAGTCATCGCACTGTTAAAAAGTAAGATACAGGCTGGTGTTTATGAACCCAGTCAGTCATCTTATCGATGTAGATGGTTTTGTGTACTCAAGAAAAGTGGAGACCTATGCATCATACATGATTTACAGCCTTTAAATCGAGTTTTAATATGGCAGGAGGACTACCACAAATGGAGGAATTTGTGGAACAATATGTCTGCATGGTATGCTGCACAATGTTTAATCTCTTTTGGGGATTTGATGGACATATGGTTGATGTTAAATCATGAGATTTGACAGCTTTCTATACTCCACTTGGACTTCTGTGATTGACAGCATTGCCAATGGGATACACCAACTCACCAGCAGAATTTCAACACTGTATGAGTTTCGTACTGCAGGATGAAATTCCTAACATCGCCAATATGACCTTCCAGTCGAGGGACCTCGTACCCTGATAAGGATGGAAATCCAGAGTTACATCCTGAAAATAGCAGAATCAGAAGATCGATCTGGGAACATGCTCAAAATGTTAACAGAGTGATGCACAAGATCAAATGCTGCAGAGCGACATTTTCTCCCAAGAAAACAGAGATATGTCATGCTGAAGCAGTAATTGTAGGACACAAGTGCTCATTTGAAGAACATCCCAGAGGACAAGAGAGTGGAAAAGATCATCATGTGGCCTCAACCACAAACCACCACCGAGCTCAGAAGATTCATAGGCCTATTCTTTAACTATGAAGGTTCTAACCAAGTTAATTGGAAAGGAGAAACTGCTCATATGGACAGATGAAGTACAAAGGACCTTCGAGAACATGAAGGACTATGTTACAACTGCTCCAGCACTCCACCCAATTGATTATGAGTCTGACAGACCTATCATAATATCCATTGACACTTCGTATCTCGCTGTAGGGATGATCCTGTCCCAATATGATGAGTTAGGAAGAAAATGACCAGCACGATATGGATCCATAATGATTGGGAACATCAAGAGTTGATATTCTCAAGCAAAAGAGCTCTGTGGACTGTTCAGAGCACTCAGAGAATAGAGACTCTACATCATTGGAGCCAAGAAATTACAAGTAGAGGTTGATGCCAAGTATATCAAAGGCATGCTTGACCAACCTGACATGATTCCTTCTGCCCCAATGAACTGATGGATCAGTGGTATTCTTCTTTTCGACTTTGAACTCATCCACGTACCAGCAACAGAGTTCAAAGGCCCTGATGGTCTGTCTCGCTGAAGACCAACAGAAGAAGAAAAGCTAGAGGGAGCTATACCTTATGATGATTTCTGGCTTGACGACATTGTATTGTTCTCGCAAGAGGTCACAGACAAGGAACCAGAGTCAGATGATCTAACTTCAATGTCAGAATCTGAATTTGAAACAGTACTTGTTAAAGGAAATCAGCATGATAAACTCTTATGGGACATCAAGAAATTGCTTGAAACCGAGCAAATGCCCAAAAGAAGTTTCAAGAACCAGCAGGAGCGTGTATGTTTCCTGAAGAGGTCTGAGCATAAAAGACTGTACAGACATCAAAAGGAAAAGATGCCTCAGCTGGTAGTGTTTGGTGACCCTAAACGAAGAATCTTGATTGAGAAAGCCCATGACAAACTTGGGCACTGTGGATTCACAGTGTACAAGTTGATGAGAACAAGGTTCTACTGGTCAAACATGCGGAAAGACATCCATTTCCATATTGTTTCCTGCCATGAATGTCAAATATGATGTATGAGGAAGATGCAACTACCTCCAACAATATCAACACCTTCAACAATCTTTGAGAAGATGTATCTCGACATCATGTTCATGCCAGTAGCCCAAGGAAAGAAGTACATTGTGGCAGCCAAAGATGACTTGTCTGGAACTACAGAGGCTAGAGCTCTCAGAAGCCTCAAGGCCAGATATGTTGCCAGCTTCTTTTGGGAACAGATCTACTGTCAATATGGAATAATTGGCCAGGTCACAACTGATAATGGAGCAGAATTTAAGGGAGCTTTCAAACTCTTGACACAACGCATGGGAGTACCCCAAGTCAAGATTTCACCTTACAACAAACATGCCAATGCGTAGAACGAGGCCATTTCATTCTGTGAGAAGCTATCATCAAGTCATACGAAAAGGACAGTCAAGGAGGAATCAAGAAATGGCCTGAGAGGCTACCTCTGGCAGTGTTTGCTGACAGAGTGACTGTCAACCAAGTCACTGGCTTCTCACCATATTACCTTCTACATGATGTTGAACCTGTCCTTTCATTGGATCTATCAGAAGCCATGTTCATGGTTGATGGATTTCAACCAGGCATTATGACATCAGAATTATTGGAGTTACATATGAGGCAACTTGAACGACAGCCCAAAGATTTGGCACAAGCTGCCAACATGCTGAAAAAGGCTAGGATGAGATCAAAAGAGCAGTTTAACAAGTGATATGCTCTCAGACTTATCAAAGAATCATATGAGGAAGGCGACCTGGTTCTGGTCTGCAATACTTGTTATGAATCTACAGCTCAAGACAGAACCCCAATACTTGGGACCATATGAGGTTGTTCGACGATAGTAGGGTTGGAGACGTTCCACCCTGTATTTTCGGCGTATCTAGTAAATATGACCGTCTTTCCTGATTACGAATGGGACACAATATGCCTAGAGAGCGAGTTCCGTCTTGTCTAGAGGAGAACCAGTACCAGTATCGAACATAGTTCAAACCCCAAGAAGGTTCTAGCAATGGTTGATAGACATGATCTTGCCGGAATACTCAATGGACAAGGACACAACAACGCAGCAGTGTTACTAGTAAACTGACTGTAAGCGAGCTATACTACTCGGTCAACATAGGAAACAAGTCTTGAGTGCTTGAGACCAGGGCACAATATCGTGAAGTGTAATATGTCAAATACGTGATGCTTTAAAAGACCAAACAAAGAGATACGA
Source organism: Mycena floridula (assembly GCA_029320655.1). NCBI lineage: Eukaryota > Fungi > Basidiomycota > Agaricomycetes > Agaricales > Mycenaceae > Mycena > Mycena floridula. The sequence continues at coordinate 32,609 of JARIHS010000039.1, read as the reverse complement.
TGTGTCTACACATGATGGAGTTACTTGGGGAACCACGTAGTAAAAACACTGTAACAGTGGGCATCTCACAGCTAAATATGGAGTCGTAACAGTACTATGTTACCAGTACAAGGAAGTATGGCACGGAAGGAAGGCGAATGCGGGAAAACAGTACCAAGTTCTGCCAAGTAAGCTGTGACCAATCAGTCGGTGACGATGTATAAGAAAGTGCTGATGAAGTACGTCCTAATCAGGAATCTTCCGGATTAGGAACCATCCTGAACAGGAACTGCTTTAAATCATAAGCACAGCACAGTGACCATAACAGGAAGAGAGGTACTTGGCAGGTGACTGAGGCATAGCAAATCAGGAAGCCAAGGCAATTGGTATTCCTGATTGAGCAAACCTTGGTAAAAGGAGCAGACTCTGAATAATGTGTAAAATTACTATAAAGCTAGCACATTTGTATCAATAGTACTCAATGAATTGTACCCCACAAAGCTCAGCCCACAAGCAGAGTCCGAGTGGAACATTTTATCTCATTTTATTGTGGTACGTGAAGACGTGGTGATCCGAGGTACAAACCCAGTGATAGTGCTAGTGTGTACACGAGGATGTGGTGCTTTGAGGTGCAATAAAATTGTGTTTGTCTGAAAAGACATATTGAAGTCATAGCCTGACACCCATTGAAGCAGTAGCCCTGCACCCATTGAAGTTGTAGCCTAACAAACCAGTGAAGTCATAACCCGACAACACATTGAAGTAGTAGCCCTCCTTTATATTCCTTGCAAATTAAAACCATTACAAAAACCATGTAAGGTTCACTGTCAAAGTGAACTAAGCTAAGTTTCTGTCTGCGAGAGACCAGTAGTGTGTGATCGAAACCTTACAACTTTGTTGAAAGGCTTTCTCTTTCTTAATATGCCCGAATTACTTAGGGTGTTAAAAGAGAGTTAGTGTGTATTTGGATTATTAGTCATAGATCTGTTTCCAAGACTCCATTTGCATCGACAGCCCCACTGAAAGGTGCCCTATTAACGAACATATGGTGGAAGCTATACGTTAAAAGAACTGGATGGGACCAAAATTTGAGGTATTGCTGCATTTAGGGTAATACATTATATCAGCCAGCATAGTCTTGACTTGGAAATGCTGGCAGATGAAGGGGAAGAATTAGTCGATGACAGTGAAGAACCAGAGATCGGAGCCCCAGATGAAGGATCCTCTGCTTCTGAACCAGACCTAGACAATCAGGGATGGACCTCAGAAAGTAGTTAGGGCCTGATACAGATCTCTATTCAATTATATCAAGGTCAAGTTGACATCATCGGCACTCTAAATAGTACTTGGTTGTCGACCAAGGAAACCACAGAGGGAACCTGGAGAATCTTAAAGGAAGTTGGTGAGTTCATAACCAACTTCTCTGTCGAACAATCAGTAATAAATGGCCAAGGAAAACAAAAGGATGACACAAACAACATGGAATTGAGCGAAAGGGTCGCATGTGATGATGATGATGATTCCATTATACTCACTGCAGGCCCCTTAGGGCCTATGTCAGAGTCTAGTAGTACATCCCAAATGTAGCAACTAATTATAATCAGTCTGCAATCTCTCTTGGTTCCCAGGAGTCTTCCACTTTATTACTCGGCACGGACTGCCATATCTCCAAACTGGGGTGATCCGGCATGATGCCAGATAGTTTCCGCTTGGCATGAGTGACCGGGTGAATGCTGCCAGTGCACGTCATGCTAGGGAATGATGGCCGACATCGGCTGTGGTTTGAAAGCCAGGAGTGTCAAGAATGTTTTCTCCTGGGTGGGGGCAGCGGGAGTTGAACCCATGAGCTCTGCAGCATAAATGTCATTGCTGACATAATGTTGAGAGCTTCACCTTGGGGCGATGGTGACCACTTCACCACCGCTGCCCTTGACACTTAATCCAGGAGAATCCAGGCACGAAAGTTTCATGGGAGAAAGTACAGTCTCATTTTCACCAGTACTCTCTCGACATGACACAAGGAATGCCTTTGCATTGTCAGGCATGTTAGTATCCAAAAACATCGACTTTCCAGCACCATTCACCATCCTTGATGTTCACCATATAGTCAAGGAAGGCAATTCTGTTTATACAAATGGAATCATTGGTTCTGTTAAAGGTTACTATTGAGGCTTTCTGTTTGTCGCAGTAAAATACAACAACCATAATCTTTAAGACTTGACAGCAGATTATCCGATGCACCATCTAATCGCCTCCTGAATACACTTGCTAACTTTTCTCTATTTGTACTTGTCTTAACTCAATGAGGGACTCGTTCTTGCCAGCCCCAGGCTTGGCCTTTACCCACAAGTTCCTATGTCAACGATCACCTACGACCACCATCGATGACTCCACTGGTGCTATCAAACAGGATTTTTGTCCATTCTTTTACTAGAGGCCAGCAGATGAAGAAGAGGAATCAAGGGAATATTACTTGTGCGACTTAAATGCAGGGAATGTTTTATGGTAGAGAATGGTGTAAAAGGGAAGGCTGGAGATAGCCAAAACAATATCAGAGACGACTTCAATTTATACTCAGAACCAGAACAACAAGCAGCCACCGGGCCACTCAGTAAAGAGGTAATGTGATTGACAGACCGGTTGGCAAAGACACACGACCTTATCAACCGGGCTGGTAGAGATAAGACATGATAAATAAGACATGATAAGCAAGACACAGGTCTTGTGTCAGCTGTCATGATGGGCCGCAACTGGATTGTTTCATCAGACCAAGGCACTGCTGGGTCCACAAGACCCAGCACATTGATAAAGGACAACATCACACTATAAAATGAAGGAAAAGGAGAGGAATGAATGTAGGGCCTATAATCAACAAAAGGAAGCAGCAACAGTGGGACCAGTCCTGGAGATACTGCAGATGCTAGAGTCCACTGCGCTAAGGTGCCTCTGGAAGGCAAGCCAATCAATGGAGTTTGCGTAGTCCAACATAACCATTTGACACATGTCAAGGACTGCTGAATTATTCATAATCGGCATAAAGAATGGTAAACTCAGGAAGCGGAGCTTAAATGACACAGAAGCAGATGATTGTGTGTTATGACCAGCTCAAGCTAGGACAGCCAACTTAATTTTCTGAACATAAAGGAAAATTAATTGGTAAACTACAATAACAGATTATCTGGGGAGCAACTTTACGAGTCCCTAAACTTGTTTAGGTAAGACTCGTCTTTAGTATGGTTCATCGAGCGTTACCACCATCAGTGCAGATCTCCGTTTGGTTTATCTCTGGTTGTAATATCATGACTATGCATTATTTGTCTGGTCACATGTAGTTGCTCTTCAAATATCTTACAAGTCCTCCTTTCATTTATTATGTATGAGATCATGATATACAACATCATCCAATATGAATCCTAGCAGTTTTCTGTCTTTGTCATACCCTGATTCTCTATTTGTACTTGTTTTGACCATATTGCCAGCCCTAGGCTTGGCCTTTACCCGCAAGTGGAAACTTTCATACAAATCATATAGAAATGCCACTGCAACATGCTTGGAAGAAAAATGGAAGCAACGACAACTATTGAAGTTCATGTTTAGTGAACTCATCAAACGAAGGCAGATCAAGTTTTGGTAGAATCATTGGGACCCTCTTATCTCTAAGAGACAACCTCAGCATAGTCAACAACCTCAATAACATCTGACATCCCCAGCATCATTAGAGCATCGGACGATTGGATGTTATTCATGAGTTGCAGCGAATAAACTTGTGGGAAAAATTATATTCGCGAGTGCGAGTTCGGACCAAGTCCAAACTCGTAAGAGTACAAGTTTGGATTTTTAGAGAACAGAAAAAACTCGAATACTTACTGGATTACTTGTACGAGTACTTGTTAAATACTCATACAATTAGTCACAAAATGTCACACAAGCTAGCACTAAACCAAGTCTATTGCCACTTGAAAAATACTCAGACTAAGTAGAGTCTTCCTCCTGAGTTGATGAAGGTGTCATTGTGGACTTGGATGACACTTCTGAACCTTCTGACTCTGACAGTGGATCTGACACCAACTTGGACATGCCTTCTGTCATTGACATCCATGACTCTTACTCTATTACTTGTCTGTGATATTCACGAATGTGGCAAATCACAGCACAAGAATCATAAACGTCGCCGAAACCACCGCGAAAGAAATCAAAAATTCTTTGACAAAATCATGGCAGAGGTCGAAGCAGAAACAAAAGCAGGTCAGGAGACATTCGGTTTGTCTGTCCAGCTTGCCTGATTTTGAGCTAGATTGCAATGCTTTCAACAAAGAATATTTCGAGAGATATGGATTTTATCCGCCTCGTAGGGGTCTCAATCTATCTAGGTTCTCAATTGGTTGATAATTTGTTGTAGCACCACGCCCGATAACCGATGACATCTCGGACAACGAGGCGGCCCCCTTCTGGGAAGCTGCCATGCTTAGCAGCAACGGCGAACCTTTGTATTGGGAAATGTGACATTGAACAAAATTAAATTTATTTGGGTCTGAGTTGGATCCTCCGCCAGCCTGAACACCACCATTCTGATGGATCTTATGATTTGACAGCGATTTTCAGGCTGCCCATCAGATCCCGGTACTATCCCGGTTGTTTCATTCTCCTGATGCTGATGGAGCACTTGCTGAGCGCTATTTTCTGGCGCTGGATAGCGCTGCATGTTGACAAACTGTTCTTCCTTTCTCAACATCATCCATGTTCCTCACACTCTTTCTCATAATTATAACTCTATGGTCCTCGCTGGCCATAATATTACCTGCAAAAGTACCCCAGATCTCGACTGGTACACATTGACTATAGGAGAAACTCCGTGTGAGTGATTTCCATGGCATCAGGCTGAATATATTCTGACTCTATTCTCAGGTCAGACCTACGAGTGGCTGCAACAGCAGTGCAACAGTGGCTGTAAGACATCTACAAGTTTCCTACTCATGAATACGAGTATTTGGTGTACAATTATCCCATGATATAGCTTTTCTAACCTCAAAACTCGCGAGTCACGAGTGCGAATGACTCGCGATTGCCAATCATCTGATGCTCTAAGCATCATCCAAGGTGAGCATCCAACTACAGGTCCTAAGCTGCCTAACAAGCACCCTGTGGGAAGTGTTGTATCTTTCGGCTAACAACCAAAGTATGCTACACCTGGACTCAAACAAGCTGCTGTTTTGTGGTCTTCATCCTTCAAAGGGAGATGGATGTCAAGGAGATATCCACTTTTTGGGTAAAGAGAACTGGTGGTTTTGGATGATCTCCTCCACAGCCAGGTTTTGGTTTGGCCAGACATTTAATCATCACTGCTCTAAAATCTGACATATCTAAAATCTGACATATCCATGGCTTTGTAAGAAGGGACCCCACAAAATGAGCTAATGATTTTGATCATCTTGTATCGGCCACCAGCAAAGGATGTGGCCAGAAAAGTTGGGAGGCAGACAATGGGTTTAAATTTAATATAGAAGTTGTCAACAACTGGATGACTTGTTCGAAGCTCAAATAGAACTCCATTATGGGTGTTCAGATTTAATGATGGAATGATGGTTGAAGTAGTGGAAAGAGAAGTTTGGAATATAAAATGAGTGAGCATGTCTTTAAATACTGGAAGAAATTATCCCTCTTCTTTACATAGGGGTCAAAAGCTTGCGATCTGGAGTCTATCTGCAGGCTTTTGAGATGGGCCATGGCTAAAAGCTCACTAGTGCCTCCTTTGAGCGACACCTGTGAATTAGTTCAAGTACTTAGCCTGAAAGTCCAAATATATCTTGGAATCTGCCCTTTTTTGTGATAGGGTTATTATTCAATCCTTCACAAAAGGGCAGTGTCATGCATTTTAACGTGCTAGACTTGCATAAGACCAGTTGGGATGCACCACAAAAGACATAGTGGGGAAACCACTAAACTAGGTGGACCTGACTATGATCTGATCAATCAAGTGCAAGGTAAGCTCAATCTGAGCCTGTCCTTTCCCATCTGCTTCCTCCCATTTCTCGATAGCTTGACTCTTGGTTTCTGTTGGCAAATTGGGGTTTGCCGGAACTGGTTTGCAGTACCCTCAATATACTTCAAAAGACCTCACTCTCTTGCTACAGCTGTCACACAATGCTTATAGGGGAGCCAGTTATCTTCTTGAAGAAGCTCAATTCAGTATAATGATGTCAGAGTAGAGCTGGTCATGGTGAGTGTGATAGTGAATAGATTGAAAATGTGATAGTTGTGCTGGAGCTGGGATAGTTGGTATTACTGGTAAGCTTCTCTTCTTGTTGTACTCTTTATAGGCCAGGGCCCATAACCTGTTGTGATAGAAGAAGTAAATTCCAGCAGTGGAAAGGTACTTAGAATCTTCAAGATGAGTTGCGAATGCTATAGAGCATTCACCGCAGTCAAGCTGAGTCAGGCTTGAGGATGATGCCCGGCTTGCTGTCACAGATTTACTCCCTATACATCTAATCTCTTGCCTCTTATCTAAACTCCCATCAATCTTATCTGTGACATATAATCATTTTATAACTTCAATCACCTTTTCATTTCATGCAATCTGTATGTTTACAAACATTCTGAACAGAAAAATGTCTTCACTTGCTTTGCCTGAAGCATATGAACCTGAATTCCCTAACCTCCCCAGCTGGACTGCTGAGGAATGGAACACTGTTGTGTTACATGGGGTTGCCTTGGATTTCATAACCACTAGTCCTGAAGGAAGAGATCACCTTGGCAGATTGCTATGCAATGTCCATACTATTGCAGCCTCCACTGCTAAGGAATCTGTTGATAATCATATCAGAGGAATAACCTCCCATATGAATTCTGAGATTGGTAGAGCTTACCAAAATACTGAGATACTTCATGGGCAAGTTCTTAAGCATAATACTGAGATGCTTCAAGGACAAGTCCAGGATCTTAAGAGCCTTGTTGAAATACAAAGGTCTCTCCTGGAGTCATACAAAGCTCAGATGGATAGGCTATCTGCTGATGCTGGTACCAGCATTAGAGGACTTAAAGTTCCAGAACCACCTACATTCTCAGGATCAGATAACAAGCTCACTAATGACTGGCTCACACTGCCTATGGAATTCATGTCGATCACCAGCACATTGATGAGGGTAAAAATCTAGGTTCCTGGAACAGTTTCAGTAAGGAACTGGATGCTATCTATGGCAAGCGTGATGATAAGGAAGGTGCCAAGGCAGAAGTGTCTGCTCTTTGGAAGAATGAATCTTTGGCATCTAAAGATTTCACTTGTGGGTAAAGGCCAAGCCTAGGGCTGGCAAGAACAAGTCCCTCATTGAGTTAGAGAGAGTGCTCAGAACCTATGAATATAAAATTAATTGTGATATGGTCAAAACAAGTACAAATAGAGAATCAGGGTATGACGAAGACAGAAAACTGCTAGGATTCATATCTTACCTAAACAAGTTTAGGGACTTGTAAATCTGAGTTTGAATTGAAGACCAAACAGCACAGAGCTGGCCTTTTTCTTCAAGCCAAAGATTGGCCAAATTCATCTCCTATACTGATCGTAGCAAGGTCTCTCAGGTGAGAGAGTATTCTCCAGAACAATTGCAATGCCTACTGATTGGCTCTAGTTATAGTCTAGCTGGAGCTTCAAGTTTCTTGCTCTCAGGCAGGAGCTGGCTTTTTCAGGGTTGGGACCTAGATGGAAGTAAAATGATTAATCATGTGGTGACCAGACAAGTAGAATTCAAAGGAACTGGACAATAGACAACTATAACAACAGACAAGGCAAAAAAAAGGCTTACCCAACAGTAAAAGAGCCTCAGTCATGGGTGAGCCATGTAGGAGAAACTTCAGGTTTTGCAAGGCAGGTAATTGAAGGCGCTCTCTGAGGTAGAGGAAGGGTCGCTCAGCTCCAAGGCCTGGAAAGCAATTTTCTAGTCAACTATTTTAGAGAAGATTTTTTTTGTAACTGTTGAGCTTCAGACAACATTCAGACCTCTCTAACATCCTCATTCAAGAAACCACTTTATTTAGAACTGTATTCTGTATCCTCTCTAATGAGAGCTTTCATTGCCCAGTTCATCATCAATGCTTACAGAAGAAGCAGACCTGTTTGTCAGGAGGAATGGTGAGCGAGCTGTACAAAGTTTAGTCAAGCCTAGCATAGCCACCGGTCATTGATTTGCTCCTAGTTTCAATACTCATCTCATTTGCTCCTCAGCTTTTTAGTGGTTCTAGCAGCTCTAACTGTTTTCACACCATGATTTTCTTACATGTTAAGTTGACTCATTTTATGGGATATCTGCTTAAGATAAACTTCAGACCAGTGATCATCATTGCTTGAGTCTGCTAGTTTCAACACTTCAAGTAAGGCATGGTTATGCATCCTTGTAACAGTTTTTGTGCACAAGTTTGAGCTGTGACACTCTGGTGACATACCTTAGAGATTGTCAACATTGTTTCTGCAGCAAGAGCTGCAGGCCACAATGCAGGGATGGTTGGCAGCACCAAGAAATATTTCAATTGTCTGATTGATGGTTACTAGAACAGGTAAGAAGAGACCAATCACACTGTACACAGATACCAAGAGGCAACCAAGAAGAGGAAAGAAGGAGAAAAGAAATGATAGTCTGAAGATCAACTACAAGAACAAGATATGCAAGTCCCTGGATTTTTCAAATCCAGGGACTTGCATGAGGTGTATCGCACTTCCAACAAGGGCTGGAGCTACTCTGGATGTGGGATTTGGATGTGTATATTCGGACTTGAATTTTTCTATAAAAGTGAGTTCAAAATCTAAAACTAATATTGCCCTCCAGATGATGATTACTCCCACAAGACACACAATATACAATACTGAAGAAATAGGTGACCTGGCTACTAGTTGGTAAGACGAACCAACAAGCACTATGATGACTATAATCTGGAAAGTGACTAATAAGCTGAAATAATGAGGGAGAATACAGTCTCATACAGTCCTAAATGGCCTAGAAATGGCCTGGATATTGTTTTTGTTCCTTCTGACCATGGTGGGGCAGAAAGAGGAGGCTCCAAGAATCAGAACCGTTGTGAGGTAATCTGATGTGGCTATGCTGACTCGGTCTGCAGACCATAAACTTCTGGTGCATAGTGTAGCTTGCTCAGCGAGTGATTGCATAGAGAATCTAAAAGCTTAAATTAAGCTGTAGGAGCTTCCGAAACGCATGGCTCATTTCAAATTCTAGATGCTGGGTAAGTTGCCTCTGCCAAAATTACTCTTTACTCACTATGTGGCCATCACAGCTTCTCAATAATTGGGCATGATCGTCAGAACAAGAAGGTAAGCATAGTCCATTGAAGCACTAACATCTCTGACATGACCTTAGAAACCTGCATTAAATGGCTGGCATGTGAAGAATAAGGAGTCAAAGGAGGTCATCAACAAGTACTTTGCATGGGACTCTCCCTTTTTCGAGCTAACATGAGTCCATGACATATATTAATTCTCTCTCTTAAAAAAAACCTCAGCAAGGTGGCAATGATGCTTCTAATGACCTTCTTCCCTGCTGTTGCGCAGCATTATCAAGACTGCAAGACTTTTATGGAGAAAGAGTACAACCTGAGCCCTATGTTTGGACTTTTTTAGACCTTTTGTGTTAATGCTGCCAAGATGGGGGTTGAGTTCATTGCTTCCATGTTTATGAAAAGTCCTGGCTCGTCATTTGGGAGCTTGGAATCATTAGTGCTGGCATTCTAATCGTGTGTTAGAGGCTGACCAGGGAGAATTCAACACCATTGGGCATCAATGAAGAGGCTTGGACCAACGGCGATGGATGTGGCTCCATCGTCTTCTTCATGCGATGTTGAGAGCCTGGAGAACAGTAAAGCAGATAAACGAAGTGAATACTCGGGCTCATTTCTTGTCAACCACGAACACCAGGCTGAAACCAAGCCACCTTTGTAAATTGTGCCAAATAGCCTGGACCAGGTTAGCTCACCCAACTGTTAGCTCTCTTCCAGCCTCTTCTAACAATTCTCAACAGTATTCCAAAGGCCAAATCCGAAAAACAGCGGAGCGATCACTTTCATAGGCAACAACCACCTGTGATAACTCAAACATGACAGGATCCTCAGATTCTGACACAATGCCAGTTTTCATTATTTGTGGAGCTCAATTGAGCATCCGGTATTCAAACAGGTCTTTAGCTTGGAGTTCAATTGGTGGCGCTGACATTTGATTATTTAGGGAGCATGCAGAAGCGGCATTTGATGCTGCAATGCAATGAGGTGAAGCAGTCAAGATGATGATGATGCAGGACATGGTCATTGCTGACAGGTTTTTTGTGCAAGGGGAGACCTGATTTTGAAGCTGGTGGTGTCATCGGTATGGTTCATCAAGCGTTACCACCATCAGTGCAGATCTATTATGCATGAGATCATGATATACAACATGGTTCGCACTGGCAAAATGAATAAAGGAAGAGATGGGCAAGGTAGCGAGGCTTACTAGTTCTCTCCAACAATTTGCTTGGTATGCATTTCGGTAGTGATGAGACAGGCATTGTTCACTGAATTTGAAAGTTTATGATCTTATTAAATAAACAGGCCTGGGGTAAAATATGTGTTAGATCACTGCAGTCCCAGATAACAATCAAAGAGTTTTTATACATCAAACATAATTAGAAGCTCTGCTGTTAATAAAGTTAAGCGCCAATTTTGAAGACACCGGGGTTTTAGTAACCACCTACATGACTCACCTGGCAATGACAGTGTCCAGATTGAGGAGGGGCAGGAGCCAAAGAGACCTGCTGTTTTTTATGCTTTCTCAAAAAGCAACCTAATCAATCTCAGCCATAAGTCAGCAGGAAATCCACTTTTTGAATACTGCTGGGCATGTCGGCGCTGTTTATCATGGGCCATGAAACATGGTCTCTGGTTACAAGTCTACAAAGTGTGATGGGCTGGATTTCATACAAATCATGACAGCTGGGTCAAAGTTACAGGTATCAAGTAGGTTTCCTGTTTCATTAGTTTACCATCACTTTGTTAGTGCTCCTGAGCTTATTGGACAGGCTTAAACTGAAAAACATTGTTTAGGTGGAGAATGTCAAGAAAATCTTCATAGGAATGGAGTCTAAAAAGAGAACTACTGGCCAATTTCTGTGGTTCCTCACATTTGATTTTAGCAAGCATGTTTGACTTCTGCTATTAGATATTCATGCTTCATCATACCCTGATACACTTGCTAATTTTTCTCTATTTCACCCGTTCTTGCCAGCCCTAGGCTTGGCCTTTACCCACAAGTCAACACTAGTCAGGTCGACAATGATAGCACATTGCTGTTAAATCAAGCTTTTTGGTGCTCTTGATTCAAGTGGTGTCTCAATTTCAATTTTTGAATCTTTGCAAAATTGAGACTTGAGCACAAAGAACAATTCAGACTTGTAATTATTTTTATTGCTCCCAGTCTTTGAGCTGTTCATAGACCCAATCACCACCAGGAGGGACCCCTTCCAAAAAAGAAATGGAGGTGTATGACTGTGCTACTGTGCTAGAGTGCAGTTGGAGTGCTCCCATTGAGAGAGTTCTGAAAACAAGTAGGAGCTTATCAAAGAATATGTTAGGAGAACTTGTATGAGGCATCTGAAGAACAAAGCCAGTACCAGAATTCCAGCCAGGCTTTCCTCTTCTGTGAGCTGACTTGCTGGTTCTGGTTTCAGCTGAGCTTGCTCTGCATCGTTCTCCTGAGAGGATTGACTTGGGCTCTCTTTAATCTCGCTGCTGTTCCCAATTTCATCACTGTCACCCCACCTCAAGGAAAGTGGCTTTGGAAGATGGATGAGCTGAGTCTGCATGATAATTTGACTGAAATTTGCTGACAGCGAATTACAATTCATTTGTCAAGGAAGTAGGTATTACTATGGCACCTTAGATTGACAATGGAGGAAAGAGAACTGGAAACCATCTGCTTGTCTTCCTGATCAAAGTTCTTATCATTGTCTAGTAAATAGTCACTTGATGGATGAGTAACGAAAGCCTACCTTGAAAGTGCACTGGCAGCATTCACCTGGTTGCCACACCATCACTCATGCCACTATCCAGCATCTTGAGAGCATGCCTGAAGTCAGAACAATAGATATCATCATCATCATGCCAAATGTCTAGATGATGATAATGGCTATAAAGATTACTATGAGGACTTTCAAGCTTTCACAAACCCTGGTACACACTCACAGGGTTGCAAGACTGCAAACAATCTTGAATGCCTGTGTTTTTTTCAAGCTACAGATGCTCTGCTGAAATACACTGCTGAACAAGATGGCTGTGATTTGAAGAAACCATTGGAGAATGATTACATTTGGTGGTCTCAAATGCTGCCTGGAATGGTCTTAAGCTTCTAGTTGTCAGTTTGGTAATGATTGATTTAGAACTAAATCATGTCTAGAATTTGGGGCCAGGCCTTTGAAAAGAGAAAGACTGCAAAATGGCTATTTCTGTATTTACTTGAGCCTGAGAAAGGCAGCCCTGCCTATTTTAGTGAGAAGTGCACCAATTAGTCAATGAGATTCAGATCTCAGTTTTGCCCTTTCTATTTTCGGATTTTTGTACTTAGTTAGATTTGTACTTGGCATCAATTTCCTGATCTCATTCTCAAGCGACCACCAGCAGCAGATCCTAGATAGTTCACTGGACACTGACTAATGTCATTCTGATCCCTCATGTTGTCATGTCCAAATGCCTTGAGGTTTACCCCAACCACAAGAAGCTAGGTCATACCTTCCTCCCAATCCATCCAAATGAGGTACCTCATTGGTCTCTTCCTTAACTGCTATTGAGAAAACTGAACATAAATCCAAGTTAGGTTAATTTAGGAGTTTGTGCCACAATTCTCTACAGAGCCTTTTATGGACTCTAAAAGAGTAAGTTAGTTGCAGTAGGGCAAAGGGACTTGAAAAGATACTATTGCTTCTTCTCCAGCTGGACTGGAAGATAACGTTCTGATTTTCAGCAGCAATAAGATGGCTTTGGTCAGCATAATGGGACCAAATCCCAAAGTGATAAGCAGGTGTCTGGGAGTGATTGGGATCAGGAGGAGCCTTGACACCAGCTTTCTTTAGCTCCTCGAAGCTGTATAATAACTTCTTATTAATTGTCAATAAGACTACAGCTGGCATCACTCTTGAAAAATATCCAGGCCGCTATCTTTGTTTGATGTAAGCCTCCTTATTCTTCCTCTTTTGGTTTGGGTTTTTACCCCTGAAGTTTGGCCAATTTTCACTGTTGTATACTTCTCAAGTTGGTCAACCAACTGAGCCTTCCAACTGCTGACTGAGCACAGGAGCACCTTAAGCTCGTCGACCTTTTGGTTCGCACTGGTGAAAAAGGAAAACACCATGAATAAAGGAAGGGGTGGCAAGGTAGCAAGGCTTACTAGTTGTCTCCAACAATTATTTACACCCTGATCAAACCCTGCGCAGGGTCAGGTTGGATTGCTTTTTCTTAAAGTGCAAAAACAGCAGGTCTCTTTGGCTCTGGCCCCTCCTCAACCCCCCAAATCTTTGATGGGTCTGAGTGCACCGCAGCAAGCTCCCTGGCTGCGTTTTCAACAGCGGATCTTCTAATTACCTTTGGTGGCAGAATATATAAAAACTCTTTGATTATTATTAGTTGCTGAGGCCTGTCAATGACCATCTTTTTTTGATGTAACACATGTTTCACCCCAGGCCATTAGGGCCTGTTTATTTAAAACTGTGTCGTGCTGAGTATCAAATTCGGTGAACAATGCCCCTTCTCACCACTACAGAAATGCACACCAAGCGTGAGTTATATTTTTCAGTTGCCATGGGTTCACAGCATCTTATCTCTGGAATTTAAGTGGCGCCAATTAGGAGTCCCTAAACTTGTTTAGGTAAGACTTGTCTTTAGTATGGTTCATCCAGTGTTGCCACCATCATTGCAGATCTCCATTTGGGTTTATCTCCGGTTGTAATAGCATGACTACACATTATTTGTCTAGTTGCTTTGCAAATATCTTACAAGTCCTTGTTTCATTTATTATGCATGAGATCATATATGAATCCTAGCAGTTTTCTGTCTTTGTCATACCCTGAATACACTTGCTAACTTTTCTCTATTTCTAAACAATTAATTATTTGAGGGACTTGTTTTTGCCAGCCCTAGGCTTGGCCTTTTTGAGTTTGGGTGTCAAGGAGCCCATTGTTTTGCCAGTCAATAAATGTGCCACTTAGGCACTGATGGTAATTCAAAGACAGTATCTCTGTGAATAAGTGGATCTGTCAAAGGAGCAGATTCCAGGAGCTCAAAAGTGTTGGGATCATAATTATGGCTTGCTCAGAAAGTGACTAGGTCATCAAAGAAGACTCTGTGATGTGAAATCAGATACAATACAATGAACTGGATAAACATTGCTCATCTGAAGATGATTTGTGCACACTATATGAGCCTCTGAGTGTGCTATTGTGATGTTCTATCCAAGTATGAAGACAGGTGGTGGGCGAATGCATGGGTTCATCAACAACAAGAGGTATCCCAACTGGGAGATCATTCCTGGAATGGGATCCATGAACTTGTGAGCCTCAGCATCATACCCAGCAGGGGAAATGCCTGGACAAGCGGTTGATCTCAGCAATTTTGATATTGGACTGAGAAGAGATGTGGCAGGGGTTTGATGGAAGGGGAAGACATATCGAAACTGTCTTTTATTTGTATGACATTAGCGATGATAGTTGATGATAGACTCAGGAGCTGTGGTCTGGCTGCTGTAGGTGGAAGCATTGAGGAATCACCCTAAATTTCGCTTTGATAAATCAAAGATGGAGAGTTGATTGATGTTGGTCATCGGAATGGCATTCCCAACTGCAATGTGTAGGAAGTCTGTTTACAGCTGCAAGCAGTCATGAGCATCTCACCTTGTTTCTCATCTGACAAATGAGCTGAAGAGCCATTCTGAAGGTGCCAAGAAAATTAAGTAACAGCCTGAGCTATATTTATAGATTCCACTCTGAGATAGCCTCCCCAAAGCAGCCATTTTGGCTCTCTATAGGTAAAGAGTCTTGAGTGAGTGCATTGAGTCTTGAATGCCCAGTGCTGAGCTCCATGAATTTGCCCTGTGCCTCTTCTTAGAGATTTGCTGGTTCATGAATATTGAGAAAATACCTGCTGCAAATCCAATGGTCCAGAGATCAAGCCATGTTGATTGGGTAATAAAATCACTGGCACCTTTTTCAAGGCTCTTATCAAAAAATATATGAATGAAGCGCAAATCAACTCCAAATCTTCCTCCAAACATTCTTGATGGGCACAGACACGAAGGCATATATTATCTGCACAGCCAACTCATCTCGTTATGACGAGTCCATCGAGCCTATTCTGATTATTCCATTGATCCATATGATGCACAGCAGTCAGTAGGTGAGCTATACAAATATCTTCTCTGTCTGACCATCCCTGGCCCTCTTATGGTCGCTGCTTGAGGCAAGCAGCTAGCTATCACTGCTGGTCATGTATGTTTAATTTTTGAGCTAAACTAAGACGACTTTGCATCTTGTTACAATCAGCCCTTGAGCTCATTTTATCAAGTAAGGCCGGTCCTAACAACAATAAGGAAAAGGTGGAAGTGCTCCATCAATTCCTTATCCTTGCCTGTTTTTATGAGGAGTACACTTCGAAACATGAGATATTTGGTTTCACCAGGTATTCTTCATATTTATCTAAATTTTATGTCTTACTTCTTTTTAAAGAGAATCAGCAAGGATCTTTGAACTGCTGATTATTCAACAATGATCAGACCAGCTAATAGGATTCAAAAATTGTGTGAAATAGTTTTCTGTGCCAGGTTGCAGGTTTAATTCTATTTGTAGAACTGACCAAGTTATGGTCAGACACATATTCACTCATACAGATAAAGCTTGATCAAACCTAAAATTCAGGCAGGTCGCACATACGACTTGAGAGCAGTATATATTATCTATGCCTTAAAATATAGTACAGGTGTAGAGATGACTTGAATGGCCATTGTATAGAGAGGTCTCTGGCTGTGACATGATGTGACAGTGAAACTAGACCAGATTCCGAGTTTTTGGAATAAGAAATCTTAGGAAAAGGCCAAGATTGTTGCCCTGTGAAGAGCAATGTAACCGCATCTCTCTCTGGTTTCAGATGCAGATGCATCTATACTCTCCACTCCCTTACATTTATTAAATAACCATGCACCTTTCGTTGTCAACTCTGTTATCCTTTCTGTTCCTTGCATGACACGGTGTCTGTCAATCAGCGACCTTCTTCCACAGCTCTGGGTCAAGCAGGCAACATCAAGCAACATATCCTTCAAATTATTCATATTCATGCTCCCTGGACTTTGACTCATATCCAATGCTGCCATTTGTACAGACCCCATCTCAGAACTCTCCAGTCACTGTTCCACTTGTGGATAAAGGCCAAGCCTAGGGCTGGCAAGAACAAGTCTCTCAAATATAAAATTAATTGTTTAGACATGGTCAAAAAAAGTAGAAATAGAAGTTAGCAAGTGTATTCAGATGACCAAGACAGAAAACTGCTAGACATATTGGATGATGTTGTATATCATGATCTCATGCATAATAAATGAAATGAGGACTTGTAAGATATTTGAAGAGCAACTAGACAAATAATGTGTAGTCATGATATTACAACCGGAGATAAATCCAAACAGAGATCTGCACTGATGGTGGTAACACTCGATGAACCATACTAAAGACGAGTCTTACCTAAACAAGTTTAGGGACTCGTAATCTTCTGAAGACTTCATGTTGATGGAAGACAGCAGTCCATCATCCCTTTCAGTTCACCTACAGTATTTCAGCTTCCGCAAGGAAGCTTTCCTTTGCCTGATAACCCTGTCTTTATGTAAAGACCTGGCACTTGAGATGTCCATCATTTGAGGTGATAATCCAGCCTATACCAGGCAGGAATGGCAAATCATGATGTTTGAATTGGATCCCTGAGCAACTTGACCAAGTTGGCCTTCATCAACGTCATAGTACAGGATGCACAACTGGCAAAGTGGGTTAACATCTTGCCTGCCATTAGCATGGTTGACATCATGGCTCTTTGGGATGGCAGGGGAGTCAGAGACTCGTAGATGGGTCCAAGGAAGATTGCACCATTAGGACCAGGGGTGGATATGGAGTGGTTGGTGCCTATGACAAAGACAACAACCAAAGTCCAACAGCTGACCTGGGCATTGTACAGACATAGAATTGCTGGTGGTGAAACCCTGAAAACCCAGAATTTCTCAAATGATTTCTGGCAGGATAATGATGGCATATTCAATCTTAGAGGATCCTGAGAGGCCTAATCTACAGCATGTATTGGGTATACCTAGGGCGTGGCAAATTTGACTGGTTAAGCTAGACCCAAACACTGCAGACATTGATGGAGACTGCATGGGTGCAGACACACAATATAACAGATACTAGCTGGTAATGTATGCTGCAAATAGCAATCCTGGACCTTTTTCAGCATATGCAGCTTATTCAGACATTGGGAGCTACTAGACTGTTTAAACACATGACAGTATCTGATGTGGCACATTCATGTTTCTCAGTGGTTGAAGCAACCTCCATATGTGCCCTGCTGTCTCTGTGGAGTGCAATTTCATTGCAGGAACCTAGAAAAGGCCAGAATATTCAATTTAAGCTTGGCTCAAACACTGAAGACACTCATGGACTGTCACTAGAGTGGCTGCTCAGATCTCAGAGATACTACATATATGGAAAAAGAAACAATCATCAATGATGCACTGACTCAGCCAAGGCAGAACGAACCAAGTACAGTGTAGACTTTCATGACAGGTAGGCGCTAGCTTAGTCTCTATAAAGCCATAAAGATCAGTGTTATGAATCATGCTCAATTGACCTTGAACTCCACTGTATTCATCCACATTTCTGGATGGCCAAAGATGATCTGACACTGAATGGAGCCAGGCAGTTTCTTCCTGCCAGAGGAGCCTGGAGCTGGATCTTGGTGATGCAGTCTCAGCTTAGATCAGTGTTAGCGATGATGATTCAGTTGTGTCTGCTTGGACCCATGGTCTGGTCCTTCAGGTCCTCAGAGATGCTATTACTGACAATCAGCCCAACCAGGTTCAACCATGAAAGATCAAGGGGAAGCAAGTTGCCAGGAAGGCTTCAGAAACTTGACTGCCAACCACTGTATCTTCTCCATCATCCTCTCTTGCATACATCTCATCAGCAGTTGCACACTTGTGCAGCTCTTCAGCTCTTCTATCAGATTCTGTCTACTTTTCTTCTTCTCCTGCTGCTTTTTTACCTTTTCCACTTTTGCTTGGTACTTGAATGCCACTCTGCTACCTATCTTGACTCTTTAGAAACAACAAACATCTTCTTGAGTTTGGGACTTGTAGGTAAAGGCCAAGCCTGGGGCTGGCAAGAACGAGTCCCTCATTGAGTTAAGACAAGTACAAATAGAGAAAAGTTAGCAAGTGTATTCAGGATATGACCCAGACAGAAAACTGCTAGGATTCATATTGGATGATGTTGTATATCATGATCTCATGCATAATAAATGAAACGATTTGAAAAACAACTAGACAAATAATGTGTAGTCATGATATTACAACCGGAGATAAACCCAAACGGAGATCTGCACTGATGGTGGTAACGCTCGATGAACCATACTAAAGATGAGTCTTATCTAAACAAGTTTAGGGACTAATTATTGTGGAAGAGTGGAAACTCGGCACCTGGTTTGAGATTCAAGTGTGGTTGACAAGGTCATCCAGGAAGGGCTTTGTATTTCTGAGTGGCATCACTGAGCACTTCAGTGCCCTCAGCAAACACAACATACTCTTCTGAGCGAATAAGTTCTGAATTAGAAACACCTGAGCAATAATCAATCCAAGGATAAAATGCACCCAGTATAAACTAGGCGTTTGCCCACAGAAACTTACCCTGAAAAACAACGAGCCACAGGCCTGAGAGGCAGTGACACTGGACTAAGCAAGTTCTTACTTTGAAGATCAAAGTTGAGTAAACATTCCTTAGGGCCACTGCATCAAGCTGCTAGCACTGCACTCCAAGTGACTGCTTTCAGTACAGTTCAAAGATGATTTAGCCCTGGCATCTTCAAGGAGCTACCGCTGCTAGCAGAGAAGAATTTGGTTAAAACCAGAAAACAGCGAAGAATTACCTTTCTTAATATAGTTGTGGCAGAGCGGGAAAAGAAAGGGGAGAAAGGACCAGACCCCAGCTGATGGAATTGATACAGAGCTCTTGAAGGTCGCCTTCGACATTCCCAACAAGCACTCAGTTGACGCTTTGGAGCTCTTCCACACACAGAAGTGCATTACTGAGGAAAAGGGATTAAGCACAGGGCAAGGAATTCAGGCAGCATTTGCGAAACATTGGGATGCAATATGAGTATTTTCCTTGCCAGGCAGTCTATAACTGATTCATTTAGGGGAGATAAATATACTGGTGATTCTTACCAGGTGGATGAGACCACAGGACTTGCTCCAAAGCTATCAAGAGCTACATCAAGGTTATCCGAACCAAGGCTGGGGTCAAAGGTGCAGCAGCAACAAGAAACCATGCTGAAGCAATCAAGATTGAAGACCTTCAAACCATTATGGAATGGTCAGAGCGAGAATGTCCCTCTGCACTGTTGGAAAAATGTGAACCTTTATCAAAGGAAGATGCTGTGCTTTGCTTAAAGCATGGGTCCATGAGGGCATTTCTTTTGACAAGATTTGTGCTCTGGACTAGGTCAGTAGCATAGTCTTTGAATCAATTGATTATTCACCTGATTTGCTAGAAACTTTGAGCTTTGTGGCCTCCAGAGAGGAGATATCACTCAAGATTGCATTGGTGCTGCTCCACTTTGCGCAAAATATGATGAGGTCCATCTCCAGAATCGCAAAGGTTGGCAAAGAAAAGTTGGTGAATGGGACGGGCCACTAGAAAGTAAGCCCCATTCCGGAATAACCTTGACATTGAGATGAGCCATGAACTTAGGTAATCACTATCAGATATATGATCAAGATCCCAACAAAATTGACTCAAAAACACACCTGCGACGCTGGATGGGATTTCTGGAGTTTTATCAGCAAGAAGAGCTCAATGACGACAACTTTATATTTCCATATTTTTCAGCAAATGGCACAGTCGATGTCCAGTGCCAGATGTCCCATGATATGGTGCAAGGTCTGCTCAATGAGTTTGCTGAGGGAGCCAAGGTTGTCAAGCCCTACACAACTCATTCATTGCGACGGGGTGGAGCACAAATTTGCAGATGCTTTTTTGAATCGTCAAAGCTGTCTGTCATTGCACAGCAATTACATGCTCAGGCTCTTCAGTGCCATTGACAGCACCGGTCCAAGCCAATTCCATTACCTCAATCCAGCCACTTGCCCAACTGACGAACACTGTGACGACAAATGCTGCTGTCAGTTCAGCAATAGGTCCAACAGGCTGAACCAAATGCACACCTTTGGTTCAAATGGCTCCAGTCCCCGGTATCTTTATCCCAGATATTGCATCTGGGCCTGGTGCTTGGAAAGATGCAGTGAAACAGTGGAATGAGGGTGATCCAGCTCGCTCTATATGTCCACTGAAGGATTGACCCAAGGAATGGTATTCAGGAGCAATGCGGAAGATTACTGGGGCCAAAAGACAGACGCACCAGGTTATTGCTGAAGAATTTGAGAAGTAATATTATATTCTGCTGGATTCAATATGCTCGCTGTGAGGGATCCTAACAGACGGGATGGAAATGACATGAGTGAGTGATGACAAATCGAGCACCCAACACACACCACAATATCTCTTTAATACCCTCTTTGTGCGAGTTGGTTAACTAGTTCAAACGAGACTTGGAAGCTTGGAAAGTTTCCACACAGAGTTTCCGCAGCAAGTTCGTATTCCGTGGTACGTAGACTTCCGCGCAAGGTGCGGGGTAGTATGTTTCTTGGAAGGGGTTTTGTATTAGTGTTTTAAGCCAACAGTTTGCATTGCCTATTAGAAACAGGACTTTCAAGACAAGACTAGAGACTAGATACTAGAGGGTTTGCCTGTTACCGAAACAAGGACTTCAAGACTAGAGACTAGAGACTAGAACAAGACAAGACGAGACAAGTGCAGACAATCTTATTATTTCAACACAGAGAGCGTACAAGATGGATCCCGCACTAAAGCGTAGCGGGCCACTGATTCTCTGACTTTACTTAGTACAAACGGGCTACTTAAATACTGTCCAGAGGAAGCTTGGGGTTCTGGGCCCGGAGTGTCCAAACAGAACGTAAGTACTTTACTCCCCACATTACATCCTACTGACTTGCTAACTTAGCACATCAACGAATCTGACCAGAGCGAGCCTCCCCACAGGTACATTTCCCTTATTTAATACTCATCTCAGCTAGCACTCAGGGTCCCACGATTTCTTTGGCTGAGGACTTTGTGCTGGTGGGGCTCCTTTCGAAGCTCCCCCTGCTACAGTTTGTCTGCTCTCATGCTTTCGACATTCGCTAAATAGCACTCCCTAGATTTTCAGTTCCTGTGCTTGGTGCACTGAAGTTCGACACCCCTGCATAAGAAGTTTGGCTAAAGGTGTGCCCTGCCAGAACTGCTAGGTTGCCAAGCAAGCATGCTTGTTGTCAGTTACTGCGGCAGACTTGGAGATATTCAAGGAGCTTTCCTCAGAGACCACCAATTCGTCATTGGATGGTGAGTCCTACTTAACGATTGTAGCCTAGGTACTAACACACCAGGCCCCAACTTAGCGATGCTCAATTCCCTTCAGTCCATTTCCAGCGTCGACACAGCCCTGGGGGGCTTGGAAACTTCCGCGAAAATCCTTCTCGAGCAATGAGAAGGCCTTTTTGCTAAGTTCTTCAAGTCTTACTTGGCGTGCAGCGCTCAGCCTCGCGGGGTCGACACTTTGATTCAAATCCCGGTACAATACTTCGAGTCCATGATTCGACCTCTCCTTCACCAGGCCGGTCACTTTGACACCGAGTCCAAGCTTTGCAAGGCTTACAGTCTTGTGGACCCTAACATGGAGGAAGTTCAGACGGCTGTCGCCTTGACCTTGTCTTCTGTGGCAAGAAAGGGAAAAGCCAAGGCTCTGCCTCAAGACGACGATGACGACGACGATGACAAGATGCTCGACTTGCTAAACGAATCTCTTGCGCCAGTCGGACACTTATTACAAAGAATAGACCTGACTTTTATTCTGTAATTTTATATACAAAATCGCAGTCTGTTTATCAAAAACTCTGGTCACATGGGTTTACCGTGGGCATTTGACTTGGGCATATTTCACAGATGGGTTTCTAAGGACCCTGGTTACACGGAAATTCCCTTTTTGAAATCCTCGATCTGTTGCTGTGTATCCAGCTCTGTTGAGATGTCACCGCCCAAGCACTGTCCTGTTACCAGGGAGTTATTCCTTATTGTGGAGCGTTACCTCAGTGACTTATGAAATATCTTGTTTTGCTGCCACGCTTTCCATGAAATGGAGCATGGTCGCTCCACACCTCCCCCAGACAAAAATTTTCAGTCTCTGACTGAAACAAATGATGGCATTTTTCCACGACAAATTGCTGAGTCCATGAAAATTATAAAAGGCCTGGCCCTAATAATCAACAAATCAACCCAGTTTCTCTGCTGCTCTAACCATTCATCTACCATTCAATGAATAACAACACTCGAGAGATCGTCAACGTCATCACTGCGGCCAAGCGGGCAGGCCAAGTGTCATTGACTCATTATCCAGGCATGTCACTCGGCCTTTTCACCAGCTTATTATAGCCAAAGGGCCGAACCAAACCATTGATGACTTCGAGCTGCTCAAGCAAGTTATCCATGTTCTCAAAGAAGGTCTCCATTCAGATTTCATGACCTTCTCCGGAGCGGCTGCTGCCAACGAGCTGAATGTCCAAACCATCAAAGAGCTGTTTTCTTCTGTCGTGAGTCAAAGACAATCAGCTTCTATCGCACTGACACAAAGCCCCCATAGACGGCTCTTGTTCAGTCGAAAGGCTGCGCTCTGCTCGACCTTATTGACCTGAACCCCAGACTGCATCAAAATAATGCAATCGTCCATCTTTCCACTGCCGCAAACTACTTCGGTGGTCGAGTTCAAGATATCAAGGAAGTCTACCGCGCTTGTCAAGCTCATACCCGTGAATTCATGGACAAGGAAAATGAGGCTAACAGGGCCAAGGTAGCTTCTCATTACTCTCCCCTGGGCATGGCTAATACCTATTTCAAGGTACACATTGAGGTTCCCACCAATATTTGGTCTAATCGTGCCGATGATCCTACAGAACCTGGCCAGTCAAGTTGTTCATATTCGCGGCAGAGCCCCGATGGTCAGTTGACCCTCGGTACCCTCCTGGTCGGCGTTTATTAACATGATTCCAACAGGTCCAGTCGGCTCCAGTTCAGGTGCAAGCCGCCCCTGGTACTGGTACGTCATCCAGTAAGTCTTTGCGCAAACAGGCTCTCAGTGTCGAAGCTGACAAAACTGAAGGCGCTGAGGTTGGTTGCTGGATGTGCCAACCACCAATCAACTGTTCTGACTGTCCCCAGAAACGTTGAAACAAGAAGAAAGCCAAAGAGGCCGCGAAAGAGGCGGAGGCTGTGGAAAACTCTGGTACAGCCCCAGTCGTGGGCCTGATGCATACATTAACAAAATATTATCGCATGACCGTTAATCACCAGAACTCGCAGCGTCGGAAGCCCAAGTCCTCGAGAACATGGATGCTGCTTGTGCTGATGCTAACAAGGCTATCCAGACCCAGTTCAAGGACCTGGCCAACCCCACCGACACTGATGTCGAGACTGAGAAACAGCGTCTCCTCCAGAGCATGCATGCTCTCGGATTCAGCCTGAGCGCTGACACCGCCATGCTCATTACTCTTCGTCATGAGTATGACGGCCTGGTCGACGAGGATCACATCCCAGCAGGTTCCTTTGAGACAGCTCCCAATACTCCTGCTGCACAAACCCCCGCGGTTACCGTTATTGAGTCTGATGATGACTGACTGGTCCATATGTACGGTTTCCTGCCTCGGTCAGCTCTTCGCAGATATTTTTCTCTCTCTATTCCTGTCTCTACAGTCGTAGTTAAACCACTCTCCTTAACCACCAACTTTTACCACTGAACCGATCTTGTTCTACTGTAGCCATACTCCAGTCTTTACCATAGCAGTTGATACCATGTGTCAAGATTTCCGCGAAATACAGCTCATTCCTGGCCCCATTTCGTGAAGCTGAAGTGTAAAGAACTAACATAAAACAAGTAAAGTCCGGTAGCTAGAACTTAGATCCCATATAGTAATGGCTCAGAAGATCGAAACACCATTCTTGTATTCCATAACATCGTGCCAAGTACCATTCTCGAGTTTCATGGTAACCAATCTTCCACCGGCCATGACGTTGGCACTTGAACTATATGAAACTGGGTCAAAGAGACTGGCATCATCCTCAGCGTAATCTGCAGACTCATCCATTCCCCAAGCTTCGTCGTTGGTGCTCGATGCATAAATCGATTGGTCGAAAAGCCTGGCATCTTCCTCAGCATAATCCGTGGATTCCACCATAAGGCCCCAGGCTGCCCTGTATGTGTCCAAAATCTTGGTCTTGTCGCAGGGAACGACGAACGGTACATTAAGTTTCTCATTCAACATCACCGCCAGAGGCTTCCAAAACCCAGCGTCGTGTTTTGCACTGCTTGTCTCATCTCCTTGCAGAAGAAAGGGGTGAGACATCGTGTCGAGCAAGTACCATAGAACGCAGACATCCTGGTTGTATCGAGTTGGACCAATTATGGTGTCCAAGGTGATCAATTCTCCCTTGTTGCGCAAGGCTACCAAGTCCTGTGTCCAAGGTGATGAAACCGCCAAAAGGCGAGTTTCTTCAGCCCTTCCTTCCCAGATTGGGGTCAGGACTAAGAACAAGCCGTGGTGCCCATAGAACTTGGCAATGTTGCTCATTGTCATCAGAATAGGAAGTTTAGCGAATAGTTCAGTAGCGAGGCCCATGGTACTCGGTAAGAGGAAAATGTCCTGAAACCGTTACTTGCAATGGCCATTTATCCACGAAACGGCCACCGATCATCACTCTAGCTAGCCCCTATGGATACTTCGCGACGACAGCCGTATTAAGGACCCCTGGGTTCGAACTCAGGACTCCTCACACAGTCGACATCATCCATGGCGCATTCCACCATGGAAACCAACGCTTTCTTCCTGGTACCCGCGTCCAGAGACGGATCAAGAGATCGATCTTTATTATGGATCGCGATTTTCTTGGCTCTCATTTGTTCCAGGCTGGCCGACCACCAATGGCCAGCCAACGCAGAACCAGTTCACCACTGACCTAGGACTCATGTATGCCAATACTAGAGTCTTGTTCTCTCTACATCATATCCTTGGTCAAATCCCTTATACAAATCCTGCTCGAGTCCTGCATCTCCTTATAAATTACTTGGAGCAACGCCAGCCCCAACAAGAACTTGATGATTCCCTAATGATGCAGTCTCATCCCGACTGGTTAGTCAACCTTAGTCAGCATGCCGCAGAAGGTCGTATCCGCACTCTAGCCAGCCTTCACAACATCCAGTTCTCGGCATTCCATTTCTGCGGTATCGCGGACCTTTCCACCGTGATAGATGATGTTTTACCCCCGGGTTAATGTCCATCGCCATCACCTCCTCCCAGTCCAGGCAATCACGGGAGTTATACCCCCGAACACCAAGACTGGAGCAACTAGATAGCGATGTACCCATCTTTCATCAGCCACTATAGCTCAATTGGTAGAACATATCTAGCAGCTGATTGGCCCATTGCTAGGGTGGGGTTTCGATACCTCACCCTGGCCTGCATCGACTGAAAGTAACCTTTTTACGGCATCTGGCTCAGTCAGGGCCAACATTACTTGTTTGCTTAAGGTCCAGACAAGCCATCATGGCTCAGTCAGTAGATTGTCACATCCTTCTGCTGTCAGACATCACTGCGGCGGTTTCAAAACCCCACCAGTGACATGTTTCGGTTGAATATAACTTCTTACTGTCATCTTGTTTTGTCAGAACCTGTGTTACCCATAAGCTAGTGCGCCCAGACAAGCCTCCATGGCTCAGGGTGCAAATCGTCCATTTCTTCCATACCCCAAATGTCACAGCAGCGGGTTCGAGACCCCATTGTGGCTTGTGTCAATCGACGTGCCTTTTTATTTCACCACTGTCCATCTCACTAACCAGTTCTGCGGCTACTCGAAGTCCACCTCGTCTTCCAAGTCAGGTTCTGATACCGTTTCCTCGGAATCAGAGTCCCACGATTCCCCATGGCCTGTTTTTAGCTTCAGTCTGGTCATCTTCGGGTCGACTCTAACCTTCTCTGGGAACTCGTTGCCATACAGCAGTTCGGTGGTCTTATCCAGTGCCAAAAGACGCTTCTCTGACATATCCAACAGTTCCGCGAAGTTGTCGGGCAGAGGGATGGATTTCCATGCAAAGTAAGGTATTATGCAGAATCGTGCAACTTTGTTCTGAAACACCATGCCATCCATATCTGCGATAATATAAGCTCCGCCGTGTTTCCTCTTAACCACAATGTGCGGTCCAGAATATCTCGGCTTGAGCTTTTTATCAAGTTCCACTTTGATCTTGGAGTTACATATTAGACCAAATCCCCTGGCTCAAAACGGAAATCCTGAATGGTATGCTTTAGATCTTCCTCGAGTTTGATCACTTGGGCTCTCTTTTCTTGGTCGATCTGTTTGCGCATCTGTTCAACGAATACTTGGTGTTTTGAAAGCGCCTGCACTCAGGCGCCAATTAACTCAGACCATGACATCATTCCTGTGGGTGGCTCGACTAACCAAGTTGCCTCGACAATATCCAGAGGAGTTATCAGGTGTGCCCCAGTTAGCATGAAAAACGGACTGCAACCTCCAGTTCTCCGCGTAGTGATGCGTTCGGCCCATAGTACATGGTGAAAGAACCAATACCATTTTGAAATGTCACCATCCGTTGCCTTAACCAGAGCTTGCCTAAAATCCCAATGTCCCCTTTCAATCACGCCATTGGCTTTTGAATTGTAAGGTGAGATCTGGATTCCTTTAATCCCATATTTCTGCTCAATCCAGGCTACCGCGGCTTTAAATGCCGGAGCATTGTCAGTCACAATTTCCTGTAAGCAGCCCCAACGACAAATGATATCCTCAAACAACCATATGCCTAGGTCTCTACCCTTTTCTGCTCACAGAGGCCTCACCTCAGGCTATGCTGAAAGAGCGTCTCGCCCATGAGCAATCCAAGTATAACTGTTGCTTTTGGTAGACATCTTCATATTGTCAGCATGCAAAACCTGAAATACCGCAGGAGTCCTAGTGGCCACCGGTGGCGGAACATATATGGCAAGATTTAACATAGTATTGCACATCCTGATCCAATTCCGGCCACCAAAAACGTTGTGTTATTAACGCTTTAGTAGCATCACCTCCACGGTGACCTAAACTGTTGTGCAAGGCTTTCATCATATACATGCGATGGGCTGGGTCTACTACCAACTGGTGCTGACCCTCTACATGTCTTCTGTCCAATCACCCTTTACTGTCAAGGAAGAACTGCAAAGCATATCTAACAAACTGTTGATACTGCTTCTCGTTCATTTCCTCAGGAATCCGATACTTGTCATTCAGCCACCTCTTTACCAAGGGTAACTTCAAATCTTGATTGACGCCATACAGTGTACGTATTCTGAGGAAGTATGGCTCCTGATAATCAGGATCATACTTCTCTTTCAGGTCAGGAATTAACACGGTAGCTGTAGAATTTCCTGTACAACGAATCAGTCTCTCAGTCAAGAAGATAAGGTCAAGACTATTTATTAACCTGTACAACGAATCAGCCTCTACAGGCTGTTGTCAGATAAGTTCTGTAACAAATAACAAAGAGCATACCTCAGTCAAGAAGATAAGGTCAAGACTGAGGTTGCTTCAGCAGCGTGAGCTGTCACATAAGGTTCCGGCCACGTGCTGTGACAGTGACAGGTGAAGACGAACAAAGCCAAGTCCAACAGCCCCCCTCGGCTGATACACTGGAACTGGAGCACGAGTCAGAATCCATCCTCCCCCCCCTTCGACGAAAACCTCCAGGTCAACACAGACCAAGCATAGGACGGAAACTAAGGAACTTTGTTGGACCCAATGGTTTGGTAAATATGTCAGCAATGTTGTCGTCTGTATCAATTCGAGTTGGAGCAATCTGTCTATCGTCGACCAGTTCACGATATAATGATATCTGATGTCAATGTGTTTGGATTTCAAATGAAATGAAGGGTCTTGAGCGAGAGCGAGAGCACCATTATTGTTGCAGTGAAGCATCGTCGGTTTGTCGACTACCTGGTGTAGTGATTTTAATAAAGTTCGGAGGAATACACATTCCCTAGAAGCATCGGAACCTGCCATATATTCGGCATGGGTCAAAGACGTCGCTACCACCTTTTGGATACCTGCCTTCCAGCTAACAAGCCCAGAGCCCATTGAGAAGCCATAGCCCATTGATGAACGACGGCTTGGGATGTTATCTCCCCAAGATGAGTCAGAATAACCAACTAGTTCGCTCTTGGGACCACCGAGACATAAACGGAGCTGATGGGTACCTTTGAGATAACGCAGAACATGTATCCCAGCGGTCCAATGGATGAGGCAGTGGCAGTCGAGGAATTGGGCAAGTTTGGAGATTGCAAATGCTATGTCTGGGCGTGTCCCGACAGCGATATACATGAGGCTCCCGACTAGAGCACGATGTGAGGGATCCTAACGGACGGGATGGAAATGACACGAGTGAGTGGCGACGAATCGAGCACCCAACACACACCACAATATCTCTTTAATACCCTCTTTATGCGAGTTGGTTAACTAGTTCAAACGAGACTTAGAAGCTTGGAAGGTTTCCATGCAGAGTTTCCGTGGCAAGTTCATATTCTGCGGTACGTAGACTTCTGCACAAGATGCAGGGTAGTATGTTTCTCGGAAGGGGTTTTGTATTGGTGTTTTAAGCCAACGGTTGGTATTGCTATTATAAACAGGACTTTCAAGACAAGACTAGAGACTAGATACTAGAGGTTTTGCCTGTTACCGAAACAAGGACTTCAAGACTAGAGACTAGAGACTAGAACAAGACAAGACAAGACAAGTGCAGACAATCTTATGATTTCAACACAGAGAGCGTACAAGATGGATCCTGCGCTAAAGCGTAGCGGGCCACTGATTCTCTAACTTTACTTAGTACAAACGGGCTACTTAAATACTGTCCAAAACTGATGATAAATAACTAACTCGTAAACCGGCGCACCCTCTATCTCGGCTATCAAGCCATCCCTCGTGAAGGTGGAGTCTACTCGGTGTCCGCAAAAACCATTAAAATGATGACCCAAGTTGATAGACCAAAGACTTCGCAGAAAAGCTGGTTTCCGTGTTATCCCTAGTGACCGATAAGACTATGACTTGTCATGTATGAAGCCAGTCTTTAAACGATGTCTTTCCGTGAAGTATAGCATAAGCTAGTCGCGTTCAGTACTTTTGATAATAACCAATTCCTTGGCCCCCATGTTGATCGTCGATCGCTCGTTACACAACTGAGTCACAATTGAAACACCTCCTCGATTGACCTGGTTTCTTAACTAAAAGATCCCTTCTTTCCGAGGAAGTACAGCACGGACCCACTGCAATCCATAACCAGAAGCCAGCACTCTTTTACCTCATTACCGGAAACCGTAAACTGATTGAGTTAACCTTTTGGTCCTTAATCAGTCATCGCATATCTGTCGATCAATTTGATCTACCTGTTCTGATGTCTCGGAGCTGTGCCGTGCTAGCGACCGTGGCTCATCCCGCTGACTACATCGGAACCCGTAAGCTTCCTCGTAAGTCATTCCTTGGTATCGCTAATAGGGCACTTAAGCATGGGGTTGTCGATGCAAAAGGGCAATCAACACAAAGTTCGTAAGAACTCTATATCAAAAACACTCAACACACTGACTCTCTTTTATACCCTGAATTCATGGGGGCAAAAGCAAGAGAATAGACCTTCGTTGAAGCTCTTTAAAACAGTATATGAAAGCGAACAAGTTTATTGGATGCAATCTAATAAACCACAAGTCTTTGCGTACAAGGCTAGCTTGAACACTTGACAGCAACCTTACTAAGGATGCTTCGGAAAAGGGATGTTTTACTTTGACATGGAAGGAAAAGAGAGTTTATAGGGTTTCGAAGGAAGACTATGACTTGTCTGAACTTCAAAAGTATCGCTCTGTTCACAAAATGCACCTCTTGTACACTTGATATGAATGCTCGACTCATAATTCATCTGAGAACTTGGCTTTCACTTGACTTCTTCTTGAAGCTTCGCTATTTCCTATTCCACACTTCTGATCTAACCAAGACTTGTCCGGGCACTTGTTCCATTTGAGTCTTATGACTAACCAAAGCTTGTCCGGGCACTATTCCGTTTGAACTCTATGACTAACCACAACTTGTCCAGGCACTATTCCGTTTGAGTTGTATGAAATGCAAGGCTTTCACCTTATGACTAACTGATTGAGAACAACTTGTAATATTGGCACTAAGCTTCTGCTTGTGATGTGTACTAGTAATTGTCTGGTATTATAAGTAAGATACGGGCTCCTTATATACTATATGAGAAATAATTGAAAGTCCGCTCTAAACCCCTTCGGAATCTCGGCATAGGTCTTCGAGTCATTCAAGCACTGCTTCCCGCAGCACCTGAGCTATTATTAGAAATGACCGCATGGTTGCTGAGTGAGCTCTTGGCATTTGCTGAGAAATCTACCAGATTGCTGGACCGCATGACTCGTTCCAGGCACACTATTCAGGGGCCATCTCTTCGGATCGTTCCGCCATCGTATGTCTATATCGGGCTGGATCGCTGTGAAGTGAATTACTACTGCACAAAGCCAGTTCCCTCGTAGTCCTAAGTCCTTGTCCTGCTGTGTCCCTTCTATAACATCTCTTCTTATCCTTCTAAATTTCCTTCGAACGACTTGTTTGTGCTTCAACCAATGTTGCAGATATCCTGAATTACTGAGAATGAAGCATGCTTATGGCAGGTTTACTAGCGAACCTCCACGTTGGTTTAGTTCAACTCTGTCGAGTATTGTAGCAGAGCCTGGCCACAGGCTGCTGCTACGTCCTTCTTAGAGTCGTTCCTGGTTTCAATGCTTCCTTCTAGTATCTTCTAGACAAGTCAGATCTTCTTTCTAGGCTGTAATATCCCATATTCGTAATCAGGAAAGACTGGTCTAATCGCTAGAAAAGCCAAAAAGAGAGGGTGGAACATTTCCAGCCCTATCATCTCCCCCACACTAAGATAATAACCGTCCCGGTTATTCGTGCGATTAATTGGTTGCCAGGCACTATTGATCGAAGAACGAAACCCAGTTTTCAAAGCTTTTTGATGTAATGGGGCGCCCACAACTAAGATCATAACTGACTTTCGGAAAATCCGGGGCTGATGGTCATGTGATGTGGACTTTCATGTCCGGTCTCCATCCGTCCTCAACTCCTTTGTCACCAAGTTTCTCCTATGATTCAAAACTCTTCAGATCATCCTTGTTTCTTGCCAAAAGGTTCGTTTGGCCGTGTACTACTTCGTCGTAGCTTACACGGCCTTCAGAACCAGTAAAATGGCTCAGAATTCAAAGTCCGCCTTTTATAGCGCCTCTGATGTTTCCCACAACGATTTTCTTTTTCGCCCTCGACCACCACCATGTCGAGCTCATCCAAAAACGCTGTTTCTGTCCCAGCCGACATTAAACTCAACGTTTGTGCCATGGCCCAATCCTCGCTCTTATTCCTTTCCGACAAAACCTCTGATAAATTGACTTGGATGAACAAGGCTTCTCAGTTCTCGACGACATTCACCCTCTGCTGGTGAATCGTTTATTCCTAGCTCATGTCCTATAATTCTAATTTCGTTTTCCAGGGTGTTCACGTCAAATTTCTGAAATCCAAAGGTTTGGAGGATCAGGGTGATTGTTGAGCTTCCACGCCTGGGTTGAAACTCACATCGTCCATGAGCTGGACTCTTTCTGGTACCCGACCGACTATAAGCCTGGTTGCTGCCTTTGTCTTCCGAGGCCATATCAGTGAGTTTTATCGATGTCTTTGTCACCGTTTTCACTGATATCCTTCCTAGAAAATTCCGACTTTTACCAAGGACCACATTCGTCGTATGACCGATGGAGATTTTTCACCCCCCATTTGTCCTACTCCAGCTATTTCTGCCAAGAAGACTATCACGCCTAAACCTTCTGGCTCTTCTACCAAGGCCGCTCCTTTCGTCGATCTCCAACGTAAACGAAGCATTGTCGTCCCTGATGATGATGATGAAGAGCCTGTCGAACCCGCCCCCATCGTGAAGAAGGGTAAAAGCAAGCCCAAGGCCACTGCCAAGGTAAACTGACTTGTTGCTTCGTCATCTTGACTAATCCTCTGTACAGAAAGATCCTCCTCCCGTTCCTTCATCGTCGACTCGCTCTCGCACTACCGGGAAAGATAAGAAGAAGCGTAAAGCATCGGTAAGATTTTATCCTTTCAATATACTTTTGC